>CAUJRU010000346.1:154155-857505 GCA_963277665.1 Viscum album
ACCCTATCATACTCCAACTATCTCCAAAACTCATGTGGAGTATACAAAAAGGGTCTTCTCACTTAAATGATCCTAGAACCATATATTGTTCATCAAACAGACGCATGGTTCTCATGATAAGTCCAAAAAGGTGTATCTAGGTCCAGATGGGCCCAGGTCCGGTTTGACCCGGTTGGACCGACCTGGCCCGGGCCAAACCGACCCGGCCTGGGCCGACCTGACCTGTTTCGGGTCCGACTCGACCTGAAAAGGGGTGAACTACTCGGTACGACCCACTCGGCTGGGTACGGTCTGCCCGACTGGGTACGGTCCACCCGGTTGGGTGTGGTCCACCCAGATGGGTGCGGTCCGCCATGGAGGGCCCCCCTAGATGCCACCCGGGGGGAGGTGCCCCCCGGATTCCCGAATTTCCCAAGGGTTGTTCGGTTATGGTTACCCCTACAATGTCATTTGACGTAGCCTACTGAAACATGAGACCCGCTAGAGTGGGTCCTGCTCGGCATGACGCTTTCGGCCAGGGATCCGCCCGGCTCCCCCTTCCAGCAGCGCGGGCCTTCGCTGGTGCTGTGTCTGTGGCCGGCCAGGTGTCGGTCGCCCTCCAGCTACGACGTTGCGGCTCAGCAGCAGTGACCTCTTCCTTTACCGGTGGCATGTACATGTGCCACCTTTGTTCTTTACTGCTAATTGCCACCTTCTACTGTCACGACTGACTAGACACAACCTCCTTCAGTGGTGCGGTTGCACCCCCACCGCCATCGCAACCAGCCGTTGTACCGGCCGCCGCCTATACCCTCCCGGCGTTGATCGCCGGCTACGTGGTCAGATTCTGCTCAACCTGATGATCCTCCCGCAAATAACACATCAACATTAAAGTAACAGAGGGATCATGCCTTGTTTTTTTTTGGCTCACACCGTCCATGTTAGATTGATAACAGGCGGTTCATAAATTGAAAACAACAGTTTATCACGAAGAAGTATATGAAAAATATCCCTACCATGTTTGTTCATCGGATAACGCTCACGATTAGAGGTGGTGTCAGTGTTCCTCCCCCCCTTTCACCAACTGAAAACCCACCTTCAATCCCCTCAATAAGAGTAAAAATAACTCTTAATTAAAAGGTTGAATCATTAATTTAGAATTAATTAATCCTATTAATTAAAGGAAATCCTGGTTACATGTTTTTTGTAACTAGGCATTTAATTCCTATCATTAAATACCTAACCTCCCTCATGTGGTCCCCGCTACCATAATTTCAAATGAGAGGTGGGATGATACATTTTTAAAATAAATTATATTTATTTTATTTATTCCTCTACGAAAAATGAAAATAAAAACATCTTCTCTCGACCTACTACGGTCGAGGTGAAGGTCTCCTTAAGAGAATATAGGTGCTACGAGTTCCACGATGTCCTCAATTATTAATTCTGAGCACCAATTCAAAGTTACAAAACTTCACTCACACGTTTACTAAACGTACCTAAAAATAATTTCAGAATTTCATTCTGGGAATACCGGGCCTCGGAATCATGCAACGTTAATTTTCGCAGACTCGTAAAAATTCCATACAATTAAAAAAAATTACATGGAAGATCTGGGTCTTTACATTCTTCCCACCGTAGGGATTTTCATCCCCAAAATCAACAACACAAACTAGGGAAACAAGTTGTGGTAATGAGTACGAATTTGAGCTTCCCGCTCCCATGTGATCTCTTGAAAGTTCCCGTGCTGCCAATGTATGTGCACCAAAGGTATTGATCGCCCATGAAGGACTCTCTCTTATCAATCCTCAATCTTCAACAGAACCTCCAAAAACATCACCCCATCATCGATGTCTAGCTCTACCAAGTCAATGATGTGGAAAGGATCATATACCTATCTCTTCATCTAGGATACGTGGAAAATATCTTGCACTCGATGCAACAGAGGGGGAAGAGCTAGGTGGAACGCCACCTCACCAACTCTACTAAGGACATAAAACTCTTCGATGAAACTCTTAGATAACTTGCTGCTTTGACCAAATATCTGCAAACCTCAACGAGGTGAGACCCATAGGAAGACATGGTCACCATACTAAAACTCAAGAGGTATCTGTCTTCTGTCCGCATAAGACTTCTTCTTGCTCTGTGCAGTCTTCCTCTACTCCTGGATGATCTGTACCTTCTCTGTGGTAGCATGTACCATCTCCAGTCCCATGAGTGCTGACTCCCTGAGGTCAGTCCAACACCGAGGTGATCAGAAAGGCCGACCATACAAAGCATCAAATGGTGCAATACCAATGGTGGAGTGATAGATATTGTTTTATGAGAACTCCACTAAGGGAATGTTATCCTCCCAACAGTGGCCAAAATCAAGGATGCAAGCGTGCAACATTTCCTCAAGGGTATGAATGGTCTGTTCTTTCTAACCATCTGTAAGAGGATGAAAGGCGGTGCTCAGTCAAAGCTGAGTCCCGAATGACTCCTACAACCCCTTCCATAACTAGGAAGTAAAACATGAATCACGATTGAAGACAATCGTCGAAGGAACTCCATGAATCCATACAATCTCCCATACGTTGAGGCATCCCATGCCCTCTTCTAATACCTACTCCTTGATAGGTAGGATGTTGGATGACTTGGTGAGTCTGTCAATGATCAACCAGATATAATCATGACCTCTTGATGTGTGTGGAAGTCCTATCACGAAGTCCATGGATATTCCATTCCACTTCCACTCTGGAACCTCTAGTGGATGAACTATTCCTATTGGAACCTAATGCTATGCCTTCACTTGCTGACAAGTGAGGCACTGTGAGACAAACTCTGCAACTGCTTTCTTCATTCCCGGCCACCAGTGGTGAAGTTGGAGGTCCGGATACATCTTCGCAACTTCTGGATGTACTTTTAGAGGGGATGTATGGAACTCCCTCAACACTTCCTCTCACAGAGACACTAGTACCATAGTATGTCTTCTGAAGAGAATGATGTTCTCCCACCTTCAAAAAATTAATCAGGTGCATGTCCTTTAAATATCTGAACACGTCGTGCCTCGCTATCAGTGTCCCCAAGATGCGTCTCCTTGACTCATTGAAGGAGTGGAAGAGTGACTGTTAGAGACTGAATATAAACTACTCTATCTCAATCCACATAGGATATCCCCAAAGTGGCTATCTGCTCCGTCGCCTCACTCAGAAACTGTATAATAGATCTCTTACTAAGTGAATCTTCTACTACATTCCCCTTCCCTATAGTATAGAATATCTCAAATTCATAGTCCTGGAGGAACTCAAACCAAAGTCGTTGTCTCTGGTTCAGGTCCTTCTGAGAGAAGATGTACCTGAGACACTTGTGATCAGAGTAAACTGTAAAACGTTTTCCCATCAAGTAATGTCGCCACATCTTCAAGGTGAAGACCACTACTGCAAAATCTAGGTCATGGGTAGAATTGTTTTTCTGATGCTTTTTCAGCTATTGAAAACTATACATGATCACCGCTCACTCCTGCATGAAGACACATCCGAGTCTGGTCCCTGATGTGTTGTAGTAGACTACATACCCAACGACCTCCTCTGGTATCCTCAAGATGGGGGCACTCTTCAATCTCTACCTCAACTCCTGGAAACTCTGTTGGCATCTATTATACCACATATAGGGTTTCACCATATTTGTTTACACTGCTAATGGTGCCACAACTCTATAAAAGTCAGGCAAAAACCTCCGGTAGTAACCAGACAAAACTAGGAAGCTCCGTACCTCCGTCACACTCTTGGGTGGATCCGAAGAAAGAAAAACCCAAATATTTGCTAAATCTACCACAACTACAGCCTCTAAGATGACATTTCCTAGAAATTGAACCTCATGAATCAAGAATTAGCACTTCGTGATCTTACCATAAAGCTGGTGCTCTTGGAGTGTGTCCAGAACTGTCTACAGATGATAGGCTTGCTCCTCCTTTGTAGTTGAGTATATCAGGATGCCATCGATGAAGAATACCACAAAGCAATAAAGGTATGGCTAGAAGATCCTTTTCATGAGTCCCATGAACACTGCTGGGGCGTTGGTCACACCGAATGGCATAAACAAGAACTCATAGTGGCCACACCGACATCTTAATGTTGTCTTCTGCACATCCTCATATCGTACCCTGAGTTGGTGATATCCTGATCTGAGGTCTGTCTTTGAAAACAACCATGATCCCTTAAAATAATTAAAAATATTGTCAATCCTCGGTAGTGGGTACTTATTCTTCATGGTCACCTAGTTCAGGCATAGATAGTCCACACAGAGTCTCAAATTCCAATACGCCTTTTTGGTGAACAAAATCGGGGCTGCCCAAGGAGAAACACTGGGCCTAATGAACCCCTTCCTCTGGAAGTCCTTTAGGTGTACTCACAGATCCCGAAGCTCCACAAGCGGCATCCAATATTCCAGTGTAGATATCAATGCAGTTCTGGGGTACAAGTTGATGTAAAATGCCACCTCTCTATGAGGAGGTAGACCCAGAACATCATTAAGGAAAACATCAGCATACTGGTCCACCACTACGGGATAACTCAGACTCTGAACATCAATCGCCCCAAGGGTAAGGCTAGCCAACAGATGTGTGATCAGATAAATCCTCCTTTGAGTAAGTCCATCCTGTGCTGCAAAGGTTCCCTTCTCACTGGTGAAGGAATACCTGGTCCCATCCTCGCGGACACACCACACTTTGCACCTAATACAATCGATCTGAGCATAGACATTAGATAACCAATCCATACCCAAGATGAAATCGTAAGGCCTCGATGCTACTACTAGAAGATCCCTTCTGAAGCTCTCATCTCCTAGAGTAAGATCACACTGCTGACACCTATGTGTAAAAATCAAATCATCTCCCGTAGGAGTCACTAGCCATAAGGATCGATCCAAGGGGCTCCACTGGAATCTCTGAGCTCTGAACGAGGGTAGTGTCAATAAAAGAATTATTGGAACCTGTGTCTATAAGTACTACAACTAAGTTGGAGTAGAAATAGATCATACCTTGAATCATCTCTAGAGTGACGTGTTCATAGGCCTCAGTTTCCTGGTGCTGAGCTCATCGTTGTCCACCTAATCCCTATAGTCGGAGTGGACCACATAGAGGTGGTGGGGGTAGAACCTCGAATTTCCACCCACCACCTGATGCATGGCTATCTCATCTGTCAAATCCGCCTTCTACCTACAAACATCCTCAATTGAATCTTCACCTCTGCCCAGGAAGTTCTTTGACCACCTGTTGGTCATCCGTACGACATGTCAGGCAGTCGCGATCCATGTGACCATGCCCGCTGCAAGAGTATCAATTCCAGCTTCTCACCTACCTTCCTCTCTCTCGAGAGCCCCGCCCAATAGATCCCATATCTTGTGGTTGTCCACCTATATGTCTGGTCTTCTTAGACCTCTGCTTCATCTGGCTGCTACTACTTATATATGTCTCCTCTACATGACTTTGGTGGTGGGTCTCGCTGCTGGTGAATACTTATCAAGGTAGCTCTCCACTAATAGAGCTCTCTCTAACACCCTCACCTGCATCGGGATACTGATAGAAATCATCAAAGCTCTAATCTCCCGTATGAGCCGATGCTCGAAGGTTTGGGTCCTGAATAAAGGACCCCCCACCATGTTAGTGAAGTAGCACGAGAGGTTAGTGAACCTCGTTGAATACTGAGCCACATTCATGATTTTCTTCTGCAAGTGGAGGAGCTCCTGTATATGCAAAGAGTGTAAGGTCGCTGGGATGAAATCTGCCCTAAAAATGCTCTCGAAGTCTGGCCAGATGAGTTTCACCTTTTCATGAACTTGGAGAATCTAGCTCCACCATATTCCAGCTGCTTCCTGGAGAAAAATGGTGGCAAAGATCACCATGAGATCAACTGGTTTCCCTTCTAGGTGAAAACTCTAACCACAACTTCCATCCTATCCTTAGCCACCTGTGGATCCATCTCTCTCCAGAACTTTGGTGGCCTCTGTCTTTTAAACACGTTCAATGCACTCAAGCGGCATGTACCCTCGGTTGCTGGGGCTAGTGGGATCGGTTTCCCGACGGGTAGTGGTGCTGCTGGTACACCACCTGATGATACATCTACCGAAAGGGGGCCCTGCACCGAAGCCTCATCGCTCGGTGGGCTGTCATCGCATACTCTACCTAGAACATTGTCTAGTTGTCGGTGTAGAAACAACCTAAAAAGATATAGGTGCACAACTGTCAATAAGTTATACCTCGTGAGCTGAATCAAAGATAATGAAAGGAAAAGTTTTAAAAAACACACAGACAATCAGTGATTTTGTGAACTGTGTCATAAATCAGAGGTCAGGGTCTTGGTGTATGGATAAGTCGGCCGACACACCAACACTAGATTCCCCAAACTGATTACCACACTTATAACACTCAACACTATTGTCGACTAAAAGATCATAGTCCAAGTTCTTTATTAGAAATGACTCATCTAATACCAAATTGTTACGATCCATCCCCCGGGGCCCGTAATATGACTACCCCGAGCCCACCTTCCATAGGCCTGGGGATAAGAACTATAATTGAAAAGGCATATCCCTAAACTGGGAAGGCATGTCCCTTTTAACCTGTAAACTCACACAATCCTAGCATACAACAAGATACAATAACAATCTAAACCATATAGTAAATAGAGTGAGTAAAGTAAGTAAAGGGGATGGAATAGAAGCCCAACTTGAATGTACATGAAGAACTAGAAATAGATCATGTGAACACTAGCCACAGATCCTACCTGAAGGGTAGGTACATATCTCGAACTATCGTCTCTGTGGTACGTCTCATCTAATAGTCCACCTTCGAGCAGCCTCCGGTCATGGCAACCTCAATCTCGATCAATGGTGTCTATCGTCTGCACAAGACATAGCAAGGTCTGGGTGTATCCCATGCAGGGGTGAGTATAACAACACTATGTAGGGATCCTGAGACCCTCGTAGGTCTCCCAGAGTTCCACAAAGTAAATAACAAAATGAAAGACCCCAATCTCAAATCATGAAGCAATAGATATAAACTCTACATAGGTATATGCCCATACATATACCTAAGTTATCATGGAATACTCATCTCATACAAGAGGGAAGAATACCACAAATATAACACCACGATGCTAGAAGTACCACATGGGTAATACCACAAAAACATCACCATGATGGTAGAAGTACCACACAGGTAACACCACGTAGATAGAAGTACCACATAGGTAACATCACAAAGATAGAAGAATTAGCACAAAATAAGGTATATCTTAAGTACAGAAGTAAAAATGACTAGTCGTAAGCTAGATCATCTTATTCTGTTAAGACGCACTATTGCTGACCCACACAGGATCGATAGGTACTGACCCCAGCTGACCCACACAGGATCTGACCCACACAGGAATGGTATGTGTTGTACCACACAAGTTCATTGAGCACTGGACCACATAGGATCTGGAAGAAGCTGACCCACACAAGATAGATAGGTGTTGACCCACACATGATCGTTGTTATTTCTTCACATTACAGCTAGTCACATGATTCCTCACACCCAGAGCACTTGAGTTCCTTAGAATCTGCCCCTTGAGTTCCATAGAATCTGCCCCTCGAGACGGGTCGACTGACCTAACCCAGTTCGGGTTGACCGACCCGACCTGGTTCGGGTTGAACCAACCCAGTCTATGTCTACCCTAGATAGGATGGACCATATTGGGCCCATCCCACTGGGCCATGGTACAACACGCAAAGGGCGGCCCACTCGGTTGGCTGTGTTCTGCCCGATTGGGTGCGGTCCGCCAAGCTGTGTGCGGTCCGCCTTGGTGGGGCCCACCCGAGATGCCATTCAGGGGTAGGCGCCCCCTAGATTCTCGAATGGCCCAAGGGTCATTCAGATTGGGCCAACCTAGCGATGACACGTGGAATCGCCTATTTTCACGTGGGATCTGTCGGAGCGGGTGCTGCTAGGCGTGATGCGGCTGACTGGCTCCCCCTTCCAGCGGTGTCGGCGTGCGCCGTTGTAGCCTCTATGGCCGGTCGTGTGCCAGCCGCCCTCCCAGTGTGCCACCATGGCTCAGTAGCCACGACCTCCACCTCTACCGGTGGAACGGAGGGTTACCTCCCTGGTTCGATGTGGGGGGCCGGTGGGCCGGTCGCCACCCTCTACCACCACGGCTGACGGGCCGGGGCCTCCTTCGGTGGCGTGGTTGCACCGTAGCCGCTATCGTGGCTGGATGGTGTGTCGGCCGCTGCCTATACACTGTCGGCGTCGACTGCTAGCAACGTGGTCAGATTCCTCTCAACCCGACTATCTACCCGCAAAGAATACGTCAACAATAAAGTAGGGGAGGGTTATGGCCATGTTCATTTTGCCTGCACCCTCTATGTAAGATCAATAACATACGGTTCATAAATTGAAAACAACAATTTATCTCAAAGAACGATATGTATAATCTCCCTACCTCATCTGTTCATTGGAGAACACTCGCGATTGTAGGTTGTGGTAGTGTTCATCGTCCCCACAATAAGCCACCAATGATGTAGCTTGACCGATGACCCTTTGACCTTGCTTGGTGGATCTGTTCTTTATTAAGAGCCTCAAGATCCTCCTTCCTCTTTCGCCACTGGAAAACCCACCTTAAATTCCCTCAAGAAGAGATAATATAACTCTTAATTAAAAGGTTGATTCATTAATTTAGAATTAATGAATCCTATTAATTAATGGAAATTGTGGTTACACATTTTTTGTAACCAGGAATTTAATGCCCAAAATTAAATGCCTGACCTCCCTTATGTGGTCCCCGCTACATGAATTTCAAAGGATAGGTGGGAGGATACATTTTTAAAATAAATTATATTTATTTTATTTAATTCTATATGAAATATACAAAAATCAACTTCTTCTCTCGACCTACTATGGTCGAGGTGAAGGTCTCCTTAAGTGAATATCAGCGCTGCGAGTTCAACGGTGTCCCAAATATTCAATTCTGAGCACTAGTTCAAGAGTTACAATATTCCGCTCATGCATTTACTAAATGAACCCGAAAAAAGGTCATAATTTCATTCCCGGAACACTGGGCCTCAGAATCACGTGTCGTTAATTTTTGTAGACTCGTAATAATTACATATAACTAAAAAAATTAAAAGGAAAATCTGGGTCTTTATAGAACCAATGTATGAAATTTGATGAGAAAATAATTGAAAACTAATATTATATCATGTATTGACTCAAATTAAGAAACCAATGTGGGATTTTTAAAATTTATATATCATGTTAAAAACTTTTGATTAATTGAGTAGTAATAAATACTAATCAAACCAAATAGATTATGAATTCGTGATCAAAGATGAAAGTGAGGCATATCATCAGAGAAACCCATAATTAATATATATAAGAGTATTTTGGTAAAGGATAATATAAAAATGGGTGATGAAAATAGTGATCATGCTAAAATGGAGATGACTCTTACAAAAAAAAATAAAACTCTATGGTTGAAATCTTTATAATATGAGAATATTATCAAAGATAATGAATAAAAACTATCAAAAAATATTTTATAATTATCAATGATATAATTAAATTTTATTTAATTGGAGAAAAAATCGACAAATATAAATAAGGACATCAAAAGATCCATTAAAATTGATGGAGAATCTACTAAAGATACTAACATTTTTATTCTAAAGTCCATATCTAAAAAAATCAATTTCTAAATCTATTTACACTAATAATACAATTATAAATATTATTTCTAATAAAATATGGACTAAAAAAATATAGATAAATTTCATGCAAGATTACCTAAATGATAGAAGAAGATAAAATAAAATTTCTTTTCCATATAAGATATGAAATCTAAACTAAGTAGTTTATCAGACTAAAATGTTTTGAAGATAAAATAAAATTTATCTTCCATATCATATATGAAATCTGAAGCAAGTAGTCTACTAAAAATGGTGGACTATCTTGTGTTTTTATGAATGTTTTGATTTTAGGGTTATTTTTTATGTTGTGTAATTCAAATGCATAATGAGTAGAGATGCTGGTATAGCATTTTGTTTCCTAAGAGAAAGAAGAATTTTAAAGAAAGCACACATAAATTGAAGCTATATATAAGCTGAAAAAACAAAACATGTTTATATTTCATGAAGAGATTAGTGGAAGGTTTGATCAAAATGGATGTAGAGAAAAGAAATCCATGATATGAATACCCAGTTAGTCCCCTATAAATGAAAAAGGTGAAGTAGTTCAATTGTGAAATAAATAAAATAAATTCTTAGACGAAGTAACTTTCAAGTAAATAAATAAGTAAAAGTAATAGATGCTAGATATTGGTTGTTCCTCCCACGTGACTGGTGACTCTCGAATTATAAGAAACATTGGAAAACATGAATGAGGTGTAGTAACATTTGGTAATGAATCTTTATAAAATATCAATGGTATTAGTACATCTTAGATTACGTATAATAATTTTGAATCAAATTATGTTCTTGATGATGAATGGATAAAATAAAAATTGTTAGTGATATAAAACATTGTGATAATTGGAATGAGGTAACATTCAAAATAAATACACGTATCATTAAAATTACAAGTGATGGAAGAACTATTTCTTGAGATTTTAGAACTAATGAAAATTTATTCTTTATCATTAATCCTTCTAATACATGTTAATTGAGAATGAAATACGAGAACATGTTATGGTTTACAAGATGTGGGTATCATGAAAAAATAATCCTATATAAGATTATGAAACATTATGTTATAATATTTTTTCTCAATATGTTGAAATATCAAGATAGAAAATATTGAACATGTAATCAGGGAAAGATAAATCAAAATACTCATAATAAGGTGGATTTTACATCCATAAGATAATTTGAATTAGTCCACAGAGATCTTTGTGGACCCATGAGATTGAATTTTACTTGTGGTGATCTTTATTTCAATACTTTCATAGATGAATTCACATCCATTACTAATGATAATTTCATAATGTACATTTCTGATCTTAACATTATGTCAAAAATTTTCAAAAGGTAGGTTGAAAAATATCTTGTTTTGTGTATCAAAAAATTGAGATATGATATTGGGAAAGAATAAACAAGTGATATGTTTGAAACATATCTTAGAAAACATACAACCAAGTTTTAGTATAACAAAACCTATACACCATATTATAATTATGTTGTAGAGATGAATAATAAGAGCATCATGTAAATGGTAAGTACAATGTTGTCTAAGAATGATGTTTTAAAATACTTAACAAGAGAAGGAATTTTTACAGCGGTTCCCATTCAGAATCAATGTATATTCATACCTAAAGCACATGCCGAACCCTATGATATGTGGATCTAAAATAATCCTATAGTGAAATATTTGAATGTCTTTAGTAGTCCTTATTATATTAAAATCATAGGAAGAAGGATGGGAAATTTTGATGAAAATGATGATTATGGAGTATTTTGAGAATATTTATCTAGTTAGAATAGATAAGAATTCAATAAAAAAATTATATAATTTTTTTGAGCATTCTAATGTAAAAATTTATGGAAATATAGGAAAAAAATCATTAGATTCAAACATATTTTAAGTATCTCATAGAAAAATAGTGAGTGTATTTTTGAATAAATGGATAGAAAATTTTGTGCAATCAGATCCTATTTAAAATTCTTCAAGTGATGAGGAAGAAGGTGTTTGTGGTAATGGAAATCAATTTAAATGATTATAGAAACATAGAGACACCCATAATATCATTGGGAATTATAATGAACCAATTTAGACTAGAAGGAAACTATGATTTGAGAATCAAACAACACTTGTATCACAGGATGAACCTAGTTTTGTGGTAGATGCACTTTAGTATAAATAATTTTGAATCTATATGAATGTATAAATCATTCACATAGATAATAAAACTTTATGAGTACATGTTCCTAGACTAAAATAATGTTATTATTTAAAAAATGTGTTTTAGGAAAAAAAAAGAACGAGAAAATTTAAGTCATATAGTTCAGAGATAATATGTTTTGTAAAGGATTTTATTAAATGTATGGCATTGAAATTAAAGATATATTTTTCTCTGGTATCAAAGCATGAGACAGTAAGGATTTTCTTGGAAGTGTAAACTCATAATAATTAAAATTTTATCAAATATTTGTAATTTATGAAATATTAAATAGTGACCTTGATTAAGAAGTATTTATTGAACAACCACATGGTTTCTGTAATGAAAATAATGCAAGACTTATACATAAATTAAATGTGGTGTTATATGGATTAAAATCCACACTAAGGGATAGGTATTTTAATATTTATGACTGTTTGAGAAAAATGTGGTTTTCTAATGGCGCTATTGATAACATCTTTTACATAAATAAGGATTGATTAGACACATTAGTGGTGATTGTGAATGTGTATAGAATGATTTTTTTCCAATAATGAGAGATCATATGTGAGGAATTCTCTATATATATGTACAAGAAGTTTGAGATATCTGTATTGAGGGAACTAAACCACATTTGGTATTGTAATGTGAGTATAACTCAGATCATATCTTCATTTCATTAGAAAAAAATTCTATAGATTTATTGTGAAAGCATGAAATGAAAGAATCAAAATTGTATTCCACACCTATTTCTATATGCATGAATTTGAGTAGTGATGAACAAGGCAACAAGGTCGATAAGAATATTTTTAGAAGTATTATTTGCAGCTTGTTGTAGCTCATAGTGTCCACACCAAACATTGAAAATGTAGTGAAATTGTTTATAAGGTATCAATGTGAATTGAAGGGGTCATACATTATTTCAATTAAAATAATTCTATGATATGGAAAATGGAGAGTGATTTATGGGTTTTCATAACAGTGTAGTTAAAATCTATTTTTTTTGTCTATATACTAATTTAGATTGGATAGTAGGCTGTATAGATCATAGATCTAAATCAAGTGGTGCATTATTTGTTGGTGATTGTTCTGTGAGTTGGTATAGTAAGAAGAATTTTTTTGTGAGGCTGAGTATTGATTAGTCAAAGTATGTGGTGGCTACTAATAAAGTAAAAAATTCTTATGGATGTAAATTCAACGAGCATATTTGATGTCTTATATTCAGATATGATTTAAGATTTCTAATGATAATCACAGTGCTATTGATATTTAAAAAATATATTTAAACACCCTTGGTTAAAACACACTAAAATTTTATATCATTTTATCAATTATTAGTTATCTTTAGGTGAAAGTAAACTCATATATATTTTCAAAAAATAGTAGCTTGAAGACATATTTACAAAATCTATACCATGTGAAAGGTACATAGTGTTAAGAATATATTTTCATAATCAGTCTTCAACAAACATTTTATCATTAGTTTATATGACATCTATGATGGTCAATTAGATTATGTTTGCATATGGGGTGAGAAGTATATGATTTTCGTCAGTGTACGTTACAGGAATAATGGGGGAGTTTTTTATCTAATAATATTGAAGGTGTCCCCTAAATGATTATATATCATGGAAGGATCTCATGATGAATGAATTCAACTAGTTGTGTTGATTTTTTAGTTTCTAAATAATTCTCCTCTGTGTTAGTGAAGGTATTACACCACTATATTTGTTCTACTGGTCTTCATATAATTTCCATAGTAGAGGTGATTCAATTAACCCCCAAAAGATGTTGTTATGGTATTTATATAGTTCTCCTCAGTGGTAGTGAAGGTTTTAACCAATCCTAGTTGAATAATGTTATTCAATAATCCTTCATAGAGAAAATGGAATGTTTTTTTTTCATTAAGAACCTTATTTTTTTAGGTATGGTAATTTAGATGTTTTAAAATATATTTTCAACAATCCAAAAGGAGGATATTAAAAAAACCCATGTTTTTTTGGAATGGTTTGAGAAAGAATTAATATATTTTGTTCCATGGTGGATTTTCATTATTTTATTTATTGACAACCTTACCTGTGGGAATTATATGTTTAATGGTTCTTGACAAGTTTTTCAGGGAATTATATATCATGTGAGAATGTTTTTTTATGAAAGAATGTGTTTTTGAGGAGGTTTAGTGATCATATGAAGTGGTTATATTTGAGTATAAGGGAATTCAAGATTAATGTAGCTAAATTGGTTAAGTGAAAATTCATTTATATGTTTCATCTATATAGTAAAATCAAGTAGTCGATCCATCCATGTAATCAATTTCCACTAGTAGACAAATGTTTCACATAGAAGAATGGTCTACATAGCTAAATTATCATTGAAGATCTTTGAATATCAGAATTTATACCAAGGATCTTCATGTAGAATATTTTTACATAGGTGTTTTCCAGAGGAATTATCATAGCTAATTTTCTAAAAAGACGACTGAGAATCACATAACCAATTTTTTACATTGTAATTTATTCTTCACTTAGACAATTAAAAACCTTTAATACATCTGGATTGTTTTTCTATAGGTTTTAAGAATTAAAGTGTTCAAGTGTGATTTTATTATGTTGATTCATGGATGGTTAAAATTGTTTTTTATAATCATCGGCTTCAGTTTCTAAATTCATGATGGAGATACATTTATTGGATACAATTATGCAGATTTTGGGGGATTTTATGATGAATTTATTCTTTCATCATTTTAGTAATTGACAAAATATAATACTTTTGATGAAGTGTTTATGTTAATAAAAACTGGTTGGGGGAGGGGAGTTTATAGCCAAGGTTGATTCTTTAGTGATATAAATCTGATGAAACTCATGTCTTCAGGATATTGGATTTGAGTTTGTGAATACGTGTATAGTTAATTTGAATAATTTTCTATGGGAAATTCTTTCTTGTTTATTTTCATAGGATCATGGAAGTGGATCTTCATTATTAATTACTAATTAATACTAGTTTATTTGGTTATTCCTCATTTTTCTAATAATATTTTTCCATATAGTTTGAAGAATTGATGTTGCGTGTGACTCCTAACATGTGTTGTTGGATTTAGTAAGAATTCTTGAAAGATAATTTCACTTGGGGATATAGTGAATATAATTTGTGGGTGAAAGGAATAACCGGATATGATTTTATATGGGGGTTTTGTTCTTTTAGGGATAGTCTTTATAGATTTTGGGATTTAGGACCCATGAAAAGTGGTTTTGGGTTTGTGTTTCCTTTTCGCCATGGATTCAAAGTAGGATATCGAAGGAAATTTCCTTTATAATTTATGATTTATATGTTTCTTTCAGTTTTAATGTTATATATATTCTATGTGTTGTTTATTAACTCTTGGTTTAATTTTTTTATGTGAAAATGGTGTTTTATGCCTTGTTCTGTGAAACTTCATATTGTTTTAGTTAAAATTTGAACTCCAAATATTTGATAAAATATTACTTTTATTTTAAACCTAGTTTTTCATATGTAAAACATGTTTTAGTAGATTAAATGAATTTATGGAATGAAAATATGTTCTTTACACCTTTTTGAGTGTCAAATAAGAATTGTTTTGTCAAATCTTTCATGCCTTCTTTTCGGTAAAGCGCTCGATTGGATTTTATGTGATAAGTGTGTTTTAAAATGATTTTTTTGAATTTATTAATGTACTAGTATAATGTAAAATAATATTTTGGGGTCATTTTTATATATTTTAAAAGTGGTTTTTATTTTATAAACAATGGGGTATTGGTTTTTAGTATGTTTTGGCATGTGTTTCTAAAGGGAAGGCCTGTTTGGAATTCTGATAAAAATTGATGTATTTTGAATGTGTAACTTGAATGTTTTTAGGGTTTTATGTGAATTTTTAGTTTCTAAAAATGGTGTGTTTACACCCCCTTTATTAAAAGTGAAATTAGTTCCTTTGATAAATGTTCTTTTGGTAAAATGGTTAAAGGCATGTTTGGTATCTTTGTGAAAATGGTGAAATTGATTATTATGGAAAACTATTTTTGGATGTAATTATGCATAGTATGTGTATATAATGGTATAAATTTTCTCATTGTGGAATCCATTTGATCCATTATTAGATCGGCTTGGATTAGAATCTTTGTGTTTCTTTTGTTAGGTGGAAAGAGATCAGTCCTCGGAGTGACTCAAGGTGATGCCTATTGTGAATTATTATTATGTCTATGTTATGATTGGATGCTCAGATGGAATCAGTTGGATTATTCCCATTAAATAAATTAGAAATAAAACCTTGAAATATTGAGAGAATTGTCTAAGAATGATTGCCGCATTGTAGGTCACTGTACGAACCAGCAACCCATTGTAGGTGGACATTGAGTTTATTTCTACGAGATTTACCCTCAGCCTACACTGATAAACGATAGATGAGCATTTTGAGCATTTTGATTTCATTATGTGTGGAATGATAATATATATGGGTACTTGGTTATTGGTGTCTTATGGAATATTTTTTATCTCCTAGGTTTACCCATGTCTATTGTCTTCTATTTGCTTGGAGTGATTAATCTGACACTTGTATGTATATTTACATTGCCTTTATTTTGTTATTTATATTGTTCCATCTTATGTGTTGTTTTATTTGAAAGTGATGTTTATGATTTAATAAGGTTTATGGGATTTTTTTTCATGTAAAGTGTTTTACCCTATTTGGGAACGCCTAAAAATATCAGAATCACTTTCCCCTTGAAAATTGTAATGTTTTACTAATGAAATGAATATATTTTTTGAAATGAGTAAGGGAAATTAGTTATACATTTTTTTAAGTAAAAGTTGTAGAAAATAATACTTTTATATATTATATTTCAAAATTGAAATTTATGTTTCTTTTATTTTAAAGGATTTTTATTGGGAATAGATTATTGAGATAGCCTATTATGTTTTAATACTCACACCTATAGTTATTTTTAGTTTTTATTCCCTATGTTGGCTTTAGATTGAGTTCAGTCTCCTTGGAAATTTATTGGTCACTAATTTGGAGAGTGACCAGTGAGGCCACATGGAGATAGTGTTTTCCTTTTGTCAGTTTGTTTGTTTTTTATAGTTTTTGTATATTTTTAGGTTGTTTGTAAAATTTAATCAGATTATTTATATATATATAGTGTGTTTTTTGGTTTCTTTCTACTATATCTTATGGTTTATTCATTGGGTGATATAATTTCCTTTTATTCTCTAATGATTCTCAACACTAGTATCCAGCACATGGGGATCATGAATAGCTTTCGAGCCTTGCCATAGATCAACTCGGGTGACCGGTTTAGGGTTGACTCGGGTTGTTTCATGAAAAAATTCTATCATAAGAGGTTGGATCTTAGCGGTCCTTACATTTCATAACACCTTTTTTACTTTGGGATGTCTTTGTAGATGGAGTATTATTGTTTGGACTTGAGGGGTAGGTGTGGGAAGAGCGTTGCGAACTCTTGTTTGTTCTGATCCTTGGGTTTTCATGGGAAATCTTGTTTTCTTAGTTTCTTGGTATTTTGGTATTTTTTGGTGATTGGGGTATGGAAAGGGAGTCAGGCTTGTGGTCTCCCTAAGCTCGTAGGTCTTGGAAAGCCTTGGGGAGTGGGGGGAATAGTCCAAAAAGTATATCTGTCTTGGTGTGTGATTGGCATATGGACTCCAATAATATGGTTAAGTCACCCACCGACACTAGTTTTCTTTTGTGAATTGTTTTTGGGTTTTCTATGAATTTTTAAAATTGTTTTGAAAAACCCTTGTGTTGAATTTTTGGAATGTGGTATTTTAATGGTAATAATTGGATTTTAGAAAGTGGGAAAAATGATTTTTAGAATTTAATTTGTGAATGTACTTAGAAAATTAGTTCTTATAA
Organism: Viscum album; assembly: GCA_963277665.1. NCBI lineage: Eukaryota > Viridiplantae > Streptophyta > Magnoliopsida > Santalales > Viscaceae > Viscum > Viscum album. The sequence goes on from CAUJRU010000346.1 coordinate 171,904, forward strand.
AATGACCTTTTGGGATTTATGGAAAGAAAATGTTTGTTTTGGAAGTTGTTTTAAATGGAAAATGAGTGAGTTTTAACCCAATGGTTTGATGAAATGGGATTTTTTGAGATTGTAAAAAAATGTTATATAAAAGATAATTGGATTTTTTGATGGAAATTCATGAGATTTAATTTTCAAGTACATTAAAGTGGTTTGATGTGTGAATCTGAAAATGGTTTTGACTTGGTGGATAATGTGCCTTTGGAAGGATGGTGATTTTTTAAATGGGTTGAATGATTTGTTTTTAGAAATAAGAAGGTTTTATTTTAGCCTTGTGGTTCCTATGGGTACCTACATGCATGGTGGTATATGTGAATGTGAATGGGATGCCTGGTATGGCATGCATGTTGTGTGCCTAGGGTGGCATGAAAACATTCACATGAGCAAGATGCTAAGGAAAACTAACATAAATAGGTCAAACCACCAAGATTGTTTAAAATTTAAAATCTGTTTTTGGAAATAAAGTTATGATATTATAGTGGGATGTTTTTTTGTTAAAATATTGTCACCTATGCAGTGCTTATTCATGAGTATTTTTTATTGTCAAGATAGGCACGGTTTAGTTTTTTTATTTTCATTGTCCAGCGGTTGTCCCCATAGAGATTTAATAGGATATTATAATATGGTTATGAGAGATTCCATGTTAGTAGGATTTATGGTTGATCAATATAGGGATTTCGTTCTTGAGTTTTGAAAGATAGTTCCACCTCTCTTTTATGTACAAGAGGATCATCTCGAAGTGGAAGAGTGCATGTGAATGATTGAAAGTAACTTTATCCTCATTGTGTTTCTTGAGTTTTTGAAGTTTACGTTTTCAACATTTTTGATTGAAGGTTCTACATGGAAGTTGTGGATGTTTGTATCATGGAAAAAACATCATGAATATCTTACTTGAGAGTTCTTCAAGGCTTCGTTCGTTCGTCATTATTTATCTGAGAGAGAAAGGGTGAGGAAGGGGATGGAAATGGGATGTTTACAATAGAGTGATGGGTTAGTGTTGGAGTATTTCTAGTGCTTTGTAGATCTAGTCCATTATGATTGAGGGTATGATGCAGATGAATCCATAAATTCTTGACATTTCGATGTGGGTCTGTTAGGTCGGAAAGCCTATATTGATAGCCCAAGAGGGGGGGGGGGTGAATTTCCTTCTTTTAAAAAATTTCACAATTCTATTGATTCATATCTACTGTAGATATAGTTGGAAATATTTTTGTATAATAATTTACTTGCATCAAATATTAACAGAGAACAAGGCACATCAATTTATTGTGAATCGGCACAAAAAACTCCACGAATAACCCTCTCTACAGGCTTAGTGAATTTCACTAATAAGGTCCTAAAATCATAAAACTCTTCCGCAACTTAGCTCATGGATTTTTCACCATTAGAAAAAAAGCTTACAAAATAGACCCTTTTGGTTCTTTTACATGGAACCGATAAAACCACATCTTAGTGCAAGAAGTGAACACTCATTCTCAAATGAATACGAACAGTCGAAACTCTAAAATAGATAAGATGTAGTTTTGAGGAGAAACAGATGTAACTCATAGTTGCAGCATCACATAATAGATAAAAGATGAATCCTTAATTCAGAAGAATAATAATCTTGAAAAATTTCTGAAGAGATCAGGTTGCACAAGACATCTTTGATTTTTAAAAACATCAACAAAAAACGTTCATCGTTATTATAGATTTGAACATGTATATCACCAAAATGTAATCCTTGTGTTTGAGATACTTGATCATTTTATCAGTAAAATATTTTGTACATGAAATATTAATGAATACGAATTATCAATACAACAAAGAAATTTCTAGATCATCGTATCTAAATATCTTGCATAGAATAATATATATAACAATATTTCTCACTACAATATTTTAGATCCACAAAAGACCCCTGATAAATCGAGTGAATTCAAATTCAAAAGAATACAAATTAGAGTATTTATAACATCCCTTAAGAATATGAGAGAAAATATATAATATAAAAGGATCTTTAAATCATTAAAAACAAGCTTGGAATCCATCAAAATCAAGCTTTTTAACTCCCTTAAATTTTACAATGACTATTGAAAAATGCTAAGATAAAGACGCAAATTCTAATTTCTGACATTGAAAAGTCAAACTTAAGGTTCCTTCAAAAAACAATGAAATAACAAACATAGGGTTTAATATTCATAATGTAGGGTTGATGATTCATAAACATTCCAATTCAGCATTGATCTATGAATATAAAATTGATTATCCATCTATTCATTTTTCCAAATGTATGGTTAACAACATAAGGTTGATTACAAAAGTAAGGTTGATGATCCATACATTTGTAATGTTTCATACTTATGTAGGGTTCTTTAACCAAAATTTTTCCTTTCTTAGAAACTTAACATTATTATATAAACATAATGGTCACTAACCATACATTTCTTCAAACATAAGAATGATTAATCACACACACTGATCCTTCAACATAAACTTAAGTTTTTTTTCCATACATTACGTTCTTCGATATATTGAAATAATAGAATTTCTAGTAAACGAAAAATAGTGAACATTGTTTCTAGAACATGCTTAAGAGCATTCTGAACACTTTAACAAATGCTTCTCATAAATAATTAGTTGAAAACTATTTCAAGATAATAATTATAAAGAATAAAAATTTCGTGAAATACACTCAAAATAAAATCATTAGTAAAACCAAAAAGAGTATTTATGATCATCAAAATAATTAATATTTATAGAGTTTGTTGAGAGAATAATTGCACAACAATTTCCTCCCCATTTAATGATCAAAAAACCCATAAATTAAAAAAAAAAATTAGAATTTTTTTTTATAATTTTGTAAAAATAAAAAGAAAATAATTTTTATTTGAGAGAATTATTTAGATAAAACCCGAAAGATAAATTCCAAAGAAATTTTTATGCTTATCTAAATTTCTCAAATGAATGAAATGTTGTGTTTACCTAGATTTCTCTCCATTTTTTTGATTTAAAAACGAATGTACATAAATAGACCAGAACACATATAATATTGAATAGAATGATAAGGGATTGTTATAAGGAACTATAATAAATAAAGGGAAATGTATTTTGGATATTTTAAAAAAATACAAAAGAAGATAAAATAATGAAATGATATATATAGAAAATAGAAAAATTGATTGATCAATAAATACATCAATACAATAAATTTTGTGACTGAGAAACAAAAACGATCACTGCCTGAGGTCAATATAAGAAGGAAAAAGAAGGTTAAGAATTGGATAGATGATCAATTTGTATGCATTTAAACATGAAATTCAGATCATATATATATATTCTTAGCTTCATCATAAAACTATCTCCTAGATAAATTATCAACTGCTTGGAGTCATTATTGACATTAAGATTCTCCACTATGTTGACTTTCATAATCTCATAAATACTTTATTCTTGCTTCATAAACTTTTCTAAAAACTAACTCAGCATCAATAGAATGCTAGGTTCTCCTTGAGTAAACTGATCAATAAGAAATTTCTGATTGTCCAATAAAATAGATACAGGATAAATATTGCATTGAAGGTACTAAAGGTGAATATTCATATCTTCTATAACAGATGTAGTGTCTTGAATCCTCCTAATCAAATCAGGACTAATAATAGGGACAAGAGTAGATGTACTGACCTGATTCACTGACCATTTTATAGATTCAAATTTACTTCCCACGTACCACTTTAATTCTGGAAAATCTATTTTTGAAATAGTGTTAGATCTAATCTTATCAGTCTAATTTAACATTCCTCTCTTGATGGAATCAAAATAACTTCTAGAAATTTTAATCTAATGAATATCTTGAATCTTTTTATTTGCAACTACAAGTTCCTACCGCAGAGTGACATTATCTTCTTAAGACTTGTTGAATTTAATTACAAATTCATCAACTTGATGAGATAACAAATCCACTGTCCCCTCATCTACATTCATATCTTGATTTGAATTTTTAGCAGGAAAATTATCTCTCTTATTTTGATTACATATTCTTCAAAAGAAAAAGACTGATTATCCAAAAAATCAGTATTCTCACTAGAAAAACGATCTGACTATCCCACAGATTTATATATCATTAAAGGTTGAATTATTGTTACTAATTCTAGTAAAATATATCCTTCTTGAACATCTATTTGTTCAATAACTTCTTTTATTATAATTTATGATTGAACATATTCATATGGAGTATGTTTTTCTTTACTTGTTTATACCATAATTATTTCTTTTACATGAACACTCACCAAAGGTATAATTGAAAGCTCTCTAACTTTACTCTCTACTTGAATTTCCTCTTCAAAAGTAGTTTCTTCCAAGTGTACTGAGCATGTTGCACCTCCTGAATCCAACGTTATCTCTTCAACTTAAAGAGAATATATTTTTCTATGTTTCATAACAAGTCCTTCCTGAAATTGTTATTCCTCTTCTTCATCATCGCGAAGTCTAATCCTTCTCTTAGATGGTTGTGGAACTGCATCTATTCTAGATTCAGCTATACAATCCATTCAAACACCTACACTATCCCCCTGAGACAAATCTCTTGATCTCTATTCTTCCTCAAATCCAATAGGCAAAATTTTTCCTTTTATTGTTCTCCATAAAAATATATGTTCTCTTAATGTTCCAACATTCAACACATTACAATGATGACATTTTACTGTTACCTCAACCAGTCTAATCATATCATTCTTAAAAAAATGCATGTAATTATCTATCCATATGGATAGAAATTCATTCTCGTATATGGTGAACAACAGTAATGAAGAAACAGATATAAATACTGTGGAAAATTTAATTATATGTCACTCAAAAAAAGAAACATGATATACATGTCTGGATAAATATTTTTCTCTATCTCATCCATCCTTGGCGCTATTCCAATCTGAATAAATTTCACCAAAATCTTATGATTAGGTTCTATATCCTTAAAAAACATCTTTCTGATGTGCGTCAAGTTGAATAGAAAGGAAATTATGTATTTATAATAATATTCCTTATCACCAACTAATTTATGAACAAAGTAGAAAACTCATTCATGTCAGTAGTTCAAAATTTTCCCTACCTCCGTAGAAGAAATAAAGAAATCCCTATCTTTGATACTTCAAAAAATCATGTCCTCTGTTTCACTAAAAATAAACAGCACACTCTTATAAAAATAATTCAGTTCTACCTCATAAAGAAATTCATAGTTTATTTGATTGAAAGTTGTCTCAAGACCTTGAAAATATCACTCTTGCTTCAAATGTAAGTTCGTCTGGTATAACTATTCGAGATCAATCAACTTTCTCTGAAGAATTTTTCTTCTATAAACTCTTTGACATTTTCATTCACTTACTTCTCCTTCTTTGATTCTTTTGGTTTTCTTCATTCCTATAGATTTGAAAATATGAGGTCTTCGTCTTCTAGGGTTTAGAAGGATGAAAGAAGATTGATGGTTTGATGATGCATGTTTTTTTGTTTTGGGTAAAAAAAAGGTTTAGAAGGTGAGGGGTTCAGAAAATGAATGGTTTCTGACAAATGAAACATGTCCTCATTTCTTGTGTCATAGAGTAATAATTAAAAAAAAAATTATAATTACGAGATGTAAATAGATTTTAAATAACATATATTAATTGAATCTTCATAAGATAAAAATAATAAAAGTAAATTTGATTTATAGAAATAAATTAGACATAAAACAAAACAAAATAAAATAAATGTAAATAAAAAAAACTAAAATAAATTTTTAATTAAAAATAAATAAAATTAACTCCCCCTTAATAAAATCAAAACAAGTAGTGAGAAGTGGTTGGGTAAAAATGTCAACTAATTGATTTCTATTGTTAACAAACTCTAAAGATGTATCCTTTTTGAAAACAAGATCTCTTCGAAAATGATGTATAATATCAATATTCTTAGTTCTAGAATGACTTATTAGATTCTTTGAATAGTTTATTGCACTTGTGTTATCACAAAAAATATATGTATTATTAAAATTATGTCCAAAGTCCATTACATAGTTTTTTATCCATAAAACTTGTGCAAAACAACTGCCTATAGATACATATTTTTCTTTAGATATTGATAGTGCTACTGAGTGTTTCTTCTTACTTGACCATGACAAAAAATGTTTTCCTAAAAAGTGATAGGTTTCTAAAGTACCTTTTCATTCTAATATATATCCTGCAAAATCTACATCTGAATATGATAATAAATGAAAAACAGATGTTTTTAGATAAAAATAGATTGAATAACTGTTCCTTTTAAATATCTAAAAATTATTTTTACAGTAGTAAGTTTGGATTATTTTGTATTTGATTGAAATATAGAACAAAGAAATACTAAAAACATAATATCAGGTATTCAAGAAATAATATATATTAATCTTCTAACAATTACTCTATATAACTTGTTTTCCACTTGTTTTCCAGCTTTATCCAAGTCATGTTTAATATTAGTACCCATGGGAGTTGAATGTATCTTTTTATTCTCAAGACCAAATATTTTCAATAAATCAGTAATGTATTTACTTTGATTTAATACATTTCCATAACGTTTTTGATAAATTTTTTTCCTAAAATGAAATGTAATTCACCCATCATGCTCATTTCAAATTCTTTTAGTATATGTTTTTAAAAATCATCGCAAAGTTTTTTATTTTTTGATCCAAAAATAACATCATCAATATAAATTTAAAATAATAATAAATTAGGAAAAATTGTTTTCTTAAAGAGGGCTGGGTCTACTAAAACAATAGTGAAACCATTTTTCAAAAGAAATTAACTTAATCTTTCATACCAAGATCTAGGTGATTTTTAAGTCCATAGAGAGCTTTAGTATGTTTAAAAACAATATCTGGTTTTTGATAATTTTCAAAACCTGGATATTGCTCAACATAAACATCCTCTATTAAATATCCATTTAAAATGGAAGATTTTACATCCATCTGATACAATTTAATAGTCATATGAGATGCATAGGCCAAAAGAATTATAATTTCTTATAGTCTAGCTACGAGATCAAAGGTTTCATCATAAGATATACCTTATTATTGATTATACCATTTAGCAACTAATCTATATTTGTTTCTAGTTATAATACCTTGATCATCTTTTTTATTCCTAAAAACCCATTTAGTTCGTATGACTAGATAATTTGATTGTCTTTCAAATAATTTTTATACTTTATTTCTTTTATTCTGATCGATCTCATTTTCTAACAACAAACTTTCATTTTATATTGATTCTTCAAAATAATTAGGCTCTAGCTAGGATTGAAAATTAGAAAATCCCACTGGGTTTCCTAGACATCTTCTAGTTTTTATTCCTATGTCTAGATCTCCTATAAAATTCTCTAAAGGGTGATTCTTTAGGATTCTAGACTTTCTAGGCAGAGAACTTCTAGGTTCATTAGTATCATGTTCTTCTGAAATATACTGAATTTTATTTATCTTTTAAAAATCATTTTTAAAGTTATCTAGTCTCATGTTGTTAGAAGAATCATCAGCCTCATCTATTTGATCTTTTCCTTTATTAAAATGATCAATTTCATCAAACTTTACATGAATGGATTCTCGAATAGTCCTAGAATTTTTATTAAATACACTTTATGCTTTAGAAGTTGTATAATATCCTAAGAATATTCCTTTATCAGCTTTTGGATCAAGCATTCCAAGATTTTCCTTGGTTTTCAAGAAATATAACTTGCATACAAAAAACATAAAGTACATTACTTTAGGATTTATGCTATTCCAAAGTTAATAAGGATTATTTATAAAAATTGGTCAAATTAAAACACTATTTATAATATAGCATGTTGTGCTTACAGCTTGTGCCTAAATGTAGGTTGGAAGACTGTACTCATTCAGCCTTTTACTAGACATTTATTGAATAGTTCTGTTTTTTTCTTTTAGTATTTCCATTATGTTGATGTGTTCTTGATGTAGAGAAGGTGTGTTTAATAAAAATACTTGAGAAAAAAGAATTAAATTATTGATTCTCAAACTCTCCACCAGGATCAATTATTAATGGAATTATTTTAAAATATTTTTCATTTTCATTTTTTTATAAAAAGATTCAAAAATAGAAAAAGCTTCATTTTTGAGTGTTAGAAAATATACCCAAGTAAATATAGAATAATCATCAACTAAAAAATATACATATAATATACCATCCAACCATGATATTCTAGATGGTCCATACAAATCTATATGAATAAGTTATAGGGGATTTGAAGTAGAAATTTTGTTAAGTGATTTGAATGAGGATTTGTGTTACATGACTATCTGACATACATCACAGACTCTGTCACTATCAAATTTTAGACTTGGAAAATTTGATCCAAATTTTTTCTTAGATAACTTATGTAAATCAATAAAATTAAAATGATAAATTCTTCTATGAAAAATCTATGAATCATTTAAATTAACAGTTAAACAGTTAATGTTTTTCTTACACAAAGAATTTAAATCCAAACTATAGAAATTATCTGTTCTTGGTACTCTAAAAATGGGTAAATTATCTTTGAAAATAGATCAGTATTTGTTAAAAAATCAACATATTATCCATCATCATAGAGTTGAGATATACTTATCAGATTCCGCTTCAATCCTTGTATATAGAGTTCTTTTTTAATTGAGAGAGTATCTGGATCTCCAACTATTCCAAGTCCAATAATTTTTCATTAGGCATTGTCACTGACGGTTATTAGGCCTCCATCTAATTTGGTCAGAGTATATGAATCTGATGAATTTACACTCATATATATTGAACTACCACTGTCCACATACCATATATCTTTTCCTCTTCTATGTCCAGTTACCTTCTCTTATTTATCCATAAAGCACATATTAGATTTCATATTTGATCTTGCCTTTTCTAAATCAGAGATTGATGAGCTACTAAAGTATTCAAAAACAGTCCAAGTAACCATCATAGCTATTTTTTCCTTTTTCTCATAATCAATATTATTTTGATATTTCTTTTATATATTTCTCTTCTCTCCTTTCAATTGAGGACAATCAAGTCTTATATGACCACAATTGATTTCCTTCATAACATCTTACTTTCCTTGAGTATTTCTAATCCTTTATGAAGGTTATTCTGAATCCTTTCTTCTTCCCTATAAAATATATTAAATTGTTTATCTGTTTGAGCCAGCTCTATTTCTATGTTAGATGAATCTAAAATTTTTCCTTCTTATTTTAGTTTCAGTTATACTTTTGGGATACTAATTTTAATGCAATGTTATCCTTTTTGAATAGGACTCTATGATTTTCAACTTCATATTTCATATCAGCCTCATAAATCATTAATGTTCCAATTAATTATCTCATTGTAAAATTCTTGAGTGGTGTAGATTGGTAGATTGCAGCCGAAATTCCATTCCAGTTCGCAGGTATAACTTTTTTAACATTCAAAGCTTGATTAGGTTCGTTGATAGGCTCACCTAAAGATGTTATGTTTTTTACAATTTCTATCAACATTCCATTCATATGTGTGATGCTCTCTCTATCATACAATATGAAATTATCAAAACATAATTTTTCTATAGCATATCTCATTTGTCTAGCATTTTCAGTACCTTTATAGGCTATTATAATTGTCTTACACATTTCATAGGCTATTGGGAATTTCAATACACAGTTGAATTTTTCTAGTCCAAGACCACAAATAATGGAATTCATTTCTTTCAAATTCATATCATACTTATCCTCTGTTGTAGTAGACCAAGTTTCAGGTCTTTCAAGAATCATTTAAGGAGTAACAATCATTGAGTATACACTATATCCAAGATTTTTTAAGTATATTATCATCCGTGACATCTAGTATATATAATTTTCACTATTAAAATATGGATAATGAACCATTGAAATTACTTCCTTGAGATTCTCCATTGAAATCACTAATATAGATCTTATTCCTTTAGCTTGTTATAGCTCTGTTGGAAAGCTCAACCTATGATACCAAATATTATGTTAGAAAATCTATAGTGATAACACAAGAGGGGGGGGGGTGAATTGTGTTCTTTTAAAAAAATTCCCAATTCTGTCGATTCATATCCATAGTTGATAGAGCTAGAGACATTTCTGTATAAGAACATCTATGTAGTGGATATTAACAGAGAATAAGGCACAATAATTTATAGTGGTTCGAGGAATAAATATACCCTAGTCCACTCCACTAATCACCCTATCTACAGGCTTGGTGAATTTCACTTATAAGTTCCTCGTATCATAAGACCGATCCACAACTGAGTGTAGGCAGTTGTCACCCTTACAAATAGAGACTTACAAAACAGGGCCTTATAGTTCTTTTACATGAAACCGATAAAACCAAATCTTAGTGCGATAAGCTGACACTGCCACATGACTGAATATGAGCAGTTGAAACCCAAAAATAGAGAAGATGTAGTTTTTATGAGAAACAGATGTAACTCAAAGTTGCAGTAGTAAGAAAATAATAAAAGATAAATCTTAATTTTAGAAGAATAATAATATTGAAAAATATCTAAAGTGATCAGGTTACACACGATATCTTTGATTTTTAAGAATAGAAACAAAAAAACAGCATTGTGATTCCAGATTTGAACATGTATATCTACAAAATGTAATCCTTATATCTGAGATTCTTGATCGCTGTAGTAGTAAAATAATTTGAACATGAAATATTAAAGAATAATAATTATCAATATATCCAAGAAATAACTAGATCTTCGTATCTAAATACCCAACATAGAGACATATATATAAAAATATATCTCGTAGAAAGATTTCAAATCCACAAAAGATGCCTAATAAATCGAGTGAATTCAAATTCAAAAGAATACAGATCAGAGTATTTGTAACATCTCTTAAGAAGAGGAGAGAAAATCTTTAGTATAAATGGCTATATAAAAAATAAAAAAGGGTTTTTACACAATCAAAATCAAGCTTTAAAATGCCCTGAAATTTCACAAAGACTGTTGTGAAATACTCCGATAAAGGCGTAAATTCAAATTTCTGATGTTGAAAAGTCAAACGTAAGGTTCCTTCACAACACTACAAAATAACAAATGTATCGTTAAAAATTAATAACATAGGGTTGATGATCCATACCTTTTTTCACATCAGCATGGATCTCTGAATGTAACATTGATTATCCATTCATTCATTTTTTTCAAATGTAAGGTTGACAACGTAATGTTTATTACAAAAGTATGGTTGATAGTCCATAGGTTTTTACAGTTCCATACATACGTAGGGTTCTTTAACCATACATTTACTTTCTTGAAAACATAAGGTTATTATCAAAACTTAATGTTCCTTAAACATACATTTCTTCAAACATAAGGATGATTAGCCATAATCACTGATCCTTCAACATAAACATAATGTTTGTTCCATATCTAAATTTCATTGATTAATTGAATGAATAGAATTTCCAGTAAATGAAAAATAGTGAAAAATATTTCTAAAATATGCTTAAGTTTGTTCCAAACATATTAACGGATATTTCTCACAAATAAATAGTTGACTACTATTTCAATATAAGAGTTATAAAGAAAATAGATTTCCTAAAATATAGTCAAAATAAAATCTTTAGTAAAACAAACAAGGGTATTTGTGAGAAAAAAAATAATTAATATTAATAGATTATAGTTGAGACAATACACTCCCAACAATCTCCCCCATTTTGATGATCACATAACCCATAAATTTAAAATATAATTTTTGAAAAATACTTCATAATTTTCGAATCATTAAAATAAAATAATTACGATTTGACAAAATTATTTCAATAAACCTGCAAAGATAAATTCCAAAGAAATGTTTATGCTTATCTAAATTACTCAAATAGAACTATTTTTAAAATAAAATAAATGTTGTGTTTATCTAAATTTCTTCCCCTTTTTGTGATATCAAGAAGAAATTATAGAAAAAGTTCAAAACACATTTAATATTGAATAGAATGATAAATGAATGTTATAAGTAACTATAATGTATAGATATATAGATTTCAGATATCAGACAAAAATACAAATGAAGATAAAATAATGAAATGAAATATATTGACATCTGAAAAATTCATTGATCAATAAATACATTAGTAAAATAAAGTTTGTCACTGAGGAAAAAAATTCATTTCCCTGGTTCAAGGTAGCAAGAAAAAAGTAGGATAAGGATTGGCTGGATGATATTTTTTTTGGCTTCAAACATGTGTTTCGGATCAGCCATTTACAATCATAGCTTCTTCATCAAACTACCTCCTAGCTGAATTATCCAATTCTTGGAGTCATTATTGACATACAGATTCTATAATATGATTACTTTCATAACTCATGAAGAATTTACTTTTTCTTCATTAACATCTACAACTTTTCTGAAAACTCACTTAGCATCAATCAAATGCTAGGTTCTCCCTGAGTTAACTTATCAACAAGAATTTTTTTACTATCCAATAATTGATGGAAAATGTTTATATCTTCCATAAGAGATGTAATGGCTTAAAAACTTCTAATCAAATATGTAATGGTCATAGGGGTCGGAGTAGATGCACTATCCGGATTTACCATCCCTTTTATAGATTCAAATTGACATACCAAGTACCACATTAATTCTAAAAAATCTCTTTTTGAAACTGTTTCTGATCTAATATTCCCAGTATCATTTAACATGTCTCTCTTAAGGGCATCAAAATCCTATCTAGAAATAGTAGTCTCATTAAGATCTTAAATCTTTTTCTTTACAATATCTAGTTCCTACCACCGAGTGGAATTATCCTCTTGATAATTTTTGAATTTAATTACAACTTCTTTAACTTGATGAGATAATGAATCAGATTTCCCCTCATCTGCATTCATATATTGATTTTTATTTTAAGTAGGCAAATTATCTGCCACTGTTTTCATTACAAATTCATTACAATAAAATAACTGATTATCCAAAACATCTGTCTACTCACCGTAAATACTATCTAACTGTCCCACTGTCTAATCTATCATTAAAGGTTAAATTTTTGTACCTAATTCCTTTAAAATATTCCTTTCTTGAACATCTCATTTTTCAGAAACTTTTTCTCTTACATTCTGTGAATGAACATTTTCAGATGGTGTATGTTGTTCTTGAAATATTTATACCATAATTCTTTATTGTACTTGATCAATCAAAAAATGTATAATTGCAAGCTCTATATCTTAAATCTCCACTTGAATTTACTTTTCAACAATAGTTTCTTTGAAATGTACAGAGAAAGTTACTTCTCCAAAATACAGAATTTACTCTTCAACTTGAGGGGAACATCATTTTATAGGTTTTATAACAGGTCATTCCTAACTTTGTTCATTCTCTTATTCTTATCCATTGTGAAATCTAAGACTTATATTAGATTGTTGTGAAAGTGCATCTGTTCAAGATTATGCTATACCCTCCATTTGAACACCTTCTTTCTCCCCTTGAGAAAAACCTCTTGAGCTCTGTTCTTCCTCAACTCCAACAAGATTTTTTTCCTTTTAAAGTGCTCCAGAAAAATCCAAGTTTTCTTAATGTTCTAGCATTCAACACATTACTATGATTCCATTTTACTCATTTCTAATCCAGTATGATCATAACCTTCTTAAACAAAATCCTTGAAATTATCTGACTATATGGATAGAAATTCATTCTTGCATCCGGTGAACAACAGAAATGAAGATACCGAAATAAATACCATGGAAAATTCAATTTGATGTCACTCATAAAAATAAACATAATATACATGTCTGGGTAAATAATTTTCACCATCTCATATATCCTTGGCACTGTTTTAGTCTAAATATATTTCACCAAAATCTTATGATAAGGTTCTATATCCTTAAAAAACATCTTTATGATGTGCATCGAGTTGAACAGAAAATACATTATGTATTTAGAAGAATAGTCCTTACCACCAATCGATTTAAGATAAAAATAGAAAACTCCATCATGTGAACAGTTCAAAATTTTCGCTACCTTAGTAGAAAAAATAGATAAATCCCTATCTTAGACACTCGAAAAAATCATTTCCTCTATTTCTCTAAAAATAAACTGACCACTATTATAAAAATAATTTAGTTCTACCTCATAATGAAATTCTCATTTTATATCATTGAAAGCTGTATCAAGACCTTGAAAAGATAGTACATGCTTCAGAAGTAAGTTCATCTGGTATAAACATTTGATATCAATCACCATTCCTTGAAGATTTTTTTTGCTTGAAACTCTTGGACATTTGGTTCACTTGCTTCTCCTTCTTCGATTCTCTTAGATTTTTTCATTCTTGAAGATATGGAAATCTAAGGTTTTCATCTTCAAGGATTTGTAAGGAAGAATGAATATTGAGGTTTTGACGAATCATTTTTTTCCTTGGGTAAAAAAAAGGAATAGAAGACGAGGGGTTCGAAAAATTAACGGTTTCAAACAAATGTCACATGTCCTCGTTTCTTGTTCCATAGAGTAATTATTAAAAAAATTAATAATTACACAAAGTAAATGGATTTAAGATAACATATATTAACTAAAATAATGTAAGATAAAAACAGAAAAATTAAATCATATTTATAGAAATAAATTAAACATAAAAAATGAAATAAAATAAAAGTAAATAAAATAAAATAAAATAAATATTTAATTAAAAATTAAATAATTCTAACCCCCCCCCCTTAATAAAATAAAAACAAGTAGTGGGAAGTGGTTTAGTAAAAATGTCAGTTAATTGATTTTTAGTGCTTAAAAATTCTAAAGATATATCCTTTCCAAGAACATGATATCTTAGAAAATGATGTATAATATCAATATACTTAGTTATAGAGTAAATTCTTGGATTTTTTGAAAATTTTATAGCACTTGTATTATCACATAAATTATGTGTATTATTAAAATTATGTCCAAAGTCCCTTAGAGTGTTTTTCATACACGTCACTTTTTCATAAAAATTTCCTGTAGATACATATTCTTCTTTGTCTGTTGATAGTGAAAATGAGTGTTTCTTCTTACATGACCATGAAACTAATGATATTTCTTAAAAGTGACAGATTTCTCAAGTAACTTTTCTATCTAATTATATCCTCCAAAATCTGCATCGGAATATGATAATAAATTAAAATCAGATTATTTAGGATAAAGAAGAGATTGAATAACTATTCCTTTTAAATATCTAAAAATACTTTTTACAACAGTAAGATAAGAATCTTTTGGATTTGATTGAAATCTAGCAGAAATATTTACTCAAAACATAATATCAGGTCTTCTAGTAGTAGGATATTTTAAAATTTCATTCATACCTCTATATAACTTATTTTTCACTGGTTTTCCAGCTTCATCCAAGTCAAGATTAATATTAGTACACATGGGAGTTGAATATGTCTCGATATTCCAAAGAACAAACTTCTTCAATAAATCAATAATTTATTTACATAGATTTAATACATTTCTATAATCTTTTTGATAAATTTTTAATTTAAAAATAAATTTAATTCTCCAATCATGATCATTTAAAATTATTTTTTCATAAGTTATGAAAAACCATTGCAATGTTTTTTATTTTTTGATCCAAAAATAACATTATCAAAATATATTTGAACTAATAATAAATTATAATAAACTATTTTTTAGAGTGGGTTGTATTTGAAAAACCAATAGTGAAACCATTTTTCAAAAGTAGTGAACTTAATCTGTCATACCAAGATCTAGGTTCTTGTTTAAGTCCATAGAGTGCAATATTATGTTTAAAAAAAATATTGGTTTTGTGAATTTTCAAAACTAGGATGTTTCTCAACATAAACTTCCTCCATTTAATATCCATTTAAAAAGGCAGATTTTACATCTATCTGATATAATTTTACATTCATATGAGATGCATTGGGAAAAATAATTCTAATCTTTTATAGTCTAGCTATGGGAGAAAACGTTTCATTATAATCTATAAATTATTCTTTATTACACCCTTTATCTACTAATCTATCATTGATTCTTTTTATAATACCTTTATCCTCTTGTTTATTCCTAAAAACCATTTATTTTTTATAACAGTATAATTCAATGGTCTTTCAACTAAATTTCATACTTTATTTCTTTTAAATTAATTTAGCTCTTTTTTCATTTCTAACAACCAACATTAATCTTCTATGGTTTCTTCAAAAGACATAGGCTCTAGCTGGGATAGAAAAAAAATTCAACTAGGTTTCCTACACTTCTTCTAGTTTTTATTCATATGTATAGATATCCTATAATAGTTTCCAAAGGGAAATTCATCAGGATTATAGACTTTCTAGGTTGAGAACTTTAGGTTTATTAGTATCCCGTTCTTATGAAGTAAATTGAATTTTATTTATATTTTCAAAATTATTTTTCAGGTTATCAAGTCTCATTTTGTTAGAAGAATCATCAACTACATCTATTTGACCATTTCCATTATTAAAAGGATCAATTTCATCAAACATCCCATGAAATTATTCTTCAACAGTCCTTGAATTTTTATTAAATTCTATTTTAAGCTTCCGAAGTTGCAGAATACCCTATGAATATTACCTCATTAGATTTTGGATCAATTTTTCCATGATTATCATTGATGTTCAAGATATATACCCTGCATCCAAAAACCATAAAGTACTTTACCTTAGGCTTTCTATTATTCCAATGTTCATAAGGGGTATTTGTGAAAATAAGTAAAATTAAAACACTATTTATAATATAGCATATTGTGCTTACAACTTCTGGACAAAAGTAGGTTGGAAGATTGTATTCATTCATCATTGTTCTAGCCATTTCTTGAATAGTTATGTTTCTTATTTCAGAAATTCCATTTCATTTAGGTGTTTTTGGTGAACATAAGGTGTGTTTAATACCCATATTTGTGAAAAAGAATTAAATTATTGATTCTAAAACACTCCACCAAGATCAATTCTTAATGAAATTATCGTAAAACATTTTTCATTTTCAACTTTTTTATAAAAATTTTAAAAAACTGAAAAAGCTTAATTTTTTAGTTTTAGAAAATATACACAAGTAAATCTAGAATAATCATCAACTAAAACATATATATATAATTTACCAGCCAAAAATTCTATTCTAGATGGTCTGAAAAAATCCATATGAATAAGTTCTAGGGGCTTTGAAGTAGCAATTTTGTTAATAGATTTGAAATAGGATTTGTGTTTCTTTCCTATCTGACATACACCACAGACTCTATCACTATCAAATTTGAGACATGGAAAATATAAAATTAATTTTTCATTAGATAAATTATGTAAATAAAAAATATTAAAATGGTCATTTCTTCTATACCAAATACAGGACTGATTTAAATTAGTAGTTAAATAGTTTATTTTCTGTTTACACAAAGAATTTAAATCAAATGTGTAGACATTATATGTTGTAGGTGCTCTAAATTTAAGTAAATCATATTTATAAACAGAACAATAATTATTAGAAAAATAAACACAGTATCCATCATCACTGAGTAAGGAAATACTTATCATATTGTTCTTTAATCCTTTCACATAGTGTTCTTTATTAATTGAGATAGTATCTGGATCTCCAAATATTCCTTATCCAATAATTTTTTCTTTGGAATTTCCACTAAAGGTGACTAGGCCTCCATCAACATTGTTCAATGTACAGAAATTTGATGAATTTATACTCATATTCCTTGAATTGCCACTGCCCATTTTCAATATATATTTTCCTCTTTTGTGGATAGTTACCTTCTCTTCTTCAACCATAAAGCACATATTAACTTTTATATTTTTTATTCTTTCTCATAATTAGAGATTGATGAGCTACTAGAGTCTTTAGAAATAATCCAAGTATCCTTCATATCTTTTTTGTCCTTTTTCTCATAATCATTATTCTTCTAATATTTATTTTCGGTCTTTCTCTTCTCTCCTTTCAATTGATGACAATCAGGTCTTATATGACCTAATTTTTTTCATTCATAACATCTTACATCCTTAGAATCTTTCTCATAATTTTTTATGGTTCATCTGAATCCTTTATTCTTCCTATATAATTTATTTAATTTTCTATCTAATTGAGCCAGCTCAATTTCTAAGTTAGATGAGTGTGAATGTATTTCTTCTTATTTTATTTTTCTGTTTTGATTTTGGTATAAAAATTTTAAAGTAGTGTTATCTTTTTGGACTAGGATTTTGTGATATTCACAATAATATTCCATTTTAGCCTCATATATCACTAACGTGCAAATAAATTCTCTCATTGTCTCATTATTAAGAAGTGTAGATTGGCGGATTACAGTAGAAATTCTATTTAACTTCACAGGTAGAACTCTTAGAGAATTCAAAGCTTGATCAGGTTGGTTGATAGGCTCACCTAGAGAAGTTATATTATTAACAATTTATGCCAGCCGTCCATTCATCAGTGTGATGCTCTATCGGTTATACATTCTGAATGTATCAAACCTTAATTTCGTTGTAGCATATCTAATTTTTCTTACATTGTCAGTACCTTCATATGGTACTTCAATTATTTTCATCATTTCATAGGATATTGGGCATTGAGATACACGGTTGAATTCATCTGGTCTAAGAACACAAATAATGGAATTAATTGCTATTGAATTCATATCATACTCAGCCTCTATAGTAGTAAACCAAGTATCATGTTTTTTAAAAATTGTGTAAGAAGTAACAATCTTTGAGTATACTATAAATCCATGTTTTTTTAAGTAGATCATCATTCGTGACTTCCAGCATCCATAATCCTCACCATTGAAATATGGGGCACAGACCATTGAAATTCTATCCTTGAGATTCTCTATTTCCATCACTAATATAGATCTTATGACTTTAGATTATTATAGCTATATTTAAAAGACCATCCTCTGATGACAAATGTTTGGTCGGAAAGACTATAGTGATAACACAAGAGGGGGGTGAATTGTGTTCTTATAAAAAATTACATAATACTATCGATTCATATCAACAGTAGATACAGCTGGCAACATTTATATATAAGAAAATATATGAAGCAGATATAAAAAGATAACAAGGCACATCAATTTATAGTGGTTTGGGGCACAATGATCCTATAGTACACTCCACCAATAACCCTCTCTACAGGCTTGGTGAATTTCACTAATAAGGTTCTCACATAATAAGACTAATCCATAGCCGAGTGTAGGTAGTTTTCACCCTTACAAACAAAGGCTTACAAAAAAAATCCTTCTGATTCTTTTAGAGGGAACCGATAAAACCAAATCTTAGTGCGAGAAGCTGGAACTCGACTATTTCTGAATACGAGATGTTGAAACTCAAAAATAGATATGATTTAGTTTTGAGGAGAAATATATGTAGTTTACATTTGCAGTAGTACACAACTAATAAAATACGAATCTTGACATCAAATGAATAATAATCTTGAAAAATATATGATGAGATCAGGTTGCAAAAGTTATCATTGATTTTTAGCATCATGATTCTAGATTTGAACATGTATTTCTCCAGAATGTAATCCTTGTATCTAAGATGATTGATCCTTGTAGAAGTAATATAATTTGTGCAAAAAATCTTGAAGAATTATAATTATCAATATAGCCAAGAAATCTCCCGATCATTGTATCTAATTATCAGATGTAGAAAGATATATATAACAATATATCTCAATGTATGATTTCTGATCCGCAAAATACATCTGATAAATCAAGTGAATTCAAATTCAAAAGAATAGACCTCAGAGTAGAAGTAACTTCCCTTAAGAATAGTAGAGATAATCTCAGCTCTAAACGAATATTTAAATAATTAAAAAACATCTTTTAATTAATTAAAACCGATCTTTAAAATGCCTTGAAATTTCCCAAAGACTGTTGAAAAATGCTACGATAAAGGTTCAAATTCAAATTTACTATGTTGAAAAGTCAAACGTAAGGTTCCTTGACAATACAATAAAATAAAAAACGTAGGGTTAAATATTCATAACGTATGGTTGATGATCGATACGTTTGTCAACATCATCATAGATCTCTAAATGTAACATTTATTATACATTCATTCATTTTTCCAAATGTAATGTTGAAAACATAACGTGTATTACAAAAGTAAGGTTGATGATCCATATTTTTTTAATGTTCCATACAGACGTAAGGTTCTCTAAACATACTATTCCTTTCTAGAAAACATAAGTTTCTTATCCAAATGTAGTGTTCCATAACCATGTGTTTCTTTAAGCATAAGGTTGGTTAACTATACACACTGTCCTTCAACATAAATGTAAGGTTTGTTACATACATTACGTTCATCGATATATTGAATGAATAGAATTTCCAATAAAATTTAAATGGTGAACAATGTTTACAGAATTCAATTAAGAGCATTCTAAACACTTTAACGAATATTTCCCACAAATAAATAGTTGAATAATATTTCAAGATAAGAATTATAAAGAATATAAATTTCCTAAAATAAACTCAAAATAAAATCATTATTAAAAAAACAAGGGTATTTTTGAGAATCAAAATCATTAATATTTAATGAGTATTGTTGAGTCAATAAATGCCCAATAGGGCCTCCATCCTAATATACAGTCGAAAGTGTTAGAGATTAATCCAAAATAATTTTTCCAATGTGGTGAGGAATTATTTTCATGTCGAAGCTATGATTGAGTGAGTGCTCAAAGTAGTCCTTCCTCCTTCAATTCCTAAGAGTAGTGGTGAAGATTTTGGAAAGGATATGAGGAAGTGGATGAAAGTTGAGGGAATGGGTCGTGAAATAAAAGGGCCCCTGGATCTATCATTAACCTCTCCTAGGAATGTTTGTTCCTATTCTATTAGTGTGGAAATCTGGGCACAAGAGGCCATTATGTCCATGTACTCCTAACTCTTACCATGCTTGTGTATGCTTGGGTCACTCATAGTGATTCTGTTGAGATGTTTCAAGAAATTATTATGAAGGAAACTCTCACAAGTGATGTTCTATTGGAAATATATTTTGATATAAGTTTTGTAGGATCCCTTCCAATATAAGGGATATTTTTTGTGGATGTTGTGCTGGTGGTTTTTTGGTTTTTGTAATGTATGGAATGTTTTGGGTCTTTTCGGATCTCCTGTTTTCAATGGAAGTGTGGTTATAATCCATAAATTTTCTATTCTTATCTTTTATAAAATCATGTGATAGATGTTCTAGTTTGGGATTATCAGCTCTTAACTATAAGGAAGTATAAGCTTCATCCATCAGTGCCCTTGCAGTGGGTCCCTGAGTGTAGTTGGTGTATAGTCATGTTTCCTGATGTTTTAAAGAGTTTGGCTAGGTTCATGCCTCTTCCATTGCAGTGGGGCAGTTCTAGTGTTTTTATTGGTGTTTCTCAATGATTTTAACTTCCTCTAATGTTGTAGAGAGTGGTGTATGGTTTTAAATTTTTATTTCAATGGTTCAATCATTGGTCACCTTCCATACCTTCCTAGTTTAGTGGGTATTTTTGGAATATATGGGATGTTTTGGATTAGTTCTTGTTCACTCATTTCAAGAGTGGGTAGTTTAAATTATCTTTATGTGTTCTAGATGACATGGGTCCCCTTTTTCTAGAGTTGGTAGGTTATTGTGGGAGTGTATTGGTTGGATTTTGTGGGAATGTCCTGGTTCTAGTTCATGTTAACTTTTCATTTGGTTGTTTTAAGTGTTTTCTAATAGTGGGGAGACCCACTGTGGGTCTCATAGAGATTGTGTTTTAAGGATTTGTAAAGTGATAGTTGTTTTAAAATGGTGAAGATTTCGTTCCAGTCTCTCCTAGAATATTTGGATTCTGTGAATTTTATTCATTGTTGGTGTTCATTTGGTTCATTGGGATAAGGCCCAATAATTAGGGTTTTGTTCATAAATGGGGTGTCTTGATCCTTACATTGATTCATGAGATGTGTTTGTGGATTATAGTCTTTTTTTGAGCAAGAGGCTTATGTTCCGTTAATGGTTGATGAGATGTACTTAGATTAAGAGGTTGGATCATGTTGATAAAGAAACCTTCTAAAATGATCAATCAGGTGGAACCTGTAATGGCTTCTGGGGGGTGGAAATCATTAATGGTCAGGTGAATAGTCACACAAGGTTTTTTAGGATTGGTTTTTGATCTAGTTCATTGAGAATACCTGCCTTTTTCTCAGGTTTTGGGTGTGACGGGTGTTGAGTTATGGAATTTTTTATTTTTTCTAATCTTTCCCTCATTTCTGGTCCCCCGGTTGTTGGGATTATTTTAAAGAAACATGGGTTTTTGGATTAAAAAGGTCATGTGCACATTTTGTGTAGAGTTTGATAAATTTTGAGGCCAAATCCAGTTAACTATGTATTATGTATAAAACCTACAACATGGTTTTCACATGGTTGTGGGGCTACATAGGAGTGACTATGTAGTCACTCCTATGTCTTCTGTATAGTTTTTCGCATAGTTTAATAAACCGTGTGGCCTAACTCTTCTAGTCTTCCCAAAATTAAAAATTCATTTTTCCAACCATGACCCCTCGATATTTTTAGATCTTAATTCAACAAAACATCCTTCCACTAGTTATTCCTAACATAAAGAACCTATCCATTGCTTCCCCATCCATTACCCTCCTCTAAGGTTGTAGATATAAGAAAAGATGAAGGGTTGGTGAGTTTACAAGGTGAGTTTCCTTCTATTAATTATTATTGAAATTTTTTCACGGTTTTATATTCTCCCCTGGTCATTATCTACCTAGGTTTCTAGTATCCAATTAATTCTGATGGGGTTTTTTCTTTTAGGGGTGTTATATATAGATTTAGGGTTTTGGAACCCACAAAAAGTGGTTTCAGGTGTGAGTTTCATTTTTACCATGGATTTAAGGTAGGATATCCCATGAACTTGACATTACCATTTATGTTTAATCTATTTAATTCTATTATTTTTATATATATATGATATGTATTTTTATGCAACCATTAGTTTAATTGTTTTTGTCCAAATGGTGGTTTATTCAGTGTTTTGTGAAACGTAGTATTGCTTTGGTTAAAAGGTGCACTCCAAGTATTTGATAAAATGTTTTGATAGATTTCAAACCAAGTTTCTTATATGTAAAACTTTTTTTATAAGAACAATAAATTTATGGTAAAAAAATTTGTGTTTACACCTTGTTGAGTGATAAATAAGAACTATTTTGTTCAAAATTTCCTTCCTTGTTTTTGGGAAAGTGCCCATTTGGATTTTATGTGATAAGTGTGTTGTAAAAAGAATTGTTTGAATTTATTAAAGTATTAACCACATGATTAATGATATTTTAGGGGTCCTTTTATTGCATTGAAAGGAGGTTTTGGTTTTATAAATAATGGGGAATTGGTTTTTCTCATGTTTGAGCATGTGTTGCCAAAGGGAAAGCCAGCCCTGAGAAGTGATGGACAAACATATTTATCATTTTGATTTCAATGTGTGTGGAATGCGATTGTAGAATGGGTATCATGTATTGGTGTCTTCTAGATTATTCTTGATCTCCTAGGTTCACCCATTTCTATTGGCTTCTCGTTTCATGTTGTGATGAATGTGACACTTGAATGTATATTTACATTACCCTTGTTGGATGATTTCTATTGTTCATTCTTGTGTGTTGTATTATTATAATTTTATGGGTTGGCTTTTGTAAGGTTTATGAGAATTTCTTTCAAGTAAAGTGTTTTACCCTCTTTGTTCATGCTGATAAATATAGACATCACTTCCCCCTTGAAAATTCTTATGACACACTAATGAAATGAATCTAGTTTTTGAAATGAATAGGGGAAATGAGTTGTAATTTTTTTAAGTAAAATATGTAGAAAAGTATACTTTTATATATTGTAGTTCAATAATGAAATTGATTTTTCTTTTATTTTAAAGGATACTCCCTGGGAATAGATTATTGGGCTAGCCTAATGAGTTTTATTACACACTCCTATAGTTCTTTTCTATTTTTATTCCTTGTACAAGATTCATATTGAGTTCGGTCAACTTAGGAGGAAAGTGATCATTGTGTTGGAGAGTGTCAATTGAGGTCACATGGAGATATTGTTTTAATTTTGTTTGGATGGTGCTTTTGTACAGTTGTTGTAAATTGTTAGATTGTTAATAAATGATGTTCAACATATATATATAAACATATAGATGTATTTTTATAACCATTACCTTTTTGGTTATGGTTTATTGATAGGGAGAAATCAATTTTATTGTATACTTTGTTGATTCCAGGAACTAGATTCCCACCTGTGGGGATCAGGAACACCCTTTGGTCCTTTCACGGATCAGATCGGGTGACCGGTTCAGGGTCGACCTGTGTCGGTTAATTACATGTTTGTGGAAAACGTTATATTAATAATTTGAATTTTATATTTGGGGATGTTTTTTATCAATTTGTTTGGAACATTTTTTATTTTAGGATCAATGGAATAATCATAGGGTAAGACAGACATTTTTGGTCACTAGTATAAAAATTTATAGACAAATCATAATGGGCCTTAGTCCTATTAAGTAAATATGAATCCCAAATATCAACTATAATTGAAACACCTGGAGATTTAATGAGCTATATAATTTTTAATTTCTTTGATGTCTTCTATTATACACTACACCAAGATTATCTTGTACTATACACATCACCGTATTATCTTTCAGTATATGCAACACTATTCTTGGCTAATGTTATACACAATTTCAAGTTCGTTTTGTGGAAATTATTTTATGCAACATTAAGTATAGATTTTGTATAATGTATAAATAAAATAAGTTTTGATTATGTTATACGCAACACCAAACAAATCTTTAACTACACGCAACCCTGACTTGGCTTGCGTTACACGCTATCAAGACCTTCTTCGACAGCGTGTGTAGTACACAATACCAAGTTTCACAAAACGAGATATTATTATAATATTATTATGAACTAGTCATTATGAATAGTAATACCCACTTTTTGAAATTTTATAGATTTTATCTTTCAAAATGGAATTAATTTTTATATTTGGAACACTGAAATTATCCTAGGGTAAATTTTTGGTATTTTTCTGAAAACATTCAATTTTTTATGAATAGTGAAAACACTGGGTTACTATTTAAAAACCGAATTTTTATTTAAATAATTAAATATTTTATTTAGATTTATTTTAGGTAAAATTTTATACATAATACCTATATAAGTTCAATGTAATTCATTGGGGTCATTTTATAATAATTATAGATATATAAAAATTTTATTGAACTTTTCACCATCTTTTACCCACCTCCTAGGAAAATTTTAAAATTTACATAAAACATAAATTTACCGCTTCTGTGAGAGGAATTTATAAAATCCAAGAGACATGGTTAATATCAAGGAGTAAAATGTAGGTCAATAAGATAAGAATAATTATTGGTGAATAGTAACTTTTTTACTTTTATTTACAACGGTTAAAAGTAAATAGGGTAATTAAGGGTAAAAATGATATTATTATTACCCTAACACATGTCCTAATTCTATTGGATACGTTTAATTCGAGAAAAAACAACCTTAGGAATAAAATATGACCATTTAGGTCCACTTGGATTAGATTAAGACTTCTATTATTATTTTATTTAAAGAATAGTTAAAATAGTTAAAATCAAAGTTTAATAACTAATACATTTTTAATATAGGGTTATACATAAGATAAATTCGACTATAAATATTCATTATAAAGATAAAACTATTTCCTACATAATGGTATTTTATTTATAATTTTAATACATTAAATAATTTATTTATTTATGACACAATGATGTTGTATTAATTACCTTACAAATGAAATATTAACATAATTGATGTTATAAATACCAAAATAAATGTAATTTGAGGATTTTTATAAATTAAAATAATTTTATAGGTTAATATGACATGTTAGTATTGATTCAATTAATGTTTTTTGAACTAGTAATATTTTTGTGATTTTCAAAAAAAATCAATTACCAAATAGTGTGAAAATTGACATAAAATAGTTTTTAAAACAAATATTATATTATTAATTGTTATTATATTCTTAAAAATCTATTGTTCTGCCAAATGACTTAGATAAGTTTATATATAATAATATTTAACTACTTGGGGTTCTTTTTGCTTGTTAGAGTATGTTTATTAACCATATTGTGTAAGAAAACAAGAAGACATGGTAATAGTAAAATTATTTAACTTAGAGTTAAATCTAAATGATAAGGTTAAAATAGTAACCTAAAATTGTCTAAAAAATATTTTTTGAGAGGATTTCGACCCTTCCCCACCTTAACTTCGAAATAAATCAGTTTGGAGCGATTAAAAACCGAATATGACTTTATTATAAATTAATATTTTATGTTTTTCCAAAGGTGCCCCTCTCCTCCCTTATAAAAAGGGCACCCCTTCCCTTTTTTCTTCACACCCTTTTGAGCCTTGAAGATCGGCCAACCCCTGACCATTTATCTTATTATCTTTAATAGAAACATTATGGAGGTTTTGGTCTCCTCAGAAGACCAACCCTAGTGCCTTAAGAGGAGGTTAAGAAGAGGCGTGTCAAAGAAGAGGTAATATCCTTTATCGATTCTTTCCAATTTATTTCTTCTTATACTAATTCTTATCTATTTGTTTCATCATAAATTAATAACATAAGTCTCCCTAATATAATGATATTTTATTATAAATATTATACAACCCAATTTCATCTTCTATCCATCCTATGGAAAACAAAATCATCGCACGTGCGTACGTACAGAATACCGTCTCCACGCCGTGGTGTAATCTGTTTTCCACCACCACCTTACATGGATGGGTATAATGGTCTAAATAAATAACTATATATTATTATTTTGAATTTATATTGATTATGAAATATTATACATACACTTCAATACAATTTCACGGTCATGGGAATGATATCATCGCTCGTGCGTACGTACGGACTACCATCTCCCCGAAAGTGATAAGATTCATTTTCCATGATTAACCATTATAGTATGATTATAAAGTATATATATAATAAATAATAATGAAATATATTACATAATAATGATACTAGATTTATGTACATATATGTTTCATTTACATAATTCCATTTAATTCAATAAGGGAACAAAAAGAGGGTTCATGCGTACGCACGGCCTACCATCTCCATGAACGGTGTATTTCATTTATCGATCTATCATATATATTTATATAATGAATATATATTATATATAAATCTTTTTTTAAATTCTGGAATTAATTAAATCAGGATATAAGTAATATTATCAAGAACAACATGTTGAAACACGTACGATAAATGAAATGATTTTACTCAAAACACTATTTTAACATGGAATTTACAAAAAAACGGGTAATATAAAGTCATAAGTGAACCATTAATGATATCATAACAATGAATATGATTCTGTAATAAGTCAATGACATTATTTAAATTATTATAAAGGAGGTTTGGATATGTACGAAGCATATCGGACCTAAGGCAAGGGATAATTTTTCAATCTCATTGTTATACGAGATTATTTATTTGTAAGTATTTACTGGGGTTATATTTCTCATCCATTTCCAAAAAAATGTTTTTCATAAAGTGTTTAATATTTTTACATGTATATTTAAAGTCATTTTTACCCCTATTTGACTTTTACTTTGTGTTATGGAAGGAATATTTCTTTTGTTTACCATATGTGGTACTTTTTGACTTTTCCGTTAAAAGTACGAGGATAATGTTTTTTTTAAATTATACAAAACGAACAGATTTTTATGGTTTCATAAAGACTTCCTTTATTGAAGCTTACTCTACAATATTTCATAACTATTTTCAACAAAATCATTTTCTTTAAAAATTTCATGGCATTTTGTGAAAATAAAATGATTTTGAATAAAAAGTATATTTTCCTCAAGAATTAATTTCAAGTGTTTTATCAAAACCATTTTCCATATAAGATGACATTATTTCATATGTGTATGGTTCAAGTATGATTTCTCTATGATTTACATGGTTTTACTTCTCTTATGATGAAAATATATCCATTTGTTTTATATGGATTATGTTATGATGGGATGATGTTTATGAATCCCATTTTATTCTTTGGGTTATGATGAATGTTTTAAGATTATTTTGTAGAACAAGTAAGAATGATTTCATTATGATATGGGTGGGACCTATATCTCCCTCCAATGAATTAGGTAAAGATTTATATCTTATGAGATAGACATGGCTAGAATGGTAAGTAAATCTGGTTCAGTGTTATATAACTGGAACGAGGAGTGAACTCGATTCAGAAAGGGTCTTTGTCCACTAAGATGGTCTTGGAAGCAATTCCTTGGCTACTATAGAAATAATATCATGTGGTTAATGGTTTTCCACAATTACATGTTTTATATCCATGCTATTTTATCATGATTGATGTTCCTTTATGATATATTCCTTACGAACTTCCAAGATTTATGTCTTTTCTCAAGATTTTGATGTTTGGATTTTATGTTCATGTTTTTGCATTCAAATGATTATTTATTGTTTTATGTTCTATATGTTTACCCTTACTGAGCATTTGAGCTCACCCTTTTTATGTTTTCTTTTCCCCAGGATATAAATAAAGGTTTTAGATAAGAAAACAAAAGGGGATGATCTTTATAGGAGATGTTGAAGATCTTTCATCGTGATTAGAAGATAATTTTTCTGAGTTTCCAAAGACACTATACTATTATGGTCCTTGTGTGTTTGTTTTTGTTATGTATTAAGTATTAAAAAAAGTACTGTAATGGCCATGTACATCAATATTTGGGTCTCTATAGTTGGTATCAAAGGAAAGGTTTAGTCAACCTTTCGGAACTAGGATGCGATAACTTTAGTGAGATCCCTATAGATATTTATATGGTATGTCTAGGGATGTACCTAAGGTTAAGTATACGTATAGGTTATAGTCCTAGAATTATGGTAACAATCTTAGAATTAATCCTAAGATGTTATATATTGAAGGTACTCCCCTTTATTATGTTGTTTTCCTTACATTATTTTTGCCTCTCATACTATTCTATTTGGGTTTTAGAAAATGGCAAGAAACATTAATATTCACGATAATGGAGGATATGATGGGCAATGGAATGATATTCTTAATGAGAAAACAAATGAAATGGGATTTCGAAGTCAAAACATCATTATTATGCCTAATAAGCAATATCAAAATATGATCAATAATCTCAAATTTGGTAAGTATCCCGACTCATCTAATAAGAGAAAGATAGAGTTTTGTGATGATCATAGAGGAAAGAAAGTTCAATTTACCTAATGTAAATCATGTGGTAAGAGGCATCAAGGAGAATGTTTCGAAGGAACTGGTAGATGATTTGGGTATGGAAAGGAAGGAAACAAAGCCAGTAAGTGCAATGGAAAGGGTTCAGTTAACACCATGGAAAAGGATAATGGTATTTCTATGACATCAACAACGATTAAATGTTTTAAATGTGGAATGTACGAGCATTATGCAAACCAATGCCCTCAGGGAATGTCTCATGAAGAGAATCAGCATGGTTATATGGGTAGTATTTATGTTGATGATGGTGAAGAGACTACGAATGATATGTGAGATGAAAGAATTGTTCTAGATCGGTCAATGGTTTAAGAAGGTAGTGGAATGATTACATGTTCATCAATAGTATTTTTGTACAAGTAATCTCATGGTACTATGGAATAATGAGACATCTAAGGATTGTTACACTGTTTTTTTCCTTATGTTTTTGAAAGTATATGTTGAATGGTACCGGTAACCATGAAAGGTTATTCAGTTAATTTTTGAAAGCACCTAATATGCGCATAAAGAAGGGATAAGAAGATAATGAAATATTTAATAGTATTAATGAGCTCATGACTGATATAAGGAAAAAGTGATATCATGGTTTGAGTATATATAATTTTTGGGATTCTGGTATGTGGAAAGAGTTACCTTTTGACATCATTCATGTTTTCACTATGGTTCTATGGTAATTTATGTTTCAAAAATATACATGACTAAGGTATTGAGATGTTTGTAATATGACCAACACGATATATCTTATGATATATGGGAGATAAATGATGTTATTCACATTCTTGGTATATGACCTCTCTAGTAATCATTTTCTTTATACTATGAGATTGGATAGATGTATTTTGGATAATCCTGAAGATTGGAATGGAATATGTTGGACATAAGATAGTATTATTTATGGACAGAACTAGTTTTTCAATATTATTTATGAATGTTATAATAGTTATTTTTTAGAAAAAGGACAACCTATTGGACGAGCGATAACCCATCGCGTCGGAAAAGGCTGTGGGAATCAAACCCAAAACTGAAGTACGACATGCCTTTATCGTATACCACTAGCCTACAGGAAGTCCCTAGTTAGTAGAAACTAGTTTTATTTTATTAAGAGCTATGATAGATGAAGTATAAGTCTATTTTAGCAACCGTATATGATTAATCTCAAGATATATGGACTTATGTATATTTTATAAATTGTGTTAAACTTTTTGTGATAGAAACAAATGGAATGACCTATCATTCTATCGCATGATCTGCTAACACTTCACTAATGACAAATTAAACTTCATTTCTTGAAGATATGAAGTGGAAATTCACCAAGGCATAAAAAACGGTGAGATTTTACCAAAATTAATTGAGTATATATTTTAATTCAATAATTCTTCAGCATTAAGGAAATTATCTTGAAAACTAAAAACGTTGTCCTAGTACCCTCATACCTGATAAATCATATGGAACCTTATATCATCACAAATTTATGGCTTTGTGATTGATGAATTTTTCATAGCCATGTTCTCTACCACTCTCCATAAGAACGTGATGGTTCGATTTCTCTTCCATATCCATATTTTCACCTATGTTCTCTTATGAGGAAACCCAGTGATGAGTTAATTTGGGTACCCATAACATTTCATACATTATTTTTTAATGTTATGTTTTGTTATTCCATTTTACTATGTGGGTTTCTATGAATTAAACTTTCATATAGTAAACGATTTATAACCCCGACAAATTTCGAGGTAGAAATTCATTTTAAGAGGGGTAGAATGTAACACCCCAAGAATTTATGAGATATATTATTTTTAATTTATTTGATGTCTTATATTATACACTAAACCAAGATTATATTGTACTATACACAACACCGTATTAGCTTTCAATATAAGCAACACTATTCTTGGCTCGTGTTACACACAATTTCAATTTCGTTTTGTGGAAATTATTTTATGAAACACTAAGTATATATTTTATTTAATGTATAATTTAAATAAGTTTTGATTATGTTATACGCAACACCAAACAGAGCTTTCACTACACGCAGCCCTGACATTGCTTGCATTACACACAATCAAGACCTTATTCTATAGCGTGTGTAGTACGTAATACCAAGTTTCACCAAACAAGATATTATTATAATATTATTATGAACTAGACGTTATGAATAGTAATACCAACTTTTTGAAATTTTATAATTTGTTTTATTCAAAATGGACTTCATTTTCAAATTCAGAATATTGAAATTAGCCATGGGTGATTTTTTGTTATTTTTCTGAAAACATTCAATTTTTGATGAATAGTGAAAACACCCGGTTACTATTAAAAAACCGAATTATTATTTAAAGAAAAATTTATTTTATTTAAATTTATTTTAGGTAAAAATTGATACATAATACCTATATATGTTCAATGTAATTCACTGGAGTCATTTTATAATAATTTTAGATATATAAAAATTTTATTGAACTTTTCACCGTCTTTTACCCACCTCTTAGGAGAATTTGAAAATTTACATAAAAAATAATTCTACCACTTCTGTGAGTGGAATTTTGATAATCCAAGATTCATTGTTAATATCAAGGAGTAAAATGTGGTTCAATAAGATAAAAATATTTTTTGTTGAATAGTAACTTTTTACTTTTATTTACCATGATTAAAAGTAAATAGGGTAATTAAGGGTAAAAATGATATTATTATTACCCTAAAACATGTCCTAATTCTATTGGATTAGTTTAATTAGACCAAAAACAACCTTATGAATAAAATATGACTATTTAGGTCCACATGGATTAGATGAGGACATTTATTATTATTTTATTTAAAGAAGAGTTAAAATAGTTAAAATCAAAGTTTAATAACTAAAACATTTTTAATAAAAGGTTATACATAAGATAAACTTGAGTATAAATATTCATTAGAAAGATAAAAATATTTCATAAATAATTATACTTTATTAATAATTTTTAGACCTTAAATAATGTAATTTACTTATGACACAATGATGATTCAATAATTACCTTATTAATAAAATATTAACATAATTGGTTCCATAAAATGCCAAATAAATGTAATTTGAGAATTTTAATAAATCTCACTAATTTTATAGGTTAATATGACAAGTTTTTATTGATGAAATTAACCTTTTTCGAACTAATCATGTTGTTATGATTTTCACAAAAATCAATTACCAAATATTATCAAAATTGACATAAAATAGTTTTTAAATAAAATAAAATATTATTAATTGTTATTATATTCCTAAAAATATAATGTTCTTCCAAATGACATGGATAAGGTTATATATATTAATAATGAACCACTTGGGGTTCGTTTGTCTTGTTATAGTATGTTTATTAACCATATAGTGTAATAAAACAAGAAGACACGGTAAAAGATAAATTATTTAACTTAGAGTTAAATGTAAATGATAAGGTTGAAATAGTAACCAAAACTTGTCTAAAACCTCTTGGTTGAGAGTATTTTGACCATTCTCCACCTTATCTTCGAAATAAATCAGTTTTGATCTATTAAAAACGTAATATGACTTTATTATAAAATAATATTGTATGTTTTTTCAAAGGTTCCCCTCTCCTCCCTTATATAAAGGGCACCCCTTCCCTCTTCTCTTCACACCCTTTTGAGCCTTGAAGCTCGGCCAAAACCTACCCATTTCCATTATAATCTTTCATAGAAATATTATATATGTTTTGTTCTCCTCAAAATACCAACTCTAGTGCCTTAAGAGGAGGTTAAGAAGAGGCGCGTCAAAGAAGAGGTAATATCCTTTACCGATTCATTCCAATTTATTTCTTATTATATTACTTCTTCTCTATTTATTTCATCATAAATTAATAACATAAGTATCACTAATATAATTATATGTTATTATAAATATTAAAAAACCCAATTTCATCTTCTATCCATCCTACAGAAAACGAAATCACCATGCGTGCATACGTATGGAATACCGTCTCCACGCCGTGGTGTAATATTTTTTCCACCACCACCTTACTTGGATGGGTATAATGGTGTAAATAAATAACTATATATGATTATTGTAAACTTATATTTATTCTGAAATGTTATACATAAACGTCAATACAATTCCACGATCATGGGAATGATATCATCGCTCGTGCGTACGTACGGACTATCGTCTCCACGAACACGATGAGATTCATTTTCCACGATTAACCATTCAAGTATGATTATAAAGTATATATATAATAAATCATCATGAAATATGTTAAAAAATAATTATACGGGATTTATGTACATATACGTTTCAATTAATTAATTCCATTTAATTCAATAAGGGAATGAAAACAGCGTTCATGCGTACACACGACCTACCGTCTCCATGAACGGTATATTTCATTTATCGATCTATCATATATATTTATATACATAATATGTATTATATATAAATCGTGTTTTACATTTTGGAATTATGTAAATCAGTATATAAGTAATAATATCAAGAACAACATGTCAAAACATGTACGATAAATGAAACGATTTTACTCAAAATGCTGCTTTAAAATGGAATTTACAAAAAACAGGTAATATAATGTCAGAAGTGAAACATATATGATATCATAACAATGAATATAATTCTATAATAAGTCAATGTCATTATTTAAATTATTATACAGGAGTTTCGGATACGTACAAATCATATCAGACCTAATGTAAGGTATAATTTTGCAATCTCATTTTTATCCGAGATTGTTTATTTGGAAGTTTTATTGGGGTTATATTTTTCATCAATGTCCAAAAAAAAATATTTTTAATAATGTGTTTAATAAACTTCCATGT
Source organism: Viscum album (assembly GCA_963277665.1). NCBI lineage: Eukaryota > Viridiplantae > Streptophyta > Magnoliopsida > Santalales > Viscaceae > Viscum > Viscum album. Next base: position 205,982 of record CAUJRU010000346.1, read on the forward strand.
ATTTTTAAAGAAATTTTTACCCCTCTTTGACTTTTACTTTGTGTTGTGGAAGGAATCTTTCTTTTTTTACCATATGTGTTACTTTTTGACTTATTCGTTAAAAGTACGAGGATAATGTTTTTTTAAATTATACGGCACGGACGTATTTTTACGGTTTCATAAAAGCTTATTTTCATGAATAATACTCTACAAGATTTAATTAATATTTTCAACAAAATCCTTTTCTTTTAAAATTTCATGACATTTTGTGAAAAGAAAATAATTTTGAAGGAGAAAGGATATTTTCCTCAAGAATTCATTTCAAATGTTTTATCAAAACCATTTTCCATCTAAGATGACATTATTTCATATGTGTATGGTTAAAGTATAATGTCTCTATGTTTTTCATGGTTTTAATTCTCTTATGATGAAATTATATACATTTTTTATATGGATTATGTTATGATGGGATGATGTTTATGAAACCCATTTTATTCTTTGGGTTATAATGAATGTTTTAAGTTTATTTTGTGGCACAAGTAAGAATGATTTCATTAAGATATGGGTGAGAACTATATCTCCCTCCAATGCATTGGGTAAAGATTTATATCTCATGATATAGACATGGATGGAATGGTAAGTGAATCTGATTCAGTGTTACAGGACTGGAATGAGGAGTGAACTCGATTCAGAAAGGGACGTTGTCCACTAAGATGGTCTTGGAAACAATGCCTTGGCAACTATGGAAATCATATAATGTGCTTAATGGTTTGCCACAATTACATGTTTTATATCCATGCTATTTTATCATGATTTATGTTACTTTATGATATATGTCTGACGTACTTCTATGATTTATGTCTTTGCTCAAGATTTTGATGTTTAGATTTTATGTTCATGTTTTTACATTCAAATAATTATGGATTGGTTTATGTTCTCTATTTTTACGCTTATTGAGAATTTGAGCTCACCTTTTTTATGTTTTATTTTCCCCATGATATAAATAATGGTTTTAGGTAAGAAAAAAAAGGGGACGATCTTTATAGGAGATGTTGAAGATCTTTCATCGTGATTAGAATATTATTTTTCCGAGTTTCCAAAGAAACTAAACTATTACGGTCCTTGTGTGTTTGTTTTTGTTATGTATTAAGTATTCCACAAAAGTAATGTAATGTCCATGTACGTCATGTTTTGGGTATCTTCAATAAGGAAGCTTAAATTTTTAGTATAGATGCTGAAAATTATGGAGATAATTTAATTCAACTTTATCCTGAGCTAATTATTATTTTTTCATTGTGATCCAGGGAACCCAAGATGGGGATTATATTATGGACCCACTTTGAAGGCCCATAAAAGTTTCCCACCAATTTAATCAAAACATCATGATGGAATATTCAATTATGCTAAAATTTACATATAAATTAGAGGAAATATTTAGGATCATTTCATTATTATATGATCCATTTAGATTTATCCATATTAAATTTCAATTTCGGACAACCGAAGGGTCATGAATCTGGTCCTATTTTTGTGGTCAATGTTGGGAAGCCCAATTTTATTTTGATATATCACCATCTGATTGGCTCTCATAACTAAATGTGATTACATTGAATGAGAGTAAATGACCCTAAGACCCAAGATTTCTTATTTTAGGAGTTGATGGTGAATGGATTTGGGGATTCATATTTTATTCTTTCAATTGTAATTTAACTCTTTCATTTTATAATCATATCATCAATTCTTATCATGTAGATTTATTGTTCAAGTTAATTTCTTAATAAGATTTCTTTATCTCCACTTATATTAGTTATTATTAATTTATTATTTCCTTTTCATTAATACATTGATACTAATGAATCATTGTGTGAAATTATTCACACGAGAAATTTTGAAATTTCACACACAATGGTGTAGTGTTCATTTAATTTATGTTTTTTCCTTTAAATTTTCCCTCTTAAGTCTACATTCCAGTTCCATTGGTAGAATAGAGTCATTTTAGGGATAAGCCTATAATGGTTTGATACATGGGAGTATCAGGGTTCCAGATTATGTGTTATTTTAAAATCATAAATTTAAAAATTAGTTAATTATTTTAAGAGTTCTATTTGATGAGTAAGTGTCTTCTTCATATTTTTCAACTTCAATGACGAAAAATTTTGAGTTCTACTTCAATACAATTCAGTAGGGTTATTTTTAATGTGTTCCTAAAAGTTAATTTGGGATTAGCCTTGGAATTTTGTAGGTATTAAATTGGTTAATTATTTTGGGAATTAAATTATTTTGGAGATAAATCATGAATTAGTGATCGCAAATTTTATATGAAAAGAAATTAATACAATACACCTAAAGAGATAACCTAGGATCAACTAATTATATTAAATTGAAATCAATTAAGCATTCAAATATCTTTAATAATCCACTCAATTAGAACCCAAGTTGTCCACTTTATAACCAAATAACTCCCATATAATGTATGTTTTTCTAGGGTTCTTATTAGGTACCTATGTATTCAATAACACAATTAGTACTACAAGAGACTTCTTAAAACATATACCTTGAGTAAATTTAGGCGTCATAAAATTTTGGCATCATTTCTGGGGACCCAGGTAAATAACCTTAGATACTATTATTTTATTCTCCTCCCATATCTATATTCTCATCCCAATCCTCTTTTTTTACCCCTGATTTCACTCATGTGGATGGCCATTTTTAAGAATTACAAACCCGAGGAACCTCTCCTTACATTGGAAAACCCACCCAAAATGTGATTTAATATTAAAATCCTAGTTTTTATTGGTTGGATAATCAACAATCGAATGAACCATAATTATTAAACTAATATGATCCCAAAAAATACCAACCTATAATGAGTTTCTATCCCATCAAAGAACATATGAACATCCTCTAGTGCAATTACAATAGTTTTATTACCCTAATGGATTAGACTTTTTTTCAAACTATTGTACAACCTAATCCACAGACATTACATGAGATACTATGTCAACAAATGGAGAGAATGACATCTAATTTTACATCATTGAGGGTAGAAATACAATGTATTGAAAAGGTTATAGAACCCAATACCACTGATGATGTATCTTTCTCATAGATTATAGAATAATCTTGTTGAACACAATAAAAAATTCAATGGCATCAAAAATAGAGAAAAATTAGCAAAAAATCACTTTCAAATTTGAGAAATCAAAGCTGGATAATGAGGTGAATTAGCTCGGGAATATTGAAAGTAAACCTGAGGAACATTTAGGGACTATTAATTACTATTTAAATTAGGATGAAATTGAATTTTTTAATTCATAAGAGGGAAATTTTTCGTATTGTATTGTGTGTTCTGAATATGGTACCAAGGATGATTTTTTAGGAACACTGATCATTGAACCATTAGGAGAGATCACAAACATTGAGTACATACCATTTTTAGACATTCAACTAGATAATTTTGGGGGTGAATCATATTATTATAATAAACAATTATTTTCTGTATTTCATTGAAAATAAAATAATTTAGATTAAAATTTACAATCCATATTTGTAAATCACAATCAATGCATAATGAAAATTACAATCCTTCCTTACCCATTGAATAATTCCATTATAGTGGATAACCAAAACCTTTCAATTTTCATTTCTCAATATCTCAAATAGAAGGATAATAAAATTATCCTTGATTTATTATAAAATTTCAACTAAGAAACTAAATGGACTCTTTTTAATATTTGTGGATTATCCCATTCCATGGGAATTATATGATCTTTCTTAAATAATTTTCAAAGCCTCATTATAATATCTTCTAAGACTCACTAATGATCAAATTTAAATGGTACAAAATACAGCCTATAAAATACTGAATGTTTATATTGGTAGGTTTTGGGGTCCAAGTATTGATAATGAATTTAAAATATGAACTTCTCGGGAGGAAACCCAACTGATGCATTTTATTATTATTTTTATTATGTGTATTTTTATTATAAGATCCCCCTTGAGGTTTCTAATGTGATCTAATGTATCTTGTGTGAAAGATTTAATATCTAAATCACTTTAGTATTTCCAAATAAAACCCTTTCTTTTTAAAGTTCAAAACCAGTAACCAATCTTCCCCGAGGAGTCTAATTATGACTTGAAAACTATGTGATAAATTTATGATTGATGGGTAATAATAATAAAACTAGGTGGTTTTGTTTCGTTATTTTATTTCAAATCTTAATCTCCCCTCTCTCTTCCCAATATTAATATATCTATTCAATTCACTTTTAACTCTTAGGGCAGTGTCATTCTTTGTTGGGAGGAGTGAAAATATGAGATTTTATTAAAAGAAATAATAATGTAATTATCCTTTCATGTGTTAATGTACATTGGGAATCATGTAAAATGGATTTAAAATTCTTTTTAATGACTTGATTATTATTTTAATGCATGTTTAAGTTCATGATCCTAGTTTTTGGATAGTGTGGTTGTCTAATGTGATTTTTCTTCGCCGCCACTTTCATCCATTAAATAAAAATGACACAATTCACATCTATTGTATTTTGGGTGTAATTTATAGTTCATAGTTCCCTTTAATCATAGAATAGAGTTTGGGGTTACTTTTCTATAATTTGAGTACCCAAAAAATTAAAATAATGGCCATATAGGGAAATATTTTTTTCAAATGCCTGATATTCAACACTCAGGGATTGTCACTCCATTGTTGTTTTGTTGAGAGTTATGATTTACATATCTATTATAGATCTTGTATATGAAAATATGCGTGGTGTTTGAAAATTTGAGATCATGAATCCCTAGATTCCTTGCCCTGGTTTAGTCTTTTCATCTATATAGTGGTAATAAAAATAAAAAACAGAATAAAATAAAAAAATAAACTAAACTGAAAAAATAGAAAAATTAAAAAAACAAAAAAAAAGATAAAATTGGATACTCATATTAAGGTTTAATGTGATTTATACCTATAAATTCTATTTATTTAACATTGAATAAGAAAATGGGCCCCATGTATTTCTAGATATAGAACAAATCATCATGCTTAATCGAAATTGGATGGCATGTGACGATGCATTAGAACATTAGGAATGTACTTGGGTATTGTATTTTCTTTTAAATGTTACTTGTGTAATTTTTTTTATATGTTCGATGATTTCTTTGTAATGATGTCTTTTTTTAATCAACGTATGGTAGTTGTTTTTTGGAAAATTGAATTAAATTTCATATTTTTGAGATACATTTTTCTTAATACTAACAAAACTCAAGTTGGAGTGTATTAATATCCACTGGAATAGGTTAATATTCATTTTTCATATTTTAATATTCTTGTATTTTAAATCCATCAAAAAATTTAGTGAATTTTTTAAATTTAACTTCATTTCTTATCACATGTGCAATTCCTGTTTAATGTGAACATTTGGGCCCAATCAATCATCCTTTTGGGGAAAAAATGTATTCATTATTTTAATATAATATTTTGGGATATGATTAATCACATTGTTTTTAATATTTTTTCTTTTTGGATCAATGGATAAATACAAACTCAATATTGACATTTTTGGCTGTGAATCTAGAAATTTCTGGACAAATCATAATGGTCCTTAGGCCAATAATGTAAATGTGAAGCCCAAAACTAAATCCCAATAAATATAAAATTTTAATTTTAAGTAGGTGAAATTATTTGGATTACTTCATTAAATATTTTATTGAGATAATTCTAATTTTTTAATGGTGATCCAGGAAGATCATGTTGAGGATTAAATTGTGGACCTGATTTTAAGGCCCATAAAAGTATCCCACCAATTTCATCATAAATATAAATGGAATATCAAATTGGGATGAAATTTATACATAAATTAGAGGAAATATGTAATATCATATTTATATTCTACTATACATTTTGATTCATCCATAATCAATGTCAAATTTAGACACCCAAAGAGGAATGAATCTGGTCCTATTTTTTGGTCAAAGTTGAAAAGTCCGATTTCCTTTGATTTATCAACACCCTTTTGACTCTCAAAATTAAATGGAATGGCATTTAATGAAGGGGGATTGACCTCATGATCCATAATTTCTTACTTAGGGATCTGGTGGTGCAAAGATTTATGAATTCAATGTTTTATTTCTTAATTGTAATTTCACATTTTCATTTTGCAATAACATCATCAATTTTTCTCATGAAGGTTTTTTTTCACATTAATTTCTTAATAAAAATTATTCTTATTCACCCTTGAATGGCCCGAAGGCCTTAATTTTTTATAGAATTTTTGATAACCCCCTTTCAAGGGATTAGGGGGAACCCTTACAAGAATCGTATTCTTAGAGATTACATAGCCCATAGTCTTAAGAGACATTATATGACCCGAAGGTCTTAAGGAATTCAACATGACTATAACTAAAAGGAACTGCCCATCCTCAACATCTGCATCGTGATAACAGCTCTCCACGTTTTCATGGTCATTTGACTAAGCTTCCCATGCAGGCACAAGCCGATCTTGATGGAGTTTTTGTACCCTCTCATTCATTCAAATTTTTTGGTTCTGATTTGGGGGGTGTGCCAGCTCTGAATCCACCAATGGGGATTCTTCTTTATGTAGCATATTTCTAGGGAAAATGCATTGATCATGTGGCCAGAAGGCCTTGAGGTGGAATGAAGGCCTTAGAGGTGGCCCGAACACCTTACTGAACCGAAGTCCAAGTTGTCCTAAAGGCCTTAAGGGCACCCAGCCCAAACCGGTGGTCCTAGATAAATAGTTTTGGTTGCTACAGTACAAAACAATACCTTCTATATTAAATTATACAGTGCTCTGAATTATAACATTTAATCAAGTTGTGAATTAATTAACTCCAACAATTTTAAAATTCCTTACACAATGGGGGAGTGTTCATTTTATTTATGTTAATTTCTTCAATTCCTCCCTTATAAGTCTATGTATCAAATCCGGTGGTGTAATAGAATCAATTTAGGGACAAATATTATATGGGTTGATCCACGAGAGTATAAAGGTATAGATTAGATGTTATTTTATGATCTTCAATTATTAAATTAGTTTATTATGTTAAGACTTCTATTAAATGATTTAGTCTATTCTAGGTCTTCTCTAACGTTAACGATGACACATTTTGAGTGATAGTACGATCCAAATACATAATGTGATCATTAATGTGATCCTCTATATTAAGAAAAGATTATACTTGGAATATTATAGGGATTAAATTGATTAACTATGTTTGGAATTATCGCATTTTGTTGATACATCTCTAATAAGTGATCTGAATTTTTTTTATGAAAAGAAATTCATCCAATCCACCATAAGAGATAACCTAGAGTCATCTAACTCTATTATATTTAATTTAATTAAGTATTTAAAAATAATTAATAATCCACTCAATTTGAACCCAATTTGGCCACTTCATATCCAAATCACCCGAAATAATATATGTTTCTTTAGGTTTCTTCTTAGGTCAATGTGGATTTGATAAACCCATATGTACTACAAGCGAACACTTACACCATTTAACATAGTTAAATTTGGAAATCACCATGGATCTTATATTTGGGTTTATAACCTAAAAATATTATTATATGATTAAACTTATACTTATTTAAAAATATAAATTACTAGGATATAAACATGTTACTATAGTAAAAACAAAAATTGTTAAAATGTAAAAATCCAGAAATAAAAGGATTGAAACATGTTTAAAACATGTGGTATCATGAATTTTTGTGGATTTTTAGATCTTATATAACTGAAAATGAATTATTTAATGATTTATTATCCATTTAACATTGTATATTTTCATGCCATTATTGAAAAATAACGGGTTTTCAAAAAAATTCCATTTTCATTACTTATAAGAGGGGGAACACTTCCAACCCTTCATAACAACCTTATTTCTCTAAATTTCAACATCAAAATATTCCATTTTTCCCATAATCTAAATACATATAAATTTTATAATCTTTATGTCTTAGTTATTTATCCAAATCCCTTCATTTATAAGTATAATTTCAAGAGAATGTTCAAGGTCCATTGTGAGTATTACTTAACCCGTAACATTTTATTCTTTTTTTCACCTCCAATACTATCATAACTATAGTAATAAAATAATATCAGAATTATTTTTATTCTTAATTTTTATCATATTAATGATACAACCATTATTTTTCCTTCCCATCCACCTAGAAAAAAATGAAAATCAACAATACATTTATGTTGACAATAACCTTCATGATATGACATGTTCTGTTATCAATTATCATATTTCATGATTTTTAATGATGATGGATTGAATGAATGAATATATTGAATATTTAAAAATTATAATTTATCTTATACCTACATTCTTTCCCATTCATTGAGAAATATAATTGATAATTGTGCGTATGACGGAATATAACCAACATGAATGACGAATTTCGTCTTCCATCACCACCATTCATGTATGGTTATAAATTTTAATTTACTGAATATATATGATATTTATTACATTATTAATATTTATGTATATTTAAATTTATATTATATAAAAATATATCATTACTCATAAAATCCTTTTAACATGCTCCTGTTTGCATTAGTTTTACAAATTAAGTGATCGATGTTACAATGACTATATAATGAAAGATTATGGAATTTTAAATAATGGTAATATCATTAAATTAATATTTATTTATAATTTTTTAATTATTCATGAATGTTTTTTTATTTTAAATATATATTTTAATATATATCACTTTTTGATTATTAAACGCACAGAAACTAGTTCTTCAAAATTTCCATTTTTATAAACAATACAATTATATTTCCCCAATTGAAAATATGACATAACGAATCACTGAAAAATATATAATTTATTGTCTTTTATAATATTTTAATGATGAAATTTTTGTTAAAGAATAAGAAATTACAATTCCATTAAAAACTATTATGAAACACGTAATCATTGCGTCTCAAGTCTCTTGATTAAAATAAACTATAACTAATTAATATATTTTAATAAATAGTTATAAAAAAGTGTATACAGTGGAATATATTTGAATTAGGTTACATGATAAGTGATTAAGTTTTTTATGTATATTATACATGAGGATAGTGTGCATTTGAGTAAATATGAAACTAGGTAAGGGTTTCTCTGTTTCATTTTCAAATCCATGAGACATGTTTGAAATTGTACAATATTTTTTATTTTATATGAAATATTTATTACCCCGTTACCTTCATGTTTAATTAAAATATTAAATCTGAAGATATTTAAATATCCATTTCATAGCATCCCTCTAATGTTATTTTAATTCTTGTGTTACCAATAGAGTGAGCATTTTTCATAACTCAATTATCTTTCATTAAGATATGATTTTTCATCTGGAACTTGTTTCATAAATGTTGGGGAAATTATTCTATTTTATTTATTTATTCTATATTATCATTTTTTTCATTTAAATTTCTACAATATAAACCCTTTCTAAATTTCCATTTATTTATGGATTATGATATTCTTATGTGATTTTGTTAACATAAATTTCTTTTATTTGGGTTAAAATATAACTCCATGGATATCAATATTTTATGTTTGAAAAATTATTCCATTTTACTCTTTCCTCTTGATGGAAAATGATGTTTTCAACTCAAATATTATTTCTTGATTAATTTAAATATCATAAACTGGAAATTGTTTTAGGAAAAAATATGATATCCTTTTAACAAAGTTTTCCTCAAATTTCTATTTTCATTATTCCCCAAAAAAATATACAATATTTTAAAATATGAATATCTGTTTTCTCATGCCACATTTTGGTTTTCCATTACAATCTTTCAAAATAAAATATTTCATCTTTAACTGCATAATTATGTTTGAAACCTTTTTCTTCATTTTTAAGAATGCATTATTAAATATTATTTTAAAAATTAAATGTTTTTTATGTTTTTCACTTCATTTGTAAACATTTCTTTATTTTTTAGGGATCTAACATTGAAATTCCCTTTTATAAGTAATTATTTTTAATTTTTTTAATAAAATTTCAAAAAAATAAATTTTCAAAGTGACACTATGTTCATCATTTATTCCAAAGATAAAATCATATTCAAAAAAAATTATGATGAATCTTCCATTTTTTTATTATCTAAATCCTATATTTCTACATATTTTTTTAAGAATCACCCTCTAAATATTATTATAAAACAATCCTCTTGGGTTTCAAACATTGTATTGTTCTTTCAAATTTAGGTGATATTATCTAATATGTTTACAAAACCCATTTTTCATTCCAATGTGTTTTTAATGATGTGAGGAATCATTATTATAATTTTCCATACATATATATTGATGAATGGCTATTGGGGGTCGTAAATCCCCCTTCATTTCAATGTTAAATTTTATATCTCATGAGCTCTGAAAAGAACATGGGTGGATTTATAACAAGCTAAAGGGTATACAAGAGGATTTATCTAAATCCAAAGGGTATATATGGAGATTTATCTTAAAAAAAATAGTACATGGGAGGATCTATCTCATGCCAAGTGGCACATATGAGGATCTTTTCAAAGCTAAAGGGTATATGAAATAATTATCCCAAGCTGAAGGGTACACAAGAGGATTATACAAATAGAAATGGAACACGAGAGGGTTATCCTAAGAAAAAGAAGGTATATAGATGGTTATACCAAGACTAATATTTGATTAATATATTAGTGGTTAGCCTTTACATATGATTTATCTGATTATGTTTTTCCAACATTCTTATTCAATAATATAATGCCTATGTTTATACTCCTTGAATCATATTTAATGTCCCATAATTCCAAATAACTTTTACATGGTATATGTTGGTTAATTCAAGATTAAATGTCCTTATATCCTGACATATAGATAGATCTTATTGTACCATGTTCTTATTAATAAGATATTTATCTCATGCTCATGTTTCCTCACATTTTTTTGATCCAACACTTGATGGCATGTTGATGAACATTTACCTTATAGAGTGTCTGAGATCACCCCTTTCTAATGTTTCCATTCCCCATGTTATGAATATTAGTATAACTTAATATAAGTCTATAAGGTAGTGTAGTGTTGTTTCATTATGGAGATACGTTGAAAAGTTTTTTGAAATAAGTTTCCTATGTATATTTTTCATAAAGACACTAATCCTTCTGTTTTTTGGATTGTCTGTTCATTTTTTGAGATGTAATGATTATCTTATGTAAAAAATGTAAAATAATTATAGGTTAATCACAATTAGTATTATTATTTGTGTTTAATGGAAGTGTTTTTAGAACCATATTTGAGAGTGTTGGTCTGGGGAGATATAGTCTTTATGTGAGAGTTTAGTTATTTTTATGATTATTTTAGTTATTTTCGATATTAGGATAATGTAAATTTAGTGAAATACCAAGGTATAATTATAAAGGATATTTCTATGTTTATGATAGAATCAAGATATTTTTGGTAAAGTAGAGATTATGTGATTTTCATTGTAATTAATTCTCTATATTAATACTGATATGTGGTGGCAATTGCAGAATATACAAAACTAGAGGTAATCACCCCCAATAAATTCTAGTTAAGTAATAATTCAATCATGAATCAGGTGCATAATGTGTAGGCATAATTTTTCCCACCTGGTTAGACGCTCCTAGCAGATATGCTTTGGTTGATCATATGATCATTATGAGAAATTATGAATAATTTATTTCCTAATTACATTAAGGAATTAGGTTATGTAATATGAGAGAACCCAAACTAAATAAACCCATATTGAACCAAGAGTCATTTAGGTTGAACTAAAATCTAATGTAATAATTTTCACGAGTATGAAATTTTGAGGTTGAATTTATCATCTTATAATAATTTTATTTTGGATTTAATTTTTCATGACTCATGATTAGATTATTTTAGTTTTAGTAAACACTTAATCATATTGGAACCATGTTAGAAATGGATTCCATGAATAATGTAGAGATTATCTAGATAGACACCCAAGTTGGATAAAAGATGTATTTGAAAATATTTTTCTTATGCTAACCCAACATTCTTGATAAGTGATTAATAACAAGAAATTTGTTCACTCCAAGAAACCCAAAATAAGAGAAGGATATAGTTTCATAAAATATAATATGATGAAGATGATTAGGTAATGAATATTTATCTTCCTATATTTCAAGAATGTGGGAAAAATCACCTGAGGGATTGTCTTAATGGACCCAAAAGTGTTCAATTGTGGAATTTTTGACCATAAATTTCATGACAACCAAATAGAGATGATGATTCCAAGCAATAAAATGGAATGTATTAGAGTCCCAACTAATACACCATCCACACTTTAACATGTGAAATACCTAGAATTTAGGAATTATGAAAATTTATCTTCCAATACAAGGTTTAAAAAGTATTATCGATATCAACAACCTCCTAAACCAATAAAACATGGGGAATAATATGTAATTACTACTATTAAAGTGGATAGTAGTAATTGAGTGGTGATATGTATTCTTACCTTTATTTTTCTGGGATTTCATATAATGTTTAGTTTCTAGAAAATATTCTTCATCAAATTATAAACAAAAATATCCTAGTAGTATCATTATTACATCAATGGATTATAAATCAACTTCAATGTTTTTAGGATTATGATTCATGAAATCCTTATTATCCATCATTTAGATAAATTTTTATTCAATTTTTGGAATTGGATTTTTTTTTCTCGTTGAAAAAATGTTAATTAACAAAATAGGGAAATAAAATTTCATACCAAACTAGGATCATCCATAAATTAAAGGATGAACCTAACATTCCACCACAACATAACACTATATGGTGACAAAAATAGTAGTTTCTACATACCTAAAGCTCTCATCCGCATATTATAGTGAATTCTAACCAGTGGTGAGTCTATGTAAATCGATGGGGATACTATTACCTTAGTGTGAGAGTAAAAACCAATTGCAATATGCAAAGCAACATACAATAAATAATGGCACAAGAGAATAATTAAACATATCCCAAGAATTTAACATCACATAATAAATAAAGATGATGATATATAATATAATTATAAAATCATATATCATGTAAGTAATATAAATAGCGTACAAAAGTTATACAAAAACCAAAAACCCAAAAGAAGGACCCAGAGAATCAAAATTCGATATGCCCTATCATGAATGCCATTTCCTAGCTCCAACCCATAGGCAATCAAGAATATATCATAAAGGGATTACCCTTATCCAGTCCTACAATCATAAAGGCCACTTTGGTACCAAATAAAGTCCTGGGTAGGGTGTGAATATTAATCAATGGAACACCACCAATAAAATACCTATGGAATCTAGTCAATAAAAGGTGAATTAAAGGTGCATTAAACTAAACAGCTAACAATACTAAAACTGAGATAAATTATAAGTTACATCCAAAACTCACCTATTTGGTGACACCTAATGATGGACATACAAACTTCATCTACTATCATATGTCTTTTATCATGTCCCAAAGACCTATGTAAACAAAATTACCTAAAACATATCAAAAACCACCACATATATGGTTTATTATCAATTATCACCAACCACCACATATATACTATATTATAGTATCATAGGCCACTACATTCTAAGTGTATTAAGAGTTATGAAAAAGCGTCACATATTAGTTGTATCATGATATTAGAAACCTTCACATATCAGGTATATTCATAGATATAAAAAACAACCACATATCGAGAGTATTTCATTATCCAAAACCACTACATATTTAGTGTATTACTATTTATAAAAATACATATATCATGTGAATTTTGGTATCATAAACCACCATATATCAGCTATTTTCTAGTAAAAATATTATATACAACATGACATATTCAAATTCAAATTTGAAAACAATTTCATAAATACTAAAGAGATAATGTTGTATTTTTGAAAAAACCTTACTATTTGTATTCAATAATTTCAATAATCTAATTTAGTAACAAAAAACATATTTTAAATGTACTTTTTAATTTACAAGTCATGCATAGAATACCAGAATGATGTACAGTGAAATCATAAGTGTAAAAAGAGTATGGCTATGTGAGATTTTTATATAACACCTACCATAGTCCAAGAAGTGGACCCATGATCAATATTATCCTCCGATTTGACTAAGAATGGAAGAAACTAAGAAACTTGACAGAATCCATAAAAATAGGGTATCTATGTCAAACATGGAGGAAAAGATTTTGATAGAAAAACATGATGAGAAAATAAGGTAACATAGTGATATAATTACTAAGGGTGTTTCAACATGATTTATGAATTTGTAATCATAGGTCAGATGAGGGAGATCCACCAATATTAGAAGAGAGGAGGAGAGGAGGCATATGGAGGAGTTTCTATGAACACATGAGGGGTGTAAGGAATAATTATCCATAAAATTTGAAAATTAAAAAGGTAATTTCCCCCTAATGTTAAATGGGTTCAGGATTTGGCCACCAATTTTTTCAAACCATGCACTAACCAGGTGAACCGCTCTATCAAGAAGCCCACACCCATCACGATTAAGTGAATGATTTTTCAAACTATACATGATAAATCTGAAATAAAATATTAAACCTTTAATGGTTTCTAGGAACATATTTTATGATTTTAAAAACCATGATTATCCCATTTTTAGCCTCATGAATAAGGTCCATAGTTAGCACAGACTATTTTCTAACCATACGACCTTATCCTCCATCCCAAATAACCAAAAAACTGAGCCAAAACCATCCCATATACTCCTAAAACCTCATCTACTACCTCAAAAACAATAATAGTGGAAAAAAATAATAGATTTAGAATTATTTAAAATATCTGTACATCTCTAAAAGGGAGGGTTTTTACAACCTCCTCACCATATAATATCTCATCCCTATGATAAGGTCTGAATCCCCATTTAAAAACCTTGATAAAAAACCAACAATTGGGTTCAAACATCTGCCTCCCATTCATAAATTTACTCTTTATTCTTCCAATTATTCCATAACACTCATAAAAGTGGGTTGGTCTTCCCATTAAGGGTATTTTCACTATAGTCAATGATATGTATGGTTCATTCTTAAAAAAAAGTGCCAACCACCATATCAAAATTGATAACATTGATAAAATGAGAAGGGTCCAGGTAATATAGTCAGAGTTATGAGATGTGAAACATGTCATTAACCAATGAAAAAATCCATGGAAGTTCTATTTTATAATTCATTGGTTTGACACTATCCATAAACTCAATTGGACCAATAGACCTTGGAACTAAATTTCCCAATTTATAAATGTGGTGATTCCCAAACTGCAATGAAATGTGTAAGAATAACCTATTTCCAAAATGAAATTTTAGGGTAGGTCATCAAGTATTGGAATAATAAATCTCCCTTCCTTGAGTATCTGTCAACCGCTTCTTAATCAGCTAGATCTTATTAGAGGTCTCTAGAACTAATCTCGGCCTAAAAATTGTTAACTCTCCATCATCTAACCAAGACTAGGGACATTGGAACGAACTATTGTATAAGGCATTGGATGGATCCCTATAAATAAAAAACTAGAATTTGTTATTATAATAAAATACATATATTGATAGGTGACTTAACCATGAACTACAAAAATTAAGAGAAAATGTTTTGATCATGTTCTCAAGTACCTATGTGGTACACTAATATTGCACATCCATTTAAAGATGCTAAACTATACTCAGATGGACCCATGTTCCCAGAACCTTATGAAGGCCTTGTAAAAACCTTGAGGTTGAATATATATCTATATCTGATATGATTCTCTACAAAACCCTATATAGGCATACAAACTCCCGTACATATAGTCTGCTCCGATCATCAATAGTATAAGACTCCTCGATGGGGAAAAAGTAGGTCCCCTTTATTAGATGATAAATGATAACACAAAGTACATCATGTCCTCAAGGATCCCTTGGTAGGCCCCTAAAGAAATCCATCATCCCAATTTCACTCTAGAACGTGATATAATTTGAGTAAATTTGTTGGGTTTTTATACTATACTTTCACATACATGTTGTTGTTGCATCAAGAAACAAAACTATATATATCCTTCATCTAGGGAAACTAATATTACATGTGTGTTCTATGATACATTTTTCTCAGTACAGGATTTACACCCATATTGAATAGTGGAAGTCCCATATCAATTCTTCAGACATACCTGGGATGATCACCACTCATCCTCAGATATATATGATATTATTATCATATAAGTACCAATTAATAGGGGTCTCTTGAACATATATAGTATCCCTCATCAGGAAGTAGTTAGAATCTGAAAACTACTCAAAATAGATGGACCTTAAATACTTAACCCACCTTCTATTCTCATATTTTATATCAGTATTGGAGAAAATGTATTTTATGATTTTATAAATTATATAAATTCTGATCCTCTCTCCCATGAGTTAGCAGCACCAACATATCAAATTGTTCACCATGGAAACCAACTCCAAGTCATGGTCTGGGTAGTTATGTGTTTGAAAACTTAAATACATGAACCCATAAGAAACCACCCATCCATAATGAATTAATAAAAACCCTAATCCAAAACATGAGGTGTAAGTTCTCATCTTTTTCTTGGTAAATCCCTCTCTGAGTTTTTTGTTAGCCATTCCTTCCTGATGTTTTTTACATCTTGATATTCTATCATTTGAATAAAAACATTATTGGGTTTCATGGAAACATGAGAAGGACTAGAGTGTATCCATGTTGGAAGCCTTGATAAAGAAAATGACCTAATGTTTGGGTATGTGTTATCGTTGGAATTAATGGATTATGAGAATAAATTAGTTATGTTTTCATGGGTTCTTGGTGAGTTAAATAACTATAAAAGTGGGTCGGTTTGTTTAAATGGAAAATGGGATAAATAATCAACTGCAGAACATTTATATTCCATGTATAGTGATTTCACGTCATGTAATTGTTTGAGGGTTTTAATAAAATAAATCTAAGGTGATGGATTTTTTTGGTGTATTCAATTAAAAACATTTACATGACATATAATCACATTACACGATGTGAAATTCGTGAAATTATGTTTTAAACATGCCATGCAGTTTATTTTTATTATCATCTGCTATAGCTCCTCTCCAATCGACCGTATGTATTTATATAGCTGATTTTAGGGGTTCCAACTTCCCTTCAAGACATCCCATTTTTCTATAATATCCCTCGTAAGTGGTTTTGGTCTTGTTTCTTCCTCCTCGTCCATCTTCTCCAACCATTGCAGTTAATTTCATTGAAAATTTGTGTTGTTGGTTTTGATCTTAATAAATTTTGATCTAGAAACCTCTTTTCAATCATCTTCACCTTGTTCCTCATGGGTGTTGTCCATTGGAAGAACTATTGGATCGTTGGTTAAAGGTAGGGGTCTAAATCATAAGCCTAAGGTTTTATAATTTCAATTGTTATTCAATATTGTGATTCCACCCAAAAAAATTTTGCGTGAAAATCAATTAAATAAAAAATGGATTATTACTTGGATTCCTTTATTTGTAATTTGATTCCGACCTGGCTTCTGTCTACCCATTGGTTGAGAAAACCCTTGAATATAATTTAATTGGACAATGTATAAAATTATTTATAGTGTGACATGTGAACCAGAATTATTTCTTCTTATACAATCCCAAAATTATTGTTTATTTCTTTTGGATATAACTATTAATAAATTGTGATATATATACCATATTTATTTGAATGATAAATTCTAATTTTCATAGTTAACCATTTACATATATAATATGATATTGTGATATATATGCTATATAATAAGGATTTTGTTCAATGTTGTAATGATTATATATCAGGCTCATCCATGGAACATGCACACTTATATAATGTAATGTAGATATTGAGTTGGCTCGATATAGTACCATGATGTAATGCTTATAGAGAGTGGGATATGCCCGATCCCATGCTATAATGCATGGATGGATTTGACCTGCAATGTAGTAATGCATATAGGGCCCTATCCTGAATTTATTGTTGTGACTATACCATGGTTATATAATTATGGTTGACATGGTTATAAGACATGCTCAGATATATTTCAGCATGAAATAGAAGTAGGTTATTTTAATATGGTTATGTGGTTGTGGTTGGCATGTTGATCTGCCCCACTTCGAGATATTTTGTTGTGGAACATAAGCAGGTTATTTTAACTTTGTTATCTGGTTGTGGTTATTGCAATCATAAGACATTCTTATAGATATTTTAGCATGAAGGTGAAGTAGGTTTTTATTGTATATTATTAATTACTGAATTAAATAATACACCTATTTATCACTTTATTTCAAACAATTCTTATCAGATTGGTCTTGTTTAGAAAATATGGTGTCAGCCTACTGAGTTATACTCACAACCATTCAGGCTACCATTTAGTACCCAATCATATTTCATGGATCCAGTTTTGGGCAAGGGAAAAGGACCTTGCTGTTGATTGCTTGTTTAATCTCGATCTAGAGTTTGGAGATGGGACTAGTATGGAGTTTGGGTCTCAGAACATTGAGTCTTCTATTTATTTTTCCTAGTATTTTTCTTGTAATGTTATAGAATGACATTTAGTTACATTCTAGTATGTAATTACGTAATTCCTTGTTTATTTATTTCATTATTGAGCTTGTTTTTATAATTTCCTTTCACTATGTATTTACTCTGATTTTTTTCATTCTATTATGATTTTTGTACTACCACGACACTTCTTACTAGTGGATATAGTTTCCACACTATAGATTTCATACCCCCACCGCTAGTTGGCAGCCTCTATCATATATGAAGGAACACTAGAGGACTCATAACCATCCATTTCCATCCACGTGATTGAGTTTCATATTAGGATACATTACATAGTGGTATTAAAGGAGTAGGTTTTATTATATTCTAATTTACTATTTGGGAAAGGTAGATAAAAGAATAAAAAGTGTCTCAACTTGGTAATGGGCTTGTTCTTCAGAGTTTCTAACTCATGTATGGGGGAAAATCCGAGTGCCTAGGGTTTGGATTGCTATTTGTGATGTGTGCCTGTTACAATGGATGTTATTTCACCATGGGTGATTCATATGTTATGTGAGGTTATTATTCCCTGATCTTACTAGCTGTTTAAATTTTTATTCATGATATGATATTCCATTAGATAAGCATACAAGTTTCATCATAGGAACATAGGGATATATTTACATACAATGTTCATGATAAGGGAATAACTATTTTTTCTTGAGATATATTATTGCATGTAGAACTATGGCATGAGATGTCTCTTTCACTGGATAAATTAAATGGGTTTGCATGTCCTTCTAAAGTACATGTAAGCTATTTCTAGTTAGATGAATAGTTAGTGGTTCTCATGTTTAGTGACTCTTTAGGGTTGAACTTATTTCAAGCTATTTCTATAAGGTTTTCATTTATCATATAGAGAAAATACATCCTTATCATATTCCACTCGAGCATTAAGAGTGTAGAAATAAATATGATCCTAACATAGCAAAACCAGAGCCCCCAATAGTTCTTATGGAAAACATGGATGTTTAAATTCATGATAGATTTCTGAGGGACATGTGATACCTAGAAAGGGAGACTATTTATACCGTTCCATTGAAGTCTATGCTGGAAAGCTTATTTTAGTTGCAACATCAACCTATGTTTACTGGGGAAGGGGGATCCTAGGAACCTGACTTTTTCCTTGAGTCAATCTTGAAAATCTTCAAGCATCTCAAGTCACCCATGAATGGGAGGGTGAAGGTTATTGCGTATATATTTTGTGTACCTTTCATGTATTGGTGGGATATTATATAGGAAGTTGGGAAGCATGATGAGCTATCATGGAAGGATTTTTAGAATATTTTCCTAATACATTTCTCTCTTGATACCTTGAGGAATAAAAAATCTCATGAGTTCATGCATATTATGTAGGTGGGTTGGTAAGTACTGGACTATGCTAGATGTTTTACCAATATAAAATGTGTTTCACCATCTTTGGAAGTTGATGAAATATCATGAGTGATACATTTATAGGATTGTCTTAATTATGAGATTAGGTAAAAGTTAAAATTTTTCCATTTAACAAGCTTTGAAGATAAAATTAATCAGACACACATCATGTTTGGGAATATGAAAGAGTCCTTGAGTAGTGGCCAGGATTCTCCTGTAGGGAAATATGGGAGTTCTTCTTTGAGTGTTAATACACATCCTTATGATAGTTTCTGCCAAATCAGTAGTGGGAAGAGAAGTTAGGGTCATCGACAACTATCATAAGATCATGATCCATTCTAGTGATATCATTGTGGAATGTTTAGACACATGTGCCTATAGTGTCCTTACCCCATAATCGAGTGTCATATCAATAGTAGGGTGGGTTATCTTTAGAGGTTCTATGAGAGCATTGCATTGAATACCAGTGGAATAGGATCATGAATGCCACCAGAATCCGGAATGGGATCAAGTAACCCTTAGCAAACTATAAACTGGATTTCCACATGCTGTAGAGGCTAAGACAATGGATGTGGTAGCCTAGTGCATGAGTAACATCTCCAAGAATGGGAAATAGCTCAAGGTTGTTAGATTAGATCCTAGGGAAGAGGGAAAAGACATTTTCAATTTGTGTAGACTACTTCAGATAATGTGGATGCAGGGCCATCTACAACCATATGTTTGATCAATATACCATCTACATTATCTTTTATGTTTTTGGATATAGGAACATCACATTATTTTTTATATTCTATTTTTACAAATAGTATGGTCTTGGATGTGGAAATATTTGATGGTGTTTCAACCATTGACACACTGTTGGGACTATTATATGAAAATATCAAATGTTGCAAGTCATGTTCTCAAGCTATTGGTGGTTACTATAAATTTTGGGATCCATTTCTACTGGAAATGATAAACATTGATTTTATTATTGTTTTTTATTGGTTAATTTTATACCAAGCTAATATAGACTATTATAGGAGTAGAGTTACTTTCCTATATCTAGAAGAAAGCAATTATTCTCACTAGGGTGAGTGGGAACCTCTGGCATGTCATGCAGAACTATTTTACTACAGGTTGGATTGTCTCATGGATCAAATCTCTAGTCCTACTCTAGATAATGGTGGAATGTAGTAGGATTATTTTACATTTGTGATAGTATGTTCTCAGGATGTTTTTCCTAATGAATATTATGGCTTACCACATGAGCAAGAGATTGAGTTCACAATAGAGTTGGTGTCGGGAGAAGAGACAATTTCTATCCTACCACACCGAATGGTAGAAACAAAGTTTCGGTAGTTGGAAGGTTAGTTTTAAGATCTGAAATCTAAAGGCTTCATATGGCCTATTACATCTCCTTGGGGTTCTCCAGTTCTTTTCTCCCAAAGGAAAATGGATTTTTTATTTATCTTTTAATTATTGGAGGATGAACTATATGATGGAAAAGAATTGGTATCATCTTCCATGCATTGAAGAACTTCTTGATTAGTTGATAGGTGCAATGATCTTCTCCAAGATTGACTTAAGATCAGTATATCCTCAGTTATGGGTGAGAATATCCACTATTAGAATTATAGGTATTTGCGACGGGATCCCATCACAAATAAGCTTTAGCTATGGGGTCCCATCACAAATAGATCGTTGTAGAAAACATCGTCGCAAATAATATTATTTGTGACGGGCCTGTCAAAAATAATATTTTTTGCGACATGCAACTTCACCGTCACAAATAAGTCTCCGATTATATAGTTTATATATATAAACTTTTTTTGTGACAGGCCCATCACAAATACTTTTTGCGACAAGCCCGTAATCTCTTCGCAAATACTTTTTCTGAAAATATTTATTTAGACTATTCATGATGGGTCCTTTGCAAATACTTTTTGTGATGGGCCCGTAATCCCATCACAAATACTTTTTAAACAAAATTTAATTAGGCTATTTGCAACAGGAACCCGTTGTAACAGATCCTGTCACAAATAATAAATAAATTTTAAGAAAAAATAAATTTAATAAAATTAATATTATTGAAAAAATAATTTTAATATTATTAAAAAAAATTAAAATTTTCAAGATTCAATTTTTTTTTAAAAAAATCATAAAATGTTATTATTATTATTATTACTACTAAAAAAAACAACATTAAAAAATATAATACTGAAAAAATATATTTAATAAAATTATGATTAATGAAAAAATAATATTAATATTATTAAAATAATAAATAAATAAAAATTATTAAAATTCCCAATATTCACAAAAAAATCATAACATATTAAAAATTAAATTATGTAATATTTGCACCGATATAAGAGACAGAAACTGTAAATAGTTTATATTACAACAAATTTTAAATTCAAATGTTTTTAACATAAAAAATATCATTGGGGGTCGTCTTCTGGAGGAGGTGGAGGAGCTGAAGGAGATGGTGGAGGAAACATCATCCCTAAACTATGAGTCAGATGGCGCATGTACTCCATCTTCTCGTGATGCTGCTACTGACATCGATGCATCTCCTCCTCATGTTGCTGCTTCTGCTACTTCTGCTGCTGATGCATCTCTTCTTGCTACTTCTGTAAACTCATTATAAGATCATTCTGAGCTCAGAACTTCTCCTGATACTGTGAGGAAGAAGATGATGCCTCTCCACGAGCTCCTCTCGTGGTGGAAGCTGACATCGCAATAGAACCATAATAAGTGCCAGGAGTCACATGAGAGCTGATACCAACTACTCGACCCTTCTCAAAGCCATACAGACTCACCTGCATCCATATCACCTCGTTGAAATGGTGGGTACTGGTCTGATGAGTTGCCTCGTCTTAACACTCAACCTGTTTCTGAGAGGTCTCATCCTCATATAACTCCTTTAATTCCAATTTGAAATTAAAATTGTGAAAATATTGTATAAAGTTAATTGTTAAAATGAAAAAAAATATGACTAACCACAATCTGAAGATGGAGATCACCTCTAATATCTCCTGTGGCTGGATCACTGTAGATCCTCTAATAAACATCATACTATAAAATATCGGGATTCTTGACTACATATATAAATATAAAATAAAATATTTATATTTGAAGTTATATAAAATATTTTTAAAAAATACTTACCAGATGCTCTCTATGCGTACTGAATTTACGGCTACCAGCTCGATGCGTCACCTCATGTCTTTCACGGTTCTGCCGACTCAATGAAGACCTCCTCTAAAACACACCACCCAACCAGTGTTCACATAATCCATCCCAAACATGAGATGAAATGTACTCTGGTCAGTGGGCTCTACACGACTCATCAAATAATGTCGCCCCTGCTTTCTTAATGGTCGTCCTTCTCGAATTGTGCAAAAAGCTGACGCAAACGCTCATGCATAGCCACCTCCCATGCTGCATGGATATCGTCACACATGATATCATCGATGGGATACCATAAATCCTAAAAATAATTTATAATATCAAGTTATTAATAAAATAAATTTCAAAATAAATATTATTTATTTACGTACTAGCCAATTATTGTATATATCGAGCTGCACATCAACGAGAAGTTGTTCCCATGTGATCCATGGCTGATAAAAAAATTGCGCAAGATAGCGCTCCCCTGTCCAACAACTACATACACAAAACTGTGGAAAAAGAATAAATAATCAAACAATTAGTATATATATAAATAATTTAATGAAAGCTAACAAAAATATACAGATTACCATACCTCCATGTGCATAGATCGAAGACATGATGTGGACTTCGCTCAGGGACAGGTTACTAATTATTACAATTTATTACTAATTATTAAAATTTATTACTAATTATTATTAATTATTCTTATGTATTCCTAATTATTCCTAATTATTCCTAATTATTACTAATTATTACTAATTATTCATATTTATTACTAATTATTCATATTTATTCATATTTATTTCTATTTATTTCTAATTATTGCTATGTATTACTAATTATTGTTATTTATTGCTGTTTATTACTAATTATTGCTAATTATAGCTAATTATTAGTAATTCTTCTTAGTTATTGTTAATTATTTCTAATTAATATTAATTATTAGTAATTATTAGTAATTATTACAATTTATTACTATTTTTTACAATTTATTAGTAATAATTACAATTTGTTACTAATTATTACTAATTATTACTAATTATTACAATTTATTATTAATTATTACAATTTATTACTAATTATTTCAATTTATTACTAATTATTACAGTTTATTACTAATTATTACAGATTATTACTAATTATTACAATTTATTACTAATTATTACAATTTATTACTAATTATTACTAATTATCACTAATTATAACTAATTATTCCTATTTATTTCTAATTATTACTAATTATTACAAATTATAACAAATTATAACTAATTATAACTAATTATTACTAATTATTACTAATTGTTACTAATTATTACTAATTGTTACTAATGATTACAAATTATCTGTATTTATTACTAATTATTACAAATTACTACTAATTATTAGTATTTTTAATAAATATTACTAATTATTACTAATTATTACAATTTATACCTAATTATTACAGTTTATTAATAATTATTACAGTTTATTACTAATTATTACAATTTATTACAATTTATTAAAATTTATTACTTATTATTACAATTTATTACTAATTATTACAATCTTTTACAAATTATTAGCAATTATTACAATTTATTAGTAATTATTACAAGTTATTACTAAATATTACAATTTATTACAATTTATTTGTAATTATTTCAATTTATTACTACTTATTACTATTTATTACTAATTATTACAATTTATTAGTAATTATAAGAAATTATTACTAAGTATTACTAATTGTTACTAATTATTACAATTTATTACTAATTATTACAATTTATTACTAATTATTACAATTTATTACTAATTATTACAATTTATTACTTATTAATAAAATTTATTACTAATTATTAAAAATTATTACTAATTATTAGTATTTATTAATAAATATTACTAATTATTACAAATTATTACAATTTATTACTATTTATGACACTTTATTACTATTTGTTACTCATTATTACTATTTATTACTCATTATTTCTATTTATTAGTCATTATTACTATTATTACTATTTATTAATAATTATTAATATTTATTACTAATTATTAGTATTTATTATTATTTATCACCAATTATTATTAATTACCTCAAATTAATTATATACATTACTAATTATCGTTAATAATTATTAATTACCACTAATTATTAAAAATTAGTACTAAAAATTTCAATTTTTAGTACAAATAAATACTCATGACAAAACAATTTAAATATAATTTAACTACAACTAATCAACAATAATAATAATTAACATAAAATATGAAATAAATAATAAATTAAATAAAACATAAATACCTTTAAGCTTGATTTTCTATTGATACCTTCTTCGTGAAAACAAAAATTAACTTAGAAAAATTTTCCCTCTAAAATCAGAGTTCAGAGGGAAACTTGATCTAAGAATTGAGAAGAATGAGAGGAAAAACGGATGGGGGTATATATAGGTTAGATTATTTGCGACGTGACTATTTGTAACGGGATACACGTTGAAAATAGTATCTTTTGCGACGAGACCTGTCGCAAATACCTACGCCCGCATTAATTACTATCGGCGGTTAAAAATTTATTTGGGATGGGTCCCGTCACAAATAGTCCCTACTGACACACCTTTTGCGATGGGAAGACATCTCGTCGCATGAAGCTATTAACCACCACCGTGTATTTTCGATGGGGCCCATCACAAATACTTCACTATTTGCGATGGTGGGATCCCACCATCGCAAATAACCTTCGAATGGTTTGGCATGCTACCCGCACAATCTTTTTACAACGGGAGACGAAATCCCGTCGCAAATAATTGGTTATTTGCGACGGGTCATTACCCCCGTCGTAAATAACCTCTTGGATGAACATTTTGCGACGAGATTTATTCCGGTCACAAAAAGTGCTTTTTCCTATAGTGTTCGGGCATACCTCAAACATCATTTAAGAGCAGTTATTTCCTGTATGAATTCCTAGTTATTCATTTTCGGTTGACTAATGTGCCTAAGGTATTCATGGCCATAATGAATAGTATCTTTCATCATTTTTTGGATCAGTTTGAGATGGTTTTTGTGAATGATATCTTAGTGTACTACCAGTCAGAAAATGAAAATTCCCAACATCTTGACATCATCCTGGGTACATTGAGACTGCATTGACATTATTCCAAGATAATAAAATGTAGTTTCTGGATTCATGAAGTTCACTTCATTGGACATGTCATCTTAGATTCAAGATTTTTAGTGGACTTAGAGGAATTAAAAGTGATTATATCTTGATATTCGACTAAGAAAATCATTAGGATTTGGATTTTTTTTGGGATTAGCATGTTATTATAGTTGTTTTATATATGTTTTCTCCCATTTTCAAAAACTAATGTCTAGTTTGATCACAAAAGGGGTGATGTTTGTTTGGTATGATTCTTGTGATAGAGCTTTTAAGGAGCCGAAAGGTAGGCGGACCTCAACACCTATACTCACTTTAACTATTCTAGGAAAATCATAAATTGTGACACATATGGAGATGGACTCGGAGTAGTTCTAACACATGAAGATTGAGTGGTTTCTTATGGATCCCTACAGCTAAGTATACATGACAGAAATTGCTACACTCATATTCTGGAGTTAGTAGAAGTGGTACCTACCCTCTGATATTGGAGACAATATTTCATGGGTGAGAGGTTTGTGGGGTATATGGATCTTAAGGTCCTCAAGTTCATATTTACTAAGTGAGATTTGATCATTTGACAGAGGAGGTGGTTTGAGTATCTGAAGTCTTTTGAATTGGAATTTTCATATACACTAGGAAAGAAAAACTTCATTTCTGACAATTTGATCTAAAAGAAACAAACAGAGGTAGTATGAGTGTCTTGTTATTAGTGGAGGATTGTTCCCCTACTTACGGACATGCATTTGGATGTTCAAGAATTTTAGGGGTGAGTAGCTTAGATTTGGACATATGTTAACCCCATGCATTTGGACAAGATTAAGACTGATCAGTTAACTGACACCGAGGGATAATATTTGAGAGACAAATTATTTATTCCAGAGACACCATCAGAATGGTCTCTTGGTAGTGGAAATTCTATTCCTTTCTGTGGCTATGTATGGATTCCCATGGGAATGTGTGAGGAGTTGATGAGGGAGTTTCATGCATCTAGATGGGTGGTTCATCATAGTTTAAAAAATATGTATCATGATTTCCATAGATAGTATAGGTGTTTAGAAATGAAGAAGGAGTTGGGATAATTTGTGGCTAGATGATTCACATGCCTGTAGAGGATATCCGGGAGTCATAGGCTAGCTGGGCTTTGGCAGACTTTACATTTTACTAAGTGAAAATGTGATGATATAATGATGGACTTTGTGACATTACTACCCATAAAAACCCATATGAATGGTGATGTATGGGATTTTTTGGATCGACTGACTAAGGTAACTCACTTCGTACCTATTAAGGAAACATTCATAGTGGATGATCTTTCCATTCATTATGCGCGTGAGGTGGTTCAGTTGTAAGGTCTTCCAAGGAGTATCATTTCAGATAGAGATCCCCATTTCAAATCACATTTCTATAAGTGTCTTCAGAATGCTCTGAGATTTTGAGTTCTTTTAAGAATAATCTATCATCCACAGACAGATGGTTAATCAAAGTGATCTATTCAGGTTCTAGAGGATATGTTATGGTCACATGTTTCAAAATTGGTCGTTCATTGGAGAAACATATGGGACTCATTGAGTTTTCATATAATAATATATTCTAAGCATTGATCCAAATGGAAACTTTTATGTCCTTATATAGCGGTTCAATTAATTATCCTCTTTAATGGATGGATATAAGTGAGTCATCAATTTATGGGTCTAGTGTCGTGTATGAGACATTTGAATAGGTTCAGTTGAGAAAACATCAGTTGGTGACTGTAAAGTGTAGGCATAAGTCATATGCTGACAATCATGGATGACCTATGGAATTTGAAGCTGGTAAAAATGTTTTCCTTTGGGTGTCACCTATGTTTAGGAAATACCGTGTCAGAGAATATGGAAAGCTATCACCTAGGTTTTTTGGGCCATTTGAAATAGTAGAATGGTTCAGTCTAGAGGCATATCATTTATCCCTCTCACAGCTCTATAGTGACATGCATGACATGTTCCATGTGTTGCAGCTATGAAGATATCATCCAGAACCTTCCCATGTGGTAGACAAAGTAGATGTCAAGATTTTTGTTGACGCATACTTTAAGGAAAATCTATTATAGGTTGTGGATCATAGTGAGAAATATCTTCAGGGTAGGATTATACTATTGGTTCATGTGTAGTGGAATCAAGGGAATGTTTTGGAGGTGACATATGAGAGGGAGTATGATATTCAAGCATAGTGTCCAGACTTGTTCACTAATTCATCATAGTGATGCGTGGAGTGGCTCAATGATGAGCTGTTATAAGGTGGGGAGGTTGTAAGATCCCATATTTTTTTAGGTACTTCTCTCTCTAGGTTTTTTGCTAACCTTTCCTTTCAATTGTGTTTTCATCATGAACGTATTTAATTTGAGTAAACATAGTATTGGGTTTCAAGGAAACTGGAGACGGACTGGAGAGTATCTGTGAGGAGATATTTTTTGGGTAAAAGGACCTAAATTTTGAGGATGTGTGCCATTTTTAATTAATGGTGTCTGAGAATAAATGGGTTTAGTGTCTCATGGATTCTTGGTGAGTTTATTAACATTAAAATAGGTTTAGTTTTTTAAATAAGAAATTGGGATCAAAAATCAAATAGAAAACATTTACATGCCATGTAAAGGGATTTCATGTATTGTAATTTTTTAACGATTTTAATAAAATAAACCTGAGGGGATGATTTTTTTAGGATATTCCCTTAAAAACTTTTACATGACTTGTAATAACATTAAAAAACATGTAAATTACTGACCTTCTATGTTAAACAAGTTGTGTGTAGGATTTTCAATCTAATCCACTGTTGATCTTCTCATCTCGACCCTAGGGTTTTCTCAATGTGATGTTAGGGTTCCAACTTTCCTTTTGGACATCCCATTTGTGTGAGATATCCTTAGTAAGTTGTTTTTGGTCATGTTTCATCCTCTTCTTCCTTATTCTCCAACAATTATAGTGAAATCCTTTTACTAATTGCATTTTTGGTTTTTAAATTGATCATTTTTTATATAGGAACCTCAATGAAATCATTCACACCTTCTTTGTTGTAGTTGTTGGCCATTTGAAGTGTTGTCGGATCGTCAATTAATGGTAGGGGGTCAAAATTTTAACCTTATGGATTGATAATTTTTCTGTGTATGAGATATTGTGGTTGTGCCAATTAAACATGCACCCAAATAAATTAAATAACAAAATTAGATAATTCCTTGGATTCCTTTTTTTTGTAATTGGATTCTGACATTATTTATGGATACCTATTGGGTGATAAAACCTTTAAATATAATTGAATTGGGTAATGGATTATTGTATGAAAATCATGACATGTTACTTAGGGTTATTTCTTGTTATAGAATCTAAAAATTTGGGATTATTTTTTATTGATATATGTTTAATTGAATTGTGATATAAATTCAAGTGATATTTTAATGAAAAATGATAATTTTCATATTTATCTAAAGAGATATATGATGTGATATTGTGATATCCACATTGTACGATAGTGATTATGTTGCATAATGTAATGCTTATATATTGCGGTTGACCCTGGAACTTGCATTCTAATGTTATATAATGCTAATATTGAGTGGCCTTGGCTATGTCCCATATTGTAATGCATATAGGGAGTAGGATATGCCAAGTCCCATACTGTAATGCTTACAGAGTTTTGACCCAAAATGTTGTATGCATACAGGGCTTGGACCTAGATTGATTGTTGTGATTATACCATGGTCATACAATTGTGCTTGGCATGGTTGTAAGACCTGCTTAGCAATTTTACAGCATGGTGTTGAAGGAGGTCATTCCACCTAGGTTATGTGGTTGTGGTTTCCATTTTCGTAATACATGCTAAGAGATATTCCAACATGGCACCGAAGAAAGATATTTTAACTTGGTTATATGGTTGTGTTTCACATGTTAATAAGACATACTCTAGGATATTCTAGCATGGAGCTGGAGTAGGTTGCTATTTTATTTTATTAATTATTGGATTAATTAATACACTTTTTATATCTTTATTTCATACACTTCTTGTTAGACTGGTTTAGTTTAGACATTGTGATGTCGACCTACTAATTTATACTCACATTCTATTTGGGCCAACATTTACTACCCAGCCAAATTTTGTGGATATAGCTTTGGACAATGGTGAATGACCTTCCTATTGATTTATTATTTGTTATTGGCCTGGTGTTTGGATATGGGATTGTTGTGGGGTTCATAAACAGGGGCGTTGAGTATTTTATTTGAGTCTGGTAGTCTTTTTTATTTTATTTTTCAAACATGATGTTAAGTTATATTCCATCACTCATTAAATTATTACTTATTTATTTATGGTATTCTTCATTTGGATTTTATTGTTGTCTTCCGATAGGTCTTTACTATGATTATTTGCATTATATTTTGATTTGTTCTACTTACATGAAACATTATACAGGGGGTTATAGTCTCCCCAATCTACATTTCACATCTCACTGCTATTCGATTGCCTCAGGTATATTGGGAGATGAGATTGAGGTCTTATAACCAACCCTATTAGGCCATGAAAGAGAGTGCAAGATAGGGTGAAGTTACACGAGGCATCACAATATATGTGGTAATCCTTACATGTATCAAGTAATGTAATGATATGTGATGAAGAAAAACTCTCCTTTTAACTTTATTATGGATTTATCAAAAGCATCAAAACTATCTAATTTTACTCCCATATTAGTCAATCCTGTCAGCATATTTGTTGGGATAGAGAAATAGTGGATAAACATGCATTAATAACAAGATAGTAACCTAAATCTATGAATATATAATATAATATTGAGCCTCTCTTGTGAATCCACGACCTATACTTTCTCTGTATCTACTAACTCCTCCGCATTCGATATCACATGAGCTAATAAGAAAACTTCGTTGAGCCAAAACTAAAACATAAAAAAAATTATAAAGATTAATCCCTCCTAAATTACACATCATAATCTCTAAATGGTAAGGATTCTCCTATATATTCTTGTAATACACAAATACATTATTATTGGAAATGATTATAAAATAATCCAAGTAAGGGTGGAAGACCCTATATCAATGCCATAAACATAGATGACAAGTTTTTCAATATAAATAGAATAACTGTGTAAACTACCAATATTTTATGAAATATATTTTTATAATTAAATTTTATTTCTTCGATTGCTTGCACTGCATCCAACTCTTAGTTTAAATGAACTGCGATACACCATTAAAATATTATTATTTAATATTGAAGTTAAAATATATCCATTAAATTTGTGGGTATGAATAGGAATAAATATTGAATGATATATATATATATATATATATATATATATAAATGACCTACAAAATATAAATTTATTGATTAATGGTTAGTAAAGAGTCACCCAATTTTTAATAGAGTCACTTTTCTCTTCAAAAAATAGTTTTCTTTGAAAAATAATTTTATTGTTTTTTGTGATAAATTGTTATGATTAATTTATATATCTTTTAGAATTTTTTTATTAATTTCAAATAATTTTTTAAATCCTCATATTAAAATTATCTTAGGAATATTTTTTGATAATTTTCTAAAAATATTGATTTTCCAGTGAATAGTGAGAAATATTTTGATTTAATGAAAATTATATTTTTGTTCAAGGAGTATAAATAGATAAATTTTTTTTAATATGGCTTAAAAATAAAATTAGAAATTTTAAGTTTTATAAAATCCAATTAAGTTCATTGGAATCAATTTTATTTTTGAATTTGGCATAAAAACATTTTTATACTTTAAAACGCCTTTTTTCCGAAAAACTGTTTTTATGCGTGCAATGTGTTCTTATCATTATAAATATAATTTATAACTAATTTTTAATGATTTTAATATAATTTATAATCATATAATCAATAAAATGTTTTTAAAAATTATCTTATATTTTTATAGGCACGAGTTAAGAATAAATATGCTTTTATGCTTAAAAAAATTATTTTTCTAAAAATAATATTTTCACTTTTCACACAACATATTTTTACAAAATTTATATGTTCTTACAAATATAGGTAATTAATTTGATAAAATTAATTAAATATTTCAAACTAGGGGTTTCAAATTTTGAAAATATTTCCCTTTTATTTTTTTGTCGATATAATTATTAATCATGGTAAAAATTTTCACATTGGTAATGGGTAAATAAGGTAAATTTAGATTAAATATAAGTTATAAGGACATAAATTTTCATAATAACTCTGACTAGATGAAGGGATATCATCCCTTATCACATTATATATGAGATATATTTTTTTAACAGATACTTGTCCATGAAAATAAACTATATAATGTTTAAACAAATGAATGTAACAAAAAAAATCACTCTCTCAGTTTTTAATATCTCTTAAAGGTCAAAATAGAGTCAAAAGAAAGTTATGAATGAATATATGTTCATATTTTGATATTAATGAAATTATTTTCCCAACATAAATTTTCTTATATTTTTTATAAATTATATAATTACATTAAATGCATACGCAACACCAATATAGTATTTCTCTAATAAAAAATATTATAAATGATTTTAATAATATTAAAAGTAATATGATTTGAATGAGATAATGTGTGCCAAATTTTTTTAGATTCATATTAAATATAAGTTTTATGTTTAAGGATTACATTCCTATTACAAAATTTTATTAACTCATTTTATCTCATATCAAATGAATAATGGGTAAATTGGAAGGGATGACATTTTATGAAAATAATATTTTATTAAATTAAATTAAAATCATAAAACAAATATACAAGGAGGATAATATATGTCTTAAAATTACATAAATTTAACATTTATAGGTCATTTAGAATCATTTAAATTTAGAATTACTTTAAAGAAATTTAATATTTTAAGAAATTCCAAGAGTTCCCCTCCCCTCAAAAATAAAAGGTACACTATATTTTCTCCTCTCCAAACCACATTGAGAAATCTAGATAGGCCAAAATATATTGAGTCCCATGTTACAATCCTATATACATATTATAGATTTTATGGTATACCCGTAAGACCAACCAAAGATCCCTTTTGAGGAGAACTAAAAGAGTTGGTTCAAACTATAGGAAATCACATTAAATGATCACTTTATTTTTAATTCGTCTTTTAAATAATATATATCCTTTACAATCATTATAAAATAAAAAAATAAGTGTTCTAAATATACATAAATATTATTATGAATACGGAACCACATTTATTCACCATATTTCCAACAAATGGGAAGTGAAAGTATTGCTCATGTGTATGTACGACTTACCATCTCTATATAGCAATGAATTAATATTCCATCACCATATTTAATGAATGGTTATTAAAATTATTTTAATGTTTATATAATATAATTATTACTTTGTTATAATTATTAAATGATAATAACACATATAACATCTTACCATCCAATCTGTTGGGAAATGACAACATCACTTGTGTGTATGTGTGGACTACCACCTCCAGGAAGCGATGTGATTCATTTATCACTTATATTTTACATGGATGGTAATAAGTATAGATTTTATGAATATATATGATTTATATGATATTATAAATTTTATTTTGTAGGGAATTTTTATTTATCTTTCTTTATTTCCATCCATTGAAAAATGAAAACATCATTCACGTATACATATGACCAACCATCTCCATGAATGACGTAATTAATTTTTTGAATAATTTTATTTATAGAAGACTATAAACATGTATTTAATGAATATATGTGATATTTATATCATTATTAACATTGTGGGTATGATATAACATTTATCAAAGTACAAGGACCAAAACTACCAAAGCAAACATACAAAAAAAACCAGATATCACCCGAAATATTGATATTAATAAATAATTGTTAATAAATAAAAGAAAAATGGTTATAAAAATATAATATATGGTATGATATAAAGTATTATGATCATATAATACATTTATTATAAATATATATTTATTATATATTGGGTTCCAACACAAACAATAGAATTCAAACTTGAGGTAAGGGATTTTCGTATAACATTTATTTCAATGGGACATGTGCCATATTCACTACTTATTTCTTTTGTTCAGTCTATATAATGGCCATGTATTTATTTTATTATTAATATTATGAAATTTGTAATGATTTACATTTTCATCTAAGGTTATTTATTTGATGTGGATTACAATTCAAAAGTTACCAAAGTGGTGAAAGTTTTATGTTACAATCTTCTTTATTTATCCAAATTGTTTATAGATAAGTTCTAATAATGAAATATTATGAAAAATATCCCAAAAAACTCATTAAATTTTCTATCCAACATCAATTTATTGAATTTTTTTTATCTCTTTCTCTGCACCATAAGCACCCAAGAGATAAAAAATATATTTTTAAGGGAAATCGACATTATCACTCACTTATGTCAAAAAATATTTTACTTCCATATACATGTTTTTAAAAAGGTTATAAAAATGGGTTTCAATATTATCCTAAGTTCATGTAATTACTTTTTAACCATGTTTTACCATTTAAAAAATTATTTTAAACAGAATTGTCTTCTAATTTCTTCAATGTAGTAGTTTTTTGGATTTTTACAAAAGTATGAATGGAATGATTCTTTTATAATTATATATCATGGATGGAGTTTCCCACCATAATTTCTTCTATATGTTTTAAATCCTAGTATAAAAGTTTCCATGTTTATTTTCAAGCAGAATTATTTTTTATAATATCTTAAAATTTCTATATTTTAAAGAAGTTATTTCAAAATCGAATGGATATTTTTCTCAAGAATGATTTAATGATCTTATAATGGGGTTTCCATTAATAAAAAATAATATCCCTTGATATCCTCCAAATCCATTTCGTTGGTATTTTCAAATGATACTTTTAAAGGTATGTGTGAACACTAATAATAACATCCAAATAAAAACATTAGAAGGAAAAGTCACCCAAATAAAAACTATTTGGACCTTCCTCTACCCATCATAAACATCATTAAGTCAAGAATCTACCTTCGCATGGCCGCTCGACAGGATATCCCATGAAAAGATACACAAGACTGGTATCAATGGTTGTCACCATAAGCTCTCAATCGTCCAAATCTTAATGGCATCAACTATCGAATACTTCCTACTCTAAAACCACATATGAGGTAGATCAATTAGTATGACTAATGAATTTCACAAATAAAAGAAAAACATATAATCCAACAGAGTGCCTCAAAAAGAGTCAATGCAACATAAAACTTCTACTTAAATGAATGTATTACAATAATTCTCATGCAAATATTACTTTGGACCACTAATTCCATCTTCCTTGACCATCCCCTCAGAGGGCGGGGTGGAGAATTAGATAAATTTGGACTAAGGTCATATAACGGAGGAATCACCTCATTACCAAAAATAGATAGATGAGAGTTAGAACCACCACCCATGTCCGCATTGGGGGTTTCAATACCTAAAATAGATTCCCTACATTGAGGAGGGAAACATGGGGTCCCTGCATTAGACCTAACCATTCCGTCCTGATGGGAGGCATAATCCTTCAATATTTTTGTCCTCATTCCAAGGAAAATAGTAAATACTTCCTCACCAACCATCACATGTTTACCATTCTTCACCAAAGACACACATGGATCCTTCGCAGCCAGAACCACTATAGCAGTAACCAGCGGGAGGCACCTCTGGAAGGTACACCAACTGGACACCTGCCCATACCTTGGAGAACATAGAGATTGAGGTATCCCCTGATTTCCTATAGTAGGAGTCAAATGTAACAGGGAGTTTGGGGAGCTAGGGTACACCAATACTGAGGCCTAAATGAAGGATGGAGCTGACACCTGCACAGAGATCAGAGGCTGAACAATATACTCAATCATAGAGGGTAACTCATCCACCTGAGCATCAGAAGCTGGTGGGGGCCCTCTTCGATGATAACCTCCATGACGGCGACAACTTTTTCCAGAAGGCATCCTTACCACCCGAAGACAGCCAAATTTGGTGAAGAAGAACCACAGAAAAATCAATTTCAACTCACAAACGCGCAAAACATGGCCGAAAAACCTAAGCAGAAGAGTCTTCAGTGCGTAGAAAGTGGAAAAGATGGTCACCAATCCATTTAAATACATCAGGGTTCTAAAAAGGAAACAAAATAATGGGGAGAAAGATCCATATGACCATGTGATTAAAATCGCATCCCCAATAGAAATCAACAGCCCACCAGAATGGAAGGAAAGGGAGGTTGTTGCACCTCTGTGAAACACCGGACCTGGCTGAGGAAAAATCATCATAGGATTGGAGATGAACACTGAGGTGATAGCGGTTGAGAACCCCAATAACAGCCTCTTGCTGCAAACCCCAAGTGTAAGACACATACCATGCAATGATGCTCACCGGGGGGGCCGATCCAAACCAAACATTGAAATCATAGTGCACGAATGCATCACCGCAACTTCATGGAATTTAGAAGGAGACAATGAGAATTTAGGAGACCCATTTTGCGATTCTGAAGCCTTCAATGAGATTTTGATCGAAGGACCCTCCAGGAGACGTGAGAATGGGAAGGAAATAGGCTCTAGGCCCTTGGTAGCTCCAGAAGATAGGATAAGGGGGGAACCGTCGGCCCCGCATTCCCGACCTCCAAAGGAGAACATGACGCCTCCAATAACAGTGTTAGGGTTAGCCCCGATCCAAGGGGAATCCCACTCCCCCTATGGGATTCCATCTGAATTTAATTCTAAGTTAAAATTTTTCTCTCCATACCCCTTGATAATTTTTATTGTTTATTGAGGATATAATCCATTTCAACCATCCTTATTATTTCAATATACTTTTTATTTTTATGATGAATATATTTTTATATCATTGGTTCCTTTTACACGGGTTATTCAATGATGGAGTAATTAAATTTTTATGAGACCTATTTATTCTCTACGGGTTGTGCTATGATGAAATATTTTTGAAGGCCATTTATCTTCCTGTGTCATGATAGGATGAGTTTTTTTAATGATCTTGTGGAACAAATATGGATGAATTTAATTATGTAAACAGTGGGACCTATATCTCTATCAAATTAATTGGGTAAATAGGGATAACTCATGAGGTAAATATGATAACAATGAACCAAATTTAATTTTCACAATTTTATGCATGGATTATGCTCTCACTTCCATATGTGTATGCATTTACATGGATTCCTAATCAATAAGATTATGTGTAGACCTATATCTCATTTCCATACGATTATTTCTTGACCTAATTTTTTGGATGGACCTAGCTTTTATGTCCATAAGATTATGCAAGGACTTGGATTTCAGGTCCATAAGATTTTGCATGCAAAAGATTCCATGTTCATATGATTTTGCATGGTATGAGATTTCAAGTCTGTATATGTAATCATGGACCTGATTCCATGTCCAAAAGATTCTGTGAGGGCCTGATTTTTGATCCTTAACATAATGAGTGAACCTATTTCTATTTATAAATTTTCATAAATTTATAAGCTTATATTAATGAAAAAATAAACACATTTCTTAGGCCAATGTTATGCTCTACAGATTATGTATATTGATCCCTTAATGATTCATGTCTTATGAACTATTATAAATTATTCCATGATTTAATATTATGATATTTGATATGAATGGTATGATTTTCAAATGTTATGATAATGTTATCATACCATTATTAAGATGTTATTTCTAAGTGATCGTTCATATATCCCTTATTTAACCACCCTTGTTTATGTTTTCTTTTACCTAGGTCATAAAAAAGGTACTGATTTTGATATGTCTAAGAAGGGTTCTAATTTGGAAGAAATTAATGGGATATGATGTTGATATTTTGTAAATTGGTTATTTAGGTGCCCAAGTTTATAATTGAACTAGACCCATATAATTATAGCATAGATAATTATGTTGTCTAATGAATATTCATCTAAAAAGATGATAAATCTATTTATGAAAATTATGGGTTTTTATGTTTGGTATCAGAGTATGGTTTAGTAATCCTTTGGAAATTATGATGATAAAACAATAGTGGGGCCCTTGGGGATAAGACCAAATATAAGATAATATCATAATGTTTTGGTAATAATAATGGATAACTTTGGTTAGACCTACGTTTACATATATTGAGAAGAATCTATCATGATTTATACATCCTTTTAATGTAACTTTAGAATTATTTACTCTAATTATTGTAGTTTTACAGAGACACACTTTTTTTTGGTCTCAGTCAATGGTTCAAACCAGAAAACATAGTGTTAACAATGAGTGTGATGGACAATGCAATGTTTTCCTCATATGAACCTGAATAAGATGGGAAATGGAATTTAATACCATATGATAATTCTTAAACAACTATCATGATATATGATTAATGAAATAAAAATAAGTGATATTCCTAGAAAGCCTAATTAGTGTAAAATTGACTTTTATAGAAGTTTAGGTGGCAATGATCATGGAGGTAAGAAATTTAAATTTCATTATTTTTACAAATTTGGGAAGAATAAATTATATTAATATCTCTAATGGATATGAATATTATTTCTATATAAAAATAAATTTAATACAGTAATGAATTTTCAAAGAATCCAATGTCATATATATGGAGAATCTGAGAATTATTCAAGTTAATTCCATCTTCTAAATGATAACTCCTAGATCAAGGAAGGACTTATGCTATGCCAATATTTAAAGAAAACTTATTGATGTTTTTATAGTTTGGGATTTAAAAATCATATAAATGATATTTTTGATATAATAATCATGAATCAACTAAGGATTTTTATACATAATTTTTACTTAAGGATTTGATAACATACTTGGAGTAGTATAAGTATAATGAAAAGTGAAAATTCTTAATTGGGATAAATAGATGATTTAGATTTATAACATATTATTAGTGATGTTAAAATTTGTTACCGATTTTCTGAAAAAGTCACTTAAGAAATATTTGATGATGTTTATTGAATTTATGGATTTATGGAATTTGTCTGTGATTTTATTTGTAGAATAAATATTGTTTTTTAATGCAAGGATAACATATGATTTATGGATACCATCATTGATTTTTAGGTTTAAGGTTGATAATATGTTAAAGGCATATACCCCCTTTTGTGGTTTTAAGTGATGATATTTTTATGTGATTTGAAACTTTTAGGGTATTTCAGTAAGAATAATCTTTTGATGATTAAGTAACTCTTTGGTTTAGTATATTATTTGTTGTTATGTTAATTATGGTCTATTCAATGGCAGGATATAAATAATATTGATGGTTGAAAAGCGATTCATTGAAAATATGATATTTTTCAAGTTATTTATATACAAGTTAGGGATTACATTTCAGGTTGTTATAAAAATTTAATTCATGTAATTTTTTTATGATTAGTACATTAAAAGATTTAGTAGTGATTTATAAGGTTGATTAATTATATTTTGGGTGAATTTTTATTAGGTTGTGGTATATGTAACCTTTATGTTTAACTTGTGATTTAACATAAAAAATGGATTGTGAAGAATGAAATGAAATTTTTAGAGATTTAATTTTATTTGATTGAGATCACATGAGATGTTAAAATATTATTTAATGATTTGGTTTTTAAGGTCTTATGGTATCGACGTTTTATTATGAAATGATCCAAGGGGAACCTTTGTTGTTATTCTTGAAACATTTTTAGTTAAATATATAATATCTAGCTTTATTCATTTTGGAAATTATCTTATATTGTACTCACCATTTCCTGTTTTGGATAATTTATGAAGATAGAAGAAAAAACTTGATATAAATTTTTGAGATTTTAGAAGTTGATTTTATTGCTTCAAGCATGAGAAATTCATATTGAATACTAATCATTTAGAGAAAATGATTAAATTATAATGTAAATTTATTAAAGGATGGAATCGTAATTTTCAAGTAAGTATATTTCTTTATGTTCTTAGTAAATATATTAAAGTAGTTCCTCAACATAAGGAAACATATATTAAGGGAAACAAATTTCTATATCCTTTGATTCTTATGAATTGATGGTCTTTTAACTCCTTGCTGATTTATGATTTTGTAGTTATTAACTTTCCCCCGAACTAGTTCTCTATCACTCTGTGTTAGTCCTTAAGAATTATTTTTCTATTCCAAGTCCATATTCTTACTTATCAATAATCATATCCTATTTGGGAACCTAGTTTGGATTGTTTCCTTATAAAAATTATATTCTCCCTTCCAACTTTTCCATAGAATGTTTTACTAACCCTTTTTAATATGTGTCATTCCATAAATGAATTATCATTTGTTGAACATTAGATTACCAAAAAATGTTTAAATAGAGAGAAAATAATTTATTAATTTGATGTGAATATAACATTAAAATATTTTATGAATTTTTTTAAACAAAATTTAATTTATTTTATATCTTGTGTTGCACACGAAATTGAGTTCAAATGAAGTATGAAATACTACTAAAATATTATAATTTAATATGACAATTATAACATAGCTGTTAAATTGGTAGGTATGTATAGGGTTAATTAATTTATATAATATATTTAATTTTACTACTTAATATAAATTTATTTATAAATTATTCATAAATAATCACTCAATTTTTATAAAAAGAAATTTATACTTCAAAACACATTTTGTTCAATGGAATATTCTTATTAATATTTGTGAGAAAATATTATAAATAATTTCTAAAACTTTTATAAATTTTATTTTATAAATTAAAAATAATTTTTGAAATTGGAATATTAATATTATCTTAGGATGAAATTCTTAAAATTTTATAATAACATTAATTCTCTAGTGAATAGTTAAAAATAATGATTTCTATTGAAAATTATACTTCTATATCAGGAATTTACAATGTTCCA
Organism: Viscum album; assembly: GCA_963277665.1. NCBI lineage: Eukaryota > Viridiplantae > Streptophyta > Magnoliopsida > Santalales > Viscaceae > Viscum > Viscum album. Next base: position 247,072 of record CAUJRU010000346.1, read on the forward strand.
TTTTTTATGATGGTTTAAATGTAAATGTATTTTAATTATATTTTTAATAATCAAATTAAGTTCATTTGATTCAATTTTATGTTTGAATTTATTATAAAAACAATTGTATAAGTAAAAACAGATCGTCTTGAAAAACCATTTTCATGCACTAAATAGTCTTTATATTAATAAATTTAGTTGATAAATGTGGATAAATAAATTTAATTTAATTTACATATTACTTTCTCAATAATTTTTCACATTGATCTATTATTTTCCTAGGCATAGGATTAGAATAAATCTAGTAAAAATTGTATTTTTCTAAAAATTTGGTATCATCGCATTTTGTGCACTTATTGTTTATATTATTTTATTCCACTTATAGGTTTTGAATTTGATAAAGTGGATTATTTATTTGGAATTATTATTTATAAATTTGTTAAATTAGTTCTTATTATTATTTTTGAATATGATTAACAATCGTGGTAAAATTTATCACATTAGTACAGGGTAAATCGAGTTAATATAGATTGAAAATAATTAATGAGAGAAAATATTTTCATCATAATTCTTATTGGATAAAGGTATTTAGGCCCTTATCTCCTAATTCTATAAATATATTTACTTAATGGAAATGTGTCCAAGAAAGTTACCTATGTAGTATTTAAATCAATGAGAGTTACAAAACATCACTTTCTTAGTTCTAAATATCTGTTATGTGTCCGACTAGGGAATAGGATGTTATTAAGTAATATATGTTTTTCTAGATTAATTAAATTATTTACAATATATAAATTTACTTATAATTTTTAGTAATTATATAATGACCTTAAATTCTTATGAAAACCCAATGGATTATTTATCAAATTAATAAAAAATAGTATAAATAAATTTAAAAATAATAGAAGTAATTTAATTTTAAGGATATAATGTATTATAAATTTTTTTAGATGCACATGAAATGTAATGTCCCCGATACGGGCACCGCTTAACCGGTGCCCCGATCCAGGTTGTCACATGACCTCAAGTGCTCTTTCTCATATGCTAGGGGTTGTCGAATAGCAGCGAGGGTCTAAATTAGTCGTGTGGGGAGACTATACCCTCTTTACAATATAGATCCACATCAGATCACAATATAACTAGCAGAAACAATTGGAAACAACCAGTAAAATTCATATCCAAACATATCCCGACTGGGTATACAACATATGAAATAGTAAATATGTCATTTCATGCTATAATGAGAAGTGAACCAAACCCAAAATAAAGACAACAACAAAATCCCAAAAATGGTCTTGACTCTATGTCGGGAACCTCTTCCATGCATGTCCCATGTACAACTCAACTCCCTAGTATAGGGTCCTTTCCCATTTCCTGAGCCACAAGCATCAAATCTACTCACGTACCCAACAGCGGCCCCAGCAGGGTGTGAGTACAACTTAGTAGGCCACCACCAAAGGTGTCTACAAAATATTCATTCTAATAGATAGTACCAGTAAGTAATGATGAATGGAATTTATGTGAAATACAATAAGTGGATTCAATTTTAGAATCACTACATTTCTATTACAATTAGGAATATTGTTCCAAGTTCATAATGTATATCATCTCATCATTTAGTTCATCATAAACATGTTATCTATGGGTTATACATTGACCTAATTCACCAAATTTTCATGACATTCATCATTTTTCATAAGAGACCATGTATGTTACCTAACTCACTAGGGATGATCATATCGAATAATCAATACACTTACCTTAGAGCCTCATTCTAGGTATTTTAATTTAATACAACCATTGGGGGCATAAAGCATCAGTCTGACTCCCCAACCTAGGCATTCTAGGGTTTGTTTGAGCATTATTCCAACCATACCCCTGGGAGGAGCCTTAGTTCTAAATCCCACCACCAATACATGTGCACATGATTATTTATCCATTTACCACATATATCTATATCATAACCATTACAACCAATAAATATAATAATCTTGTTTCCCAAAAATCAATCACGGAATTCAATGTTATCTCATAACCCGTTCATAAGGCCATTTTACAATACATAACCCATTAGCTAAATTTTCCTTCCCATGTCTCACCCAATTAACCATATTAATCAATTCAATATCCATAACCCATTCCACTTGTTTAACATTTTATACACACCAACCCTCTTTGGGTTTTCAACATAATTCATTTTTTAGAAGGCATAACCCCCATTCAACTAATTTAACCAATTTTTTATACCATGAAAATCAATCCATTAATACAATACTAAGCATAGGAACACTCCAATAACTCATTTCCACTCTCATTCAATATTTCAAAATGCATGTAAGGGGCTCTACATTTTTACAATACAACCTTGCACATATATAGAAAACTTCTATGTCCAGAATGTTTCGGTGCAGCCCATGGGTGGCCCTAAAAATGTAAAGTCATCATTTATGTGTCACATGGGGACCAAGAAGGTCTCCATTCATCACATATACACCCATTACACCAAATGTAATCAAATGAACACAAGAATAATAAGGGGTCACCAAGAAATAAACCCAAGAAAGCACAAATAAAAAATGAAATTATGAGAGATAACTTATAGACCACCTAACTTGAATCCATTGGCGAATGCACCCCTAATCAAGGCCTTAGATCCCGATTCAACAACCATGGAAGCCTCCTTATAATTATCACGGAAGAATAAGTGTTTTATAGTTTTGGATAGGGAGAAGGAAGAGATGAATACCCCAAACAAAAAAGAGAAGTAAGAGTGAGATTAGCCTTACCAAGATATTTGTTTCATAATTGAAAACACTCAAAAGGACAGAGTTGATTGAGAATCAACCTTGGAATATATTGGGAGCTTTTTTTTATTCCTTGGGTTGTAAGAGGGAATAACGTAAGAAATCTTGAGTTGGGTTTTAGAATAATGTAATGACATTTTTGTAAATTTCTCAACTTCTCTAGGCTGTATGGTTTACCCGCTCAGTTTTCCAAACCATGAACAAACTGTAAGAGAACTAATATCAAAAAACCCTCATTTTACATGGGTTCCTTTAAAAATATTCATAGTTAGCTTAATCATGCAGTGACCAACTAAAAACCTCTATCCCAGGCTTCATGGTTACCTAGGATGATCCATACAGTTTTCACTAACTGTGTGCCAATGGTGCAGCATGCCCAAAAACTCATTTTTCCTCAATTTTCATGTTCTAAACCCCCCCAAAACACCCATGATCCTTCACATAATTCAATTGAAACAAATATTTTTCAAAAATAAATAACATAAACTAAAACATAAATAAAAATATACCTTAAGGAATTTCTCGAATCTTACAACCTCCCCAACTTAGGATAACTCATCCTAGAGCCTCTCTTCCCAAGCATCGTTGAAATTATGATGTAAAGAGATCAGCCACTAGGACCACCTATATGAATCTCATTACCATGTTTCTTGCTAGATTCTTACATATTTCCATAAAATATGAACCAATGGTACTACCTTTCCCTGTAAAACCTTTTCACTATGATCCACAATACAAACTGAATGCTCCACAAAGGATGCATCAGGATCAAGCTCAACGTCATCAATGTTTATCACATGAGATGGATCAAGATGGTATTAATTATGTTATGAAACATGAAAAAATTATGAATCCCACTATACCAGAATAGAGGATCCAAACAGTAATCCATAGGTTCGATCCTCTCAACAATCTTGAATGGCCCCACATACCTAGGTGCCTAGTTTCTATGTTCCCAAATTTGATGGTCACCCAACCTTGGAGACACCCAAAGAAACTCACTATCACCCATCTCAAACTCAATAGACCTATGATTCCAATCTATATATGAATTTTTCCCACTCAAGGATTTCATAAATTCCTTTTGAATAAAAAAAAATTCTCCGACATCTCTTATGTGAGACTTGGTCCTAACAACTCAGATTCCCCAACCTCTAAACAACATGATGGATATCTACACTGTCTCCCATAGGTTGCCTGAAAAGGAACCAAATGAATCATATCCTGGATACTATTATTGTAAGAAAACTTAATGAGGGACATTTTATTCTCCCATGAACCATTGACATCCCAAACACAGGCTCTGAATATGTCATCCCAAACCTAAATTCTACACTCAGACTGCCCATCTATCTGCAGGTTATAAGCCGTACTCAGCAAAACCTAGGTACCAAGAACCTTTTTTAGTCCCGTCTATAAGAATGATGTAAAATGTGGGTAACAATAAGAAACTATGGTTCTCGACACCCCATGGAATCTCACTATTTCATGAACATAAAACTCACCCAAATGGAAAACTATATATGTCTCTTAGATCTACAAGAAATGAGATACCATAGTCAATCTATAAATAAACAACCCAGATTGTGTCATTATTCCAAGGCATCCTTGGAAGTCCTACTACGAAGTCCATCATTAAATCATTCCACTTCCATTCCAGAATATGCAATGACTGTAAAAAACCACCTTGATGTTAATGCTTGGACTTCCCTTGTTGATAGGTAAAGCATCACACCATGGAACCCAAAATGTATTTCTTCCTCCCAAGCCACCAATACTGCCTACAAAGATCACGATACATCTCAGTCAAGACTGGAAGTACTTCCCACCTTGGCTCATGGGGCTCATGCATCAACTCTTACCGAAAACACACTTTTACAACCACAAAACCATTAACAAAGATGATTCCATCATAATCCAAGGCCCAACTAGAATGTGACTCCCCACCTTTAAGATGTTCCTTCAGAGAAAAACATTCCAGATCCACCAACTGACTCTCTTTAACTCATCTCGAAAGTATGGATTCAACTTTTATAGACGCAAGGGTCATATTTCCATGCCCATCCTATACCTCTAAATGCATCTCAAAAAACAAGGGCTTCATTTTTCATTCAGAGTTGGATTCCTAAACCAACTAATTCTGTTTCTTGCAACACAGAGCATCAGTAAAACTATTCCCTTTTCCAGGTGTGTAAGACAACTCAAAATCAATGTATTGTAGGTACATGACCCACCTTACCTATCAAAGATTTAAATACCTCTGAGAGAATATATACTTTGAAATCTTATGATTAGAAAAAAATAAGAATCACTCTCCCAATAAGTAGTGCCTCCAAAACATTAAGGCATAAAAAACAAAAGGTTTCTTAAGATCATGAGTAGGGTAGTTTCTTTCATGTGGTCTCACCTGTCTCAACTCATAAGATACAACCCAATCATTCTGCCTCAGAACTACCCCAAGTCCCTAACCAGATGCATCACATATCAAATTATACTTCTTACCAAGTTCAAGTAATATTAGAGTTAGTGTAGTAGTCATACGCTTCTTCAATTCTTGAAAATAAAAATTTCAAGTCTCGGACCACTCGAACATAACAACCTACTTGGTTAAACATGAGAGTGGTTCTTCTAAATGGGAGAAATACCTAATGAAACTACGGTAATAACCTAGAAAACCCAAGAAAATCTAAATATTAGAAACATTCTTGGGCTGTTCCCAAGACACCACAACCATGACCTTATATGGACCCACCAACATACCACACTCAGAAATGATGTATCCTAATAAATGAACATTATTAATCTAGAACTGGTACATTGATAGCTTCACATAAATTCTATTCTCATATAGTGTACTCAAAATGATTTTATGAAGTTAGGAATGAGAATCAAGAGTTTGTGAGTACACCAAGATATCATCAATGAAAAAACCAAAAAAAATATAGATAGGTATGAAATATTCAATTCATTTTCTCTATAAACAAAGACAACACATTAGTCAACCATAAAGACATAAAAAAAATTCATACAATCCGTACCCACTCTAGAAATCGATCCATGATACATTTTATGATATCACCCTCAACTGATGGTATCCTAATCACAAATCGATCATGGAAAACAATGTGCACCCCTCAGTTCATCAAATAGGTAATCAATTCTGGGAAGAGGGTATCAGTTTTTAACTGTTATCTGATTGAACTTCTTATTGTTGAAACATAACCTCAATGACCTATCACCATTCATAGAAAACATAATGGGTGATCCTCATGGCAACATGCTGGGTATATTTTCCCTTCCGCTCCAACTACTCCAGCTGATACTTAAGATCCTGGAGTTCTCCTAGAACCATTCGATATGGTGGAATGGAAACCAGTTCTTCCCCTAGAAGTAACTTGATCATAAGCTCAACATCTCTATCAAGTGTTATCCTTGAGAAGTCCTTATTAAACACATCCTAGACCCAATCCACAACAGGAGGGATGACATGTTGCTCCACTTCTTTATCATCAAGAACAAGGCATGATAATTGGGCCCTGAGCTCACCCAACTACAAATAAAATGGTATTGTATGACCTTCTCGAACATCCCACTCACAACTAAGGACATAATTGTCTCCATTGGAAGACATAAACATTACTTGACATTGGTAACAATAAATATGTGCTTGATACTCCATAAACCAATCCATACCCAGGATCATGTCAAAACCTGGCTTCTCTAGAAAAAAAAGATCCGATAATAAATGACATCCACCAAACACTAAGAAAAATCCTTTACACTATATTATATTCTCAACATTCACCCCCAATGAATTATCATGCGAAATAACTCCACATGCACTTTAAAAAGTTATGCCCAACACTACAATTAACTGTGCCTAAATAAAAGAATTTATGGCCCCTGTGTCAAATCAAGCATTTGAAAGTGTGGAACCCACAAGAATAATACCTAGAACGGTATAAGGTCTAGCCTCACCTCCTCCAGGTGTAGACTGAACTATGTGCATATAGCTCATCCCCCTACCCTGGGATCCAGCCTAAGAACCATGCGCTGTAGTGCACTGCTTGTACGAATTGTCTCTCCCTGAAGTTCCACGTACACCACCCCAACCAGAATGACTTATGGAGCTCCATGTTCTTACCTAATATGGGGTAATAAATCCCCTACCTAAAATATTCAATGATATCTACCCAATAACACTTTTTTTCTATTATGGGTCCCTACAGAACCTCTACACATAGACCATATTGCCACATTCTCTTAATGTAGCAGGTGGTTGGAGACACTGAATTTTCACGTGTCCCAACCTGCCACACTGGTAGCAGCATACTCAATCACTAACTTGAGAGACTGGTTGTTTTTTTCTCTCCATGTTGTCCATTGCTTCCCTGGTGGAAATTATTGAAACAACGCTTACTACTATCAGAAGTTTCACCACTAGTTCTCCCCACTAGAACCACATGTCTACTTACAGAGGTCTCTTTGGTATTTCCTTCTGATTTGAGGGCATGATAGATCACCTCAACAATCATCTTCAATCAAAATATATTTACCTACGATCTGATCTCATGATGAAGTCCACCCAAGAAGAACTATTCCATAGCTACCTCATCTCCCACTAAAAAAGGAACGAAACATTGAAAGTTAGTGAAACAACCTACATAATCCATTACTAACATCATCCCTTGCTTCAAACTCACAAACACTGTAGCCTTATCCTGCCTTATGGGTTTTGGATAGTAATTCTATGGAATATTTTTTGTAAAAATATCCCACATCATTCCCTCCACTTGTTCAATCTGAATTATGATATCCCACCAACGATTTCCTTGGCCCCGAAACATGTAGGTTTCCAACTTAATTAGCTTCTCACAATGTGTCTCCAGATGTTCAAGATTTTTAATAATTGGATCAATAAAAAAGGCATCTATCTCTCTCCCAACCCTTTATGTAAAGATCGTAGGGTCCTGCAACTGAAACTCCCTAGTCAAATTGAGCCTACTCAGTGAGAGACAACCTGGGTCCCATTCCATCAACAGCATAAAATGAGTGATGTTCTCATGAAACTATTCTTCCCTATCATCCTAAACCACTGAGACTTCTTACTCCACCATTGGGGGATAATTCTCTACAACATCCCTTGGTCTCCCAACCGACACACACCTTCATGGTGGCATTTCTCTACAATGTCAAACAAAAACTTTTTAGAATACATCCATGAAAATTTGACAAGGAATAAAAAAAGGCTCATCACTAGCCATAAATAAACAATTTCTTATACACTTCCCACTGTGAATAATTGAATCTAAAACACTATCCTCAACCATCCGTCCCAAGGCCATGGATAACATGGGGTAACTAACTCACACGATTACAATCCTTATATTTTACACTAATTGAAAATAAGTTCCTTATTCTAATTTACTCTTACAAAAATTTAAACCAACTTTACTTATTTATTATGCACTATTTTATAATTAATACTTACCCTTTCCAATTACCATTTTTACCCATTCATTCCATCTCATTAGGCACAATTTCATTACTTTTAAGAAAAACAAATGAATCTGATCCTTTATATCTTGCATAACCATATTGTGTGTGAACCTTCCAGGATTCATGTCACTTATCTACATAGTCACCTAGAATGATGCATGAATGTAAAACCTCTTAACCTTCAAGCCACAAAAGAAATACCACAAAACTATAAAATCAAACAACAATTGAATCACCAGATCGTGAAATATAATCAAATGTAACATCAAAAAACAAGAGAAACAATTCCCTTCCGGGGTTACTTGGGTTGTACCCCACACATGGGTTAGCTACTCCCAAGAAAAATATCATTAAGAAGGCCTGGCACTACCATAACCCCTTATCTACCATCCCCAAATAGTAATAAAGAGAAGGAAGTCCTCTGATACCAGATTGTAATGTCCCCAACCTAGGTGCCACTAAACCGGTTCCCTAAGACGGGTCATCACATGACCTCAAGAATTCCTCCCCATATTCTAGAGGTTTCCAACAAGCAGAGATGGTCTAAATTAGTCATTTGGAGAGACTATAACCACTTTATCAGTGTAAGCCACAAAAAATTACAATATAACTTGAATAAATAATATGAAACAACCAATAGCATGCATATCCAAAAATATACAAACTGGGTAAAAACCACAAGAAATAGTAAATATTTCATGTCATAATAAAATGCCAAGTGAACCAAACCCAAAACAAATACAACAAAAAAATTCCAAAAATGGTCTTCACTCCAAGTCAGGAATATCCTCCATGCATGTCCCATGTTCAACTCCACTCCCTAGTATAGGGAAACTGCCCTTGTTTTGACCTGCAAGCAATAAATCTTATCGGGTACCCAATGGAGGCCCTAATAGGGTCTGAGTACAACTTTGTAGGCCACCACAAAAGGTTTCTTTAGAATATCTAGTCTAACAGATAGTTCATTCAAGTAAATATGAATGGAAAGTAAGTGAAATACAACAAGATTCTACTATTTAAGAATCACGACATTGATATTACTATTAGGAACATTATTCCAAGTTCATAATATACATCATATCATCATTTAGTTCATCATTAACATGTAATCCATGGGTTTGACATTTACCTTATTCCCCCAATTTTCAGAACATTCTTCATTTCCAATAAGAGAACAAGTTGATTCTCTATCTCACTAGGGATGATCAAATCAATTAATGACCACACTTTCCATATATCCTTAGTCTATGTATTTTCATTGATTACAACCATTGGGGGCATAGAGCATCAGTCTGACTCCCCAAATCCTGCATTCCTGGGTAGCTTAGAGCATCAATCTGACTCCCCAACCTGTTAGAGGATAATCATTCCTTAATCCCACCACCAAGCCATGTTCACATAATTATTGTAACATCCCAAGTAAATGAAGAATAAGACATATTTCATATTTATTAATATTTGTGAATAAAATATTAATTTTACTTTTAAGTAGTTTCTATGTTCGATAGCGTACCCGATACGCAACAACTGGTTTCTTTAAAATCTTACGTTGCATACTAATAATAAAATATTATTATTTTAAATGGTAGTTAACTCCTAGTCGTTGTATTGGAAGGAATGAACAATACTAACTAAAATATGATTATAAATGTTTGTTAAATGTATTTAATTGACCAAATAAAATATTTCTTTATAATGGGGATATCAAAATTTACTTTGTGTAAATTTTTGGGATTTTTCAGATAAAGATCATTTTTAATGAATAGTGAAAATATTGTATTTTAATACAAAAGTGACTTTTAATCTAATTTATTCATATGGTTATATTATCTTATTAATTTGTTTTAAAGTGTAATTAGAATATATTTTTACCATTTAATCCAATTTTGGTCGTTTTAATTAATTTCACTTTGAAATTGGGCACAAACAAGCGTCGATCTTTTGATAGTTATTGTTTCTTAAAAACAAGCTATTTTTTTTAACACTGGTAATTAATTTTAAAATTAATTAATGAAACTTTTAGGTTTTGAATTTGGAAAAATAAAAATCATTTTTTAATTCATAAAAACTATTAAAGATTAGGCATAATTTTGGTATTTATCTGAAAAACTTCAATTTTAGATGAATAGTGAAACCACTTAGTAGTAGTTAAAAAAACTGAATTTTTCATTTAATGAAATTTTACCACTTCTGTGAATTGAATTTCAAAAATATGACATACCTGGTTGTTATAATGAAGCAAAATGTGGTTCAATTAGATGAAAATAATTTTTGGTGAATAGTAACTTTAAACTTTTATTTACCGCGGTTAAAGGTAAATAAGGTAATTCAAGGTAAAAAAAATATTATAATAATTCAAAATTAACTTAACACTTGTCCAAACCTTATTGGTTGAGTTATTTACAACCATGGTCATCTTTGGGTTGATTTTGGGACCCCTTTGAGCCACTTGGAAGTGATACTGACAATTTCGATTAATTAACATTAAGTAAAGGCAAAAATGACAAAAACAAATATCTTTTAGTAAATTAATTTTTACAAGGGGTTATATAGATTATCCTTTAGACTATAAATATTCATTGGAAATATAAAATTATTTCCTACATCATGGTATTTTTTTATAATTTTTAGACAACAAATAAATTAAATTATTTATGACACAATAATGATGCACTGTTTACCTCATTAATAAATTATTTAAATAAATAAGATTATAAATATTAAAATAATATTCAAAACAATTCCAATTCTTATTGGATGATTTTATTTCGAATATTCATCATCTTATCTTCGACATTAATGATCATTGGACCTTTTTAAATCCAAGATATGTTTATAATAAAATAATATTTTCACACTTTCCAAAAGAGCCCCCCCTCTCCCTTATAAAAGAAGACCACTTATAACCAATTCCTCACATCTCTCAACCCTTTTGGATCAACCAAACTCTAACCAATTTATCTCCCTACATCCCACTCCTCCCCCTAGAAGCCTTACCTTAGGCATAAGGCACTTCTAGAAGTCCATTTGGTTCAAACCAAAAGAAGTTACCCAAATTAAAGGTAACAGTTTCTCTTAAATTATTTTCTTTTATTTTACTTCTCCAACCCTTAACTCTTTTAATTCCTTTATTTTGTAACAAAAATAGTATACTCAATATACTAGGATGTTTTCATGAGAATTATTCGAACTAAACATACACACACCTTCATCTAATAGGTGAAGAACATAATGTTTCTGTGGATGGAAAACTAACGCCTCACGAAACGATGATTGTTCAATTACCTCTTACCGCATCTCATGGTGGCCATTATGATGGAACTGTATTTATATATGATATATTTTATGTTTAGTTTTTCATTATACTTCTGTATTTTCCATTTATATCACACCTTTATGGTTTCCATAGTGGGTAAATACAATAATCTAATTTGAGGAAGTGCGGACTACCGCCCCCTCAAAGTGATGTAACTCGTTAATAACTTATGTGGGATGTATAAAAGATGTATTTAATGATATTATATATAATATTATACTTTAATTATAATATAACTATGTATAATTAAGTTTTAATTCAATTAAAATAATAAATATAAATGAAGGTAGAGCTAATGCGTACGTACAGCTTACCGTCTCCATGAACGGTGAATTTCATTTCTTACCTACAAATGTTATGTACTATTATAAATACATGTATATACTGGATATATATGATATATATGATATCTAAATCATGATTATCATTTTGGATATAATGAACCATTTACCACATGAACAACATGTAATTATAAGAATTCCAATTTTGACTCAAGTACGAAATATCGACAAAAAGAACGTTATTAACTTAAATGGTTACATAATGATTATAACATGGTAATAAGTTATATAAAAAGGAATAATAATCTTGAAAAAGGATCTTCAGTTAGTAGAAATTAACATTAGTTTATTATTTTTTATTTTAAATAATGATCGAGTCAATTCGGACACAAGGTAAGGGACTTTGTCTCAATCTCCTTTCATTGAGGCATATTTTGTTTTAATACATGATTTTATTCTATACTCTATATAAATACCTTTGAATTTTAATTTCATTCAAATGGAATGTTTTTATAAGAATTGTTTTACTAAAATAAAAAAAAGGAATGTTTTTTTACGTAAGCGGCGATAATGACCTTTCCACCGCCATGAGTGTTATTTGATCTTTGGCTTCCTTAACAAGCAGTAATGTTTTTAAAAGGAAAAATAAATACCATATACACTATTTATGTATTTCAGTATTGAAAATGATTTAGAGAATGGATTTATTAATTCAATATCTTGAAATGATATTTTTTATTGCAATGTGGAAATTTTATCTTTCCTTTATTCTTATGTTATGTGTTATGATCTTGTTATGGTTCGTGGGAATTATTTATGTATACGAGTGGTTCCGTGATAAACCTAGGGAGGGTGAGCCCAAGATTTCTCTCCAATGCATTGGGTAATGTGATGGAATTAAACGTGAATGTATCTCCTAATATATTTAGGGAATATACTGTGATGGGTATTCTAATGTAACTCCTTATGTAGCAGTGATAACTACAATGTAAGTATGATTTGGATGCCACAAGTTACCTTTATGATTTATAAATTCTATTTTTTATTCATAAATCTTATGTTTTCATGAGGTAAGTAAAAGAGATTATGTTTTGAATGTATTATTAAAAAAATGTTTTCTTTCATTGTTTTATAACCCTTTCTGAGATTTTTATGCTCAACCCATGTTTTGAAATGTTTTAACAGGACTTAAAGATGAATAGGGTCAAGGATGGGATCAAGGAAAAGTCATGTTGTATAAAACATGGAACTATACATGACTCTTTTTATTCAAGGGTTTTTATTTTATGGAAAAAATGAAATTTTGTAGAAGTGTCTACCTTGTAATCTTTTGAGATGTAATAGTTATGTCCTAATTCTCTAAAACTCTAAACCTAAAAAAATCCTCAATGTGAATTATTCATTTAATTAAATATAATGTAATATTTAAGGCCGAGTCCTTATAGTTGGTATCAGAGGGAGGTTTAGATAACTTTAGGAGTTAGGTTATTGTTAAATTAATATCCATAAAGTAATTTTTGTTAATATTGAAATCATATAGCATTTACAGATTACCATGTTGCTCTGCCTAAGATATTTCTATGTTCAGAATGGTTTTCCGTAGAGGAAACATGGAAGATATGTTGGGATGACATTAGGAGGATGACAACCTTCCAAATTAGTAACCTGAGATGGTCAGAATCCGAACTGAACAGTTTGTTGCAGTAATGGAATAGTTGACTCTGGCTATAAATGGTGGTGGTATCCATGTATGAGATCATCCAGATCAACCACAGAGGAACATGTCATTAGTGGAGCATTTCATGAGGCAACATCCCCCATCATTCATAGGATCATCTGATCTCGTTCTAGGTGAAGGTTGGATTAAACCAATGGAGAATATTTTCGTTGTCTGGGGTTGTTAAGAACATCAAAAGGTTAGTCTTGTTGTTTACCATTTTGATAGTGAAGCTGATCAGTGGTGGTCGATGGTGAAAAATATCTGGGATAGTGAGGAGATTGATGCTCTTGATTGGGATGAATTCAAAGGTATGTTTCTTGAGAAATATTTTACTAAGGTGGTTCAACTTAGGATGGTAAAGAAATTCCTAGAATTGAGGCAGGAGGATGACTTAGTGGCTGCTTATGAAGAAAAATTCACTGGACTGGTAAGGTATGCTCCAAATTTCATCTGAGATCTTGATAGTAAAATCAACCATTTTTGATGTATTGAAGGGATTTAGGTTCTTGTGAGTTCAAATGTTATGAAAAACTTGTTCGTTGTGCGGAGAAGATGGAAATGGAGTTTTCTAATGACGAGGTATTCTTTGACAAACAACAGAATAAGAGGTCAAGTTGGCAGGAGAAAAGGAAGAACTCTTTAAAAAGTCTGATGGTAAGAAACTGAAGTTTATAGTTTGTGAAAATTGGGGTAAAAAGCATGTTGGGGAATATCATTTGAATTATGGTAAGTGCTACCGATGTGGTAAAATGGGATATAAGGCTCATAATTGCATATAAAAATATTGAGGTAATGGTAAGACAAAATCGGATTTGCAGTCAGCAAAATGTTTTAAGTGCAATGAAATGGGTCATTATGAAAATGAGTGTCCAACAAAGAACTCAACTAATGGAAAGAATCCAGACTACAAGCAGAAAGGGGTGGTTAAATCCTTTTCAACTACATCAACAGATGTTGGGCCTTCAAATGAAGTTGTATCAGGTACATTGTTTGTTTGTTCAGATTATCCCAATGTGTTGTTTGATTCAGGGTCAACACACTATTTAATTTCTGAGTAGTTTTCTAATAAATTGGGAATTCGATCTCAAGATATGAATATAGAAATTATGGTAAAAACACCTGGAGGAAATGTTGAGATAAAAAGAAAACATAAGAACCATCCTATCCTTGTGTGTGGAAAGAATATACCTGCAAACCTTATTGTTTTTCCTCCAATAGAGTTTGATATTATTTTGGGAATGGATTGGCTTTCTATTTATCATGCTAAGATTGACTGCAAAGCTAAAGAGGTTTATTTTCAGAATGATTTTCAGTTTTTATAAAAAAATGAACCCTTGATTTTGATAACATATCGGGAAGCTGAGAAACTTTTAAAAGATGGAAATGAATGTTACCTTGCACATATTGTTGAAAATAAAGGAACTGTTCAGATTAATAATGTGCCAGTGGTAAATGAGTACCTTGATGTTTTTCCGGATGAGTTGCCCGGTATTATACCTGATCGGGAAGTTGAATTTATTTTTGACTTAGTTGCTGATGCTAATCCAATTTCCAAACCCCCTTATCGAATGGCTCAAATTGAACTTTTAGATTTAAAGAAGCAATTGCAGGAGTTATTAGGTAAAGGTTTCATTCGACATAGCACATCACCATAGGGTGATCCTATATTGTTTGTTAAAAAGAAAGATGGTTCAATGAGACTCTTCATTGATTATAGAGCATTGAATAACATTACTGTTAAGAACATGTATCCTTTGACTCAAATCGATGATTTGTTTGATCAACTCCAAGGAGCTCAGTATTCTTCGAAAATTGACTTGACTTCAGGGTACCATCATTTTAAAGTAAAATAAGTTGATGTTCCGAAGACCACATTGCGTACTAGATATGACCATTATGAATTTGTAGTTATGCCTTTTGGGTTAACCAATGTAACACCCTGAGATTTTATGAGATTTATTCTTTTTAATTTTTTTCATATATTCTATTGTACGCTACACCAAGATTATCTTGCACTATACACAAGACCGTATTAGCTTGCAGTATACACAACACTATTCTTGGGTCGTGTTACAAACAATTTCAAGTTCATTTCATAGTAGTTATTCTACGCAACATTGAGTGTATTTATATATATATATATATTCAATGTATAAATGAAATATGGTTGAATTCTGTTTTATGAAACAAAAAAAGATTCTTTCACTACACGCAGCCCTGACTTGGCTTACTTCACATGCAATCACGACCTTCCAGGATAGCGTGTGTTGTACGCAATAACGAGTTTCACTAAACAAGGACATGTTATTAAAATATTATATAAACTAGCTGTTATGAATAGTAATAACCACTTTTTGAAATTTTATTTTTCAAAAAGGACTTCATTTTTGGATTTGGAATATCAAAATTAGCCTAGGGTGAATTTTTGTTATTTTTCTCAAAACATTCAATTTTTGATGAATACTGAAAACACTGGGTTACTATTTATAAACCGACTGTTTATTTAAAGAATTATTTATTTTATTTAAATTTTTTTTATGTAAAAATTGATACATAAAACCTATATATGTTCAATGTAATTCATTGGAGTCATTTTATAATAATTTTAGATATATAAAAATTTTATTGAACTTTTCACCGTCTTTTACCTACCTCCTAGGAGCTTCTTGCAAATTGCATAAAACTAAAATTTACTGCTTCTGTGAGTGGAATTTCAAAAAACTGAGAGACATAGTTAATATCCAGGAGTAAAATGTGGTTCAATAAGATAAAAATAATCTTTTGTGAATAGTATCTTTTTACTTTTATTTACCATGGTTAAAAGTAAATCGGGTAATTAAGGGGAAAAATGATATTATTTTTACCCTAACACATGTCCTAATTATATTGTATAATTATAATTCGACCAAAACAACCTTAGTAATATAGTATTATCATTTAGGTCCACTTGGATTAGATTAGGACATTTATAATTATTTTATTTAAAAAAGAGTTAAACTAATTCAATTCAAAGTTTAATGACCAAAACATTTCTAATATAGGGTTATAGATAAGATAAATTCGAATATAAATATTAATTAGAAATATAAAAATATTTCATACCTAATGGTATTTTATTTATAATTTTTAGACACTAAATAAGTTAATTTATTTATGACACAATGGTGATGCAGTAATTACCTTATTAATGAAATATTAACATAATTGATATTATAAATACCCAAATAGATGTAATTTGACACTTTTTATGAATTAAACTAATTTTATAGGTTAATATGACATGTTAGTATTGATTTAATTAACTTTTCTTGAACTAATCATGCTGTTATGATTTTCAAAAAAATCAATTCCCAAATAGTGTCCAAATTGACATAATAAAGTTTCTAAAACAAATATTATATTATTAATTGTTCTTTTATTCCTAAAAATCTAAGGTTAGGCCAAATGACATAGATAAGGTTATATATATTATTAATGAACAACTTGGGGTTCTTTTGGCTTATTATAGAACGTTTATTAACCATATAGTGTAAGAAAACAAGAAGACACGGTAAAAGTAATATTATTTAACTTATAGTTAAATCTAACTGATAAGTTTAAAATAGTAACCTAAACTTGTCTAAAATCTATTTTTTGAGAGGATTGCAACCCATACCCACTTTACCTCCGAAAAAAATCCATTTTGAGCTATTAAAAACCGAATATGACTTTATTATAAAATAGTATTTTAAGGTTTTCCAAAGATGCCCCTCTCATCCCTTATAAAAAGGCCACCCCTACCCTCTTCTCTTCACACCCTTTTGAGCCTTTAATCTCGGCCAAACCCTACCTATTTATCTTCTACACTTCCCTTTAATCATCCTAGAGGTCCTGGTCTTCTTAAAAGACCATATTTAGTGCCCTAATAGGAGGTTAAGAAGAGGCACATCAAAGAAGAGGTAATGTCCGTTACTGATTCTTTCAAATTTATTTCTTCTTCTACATCCTCGTGTTTAGTTTATTCATTATGAAGTAATAACATCAGTATCAATCATATACTGATATTTTATTATAAATATGAAGCAACCCTATTTCACCTTTTATCCATCTTACGGAAAAAAAATCACCGTGTGTGCGTACGTACGGAATATCGTCTCCACACCGTAGTGTAATCTGTTTTTCCACCACCACATTACTTGGATGGTTATGATGGTGTAAAGAATAACTATATATGATTATTTTAAAGTGATATTGATTATGAAATATTATACATACACTTAAATACAATTCCATGATCATGGAAATGATATCATCGTTCGTGCGTACGTACGGACTACCGTCTCCACGACGCGATGAGATTCATTCACCATGTTAACCATTCATGAATGATTATAAAGTATATATAATGAATAATAATGAAATATATGACATAATAATGATACTGGGTTTATGTATATATATATATATATGTGTGTATGTCATCTACTTAATTCCATTCAATTCAATAAGGAAAAGAAAACAACGTTCATGCGTACGTACGGCCTACCGTCTCCATGAATGGTGTATTTCATTCCCTTTATCCATCAATCATATATATATATATGTATATTATGAATATATATTATATATAAATCATGTTTTACATTTGGAATTAATTAAATCAGGGTATAAGTAATAATATCAAGAGCAACAAGTCGAAACACGTACGATAAATGAAACAATTTTACCCAAAACGCTGCTTTAACATGGAATTCACAAAAGAACGGGTAATATGAAGTCATAAGTGAACCATATATGATATCATAACAATGAATATGATTCTATAATAATTTAATGACATTATTTAAATCCTTATACAATAGGTTCAGATATATACGAAGCATATCAGACATAAGGTAATGGATAATTATTTCAATCTCATCCTTATCTGAGATTGTTTATTCGTAAGTATTTACTGGGGTTATGTTTATTATCCATATCCATATGTTCTCAAAATTATTTCATAAAATTTTTACTTTTCTTCCATGTATGTTTAAAGTCATTTTTACCCTTTTTTTACTTTTACCACATCGTATGGAAGGAATCTTTCTTTTTCATACTATACGAGGTACTTTTTGACCTTTCCGACAAAAGTACGAGAAGAATGTTATTTTTAAATTATATGTCATGAATGGATTTTAACGGTTTCATAACAACTTATTTCAATGAAGTTTCCTCTACAAAATTTATGAATATTTTCAGCAAAATACTTTTCTTTTAAAATTTAATGGCATTTTGTGAAAATAAAATGATTTTGAAGAAGAAAGGATATCTTCCTCAAGAATGGAGTTCAATTGTTTTATAAAAACCATTTCCATATAAGATGAAATTATTTCATATGTGTATGATTCAATTATAATGTCTCTATGATTTTTATGGTTTCAATTTTCTTATGATGAAATGTCCATTTGTTTTATTTGGATTATGTGATGATGGGATGTTTTTTATGAAACCCATTTTATTATTTGGGTTATGATGAATGTTGTAAGTTAATTTTGTGGCACAAGTAAGAATGATTTCATTATGAGATTTGTGGGAACTATATCTCCCTCCAATACATTGGGTAAAGATTTTTATCTCATGAGATAAACATGGCTGGAACGGTAAGTTAATCTGGTTCAGTGATACAGGACTGGAACGTGGAGTAAACTCGATTCAGAAAGGGGCTTTGTCCACTAAGATGGTCTTGGCAGTAATGCCTTGGCTACTATGGAAATAATATCATGTGCTTAATGGTTTCCACAATCACATGTTTTATTCCTATTCTATTTTATCATTATTGATGTTCCTTTATGATATACACCTTATGTACTTCCTAGATTTATGTCTTTGCTCAAGATATTGATGTTTAGAATTTATGTTCATGTTTTTTCATTAAAATGATTATGGATTGTTTTATGTTCTCTATGTTTACCATTACTAAGCATTTGAGCACACCCTTTTTATGTTTTATTTTCCCCAGGATATAAATAATGGTTTTAGGTAAGAAAACCAAAAGTAGAAGATCTTTATGGGAGATGTTGAAGATCTTTCACCATGATTAGAAGATTACGTTCCGAGTTTCTGAAGACACTAAACTAATATGGTCTTTGGGCGTCTGTTTTTGTCATTCATTATGTATTCCGTAAAAGTAATGTAATGTCCATGTACGTCAAGCTTTGGGTATCTACAGTTGGTATCAGAGCGAAGGTTTAGTTAAACTTTGGAAACTAGGATGGGAAAACTTTAGTGAAATCCCTAGAGATATTTCTATGGTATGTCTAGGGATGTCCCTAAGGATAAGTATACATATTGGTTATAATCCTAGAATTTTGGTAACGATCTTAGAATTTAACCTAAGATGTTAGATATTGACGGTACTCCACCTTTATTATGCTGTTTTCTCTAGCATGATTTTTTTCTCTCACACTATTCTTTTTTGGGTTTTAGAAAATGGCTGGAAAAAGAAAGATTCACGATAATCAAGGATATGATGGACAATGGAATGATATTCTTCATGGAAAACCAAATGAAACAGGATTTGGAAGTCCAAACATCGTTATTATGCCTAATTAGTAATCTCATAATATGATCAATAATCTCATCTTTGGTAAGTTTCCCGAATCATCTAAAAGGAGAAAGATGGAGTTTCAAGATGATCATAGAGGAAATAATGTTCAATTTATACCATGTAAATCATGTGGGAAGAGGCATCAAGGACAATGTTTCAAAGGAACTGGAAAATGCTTTGGGTGTGGAAAAGAAGGACAGAAATCCAATAAGTGCAAAGGAAAAGTTTTAGTTGACACCACGGAGAAGGGTAATGGTATTACTATGACATCAACAATGATTAGATGTTTTAAATGTGGAATGTATGGGCATTATGCAAACCAATTCTCTAAGGGAAAATCTCATGAAGATAATCAGCATAGTCATATGGGTAGTATTTATGTGGATGATGATGAAGAGACTACAAATGATATATGAGATCAAAGAAGTGTTGAATCTTGGTTAATGGTTTCATATGGTAGTGGAATGATTGTATGTTTATCAAGAGTTATGTTGTATAGGTAATTTAATGGCACTATGGAAAAAATAAACATCTAAGTATTGTTACACTATTGTTTTTCCTAAATTATTTTAAAGTATATGTTGAATGGTACTGGTAACCATGAAAGGTTATACAGATATTTTTGGAAAGAATATGATTTGCGCATAATGAAGGGATAAATAGAAAATGAAATTTTGATAGTATTCATGAGCTCATGACTGATATAAGGACAATGGGATATCATGGTTTGAGTATATAGAAATTTTGGGATTTTGGTATGTGGAATGAGTTAACTTTTGACAGCATTCATGTTTTCGCAAAGGTTCTATGGTAATTCATGTTTCAAAAGAATACATGATTAAGTTATTCACATGTTTTGAATATTACTGAAAATATATATCTTATGATATATGGGAGATAAATGATGGTATTCACATGCTTGGTATATGACCTCTCATGTAATCATTTTATTTATAATATTGGATAGATGTATTTTGGATAAGCCTAAAGATTGGAATGGATTAATTTAGACATCAGATAGAATTGTTTAAGGCTAGAACTTTTTTTGATACTATTTCTGGAATGTTATAATATTGTAGTTTTAGAAAAAGGACAACCCATAGGACAGGCAACAACCCATCGCGTCAGACAAGGCTGTGGGAATCGATCCCTCTGCTGAAGTACGATAGGCCTTTATCACATACCAATGGCCTACATGAAGTCCCTGGTTAGTAGAAACTAGTTTTATTTTAAGCTCTATGATAGATGAAGTATAAGTCCATTTTAGAAACCATATATTATTAATCTCAGGATATATGGACTTATGTATATTTAAAAAATCGTGGTAAAGTTTTTGTGATAGAAACAAATGGAATGACCTACTATTCTATTGCATTATCTGCAAACACTTCACGAATGAAAAATTCAACATGATTTTTTAAGAGATGAAGTGGAAATTGTTCAAGGCACAAACAACGGTGATATTTTACCAAAATCAAGCAAGTATTTATTTTAATTAAACAATTCTTCAGCATTAGGGGAATTATCTTGAAAACTAAAAAAATGTTGTCCTAGTACCCTCATACCCGATAAATTAGATCGCTCCATAGATCATCACAAATTTATGGCTTTGTGATTGATGGATTTTTCATATCCATGTTCTCTGCCACTCTCCATCAGAACATGATGGTTAGATTTTTCTTCCATATCCGTATTTTCACCTATGTTCTTCTATGTGGAAACCTAGTGATGAGTTAATTTGGGTAACCGTTACATTTCATACTTTAGTTTTTTAAAGTTATATTTTGGTATTCCTTTTTACGATGTGGCTTTCTATGAAAGAAACTCTCATGTAATAAAGCATTTATAACCCCGACGAATTTTGAGGGCGAAATTCATTTTATGGGGGGTAGAATGTAACACCCCGCGATTCTACGAGATTTATTGTTTTTAATTTCATTCATATCTTCTGTTGTATGCTACTACAATATTATCTTGCACTATATGAAAGACCGTATTAGCTTCCAGTATATGCAACACTATTCTTGGATCGTGTTACAAACAATTTCAAGTTAATTTGATAGTAGTTATTCTACACAACATTTAGTGTGTATATATATATTCAATGTATAAATGAAATACGGTTGGATTCGGTTATACGCAACAACAAATGAGTCTTACAATACACGCAGCGCTGACTTGGCTTACATTACATGCAATCGTGACCTTCCACAATAGCGTGTGTTGTACACAATACCGAGTTTCACTAAACAATGATATGTTATTAAAATATTATATAAAGTAGCCGTTATAAATAGTAATACCCACTTTTTGAAATTTTATTTTTCAAAATGGAATTCATTTTTGGATTCAGAATATCTATATTAGCCTAGGGTGAATTTTAGGTATTTTTCTGAAAACATTCAATTTTTGATGAATAGTGAAAACACTGGGTTACTATTTAAAAACCGACTTTTTATTTAAATAATTATCTATTTTATTTAAATTTATTTTAGGTAAAAAATGATACGTAATACCTATATAAGTTCAATGTAATTTTTTGGAGTCATTTTATAATAATTTTAGATATGTAAAAATTTTATTGAACTTTTCACCGTCTTTTACCTACCTCCTAGGAGCTTTTTGCAAACACATAAAACATAATTTTACCACTTTTGTGAGTGGAATTTAGAAACAAATAGAGAAATAGTTAATATCATGGTGTAAAATGTGGTTTAATAAGATAAAAATAATTTTTTGTGAATAGTAACTTTTTACTTTTATTTACCACGGTTAAAAGTAAATAGAGTAATTAAGGGTAAAAATGATATTATTGTTACCCTAAAACATGTACTAATTCTATTGGATATGTATAATTCAACCGTAAACAACCTTATGAATATAATATTATCATTTAGGTCCACTTGGATCAGATTAGAACATTTATTATTATTTTATTTAAAAAAGAGTTAAAATAGTTAAAATCAATGTTTAATAAATAAAACATTTTTAATATAGGTTTATACATAATATAAATTCGACTATAAATATTCATTATAAATATAAAATTATTTCCTACCTAATCGTATTTTATTTATAATTTTTGGACATTAAATAAGTTAATTTATTTATGACACAATGGTGATGTAGTAATTGCCTTATTAATAAAATATTAACATAATTGATATTATAAATCCACAAATAAATGTAATTTGATACTTTTTATAAATTCCACTAATTTTCTAGGTTAATATGACATGTTAGTATTTATTTAATTATGTTTTATCGAAGGAATAATGCTGTTATCAGTTTCTAAAAAACCAATACCAAATAATGTCAAAATTGAAACAAAATAGTTTTTAAAACAAATATTATTTTATTAATTGTTATTTTATTCCTAAAAATAAACGTTTCGTCCAAATGACTTAGATAAGGTTATATATATTAATAATGAACAACTTGGGGTTATTTTAGCATGTTATAGTAAGTTTATTAACCATATAGTGCAAGAATACAAGAATACACAGTAAAAGTAAAATTATTTAACTTAGAGTTAAATCTAAATGATATGGTTAAAATAGTAAACTAAACTTGTCTAAAATATAGTTTTTGAGATGATTTCGACCCACCCCCACATATTCTTTGAAATAAATAAATTTTGAGCCATTTAAAACCGAATATGACTTTAATATAAAATACTATTTTATGTTTTTCCAAAGGTGCCCCTCTCCTCCCTTATAAAAAGTGCACCCCTTCACTCTTCTCTTCACACCCTTTTGAGCCTTGAATCTCGGCCATACCCTGCCAATTTGTCTTCTACACTTCCATAGAAACATCCTATAGGTCCTGGTATTCTTCAAATACCATATTTAGTGCCATAAGAGGAGGTTAAGAAGAGGCGCTTCAAAGAAGAGGTAATGTCCATTACTGATTCTTTCAAATTTATTTCTTCTACTACATCCTATTCTTTAGTTGTTCCTTTATAAAGTAATTACATAAGTATCAAAAATATAATGTTATGTTATTATAAATATAAAAAAACCATATTTCACCATCTATCCATCTTACGGAAAACAAAATCACTACGCGTGCGTACAAACAGAATATCGTCTCCACACTGTGGTGTAATCTGTTTTCCACCACCACCTTACTTTGATGGTTATAATGGTGTAAAGAATAACTATATATGATTATTTTAAAGTGATATTTATTCTGAAATATTAAACATACACTTCAATACAATTCCATGATCATGGAAATGATATCATCGCTCGTGCTTACGTACGGACTACCGTCTCCACGACGCGATGAGATTCAATCTCTAGGTTAACCATTCATGAATGATTATAAAGTATATATAATGAATAATAATAAAATATATGACATAATAATGAAACTGGATTTATTTATATATATATTTATGTATTTCATCTACTTAATTCCATTAAATTCAATAAGGAAACAAAAATAGCGTTCATGAGTATGTATAGCCTACCGTCTCCATGAACGGTGTATTTCATTCCATTTATCGATCTATCATATATATATATGTATATGTGGAATATATATTATATATAAATCATGTTTTACATTCTGGAATTAATTAAATCAGGATATAAGTAATAATATCAATAACAACAAGTCGAAACACGTACGATAAATGAAACGATTTTACCCAAAACGCTGCTTTAACATGTAATTTACAAAAGAACGGGTAATATCAAGTCATAAGTGAACCATAAATGATATAATAACAATGAATATGATTCTGTAATAAGTCAATGACATTATTTAGATCATTATACAGGAGGTTCGGATACATACGAAGCATACTAGACATAAGGTAAGGGATAATTATTCCAATCTCATCCTTATCCGAGATTATTTATTCGTAAGTATTTACTGGGGTTATGTTTATTATCCATGTCCATATGTTCTCAAAATTATTTCATAAAATGTTTACATTTCTTCCATGTATGTTTAAAGTCATTTTTACCCTTTTTTACTTTTACCTCATCATATTGAAGGAATCATTCTTTTGTTTACCATACGAGGTACTTTTTGACTTTTCTGACAAAAGTACAAGAAGAATGTTATTTTTAACATATATGGCGTGAATGGATTTTTACGGTTTCATAAAGACTTATTTAAATGAAGCTTCCTCTACAAAATTTTAGGACTATTTTCAAGAAAATACGTTTCTTTTAAAATTTCATGGCATTTTGTGAAAATAAAATGATTTTGAAGAAGAAAGGATATTTTCCTTAAGAATGGAGTTCAACTGTTTTATCAAAACCATTTCCATATAAGATGAAATTATTTCATATATATATGTTTCAAGAATAATTTCACTATGATTTATATGGATTCAATTTTCTTATTATGAAATATCCATTTGTTTTATATGGATTATGTGATGATGGGATGATGTTTATGAAACCCATTTTATTCTTTGGGTTATGATGAATGTTTTCAGTTTATTTTGTGGCACAAGTAAGAATGATTTCATTATGAGATGGGTGGGACCTATATCTACCTCTAATGAATTGGGCAAAGATTTATATCTCATGAGATAAACATGAATGGAATGGTAAGTTAATCCAGTTCAGTGATATAGGACTGGAACGAGGAGTGAACTCGATTCAGAAAGGGACTTTATCCACTAAGATGGGCTTAGCAGCAATTCCTTGGCTACTATGGAAATCATATCATGTGATTAATGGTTTCTAAAATCCCATGTTTTATTCCGATGATATATTATCACGATTTATGTTCCTTTATGATATAATCCTTACATACTTCCAAGATTTATATCTTTGCTCAAGATTTTGATGTTTAGATTTTATGTTCTAGTTTATGCATTCAAATGTTTTTGGATTGTTTTATGTTCTCTATGTTTACCCTTACTGAGCATTTGAGCTCACCATTTTTATGTTTTATTTTCCCCAGGATATAAAGAATTGTTTTAGGTAAGAAACCCAAAAGGGGAAGATCTTTATGGGAGATGTTGAAGATCATTCACCATGATTAGAATATTACATTCCGAGTTTCCAAATACAATAAACTAATACGGCCTTTGGCCATCTATTTTTTTCATGTATTAATTATTCCGAAAAAGTAATGTAATGTCCATGTACGTAAAACTTTGGGTCTCTACAACCAATGCATATTCTGTATTCATGGATCTTCTGAATAGAATTTTCCTTGAGTTCATGGATAAGTTTGAGGTTGTGTTCATTGACGATATTTTGATTTATTCCATAATTAAGGAGGAACATGAAAGTCATTTAAGGGTTGTCTTGAAAACCTTCAAAGAGAAAAACTATTTGGGAAATTCAGAAAGTGTGAGTTTTGGTTACAACAAATTTATTTCCTTGGTCACATTTTTCAAAAAATGGCATAATTGTTGATCCTACTAAAACAAAAGTTGTTGAAGAATGGCCAAGACCCACAAATATAACCGAGATTCGTAGTTTTCATAGTTTGGTAGGTTATTACTGGAGGTTTGTTGAAAATGTTTCACAATTATCTAGTCCAACAACTAAGTTAACTCGAAAAGGTGTTAAGTTCATCTGGACAAAATAATGTGATGATTGTTTTCATGAATTAAAAAGATGATTGGTGAATGCTCCAATTTTGGCACTACCATCCATAAATGGTGAGTTTTTTATCAATAGTGATGCTTAGTTGAAAGGATTGGGTTGTGTCCTAATGAAAAATGATCAGGTAATTGCTTATGCTTCACGTTAGTTGAAACGACATTAGTTAAATTAATGTACACATGATTTGGAATTAGCTGCTTCTGTTTTTTATTTAAAAATTTGGAGGCATCATTTGTATGGAGTGAATTGTGAAACATATAATGATCATAAAAGATTGAAGTATATATTCACTCAGAAAGAATTCAACATGAGACAGAGGAGATGGTTAGAATTAATCAAGGATTATGATTGCACGATCCTTTATTATCTGGGAAAATCAAATAAAGGGGCTGATGATTTGAGTCAAAAAAGTAATACTTCATTAACCATGTTACCTTTGGAACAAGATCCTTTGGATTTTGATTTGATGAAATTTGGTGTAGAAGTTGTTATTGCAAGAAATTATTTGGTTTTGTTTCAGGTGTCAGTGAGATCATCTCGATCAGACAGAATTAAGCAAGCGTAGAAGGAAGACAGTGAGTTGTAGAAAAAGGCAGTGTTGGTTCCGTAGGGTAAGTTTCTTGATTTTAACGTTGATAATGATTCTGTTTTGGGATTTTGGAAGATATTATGTGTGCCTTGTTATTCACAGTTGAAGAATGAGTTGTTATGTGAAGCTCATAGTTCTCCGTTTTCAGTTCATCTTGGCAGTACTAAGATGTACAATGATTTTTGGGAGTATTACTGGTGGGATCGAATGAAAAGAGATATTGTTGATTTTACTGTGAAGTGTTTGATGTGTTATCAGGTTAAAGCAGAGCAACAGTTACCAAAAGGAATGTTTCAGCCTCTACCGGTGCCAGAGTGGAAATGGGAAAACATATCCACGGACTTCGTTGTTGGATTACCAAAGACATCTCGAGGTAATAATGCAATCTAGGTTATTGTTGATCGATTGACTAAATCTTCTCATTTACTTCCTATTCAAGATAATTTTTCTCCAGATCAACTTGCTCGGTTGTATATTAAAGAGATAGTCAGGTTGCATGGAGTTCCCCCTCCACTATATCTGATTGTGATACCAGGTTTACTTCTAACTTTGGGAAAGGCCTTCATAAGTCGTTGGGTACGGAATTAAATTTTAGTACAACTTTTCATCCTCAATAAAATCAGAAGTCGGAATGAACAATTCAGACCTTGGAGGATATGCTACATGCTTGTTCGCTAGATTATTAGGGAAGTTGGGATCAATATATTTCTTTGGTTGAATTTTCATATAATAACATTTTTCATTCCAGTATACAGATGGCTCCATTTGAGGCATTATATGGAAAGCGTTGTCGAACTCCAACTTTTTGGGATGAAGTATGTGACAGGAAGCTGATGGGACCAGAATTGGTAGAAGATATGGCAGAGAAAGTTCAGTTGATTTAGAAGCACATGAGAATAACTCATAGTAGATAGAAATGTTATGCAGATAACCGGAGGAAGGATCTTTCTTTTGAGGTAGGTGACCATGTCTTTCTCAAAGTTTCTCCATGAAAATGTTTGATGTGTTTTGGTAAGAAGGGAAATTTGAGTCTGAGGTTCATTGGATCTTATAAAATTCTAGATAAAGTTTGATCAGTTGCGTACTGAGTGGCTTTACCTTCATGTTTATCCTGGGTACATAATGTTTTTCATGTTTCGATGTTGAGAAAGTATACGTCAGATCCATCTCATGTTTTGAGCCCAGAGGTAGTTCAGTTGGAATAGAATCTCTCTTATAAAGAACAAAAAATCCAGATTCTTGACCGTAGAGTGCAAGTGTTGTAGAATTGGGTAATTCACTAGGTAAAGGTTTTGTGAAAAAACCATAAGGTTAAAATGGAAACATGGGAAACTGAAAATGCTATGTGGGATAAATACCCCCACTTATTTTTATAAGTGAATAAAAATTGCACGGATGAAATTTCCAAAAGGAGGGAAGGATGTAACATCCCAAGTAAATTAAGAATAAGACATATTTCATATTTATTAATATTTGTGAATTAAATATTAATTTTACTTTAAAGGGGTTGCTATGTTCGATAGCGTATCTGATACGCAACAACGAGTTTCTTTAAAATCATATGTTGCACACTAATAATAAAATATTATTATTTTAAATGGTAGTTAACTCCTAGCTTTTGTATTGGTGAGAATGAACATAACTAACTACAATATGATTATAAATGATTGTTAAATGTATTTACATTTATCCAATAAATTTTATAGGCTTAAAATGTGAATAAATCTAATTTTAAGCATAATTTACATTAAAAGGCCGATTTACCACCTTTTAATGGAGAACCCTATTTAAATATTGTATTGGTCACTTTAACACATTCTAATTGACCAAATAAAATATTTATTTAGAATGGGGACATCAATATTTACTTTGTGTAAATTTCTGGGATTTTTCCGATAAAGATCATTTTTAATGAATAGTGAAAATACTGTATTTTAATTCAAAAGTGCCTTTTAATATAATTTATTTATATGGTTAGATTATCTTTTTAATTGTTTTTAATGTTTAATTAGAATATATTTTTACCATTTAATCCAATTTTGTTCATTGGAATTAATTTCACTTTGAATGTGGACATAAACAAGTGTCGATCTTTTGATAGTTATTATTTCTTAAAAACAAGCTATTTGTTTTAACAACGAGAATTAATTTTACAATTAATTAATGGAAAATTTATTTTTTGAATTTGGAAAAATAAACATCATATTTGAATTTGGAATATTAAATAAATCTTAGCATGAATTTTTGGTATTTTTCTGAAAAACATCAATTTCTGATGAATAGTGAAACCACTTAGTAGTAGTTAAAAAACTGACTTTTTCATTTAAATGAAATTTTACCACTTCTGTGAATTGAATTTTAAAAATACAAAATACATGGTCATTATTGAGAAGTAAAATGTGGTTCAATAAGAATAAAATAATTTTTGGTGAATAATAACTTTCGACTTTTATTTACCGTGGTTAAAGGTAAATAAGGTATTTCAAGGTAAAAAAATATTATAACAATATAAAATTACCTTAACACTTTCACAAACCTTATTTTTGAGTTATTTATGACCATTATCATATTCGGGTTGATTTTGGGATACCTTTGAGCCACTTAGAAGTGATAATGACAATTTAGATTAATTAACTTTAAATAAAGTCAGAAATGACAAAAACAAATATCTTTTAGTAAATTAATTTTCACAAGGGGACATATAAATTATCTTTTAGACTATAAATATTAATTATAAATATAAAAATATTTCATAAATCATGGTATTTTTTTATAATTTTTATAAAACAATGAAATTATATTATTTATGACATAACAATGATGCAATGTTTACCTCATTAATAAATCATTTAAATAAATAAGATTAAAAATATTAAAATAATATTCCAAACATGTCCAATTATTATTTGATGAATTTATTTCGAATATGAGTCATATTATCTTCTACTTTAATGATTTTTGGACCTTTTGAAACCGAATATAAGTTTATAATAAAATAATATTTTCACACTTTCCAAAAGAGCCCCTCCTTTCCCTTATAAAAGGAGACCACTTATATCCATTTCCTCAGACCTCTAAAAATTTTTGGATAGTCCAAACTCTGCCCAATTAATCTCCCTACATCCATCTCCTCCCCTAGAAGACTTAACTTATGCAGAAGTCACTTCATGAAGTCCTTTTTGTTCAAATCAAAGGAAGTTACCCAAATTAAAGGTAACAATTTCTCTAAAATTGTTTTCTTTTATTTTAATTATCCAACGCCTAAACTCTTTTTATTCCTTTCATTTGTAACAAAAAAAGTATCCTCAATATACTAGTATTTTTTTATGAGAAGTATTAGAACTACACATACACACACCTCTATCTAATGTGTGAAGAACATAATGTTTCTGTGGAAGGCAAACTAACGCCTCACGAAACGATGACTGTTTAATTACCTCTTACAACCTATCATGGTGGCCATTATGATGGAACTGTATTTATATATTATATATATTATGTTTATTTTTTCTTTATGCTTCTGTATTTTCCATTTATAGCACGCCTTTATGGTTTCCATAGTGGGTAAATACGATAATCTCATTTGAGGAAGTGCGGACTACCACCCCCTCAAAGTGATGTGACTCGTTAATTCTTTATGTGGGATGTATAAAGGATGGATTTAATGATATTATATATGATATTATAATATAATTATAATATACCTATGTATCATTATGTTTTAATTACATTAAAATAAGAAATAGAAAAGAAAGTAGCATCTATGTGTACGTACGACTTACCGTCTCCATGAACGGTGCATTTCATTTCTTACCTCCAAATGTTATATACTATTATAAATACATGTATATAATGGATATATATTATATATATGATATCTAAATCATTAATATAATTCTGTATATAATTAATCTTTAACCACATGAACAACATGTAATTATAATAAGTCCATTTTTGACTGAAGTACCAAATATCGATAAAACAAACATTATTAACTTAAATGGTTATATAATGATTATAACATGGTAATAAGTGATATAAAAAGGAATAATAAACTTGAAAAAGTTTCTTAAGAAATTATAAATTAAATTTAGTTTATTATTCATGAGATTAAAGAACGGTCGAGTCAAGTCGGACACAAGGTAAGGGACTTCTTCTCAATCTTCTTTCATTGAGGCATATTTTGTTTTAATACACGACTTTCTTTTATACTTTTTATAAATACCTTTGAATTTTCATTTCATTCAAAGGGAAACTTTTTATACGAAGTGTTTTACTAAAAGAAAAAAAGGAATGTTTTTTACGTAAGCGGTGATAAGGACCTTTCCACCGCTGCGAGTATTATTTGATCTTTGGCTTCGTTAACAATCTGTAATGTTTTTAAAAGGAAAAATAAATACAATATAATCTATTTACGTATTTTGGTATTGAAAATTATTTTGAGAATGTATTTATTATTTCTAAATATTGAAATGTTATTTTGTTTTTGCAATGTGGAAATGTTATCTTTCCTTTATGCTTATGTTATGTGCTATGATCATGTTATAGTTCTTGGGAACTATTTCTGTATACGGGTTGTTCTGTGATAAAAATAGGATGGGTGACCCCGAGATAGCTCTCCAATGCATTGGGTAATGTGATGGAGGTAAATGTGAATGTTTCTCCTAAGAGATTTTGGGAATACACTGTGATGGGTATTCCAAAGTAACTCTCTATGTAGCTGTGATAGCTACAATGTAAGTATGATTTGGATGCCACACATTACATTTATGATTTATGATTTTTATGTGTTATTCATAAATCTTATGTTTTAATGAGGTAAGTAAAAGATTTTATGTTTTGTATGTATTATTGAACAAATGTTTTTTTTCATTGTTTTATAACCCTTTCTGAGTTTTTATGCTCATCCCAAGTTTTGAAATGTTTTCACAGGACTTAAAGATGAATAAGGTCAAGGATGGGATCAGAGAAAAGTCAAGATGCCTAAAACATGGTACTAGATGCGACTCTTTTTTTCAAGAGTTTTTATTTGATGGAAAAATTGAAATTGTATAGAAGTGTCTACTTAGTAATCTTTTGAGATGTAATAGTTATTTCCTAATTCTCTAAAACTCTAAACCTGAAAAGATCCTCAATGTGAATTATTCATTTAATTAAATATAATGTAATGTTTAATGCCAGGTCCTTATAATTATTTATCCATTTACCACATTTATCCATATCATAAGCATTACAGGTGGTAGATATAACAATCATGTTTTTCAACAATCAATCATGGAATTTAATGTTATTCCATAGCCCGTTCACAATGCCATTTTACAATACATAATCCATTATCCCAAATATCCTTCCCATGTATAAACTCACTAACCCTATTCGTCAATTCAATATCAATAAACCATTCCAGATGTTCAGTATTTCATACACAACTACACTCTTTGGGTTTTCAACATAATTCATTAGCCACAAGGCATAACCCCAATTCAACTAATTTAACCCATTTTTATTACCATGAAAAACAATCCCTTAATCCAATACTAAGAATAATAACACTCCAATAACTAATTTCTTCTATCATTGAACATTTAAATATGCTTTTAAACTGCTATACAATTTTACAAGACAACCTTGCTCATACTTACCTAACTTCTATGTCCGGAATATATCGACAAACCCCGTGGGTGGCTATACAAAGGTCAAGTCATCCTCTATGTGTCTCATGGGGACCATGAGGGTCTCCATTCATCACCTAGGCACCCATTACACAAAATTATATCAAAGGATCACAATAATTATAAGGGGTTACCATAAAATAAACCCAATCATGGAAAAATCTCAAATGAAACTATGGGATATAACTTATGGACCACATACATTGAATCTATTGGTGAATGCACCCCTAATTAAGGAATTTGATCTTGATTAAACAACCATTTGATGCCTAAACCTCATTCTCACCAAACAATATGGGTTTTAGAGTTCAGATGGATATATGGAAGACATGCAAACCATAAACCAAAAAGATAATCAAGAGTGGGATTATAATTATCCATATCTTTGTTTCACAACCAAGGGTACTGAAAACTGCCAAGAGTTGAGGTAGAATCATCCTTGGATGCTATTAAAAGCTTTGGTTCATTCCATGGGTTGCAATATGGAGTAAAGGATGAAATATCGAGTTAGGGTTTAAAATACCCTAATGGAATTTTTGTAAATTTCTCACCTTTTCTGGGCTGCACGGTTTACCCACATGGTTTGACAATCCGTAAGAGAGCTACAATCCCAAACTCCTCATTTTACACAGGTTCTTGGGAATTATTCATATTTATCTTAACCATGTGGTAACCATGTGAAAACCTATATCCAAGGCAGCATGGTTACCTGGGATGATACACATGGTTTTCACTAACTATGTGCAAACCATGAAACATGCCTAGAAACACCTTTTTCATCAATTTCTGTGTCTTGAACCCCTAGAAAACCCATGAGCCTTCACATGAACATTGGGAAAAAATATTAGACCAAAATAATGGAGTGAAAAAAGAATAATAAAAAAACTCACTTTAAGGAATTTAATAGATCTTATATGAAATATTAGTTTTATGTTAAATGATTAAATTCAAATTATAATGTTTTATTTATTTCATTTAAGTCAAATTGAATGAATAGTGTCTAAATTCAAAACAATGATATTTCATGAAAATAATGTTTTATTAAATTACATAAAAATAAAAAAAATAAAAATAGGAATCAAGGATAATATATGGTCAAAAATTTCATCCCTTTCATATTTATAGTTTATTTAGAACCATTTGGCTTGAGAATTACTTTAATATATTTTAATCTTTTAATAAATTTTATGATTTCCCTCCCATCAATTATAAAAGAGAACTCCTCTTTTATATTCTTCACAATACATTCAAAATTCTATATCTACCAACCACTAAATATTTATCTTATAAACTCCCCAATAAATATTATATAATTTATTGTTTTTAGAAAAACCTATCCTATATATTTTAAGAGGGGATTTAAAATAGTTGTCTCAAAGAAGAGGTAATTGCCTTAACTGATCACTTTATTTTTAATTTTTTTCACCACCTATAAATATTTTATATTTGAAACAATAATTAATTTATTATAATAAATATATAATATTTTTATTATTATTATGATAAAACCTTTATTCACCCTATTTCCATCAAATATTATGTGAATGTATCGCTTGTGCGTATGTACGACTTGCTATCTTAGTGTGGAAATGCAATTTATTTTCCATAATCTTATTTTAGCTATGGTTAATATGATTGGGTTATTGTTTATATATAATAATATAAAATAATTATACTTTTTAATGATAATATTATATCTACCTCCTAACCATTCAATTTTCTCAGAATCAATAATGTCGCTCATGCGTACGTGTGGACTACCACCTCCACAATGTGACGTGATTAAATTTTAAATTCTTTTTTATATGGATGGTATTAAAGATATAGTTTAGGAATATATATTACATATATGATATAATAATTATTCTGAAAATGAGAATTAAGACTTACCTTTTTTCATTTCATTTTTCAAAAATTGAAAGCAATGTTCATGCATATGTACGACCTACCATCTATATGAATGATGCAATAAATTTTTCTATATATAAATTTATGAAAAAATATTATCATTTATTTAAAGAATATATATGATATTTATATATTTATTAAAATTTTAGAGATTATGGGACCATGATCAAAGTACAAGGACTACAACATACATAAAAAATGAAGAAAATTTCACTCCAGACATCAATTTTTATAAATAAAGTTTGTTAAACTGGTGATAAAAGGTTATAAAAAACCATATATGATATGATATATATTACAATGGTTCATTAATATGACTCTAATAAATCTGTATTTATTATATATTATGTTCTAATGTATATGAAGGAAGTCCTACTTGAGGTAAGGGATTTTCATCTCACTTTTATTTCTGTGGGACACTTGCCCTATTCACCATTTGTTAATTTTGTATGGTGTATACACATACCATGAATCTATTTTATGATTCATATTATTAAATTTATTTGTACTTATATAACCATCAATGTTTCTTTATTTTATGGGTCTTATTATTCAAAATTTTCCAAAGCATTAGAGGTTTTATGTCACAATCTCATTATTTATAGAGATTGTCTATGGTTATGTTATGATGATCTATTATAATTATTTTCCTCCATATAAACTCATGAAATTTATTCTTCTATATTTATTTCATGAAAATACATGTTTTAATTTCTATTTACTCAACTAAAGTACTGAGGTGACCCAAAATAATTTTTATGTAAAATTGACCATATTTCATTATTTAGTCAAAAAATGGTTTTCTCATGTATCCATGTTTTCTAAAAATATCTTAAATAAGGTTGATAATGTCCTCAAATGGTTGTTTAAATTTTATTTTAACCATGTATTAATTTTTAAAAAAATTTCTGTAATGTAATATTCTTATCGTATTCTGAATTTCAAACTTGTTAATTTTTTTACAAAATAATGAAAGCAATGTTTTTTAACATATTTGATATTAACATAAATTCACAGTTTCATGAATGATCAATGAATTGACGGATACTTTAGAAGTTTCGATTTTTATTTTCAGTGAAAATTAATTACATAATATTTTCTTAAAATTAATATTTTAAAGAAGTGATTTGAAAATTGAGTAGAAATGTTCCTCAAAAACGTTTTATTAATCTTTTAATGGTATTTATATTCATCAATGTCAACAATCCCTGAAATCACTTATCGTTTACTGGGGATATGATCCAAGGAAACCATCCTTATTATTTATGTGGACAGATTTTGTTTATGATAAAAAGATTTTTGTGAAACCAATTTGTTTTCCATAGGTTATACGAAGATGTAAAGATGTAATATTTGTGAAATCTATTTCATTTCTATGGGTTTTTCTATTATGGAATCTTTTAGAAGAAATTTTTTTTCATGATTTGGGATGTGATGAATGTATTTGATCTTGTGGAAAAAATATTTTTTATTTTCATTATGTGATTGGTGAGACCTATATATCCCTCTAATGCATTGGGTAAATTTGGATAACTCGTGAGGTAAATAGGAAATGCATGAACCTGATTTCTTGTTAAAAAATTTATGTGTGGACCTAGTTTTCATGTCCCTATGTTTATAAGTGGACCTAGATTTGATGTCCATAATATTATTCATATAACTGCCTTTTAGGTCCATAATATTTTGCATGGTCCTGATTCTATGTCCATAATTTTATGCATGGTCATAGATTTCATGTCTTAAAGATTATGCGTGGACCTATATTTCATGTCTATAATATTAATCATGGACCTATTTCTATGGTGATAAGTTTATGTGTTGACCTAGATTTCTTGCTTATAATATTAATGGAAGACCTAATTCCATCGTCATATGTTTAGAAGTGGGTTTGATTTCGTTTCCTTAATTTAATGAGTTAACCTATATTTATTTATACATGTTAACAAAGATATAATCTTACATATATTCCACAAAATCATGTATTTTTCCAGTATTATGATATCATGGCTTATGTACATTGATTCACTTATTATTCATGTACTATAAATTATCAATATTTCTTCCATGACTCATGATTATGATCTTCGATATGGTGGTTATATTTTTCAAATGTTATTCTCATGTTCTTATACGATTTTGACCATGTATTTTCTATGTGATCATTTACATCTCTCTATTTTACCTTTACTGAGCATCAAATCTCACCTTTTCTAATTTTTTATTTTCCTTAGGTTATTTATAATGTTACTAAGTATGATATGTCTAATAAGGGTTATAATTATGAATAACTTAGTGGGAGACAATGTGAATCATTTATTAATAGGTTTTTATGTTTCCATGTCTCCAAAGAAATTAAACCTATATAAATTTGGTGTGGATAGTTATATTATGCAATGAATATTCTTTTAAAAAGATTAAATATATATTTATAAAATGTATAGGTTTATATACACTTAGTATTCGTAAAGTATATATGTAGTAAAAAAGCCCCAAATAGGGATATAAAAATGTCATACCCTCTGTTGTTGGTATCCCAAACATAGGTTATTATTTGATAATACATGATCCCCCTTTAGTAGATCAAACATGTCATCAATACAAGAAAATGAGTAATATTTATAATCTATCAACTGGTCAAATCTATGATTACCCATTTATAATCTTGAGGACTCATCAACCTTCTTAGTGAATTTAACCTGATAAAACCATGCAGACAAGATTAAATAATCAAGAATTTCTCATCAATGTATTTATATAGATTCTTAAGCTCTCAAAGAGAAGTAGGAACCATATGATAGAATGGAATGGATACATGCCCTACACCCGATAAAATCTTGATCACGTACTCGATACCCTGATCTGGTTGAAACTAAACGAAGTCCTTAGATAAAACATCCTTTAATAAGTTGACTATTTGAGGAAAGGTAGGATAATGAGTATCTGCTTAATCCAAAACAAAATGCTCCACGTAGTGGTAACACCACTTAGATACTGATGGTTTTTCCCCGTATGGCATACTCGTACATCCCACTCACCTATAGACTTGAATATTACACCCTCAAGAGAGTATGATAATAATATCAATGTATTGGATAGTGTATGATCCAATATATCTCATGAATCAAATTAAACCCACCCATCTACAGAAAAAAATCCTAAAGGAATTGGAAAATCATATTCACCAAGGAATACCCTGAAAACATTCATATTCAGTCATATTTTAGGCTCAAATGAGTTTCGATAGACAGTACTACATAAAGGTACTCTATGGTCCAACCCAACCCTAAAAAAATTGTTATATATGAAAGAATTTAAAGTTCCTGTATCAAATAAAACATTGGAAACCTTCAACACTAGTAATGTTTTACTATGAATTGTAGATGGACCCAAGTCATATTTTTTCAGGGTAGGATATATAACATGATGTTATCTCATACCATGACCCTTTGATCCAATCTCATTATTCTATCTCACATTTCATTGTGGTCTATATTTTCCCAAAAATTGGGTTCCCCAACCACCACCATGACCAATACAACTAGTGGAAACCCAAATAACACTATTAAAGTGTAGTGGCTATAG
Organism: Viscum album; assembly: GCA_963277665.1. Classification (NCBI taxonomy): domain Eukaryota; kingdom Viridiplantae; phylum Streptophyta; class Magnoliopsida; order Santalales; family Viscaceae; genus Viscum; species Viscum album. The sequence continues at coordinate 285,571 of CAUJRU010000346.1, forward strand.
TATTTAAAACCAATAACCGATCTTGAACCCATGACATTGGGTGTCCACTATCTCTCTATAAAAAATGTGAATATGTCCCACATTACTAAACTAATGGGTCTCCCTAAATAGTTTGGTACACTACGATCTATTATTTATTGATGTTTTACACTGAAGAAACACCACCTCGCCACTTCCATATAATGGAAGGGAAAAGAAGAGACTCTATCTCACTTGACTGCTGACATCAAAGACTGAGTCATCAACACTATGTTATCTACTTCTATATGATCCACTACCACAAAAAAAACTATTGGTGTAAACGACCCCACAATCCATCCCGCATTGAAATTCTTTTATGTAATTATGTCTTAGTTTACTATCTCCAAAATAGAGGTCAGGAAGTAAATGTTCAGCTACACCGTGATCTCATAACGAAGGCCCTCTTCAACGTGCATGGTTATAGAGGGATCATCACCGACCAAATTGGGAATGAGACATTGTAACTCTGTAAACAAAGATTCCTAATCCATGATAGATATACTCCCTATACAGAATGAAATAACTCTTAATCTATATCATAACAAAATTTCATGAAAAGGAGATTTCTAAAAAAGAGTGTTTGGAAATCCAACCATGTCAACCCCACATATTGATCATACAGGATGATAAGTCAAGATTTACCTTAAAAATATACAAATCCAACATCAAACTCTTATTTAGTGGGGTCATTAAATGATCAAAATAGTCTCAATAGATTCCATTCACAAAAATACTACATGGGGACCACATAAACTTATATACAATGGTGGGTGTTTCCATTGAATATCAAGTGAAAGATCACACATTGAATTTGTAGAATGAGGACCATCCATCCCAATATATAGAACAAAGTACAATAGATCCTCTAGAAACAAGACCTCCAAAGCTATAACCTAAATACAAGAAGGACATAATGCACCATCTAGGGGTGAATACTCACCCTCACCCTCATAATGTGGATCCCTATACCTATGAGGTGGCATATAACTACAATTCCAATAGAAAAAATCTCAAAAACATAACAAAGAAACTATTTAAGCATAAATAAAATAGGGTAATAATAATGTCACAAAAACTTCCATGCTAATTGCATAACTCCTATTATATAATCTGCTCTATCTAGACTGCTCTACTTATCATTATCACATATAATATCTTTATAACATCCCCCCCCCACATTTTATGTTAAAATTTCAAAAATATGGATAGATTGAGTTCCACTCACAAGATTCGAGGTAAATAAAATTATAAGATTCTTACCAGTACCTTATCTAAGTAACGTAATCATGTAAAAATCATTTATTCTAACATATTTTAATAATAATCTACTCAGGTGGTTGTCCATGTAATATTTCACCATACATTTATTTGTGAAAGAACCAAATAATTGGATACTAACATCATAATATCCCATTCCTTATATTCTATAGGTAGGTTTACATTTATATATACATATCAACCACCAACAACATGTAATGTCAGGAAAATCCTATATACCTACATGATGCATAAACTTCTACCCACTATGGCTTACCTTACCATCCCAAGATTTAAACCCATCAATATTAAATAATAAGGAAAACGAGTGCACCACTCAAGGTGGAGATCCCACAACTATAAAATCATAAACAATAACAACTATCCAATGCATAGAGACATGGTTATTTCCTCAAACATGGGATAAATACTCCCTTGATTGGCCCCATTACCAAGCCCCGACAGATTCCTAGTCACCTCTATATAATCCAGAACATTAATATAAAATGAAAAGTCTTTTATAGAAGTTTATAATGTATTTAAATCCAAGAACATTGTATGGTGACCGTACCAATGATCTTGACATACCTAAAGCTTACCTCCACATATGTCATAGGTTGTTGAATAGAGGTGACTATCTATATAAAGTCACGAAGAGAATATAACCTTAGTTTTAGAGTTATAAATAATAGAAATAAGACATGTAACATACATCACATTATAAAAAAATATAATAATAAAACCCGATCCAAAAACTAAAAATAACATAAAAAATAACCATGATGATAAAAAATACAATTCCAGAGTTATACATTAGGTACATAATATTAATCATGTACAAATGCTATTTAAAAAATGAAAATCCAAAAAAGGAACCAAAGACGGCAAATGCCCTAAGAACTAGAATAAATTCAGTCTTATAGATTCATTCCACATGAAATCATGAAAAAAATGAGAGGGTTATTTCCCTTATATAGTCTTGCAATGAGAATGTATAATTGGGTTCTAAATGGTGTACTAAGTTCAGTGTGAGTACTAATCATTGGGATACCACCAATAAAATCCCTAAGTAAATCCATCTCATATAAATTGCATGCCTAGTGTAGTAAATAACAAATTTTACATTCCTGAATGTGAGAAAAATTATATGTAACATATGAACCTGTGATCTATAGTGACACCTAAGGATGGAATTACCCACTCTATCTAGTGTTAGAGTCCTTGAGAATGTTGTGAAAACCATGATAACCCATGTTCCTCAGATGTATAAAAAACCACTACTTATCTAGTTTATTATCAAATATAAAAAACAACCACATATTGGGTGTATTATGATATAAAAAACCAACATATATAAAGTGTATTATCCGATTTAAACAACCACTACACATTTGGTGTTTTTTGGTTTCACAAACGTCTACATATCAGTTATAATCATAGTTATCATAAAACAACACATATTATATGTATTATAGAATCATAAACCACCACATATCAGTTAGATTCATAGTTACGAAAAAACAAAACATATCAGGTGTATTTCATTATCAGAAACATCAGAATATCACGTGTATTTTGGTATTAAAATTTATGCACAATAATTTATAAAAAACATTTTAATTATTAAATTGGCTATGGATTTCCATTTGAATAGTCTCACCCATAGATAAAAAAAATTAAAATGAAATTTTACAAGGAAGCCCAAATTTTAAAAAAATATTATAATTTTTGTGACATGTATGGAAAACTAAAATGATACACAATGGAATAATCAATGTAAAAAATAGATCGCCTATGTGAGAAATATAGAGACCAAATACCTTGGCCCTAGAAGAGTACAGACACCCAATATTATCCTTGAATTCATATTAGAATGGAAGAAACTAACAAACCATACAAAATCCATAGAAATAAGTATTTATGATAAATATTTTAGAAAATATTTATATGGGAAGAAATAATGAGAAAAGAAGGAAACATTACGGGTGCCCAACCAATAGAACATCAAACTGATATATTATAGTTGAATTAGAGGTTGGATGAGGGAGATCCCCTAGAATTACAGAGAGTAGTGGACGCATATGTAGGAATTGTTGTTTGAAAATGAAGGGAGGAAGGAAGAATTAAACATAAGAGTTAAAAATAAAAAAAATGGTCATTTTCCCCCATTTTAATCTTGGAATATGTTTTGGCTGCATGGTTGTCCAAATAATTCAACAACTGTGTGAGAAAAGCTATTTAGAATCCAATAACGCATACAGGTATGAAAAGAATTCATAAAAACATGATGAAACCATTCATGAAGGATCTATAATAAAACGAGGTCCCTCACATGGTTTCTATGCCTCCATCGTAATGTTTATCAAACTGTGCTCCGCCCCTTTTGATTCACCTGGTTAGGGTTCACATTTAGAACACATCGTGTACTAACCGTATAACATTATTTTCCTTTCAAATACTCTAAAATTCAAGCTAGAACCTTCTTAAACACTCACAAAAACCCCCCTACTCCTTTGGAACTCTAATTAAGGAAAAATTATTATATTTTTCATAATTTAAATGATATGTACACCTCCTTAAAGAATGGAATTTACAATGATTATGATATATATATGGAAATTAATTCTATTAAAAGAGTTATGTTACTTAATCACGAGGGATTCTTAACTCAAAAAATTATTGAAAAACAAAATATCAAGAATAATCCATATTTAAGAAAAATGATATATTCTTTGTGTAAACAATTATGATATTTCTTTAGAAATTTATCCTTATATCATGAATACAATTTAGATACCCTAATCAATTTTTGTTATTATGATTAAATTAAAATAAAAATTACACAATTTATTTAAGGAGGGAGAATGTAATTCATGTGACTTTGGAATATATATTTTCCCCATCTAAATTAATACTATATTTGTTATCTTGTTTCACATGAAACAGTGAACTAAAATGATCTATCAAATATTGGATAAAAATTAACTTGAAAATTTACGAGTAATAAACCGTCTTGTAAATTAATTGATTGTAATAAATTATAAATGCATAGAGAATAAGATTAAGAACACATAATGTATTAAAAGAGAATATTTTCAATAAAATTAGTTTATCATTATATATTGTATTTTAATTTAGAAGACATATTTAAAAAATTTAGAATTTTAATATTAAAAAATTAATTTTTTTTGGATTAATCATGTCAACAATAAAGTTTGATTACTATATTTATATTATTATAAAAATTTTTTTTGGGTAAATAATGAAAAATCATTGATTTTTTAAAATACCATCAATTTTATTACATTATCAAAATTCAAGAATGACATAAGTGTTTTTGAATCATTTTGAATATATAACCATAAACTTATAGAGTAAAATAAATCATTTAAAAACATTATATTGAATTTATGAAACCCATTTTTATTTTTTTTGGAAACTAAAGTAATATTTTACTTTAAAAAATATTTTTATCTTTATATATTGATGACCAATTTTAAAAAATTATAGAAATAAAATTTTAAAAAATTAATTCTATATTTTATATATACATTTTTATATTATTATATATTTCTAGTTGCATTTTCAGGCATAAAAACATGATTACATGGTTCAATGTTAATCACTACCATAATGGTAAAACTGTTATTTTCAAATAATTAGATTATTAACATTTTTTAGTTTTTATATAATCAAATAAACCAGTATCTTAAAAAAATTACGTGAAAATTATTTTTAAACCTATAAAAATGTACATTAACAATAAATCAATTGGTAATCATACTAAAAAAATATTAAGTAAATGTAATGATAACAAAAAACATTTTTCTACAAAATAGTTTTTCTATATATTTAATGTCTTAACTTTATAAGTTTATTTTATATTATTTAGAAATATAATTAGTCAGTATGGAGTATAATTTTATGTTAATAACATAATTTTTTTGTAATTTTTAATTTATATTTTTAAAAAATATAAACTTCTCGGGTAAAAACTAATTACCAAGGTAAAAACCAAAAAAAGGAGAAATATAAAAATTAAGTAGTAAAAGGATTCAAACATGTTTAAAAAATGTTCAAAAATTTATGTTGTTGGAATTATATAGCTCATATCACCCCGAAATCCATTATTTAAATATTTTAGTGTTATTAACCTTTGAATAATGTCATTCCATTATTTAAAAATAATGGGTATTCATAAAATTTTCATTTTATTCAATTATAAATGTGGAATAATTACACCCATTCATAACACCTTTGTTCCTCCTAATTTTATTCTAAAACTCTTTCAGTTTTATCCCCTATTAACACCCCCTAAATTTAATAATATTATAGTCTTAATTAGTTACTATAACCACTTTATTCCTATGGAGACTTTCAAAGAATGTTTAAAGTCCCAACATGAGTATTACTTAATCCTTAATTCTTTTTAATATTTCTTTACAAAAAAATCTACCTTAAAATAGTAATATAAATATATCAGTATCATTATTATATGTATGTGTTATTATATTAATATAAAAAGCATGATTTATTCCTTCCCATCTATATTGAAAAACAAAAGAACATTGATTATGCTTTTTTGATGACTATAACCTTCATGAAACAATATCTTTCATTTTTCATCACCTCCTTTCATGGTTGGTAATAAGAATAGATTTTGATGAATGAATATTTTGATAATTTTAAAAATATAATAATGAAATTATAATTTATCATATCCCTGCATTCTTACAAATTCATTGAGAAATGTAATCGTTAATCATGCATATGATGGACTACCACCTCTACGAAGGATGAATTAAGTTTATCATCACTTCCCTTCATGTATGATTCTAATAATTAATTTAATGAATATATATGATATTTAGAAATATTTTATTTTCTTAGAAAATTATATTAACAACATAAAAAAACAAATCCTTACTCATAAAATCACTATAACATGCTGTCATTTAGGCCAGCTTTACCAAATAAGTGAATGATGTTATAATGTTTATATCATTAAATATTAATAAATGTTTTAAAATGGTAATATGATTTAACTTAGATTTTTTTAATATTATTTAATTATTATGGAAATTTTTTATTTTCTTTTATTATTTTTTTAATATATATCAACTTTTGACCATTAAACATGCCCAAACTAGTTCTTCACAATGTCTCTTTCCCCAAACCTTTTCATTATCTTTATCTGAATGGAAATGAGATGTGATAAATGATTTAGAAAAAGGATTCTAGTTTCTTCGATAATTTGGGAATTATTAATTTGTTTATAATGAATATGAATCGATAAAGGAATTTCCAAATAAGTACAAAACAAACAATCATTATATCTAGAACCCAATGATTAAAATAAAACATAATTGACTAATATATTTGTAAAAATGGTTATAAATGATATTTATAAATAAAAATATATGAAAATAAGTTTATATAATAACTGATTAATACATTTGAGTCTTTTATAGATGAGTTTATACTATATTTGAGTTGATGAAAAACAAGGTAAGGGTTTCTTTATCTCATCTTTAAATCCACATGACTTGTTTGATAATGTGCACCTTTATTTATTTTATATGGTGTAATCACTAACCCAAATCCATCAAGTATAATGAAAATATTTTATTTCAATATATTTTAATTTCTATATCATGGTATACCTCTTATGTTCCTTTCATTCTTATGTTACCATTATACTAAGGGATTTCGGTATTTAAATTCTGGTTCATTGGCTTATAATTTATCTTCTTGAAATTCATTCATATAAGTTGTGAAAATTTTCATTTTAATTTTATTTTATGGTATTATTTTCTTTTGGATATACATTTATACAAAAAACCCTTTATAAATGGTTCTTACCTTATGATTTGGGATATCCATAAGGGTTTTGTTAAATAAAATATACATTCATTGAGTAAAAATGTTATTTCTTAATCATTAACATTTTATGATTGATAAATTAATCTATTTTTCTCTTCTCTCTCTCTCTATCAAAAATGAAAATTTTAACCCAGATATTTTTTCCAAATGAATATTATTCTCATAAAATTGAATCATTTTACATTTTAAAAATAAAATCTCATTTAAAAGTATCTTTTCTTAAATTTATATGACCATTATTTCTGAAAATGTATTTAATTTCATATTTTCAAATCCTAATATATATTTACTCATGTGATATTACTATTTTACAATACCATTTTTCAAAGGTAAATTTCACTACCTGAATTTATGAATTTTTTTTAACAAATTTATTAATAAATATTTAAAAAGTTTTGGATCCTTTCAAAACAAAATGTTTTATCTTCTCCACCCCATTTATTTTTGAAGCCTTTATTCCATTTTAAGGCTAAATTATTAAATATTTTTTAAAAAACTATAGTTTTAAAAATTATTTTCACTTAAATTTTTTTGAAACCATTATATTTATTTATGGGACCCACTATTAAAACATTTTTTAAATGTAATTATTTTTTATAAAATATTTCACTTCACCTTTTCAATTTTTTAAAGTGACTGCATCTTCTTCATTTACAGCAATGATGAAAGTTTTTTCTAAAAATTCTTTTATAATTTCAATTCCATTCTCTATTTTATATTTAAAAGATATATTTACTTAGAAATTATTTTTATTTAATCACCCTCTAAATTTTTTTATTAAATAATATTCTTGGGTGATTGAATTTTGGGTATCAAGTATTCACAATCAGGTGGTCAATTTTTGTAATACCATTTAAAAATATTATGATACCGATTTTTCATTCCATTGGATACTAATGATGTGACGAATGATTATTATAAAGTGGGAAAAATATGTAGGGAATAATGATTAGTGTGGTCTAACATCACCCTTAAACACATTGGAAATGTTTTTATCTCATGATATAAAAGGGTACGCAATAGGGTTTATTCCTTGCCAAAGGGTGCATGAGAGGATTTATCTCAAGTGAAAGGGTACATGGGAAGATTTATCATATACCAAAGGGTACATGTGAGTCTATATCCTAATCCAAAGGGTAAACAATGGGGATTTATCCATTGATAAAAGGGTGAATTATATGATAATTCCAATCCCAAAGGTACATGGTAGGATTTTCCCATGTCTAATGAATTATGAGAGGATTATCCAAATATTAAAATGTTACACAGGTGATTAACCCAAGACTGGCATGTGATAAATGTATTAGTAGGTAGAAATGACATATGATTTCTATGATTATGTTTTTTACACATTATTATTTCAAAATCGTGTTCCTATTGTTATTCTCCTTGAATCATGATACATGTTTTATAATTCTACAAAATTTTTCCATTTTATATGTTTTTTCATTTGAGGTTACATGTCGTTTTATCATGACTTATGGAGAACTATTATCATTACATGTTATTTCTAATAATATATTTCTCCCATTATCATGTTCTCTCAGATGAATTTGATCAAACCCTTGATAAAAAATTGATGTGTTTTTCTCTTAATGTGCATTTCATCTCACCACATTTCTATATTTCAATTCCATTTGTAATAAAGATAAGTAGAACTTATGATAATTTTAGGAGGGGTTATAGTGGGTTTTTTTGGAGATATGATCAAAATTTCCATAAAATAATTTATCTATGTAATAGTCCTCAATGACACTAAACCTTTTATTCTAGGTAATTTTTGTTTTTTTGGTGATATGTTGTAACGCCCCGACCCCAGTTACCCAGAGTCAGTGCATTATTACATAACATTGGCTTGATCACAAAATATCACGTCTCGAAAGACCGATTGGTTTAGTAGACATGGAATCACTAGATACATTCATAATGTTTACATTACATCATAACTGAAAAACTACAAAAACATAGTCTCTATAGTCCACAATGATATCCCATTCAGACTATCCCTGCATGTCAGTCATAAAATATTTCTTCACATCCTAGGAAAAATAAAACACAGAAAGGGGTGATCTCAGATGTTTAGTAAGGATACCAATATAGAGGAAACATTCATAAATAAACACAAACTTTTAAGGAAATGTATAACTAAAACAAAAGAATTTTAAACTTTAACTTCCACATAATATGGCAGAAATAAAATGAAATAATTTCATATACTTATTCACATGGATATTCTACTAATCAAATAATCACATGAAAAATCAATAACCACTTTCATAATGATGGAATGCATAATGCCAGACTATCATAACCACATAGTCAAGGCCTTGTGCCAAGACTAAAATTAAGATTTTGTCAAGGTCGTGTGCCAAGACACTAGTTTGTCTCATGAGACCTACCGATGCATCGAGGAGCTATTGCAGGCTCCACCCGTCACTTATTAAGTCCAATGCATTCCTCATATAAACAGGTTTTAACATAACACAAACATTCATATTAAAAATAGCATACGAAATGTCAATACTTTCTCCATAAACCATGAATGGTATAAAAATTACACATCCAAAGTCAAATATATCACAAAACCTTCAATATAATATGGAAGTTTTGTATCATAACAAATCATCTTGAAAGAAGCTTTAAATCCATCAAAGGATGTTGACATAGATGAAATCAAAACTATTTGAGAGAAATATATCTTTTTTTTAAATCATTTAAAAGTCACATAGATATAAATGAAAACATTTAATTTGAAAAAATCCTTATAGGATTGTAAGGGAAACTTCGAAGATTCTATAACGGCAGAAAATAGCCACACCCGCCGTATAAGTTAAAAAAGTCATTCTTACCTTTAATTGTGCCGAAAAGGTTAAAAAAAGACCTTTTTTGGAAAACGATGGAAAGATTACTTTATAAACTTATTATAAAAGTTCAAAAAAGGTTATAAATTACTTTAACCCATATTATGTAAAATGGTAAGAATGTTTTGAAATACATTTTTAAGAAACAAGAATTTGGATGATAAAGAGGTCTGAGTAGATAATTAAGTATAAATAACCTCAGATAATGAAGAGATTGTGAAATAAAACCTTACCTTGTACTTATCCTTGGTTGGGGATAGGTTAACCTCCTGTATAATGGTTAAATAATTGTTATTATATTATAAAAGAATCATATACATTAATATGATATCATATATGATCTTTTAACATTGCTTTGTTAATAGTATTATCGTCGTTTCAGGTGTTAACTTATACGTTTTGTTACATAAGCCATTTTTTTTATTGATATGTTGTATCATATTTATATCTATAATGATATCAAGTCCATAAAAATTATTTTTAATCATCAAAGGAGAATTAGTCTCGAATGGATACGATGGGGAATGAATCTCATCGTGTTCGTGGAGACGGTAGTCCGTACGTACGCATGAGCGACAATATCATTCTTTTGATATTAAAATAATATATAATTGGATGGAATATCATATATATAGAATCATTATCATGTTATATTTATTATTTACATGAATTAAACATCATTATTATACCCATCCAAATAATAATGTTTTGAATAACAATTACACTACAATGTGGAGACGGTAAGCCGTACGTACGCACGTATGGTGACATGTCCTTCAAAGGATAGATAGAATACTGAATATGGTTGTACCATGTTTATAATAACATCACAGTATATATAAGATATTTGATTTATTATTTTATAAAGGAAATAACAAATAAAGAAGAAGTGGAAGAAGAAAGGAACTCGAAAGAGGGAGGTGAAAACATTACCTCTTCTTTGGGTTCTTCCTTTTGATTTGATAAAAAGGGCTCTTTAGGTAGGATTTATGATGAAACTAAGGCCTATATATTTAAGGGAGGGAAGTTTAGAGGGTATTTGGGTAGGGGGTGGCCGATACAAAAGGCTTTGAATATGTGAATTTTTGAGAAGGGAGAGTGCCCTTTTATAAGAGGGGTGGGGGGCACCTTTGGAAAATCTAGAAATATTATTTTATAATAAATTCATATTTAGTTTATAATGGCTCCAAAGTGAATTATTCAAATTATAAGGTTGGTATGGGTTGAAATCCATTCATCAAATAGATTTTAGAGAGGATTGGGTCATTATATTAACCTTATCTTTTAGTTTTAACTCTTAGTTAATTAGATTGACAGTCTCCATATCACTTTGTATTTTTATATTATATAGTTAATAAACATACTATATACATCTGAGATACCGGAAAGAGGTCCATTAATGATAAACCAATCATGATATAAGTTCTTTTTTCTGAACCTTATATTTTTATGAATTTAATATCAATTAATAATATAATATTTGTTTTAAAAACTTCTTTATGTCGATTTTGACACTATTAGGTATTTGATTTTTGTGAAAATAATATAAGCATTATTAATTCTAATAAACATATTTAAATCAATAATAACATGTCATATTAAGCTATAAAATTTGTGTAATTCATTAAAATCCTCAAATTATGTTTATTTGGGTATTTATAATATCAATTATTTTAATATTTCAGTAATTAGGAAATTATTGCATCACCATTGTGTCATAAATAAATTAAATTATTTAATGTCTATAAATTATAAATAAAATACAATTATGTATAAAATATTTTTATATTTATAATGAATATTTAGAATCTAATTTATCATATGTATAACCCTATATTAAAAATGTTTTAGTAATTAAACTTTGATTTTAACTCTTTTAACACTTCTTTGAATTAAATAATAATTAATGTCCTAATCTAATCCAAGTGTAACTAAATGTTAATATTTTATTCCTAAGGTTTGTTTTGGTCGAGATACAGTCCAATATAATTAGGACATGTGTTAGGGTAATATTAATATCATTTTAACCCTAAATTACTCTATTTACTTTTAACCATGGTAAATAAAAGTATAATGCTACTATTCACCATAAATTATTTTTATCTCATTGAACCAAATTTTACTCCTTTATATTAACCATGTCTCTCATATTTTCAAAATTTCACTCACAGAAGTGGTAAAATTAAGTTTTATGTGAATTTCCAAATTCTCCTAGGAGGTGGGTAAAAGATGGTGAAAAGTTCAATAAAATTTTTATATATATAAAATTATTCTGAACTAACTCAAATGAATTACATTGAACATATATAGGTATTATTTATCAATTTTGACCTTAATTAAATTTTTATAAAATAAATAATTATTTAAATAAAAAATTCGGTTTTAAACTATAACTCAGTGTTTTTTTCAGTATTCATCAAAAATTGAATGTTTTCAGAAAAATACAAAAATTTCACCCTAGGCTAATTTCGATATTATGAATCCAAAAATGATGTCCATTTTTAATGATAAAATTTATAAAATTTTATGAAGTGGGTATTACTATTCATAACGGCTAGTTTGATTGATTGTGGTGTGTGTTAGAACTCGAAGTTGCGTACAACACATGCTACTGTATTATTTAAAGAGAAGTGTACCATGGAAGCTTGGGGTGTTACAGATGTAATGTTTACATTATGGAAATCAGGTAAATTAATGATAGGTTAATCTCAATTTATATTAAATATATCGATTTTATATACTATTTTTATCACCAGACCTAGGAGTGTATGTTTTGGAATGATATATAAATTTTTTCTCCTGGGATGTAATTTTAGTTATAAAGATGTGGCATTGGATTAGGGATTTGTTTTCCCTTTTTATTTATGTCAGTGGATAAGATCATTTTCCCCTATCTTGATGAAATAGTTAGGAAAGGATGCCCAATTTGATATGAATTATTGGGATGTTATTCCCTTATTTAATGTTGTAGTCAGAACATGATTCCTTCTTAAATATGGTTTCTACTAGATGGTATAACCACAATTATAACCTTATTATCTTGACATACAACCCATTTAATGGTGATCATTTCATAACCAGGACACTATTCCCACTATTTTAGATATATTTTTGGGATGAACATCCCATAAATAGAACATTATTAATTGACCTGATGTTATTGCCTTTGATTCTGAAATGAGACATGATACCCATTTGGTTATTATCTAATATGTTTAAAGATATCCAGACACTTGTTAAAGTAGATATAATCACACCAAGGTAGCTCTGTAGTACCCATTCCCTTGACATACTTTTTGTTTTTTGTGTATCATTTACTTTCATATATGGGAATATCACAAAACATATTCAACTAAATAAATTAAATATATTAGATTTACTGCTATTGGTGGCCTACTGAGTTGTTTTCACACCTTGATCGGGATCCATGATACATATGGGGACTTATTTATTTTAGTTTTAGGTAAATGAAAGAGCCCACTTTTTGATATTTTAGTTATGGATAAATACTAATGTTTTGAGAGGGGACTATGTTAGGACTCAGAAAAAGTCTAGTGGGTGATCATGGATTTTTTTAACTTTAGATTGCAAGACCATAGTTTTTTAACCCTATAACCTGTTGAATGATTTTTTTCACACACAATATCGAACTAAAATGAGAAATGAAATATTCTATTTGGATAAAATTCTATTATACAAGATAAAAAATAATATATTATGATAATTAAATATGAAATATAATTTTGAAAATTATAATAGGAATAAAACTATAAATAATAAAATGACCAAAAATATGAAATTTTCATCCTCATGGTTTCCATTGACGATAATACCATTAATTATAACTAATGAAAGAAGGTAAATAATAATAAATAAAACAAAAATTATAGGAGAGAAATAAATGAGTAATTAGAGAATTTTTGTGACATATTTAAGCTCAAAATATAGGATTTTAAAATGAATGTTTTATAGATGATCATTGCATATATTCCAATTTGATATATCTCTTCTCGATATATGGTTGGTGGTAATGATTCATTGTTTATATGTGAATAAAATGGGTACATTTATTATTTTATATCTATATATATATATAATATGTTACACATAAAAATGTGTGAAAAAAATTAAGATAAATAATTCTAGAATAAAATTAAAATATATTAATTGGTTTTTTGAAAATATTTATTTTTGAGAGATTTTTTTTTCATAGATGATGTTATTTTAATAAAATGTATTTTTTTAATAATATTAATTAAAAAATTATTTTAATTAAAATCATAGTAATTAAATAACATATAAAAAATAACTAAAGAGTCATAATAAATAAGAATTTAATGATTAACAGTCAACAAGAAATTTTTTCTCTAAAATAATAATTTTATTTACAAGCTAAATTAATCAAATTTGGAGATTAAATTAAATGAAAAATTATTTTATATATAAAAAAACAAAAAATAATTCATTTAATGAATATTTAATTTTATAGAATAATAAAAAGTTCAATTTAGGTTTAAAATAAAGATCTCTATTTTTTTGTATTGTGATTCTTATTTTACTTTAATTCTAATAAAATTTATAAATTCAGTATAACAGAATAGTTTTTAATTGTAGAATTAGAGAATTTAAATTAGGTAAGAGGTTTAGTTTCATTTTTGGGAAGAACTTTAGTTTCTAAGGATAAACTAGAGTTCCCACAGTTTGACAAAAATGAGGTAAAACCAGTTAAATTAAGCAGTAAATACATAACATATCTACATAATTATACTTAAATTTTTTGGATGAGAAGATTGAAGACCCATATCTATTTTATTTCCACTTTTCTTCCACTATACATGTACAAAATTCATTTTTTAACATGAAAGAATATGTATTTGTGAAAATAAAACTCAAACCGGCCTATAAAAAGACCCCTCTTATACCTAGATCCATCAAATTATATTTCTAGTCACACTTGAATCCCTAAATATTTACCAATAATAATCCCTTTTTACAAATTTGGTATCTTATGGTGTTAATAATGATGAAAAAACCCTTAATTAAAAAGTAACACCTTTTTGAAAAGAATAAAATTCATCAAAGAATCGAGTTCTTCATCATCTTTTACAATTAACGTTTAATAAATTTTTTATAATTCTCATTAAACAATATAATGATGATTTATCAAATTATTTAATATTATATAAAAATTATATTATAATAATATTATTTTTTAATCCTACTAAATAATTAGAATAACATGTTCTGATTTTGGTTAGTCCAACCACCTACATGGACAATGTTATACTATCAATACCTTTTCTAATATGAGTGTGTATGATGTTATTAATAGTGGTAATATATGTTATTAAAAAATAATTTATTTTATGAATATGGTTTTTAGGGGATTAAATAAAAATGAATTTTCATTTTAATGTAACTCATTATTATGGTTATATTACCCAAAACATGCTCATCATGAATTCTATTATCATGAACCAAACTGATATCCTCATTTAAATGAAAATGGAAATTCATAAATATTTTTTTTTAGAATTTGTTTTCACTAAATTGATTAATCTTATAATTATTAACTTATCAATAAATAAAGAGCATCAGCAGCTCCATACCAAAATTATTATAGAATAACAAAAAATAATATCATCCAATAATGATAATATACTATAACAAACTAATATATACAAAATAAGTGAATATAATTTAATACTATAGAAGAAAATATATAATAATAATGTTAAGAATTTTTTTGATTAATATGGTTATGTTTGTTATATTGGAGGTTAAATAACTTTAATGGGAGTCAGGAGTAAAAGTAAGAGAAAATTTTATTTTCTCACTTTTAAATTGAAATTATATTTATCTAAATTCAAATTTAGGTAAATTTTATCTACCTTATCATTAAATCCCCATATGTTTAATTCTCCACTTTTTATTTTTGGCTTATAAAAACCTTCATTACATTTACCATCCCATTGGTTTATAATTCACCCTGAATAATGCTTCTATGATAGACATCTTTACCTATTCTTTTCAGTAATTAATTTATTTTCTTCCATTTCTATATTTTTAGTATTATATAAATGATTTTTATATCTCAACTGTTATGATTTATTTAGTTTATTATTCATTGAATTTACCATAAGGATAAAATATTAAAGGAATATTTTTAACTCTATTCTTTATAATTTTATATATATTTAATTTCTCCCAAAAGTTTATTCACATTTCATTAAAAAATTTAATTTCCATGTCTTCAAGGTTCTACAATGTATTTTTTTAATTCCTAAATATTTTAATAAATCCATTTTCTTATAAATTATTTCCTTTTAAAATAGAATTTATCATGAATTTAAGGGATATATATTTTTTATTTTCCAAACAATTTTCTATTGTTCTTAAAAAACCCCATGGATTTATATCTTGGTTTGAAAAAGCATGAATATCCCAGGGTTCTTGGTGAGATTGTGTTTTTGAATATTTTAATATCCTTAACTGAGGAAATTACAATTATTATGATTCTTCAATTTTTTTGTATCGAATTATATATCAAGGAAGAATGTTTCATGATGAAAGCCGGTTTTTGTAAAATGGATGGAGATTAGATAAATCTGTTCTTTTTGAGTTTTAGTGTATTCTAGATCCATATAGTCAAAAAAATGAAGTAAAAAGTCTCATTAAAATTTTAGCTTCAATGTAAAATTACATAGTATATTCAGCCACATAATTTAATGTGTCATAGATAAAAATGTTTGATCTAGTTTAATGGTCTATGTAGCCAAATTCCTACCGAGGAGCTTTACAAAGCTGAATTCCAGTTGAAGATCTTCAAATATTCAATCACTACATAAGAATTTTGAAGATGAATTCTTGTAGTAAATTTTTATGTAACTAATTGAGAATCAAATAGAAATTTTTTTACAAAGCCATATGTTCTTCACATAGAAAATTGAAGATCTTCAATATTTTTTTATTTTTTTTCTATAGGTATCTATAATTAATTTGTTCGAAGGTGATTTTTTTAGGATGTTTCAAAGAAATTTCTAAATGAATCCATAATAATAGTCTTCCATTTCTATAGCCACTATGAAGATGTTTTTATTGATCGTACTTATGAGATTTTGGGGGGTATTTTAATTATGTGTTTCTATCTTCTTTGTAGTAATTGAAATCACATAATTGTTCTGAAAAAGTGTTATAAAAATGGTTAGAGGATGGGATTCTAAATGCGATGCTGGTTCTTAAGTTATGAAATTTTGATGAAACCCTTATTTTCAGGAGATTTTATTTAAGTATGGAAATATTTGTGAAGTGAATTACAAGACTCTAATATGGTAAATTTATTCTTACATATTTTAATAGGCACATGGAATTGGATATTCATATTTTTTTCCAAGGAAAACTTTTTTTGGTGATCATATTTATTTTTGTAATCTTATTTTATACCTTAGTGTTAAACTGTGATGTTGGGTGTGACTCCTAATATGCGTGGAAGATGTCACATGAAATCTTGTAAGAGGATTTTACAAGGGGATATAGGGAAATGAATCCATGGTTGTAGGGAATAACCTTCCACAATAAGGAGTATAATACCGCATTGGATTCAAACATTGTAAAAAATGTGTTTTCCAGGATCTTTAATTTTCTTCATTATTATATGAGGATATATTTTATTATTTTGAGTGAAAAATACTCTAACAAGGCATAATTTATTATTTTATGATAAATAAATTGTAAAAAATCCCCCCACAAATTCACCTCCCACTTCTCAGTGGAGAAAACTAATCATACATGGAACTTTATGTGGTATCAGAGCTGGCTCTCCCTCTGTATGATCAATGAAATAATCCTTTGATCCATGAATAATATAAATTCAGTTATCAATATATTTTTAAAAGCATTTAATGAAAAAATTATCATATTTATAGGAATTATATTTTTTCAGATCTTTTATCTTTATGTCTTGATGTTCATGAATCAATTAGAGTGGGATTTCCACCATATGTAAAAAAAAATTCAGATGATGTTTTTTGACAAAAGAAATTTGGAAGTGGTTGGAAAAGTAAAAAATTCTATTCTCGTATCTTTATAAAATAATTTATACAATAATGGTATGGGTCTTCAACCTAAAAAATAGACTTGGGAAAAGCTATAGAGTAGTTATAAATAAACTATGAAAGTCAAAGAGGCAATATTATAGACCATCAGAAGAAAATTTGTTGACATAAAAATGGAAAAAGAGAATTTTATTGATAATTTATTTACACTTTTAAAATAAATTGCGAGTAGTATTCAAGGATTTGGTGAGAAATTTCGTGATTCCTCAATCATGAAGAAATTGATGAAAGATTTTCCAAATAGATTTGATCCTAAAATTTCATCACTTTAAGATAGATAAGAGTTTGATATGGATGAGTTTCATAATATTATCATCTCCCATGAAATGTGAAAACTTCCAAAATTCAAAAATAATGTGAATAAATAAATTGGTTTTTAATCCATGAGGAATATTATAATATTTAATGATGAAGATGTTATCGACTCAAGGGATTTTGAGAAAGAAGAAGAATATTTAAGAGTTATTACACTGATTTATAAATTATCTCAAAAGGAGAAAATCAATAAAAATGTATATTCTTAGGTATACATTATAAATTCAATGGCCTTGGACCCTGTAAAATTAATTACCCAAAGAATAAATGACTGGATTACAAATCCAAGAATAATGAAAATACTCAAGGAAAGAAGTAGGGAGAAACTAATAAATAATATTTAAGTGGTATTAGAGGTAATAAGATGTTTCAAAGAACCCGTCACGACCCGACCCCCGGGGCCCATGCCGTGACTACCCCAAGCCTGCCTTCTATAGGCTAGGTGATAACAACTAGCACGAGAAAGGAATAACCCTATACCGGGAAGGCATTGCCTTTTTAACATGAAAACTCACACAATACAAGCAGACAATAAGATACAAGCACAACTTAAACCATATAGTAAATAGAGTGAGTACAGTAAGTAAAGGGGCAGCAATACATGCCTAAATAGAAAGTACAAGAAAAAATGAAAACAACTCATGTGAACACCCGCCACAGATCTACCTGAAGGGTAAGTACATCTCTCAAACTATCGTCTCTGTTGTATGTCTTGTCTAATAGTCCACCTCTAAGCAGCCTCCAGTCTTGGGACCCTCATCATTGATCTATGTTGTCCGTCGTCTTCACAAGACATAGCATGGTGCAGGTGTAGCCCTTGCAGTGGTGAGAATAACAATACTCAGTAGGGACCCTTAGACCCTTGTAGGTCTCCTAGAGTTCCGAAAAGGAAATACCACCAAGCAAGACCCCAATCTCAAAGCACGAATCAATATACATCAACTCTACTTAGGGATGTTACCATATATATACCTAAGTTATCACTACATAATCATGACATACATGATGGAATAATACCACAAAGGTAACACCGCGAAGGTAGAAGTACCACACAGGTAACACCACGAAGCTAGAAGTACCACACAGGTAAAACCATGAAAACACCACGACGAATGTAGAAGTACCACATAGGTAACACTGCATAGATAGAAGTACCACATAGGTAACATCACAAAGATAGAAGACATAGTTCACTACCAAGTATAACATAAGTACATAAGTACAAATGATTAGTCATAAGCTAGATCATCATATTCTGTTAAGAGGCACTACTGCTGACCCACATAGGATCGATAGGTACTAACCCCTGCTGACCCACACAGGATCTAACCCACACAAGATCGGTATGCACTGACCCACACATGATCCCTAAGTGCTGAACCACATAGGATCTTGTAGATTTTGACCCACACAGGATCAATAGGTGCCGACCCACAAAGGATTATTGTTCTTTCCTTCCATTACAGTTAGTCACAAAATTCCACGCCCCCGGTGTGCTTGAGTTTCTTATAATCTACCCCTCGCGATATTAGTAGTACCTCAACCACCACTAAGATCTAAAAAAGAGAAACCCAAAGGTCTTTCATGTCATAAGGGTTTTAATGCGCAAACCGTGCATCAATCAGACGTCTTGTCTGGGAGTTATAAGTGTTTTAATTCTGGGCGCTCGGTTGGATTCGGGTTCGATCCAACCCATCCGTACTCCAACTATCTCCAAAACTCATGTGGAGTATAACAAAAGGGTCATCTATCTTAAACGATCCTAGCACCATAGACTGTTAGTCAAACAAATGCATGGTTTTCAAGATAAGGCCAAGAAGCGGTATCTAGGTCTAGATGGGCCCGGGTCAGGTTTGACCTGGTTAGATCGACCCAGCCCTGGACGACCCGACCCGGTTCGGGTCCAACTCGACCCGAAAAGGGGCAGCCTGCTCGGTGCGGCCCACTTGGCTGGGTGTGGTCCGCCCGACTGGGTGTGGTTCGCCCGGTTGGGTGCTGTCCACCCGGATGGGTGCGGTCTACCGTGGAGGGCCCACCTAGCTGCCACCTGTGGGGAGGCACCCCCCGAATTCGCAAATAGACCAAGGGATATTCGGTTCTGGTTACCCCTATGATGCCATGTGACGCAGCCTACTGAAACATGAGACCCGCTAGAGTGGGTCATGCTCGGCATGATGCAGATGGCCGAGGATCCGGCTGGCTCCCCCTTCCAGCAGCGCAGGCCTTCACTGGTGCTATGTCTGCGGCCGGCTAGGTGTCGGCCGCCCTCCAGGTGCAACGCTGTGGCTCAGCATCTGTGACCTCTTCCTTTACCGGTGGGATGTACGTGTGCCTCCCTGTTTCTTTATGGCTGATGGCCACCTTCTAATATCACGACTGACTGGCCGCAGCCTCATTCGGTGGTGCGGTTTCTCCCCCACCGTAATCGTGACTAGCCGGTGTACTAGCCGCCTCCTATACCCTGAAGACTTTGATCGCCATATATGTGGTTGGATTCTGCTCATCCTGATGATCCACCAACGAAGAACATGTCAACATTAATGTAGGGGAGGGATCATGCCTTGTATTTTTGGCCCACACCCTCCATGTTTGATCGATAACAGGCGGTTCATAAATTGAAAACAACAATTTATCATGATGAATGATATGAAAAATATCCCTACCACGTTTGTTTGTCAGATAACGCTCACGATTGGAGGTGGTGTCAGTGTTCCTCCCACCCTTTTGCCAACTGAAAACCCACATTCAATCCATTCAATAAGAGTTTATATAACTCTTAATTAAAATGTTTAATGGTTAATTTAGAATTAATGTATCTTATTAATTAATGGAAATCATGGTCACACGTTTTTTGTAACTGGGCATTTAATTCCAAGCATTAAATACCTGACCTCCCTATTGTGGTCCCCGCTACCATAATTTCAAATTAGAGGTGGGATGATACATTTTTAAAATAAATTATATTTTTTTATTTAATCCTCTACAAAATATGCAAAAACCAACTTCTTCTCTACAAATACTATAGTCGAGGTGAAGGTCTCCTTAAGTGAATATCAGTTCTACGAGTTCCACGATGTCCTCACTTTTTAATTCTAAGCACCAATTCAACGTTACAAAACGTCGCTCATGCGTTTAATAAACGTACCCAAAAAAGTTCTGAATTTCATTATGAGAATACTGGGCCTCAGAATCATGCACCGTTAATTTTTGCATACTTGTAAAAATTCCATATAATTAAAAACAATTACATGGAAGATCTGAGTCTTTTCATTCTTCCCACCTTTGGCATTTGCATCCCGAAAATCCACAACACAAACTAGGGAAACAAGTGGTGGTAATGAGCATGAATCTGAGCCTTTCGCTCCCATGTGATCTCTTGAATGTTCCCGTGCTGCCAATGTATGCACACCAAAGGTATTGATCACCCACGAAGTACTCTCTCTTATCAATCCTCAATCTTCAACATAACCTCCAAAAACATCACCCCATCATCGATGTCTAGCTCGCCCAAGGCATTGATGTGGAAAAGATAATATAACTATCTCCTCATATAAGATACGTGGAAAATTTCTTACACCTGGTGCAACAGAGGGGAAGAGCTAGGTGGAACACCACCTCACCAACTCTACTAAGGACCTAGAAGGCTTCGATGAACCTCCTAGATAACTTGATGCTTTGACCAAATCTCCGCAAACCTCGTCGAGGTGAGACCCATAGGAAGACATGGTCACCATACTAAAACTCAAGAGGTCTCTGTCTTCTATCCGCATTAGACTTCTTCTTGATCTGTGCAGTCTTCCTCCACTCCTGGTTGATCTGTACCTTCTCTGTGGTAGCCTGAACCATCTCATGTCCCATGAGTACTGACTCCTCGAGGTCAGTCCAACACCGAGGTGATCAGCAAGGCCGACCATAAAAAGCCTCAAACTGTGCCATATCGATGGTGGATTGATAGCTGTTGTTGTATGCGAACTCCACCAAGGGAATGTGATCCTCCCAACTGCGGCTGAAATCAAGGATGCAGGCATGCAACATGTCCTCAAGGGTCTGAATGGTCCGTTCATTCTGACCATCCATAAGAGGATGAAAGGCGGTGCTCAATCAAAGCTGAGTCCTGAATTACACCTACAACCCCTTCCATAACCAGGAAGTAAAACATGTATCATGATCGAAGACAATCGTCGAAGGCACTCCATGAAGCCATACAATCTCCCATACGTTGAGGCGTCCCAATACCTCTTCTAATCCCTACTCCTTGTTAGGTAGGAAGTGGGATGACTTGGTGAGTCCGTCAATGATCAACCAGATAGAATAATGACCCCTTGATGTGTGTGGAAGTCCTGTCCTAAAGTCCATGGATATTTCATTCCACTTCCACTCTGGAACCTCTAGTTGATGAACTATGCCTGCTGGAACCTAATTCTCCACCTTCACTTACTGACAAGTGAGGCACTGTGAGAAAAACTCTGCCACTGCTTTCTTCATTCCCAGCCACCAGTGCTGAAGTCGGAGGTCCAGATACATCTTCGTCACTTCTGGATGTACTAAAAGATGGGATGTATGGAACTCCCTCAACACTTTCTCTCACAGAGACACTAGTACCATAGTACGTCCTCTGAAGAGAATGATGAGCTCCCACCTTAAAAAAATCCATCATCATCCTGTCCTTTAAATATTTGAACACTTCGTGCCTCGTAGTCGATGTCCCTAAGCTGCACCTCCTTGACTCGCTGAAGAAGTGGGGGAGTGACTGTTAGATACTGAAGATAAACTACTCTATCTCAATCCACACAAGATATCCACAAAGTGGCTATCCACTCTATCGCCTCACTCAAAAACTATATACTAGATCTTCTACTAAGTGCATCTTCTACTACGTTCCCCTTCCATATAGTATAGACTATCTCGAATTTATAGTCCTGGAGGAACTCAAACCAACGTCGCTGTCTCAAGTTCAGGTCCTTCTGAGAGAAGATGTACCAGAGACTCTTGTGGTCAGAGTAAACTGTAATACGTTTTCCCATCATGTAAGGTCACCGCATATTCAAGGTGAAGACCACTACTGAAAACCCCAGGACATGGGTAGCATAGTTTTTCTCATGTTGTTTCAGCTATTGAGAACCACACATGATAACCGCTCGCTCCTGCATCAAGACACATCCGAGTCTGGTCCCTAATGTGTCACATTAGACTATATACCCAACGCCCTCCTCTGGTATCCTCAAGATGGGGCCACTCTTAAATCTCTAACTCAGCTCCTAGAAACTCTGCTGGCATCTCTCAGAACACAAGAAGGGTTTCCCCATCTTTTTTAACACTTCTATGGGTTGTAAAACTCTGTAAAAGTTAGGCACAAACCTCTGGTAGAAACCGGACAAACCTAGGAAGCTCCGCATCTCCGTCACACTCTTGGGTGGATCTGAAGCAAGCACAACCCCAATATTTTCGAAATACACCACAACTCCAGCCTCCGAGATGACATGTCCTAGAATGTGAACCTCTCGAATCCAGAACTAGCACTTCGAGATCTTACCATAAAGCTGGTGCTCTCGGAGTGTGTCTAGAAATATCTACAAATGATAGGCTTGCTCCTCCTTTGTAGTTGAGTATATCAGGATGTCATTGATGAAGACACCACAAAGAAATCAAGGTATGGCTGGAAGATCCCGTTCATGAGCCCCATGAACACTACTGGGGTATTGGTCACACCAAATGGCAGAAACAAGAACTCATAGTGGCCATACCGACATCTTAATGTTTTCTTCTGCACATCCTCATCTCGTACCCTGAGCTGGTGATATCTTGATCTGCGGTCTATCTTTGAAAACAACCGTTCTCCCTTCAACTGATTAAAAAGACTGTCAATCCTTGGTAGTGGGTACTTATTCTTCACGGTCACCTGTTTCAGGCATAGATAGTCCACACAGAGTCTGAAACTCCAATACACCTTTAGGGTGAACAAAATTGGGGCTGCCAAAGGAGAAACACTGGGCCTAATGAACCCCTTCCTCTGCAAGTCCTTTAGGTGTTCTCGCATCTCTCAAAGCTCTACAAGAGACATCCAATATGACAGTGTAGATATCATTGCAGTTCTAGGGTACAAGTTGATGTAAAATATCACCTCTCTATGAGGAGGTAGACCTATAACATCATCATGGAAAACATCAGCATACTGGTCCACCACTACGGGATAACTCAGACTCTCAACATGTATCGCCCCAAGGGTAAGGCTAGCCAACAGATGTGTGATCGGCTGCATCCTCCTGTGAGTAAGTCCATCCTGTGCTACAATGGTTCCCTTCTCTCTGGTGAAGTAAAACCTGGTCCCATCCTCACGGACACACCGTAGTTTGCACATAATACAGTCGATATGAGCATAGAATTTAGATAACCAATCCATACCCATGATGACATCTTAAGGCCTCGACGCTGATACTATAAGATCCCTTCTGAAGCCCTTTCCTCCTAGAGTAATCTCACACCGCTGACACCTATGTGTAATAATCAAATCCTCTCTCGTAGGAGTCACTAACCGTAAGGATCGAGCAAACGGGCTCCCCTGGAATCTCTGAGCTCTGAACGAGGGTAGTGGCAATAAAAGAGTGATTGGAACCTGTGTCTATAAGTACTAAAACTATGTTGGAGTAGACACAGATTATACCGCAAATTAACTCTAGAGTTCCGTGTTCATAGGCCCTAGCTGCCTGGTGCTGAGCTCATCCATGTCCACCTGATCCCTGTGGTCGGAGTGGACCATGTAGAGGTGGTGGTGGTAGAACCACGAATTTCCGCCCACCACCTGCTGCATGGATATCTCCTCTGTCATGTACACCTTCTACCTACAGACTTCCTCGATCGAATCATTGCCTCTGCCCAGGTGGTCCTTTGACCATATGTTGGTCGTTCGTACGACATGTCAGGAAGTCGCGATCCATGTGACCATGCCTGCTACATGAGTAGAAATGCCTATTTCCCACCTACCTTCCTCTGTCTCGAGAGCCCTGCCCAACAGATCCCATATCATATGGTCGTCCACCTGTAGGTATGGTCTTCATGGACCTATGCATCATCTGGCTGCTGCAAGCTACAGAGGTCTCCACTACCTGACTTTGGTGGTGGGTCTCACTGCTGGTGGCTACTTAGCAAGGAATCTCTCCACTAATTGAGCTCTCTCTAACACCCTCACCTGCATCGAGATGCTGATCGAAATCATCAAAGCTCTAATCTCCCGTATGAGCCCATGATCGAAGGTTTGTTTCCTGAATAAAGTATCACCCACCATGTTAGTGGAGTAGCATGAGAGGTTAGAGAACCTCATTGAATACTGATCCACAGCCATGCTTCCCTTCTGCAAGTGTAGGAGATTCTATATACGAAAGAGCGTAAGGTCGCTGGGATGAAATCTGCCCTAAAAAGGCTCCTAAAGTCTGGCCAGATGAGTTTCACCTTGTCATGAACTTGGATAATCTAGCTCCACCATCTTACCACTACTTCCTGGAAAATAATGGTGGAAAAGATCACCATGAGATCAACCAGTGTCCCTACTAGTGGAAAACTCTAACCACAACATCCATCCTATCCTTAACCGCCTGTGGATCTATCTCTCCCCTGATCCTTGGTGACCTCTAGCATGGAAACTCGTGCAACGTGTTCAAGAGGTGTGTACCCTCTACTGCTAGGGCTGGTGGGATCGGTTGCCCAATGGGTAGTGGTGCTGCTGGTACACCACCTGATGATACATCTGCTGAAAGGGGGCCCTGCACTGAAGCCTCATCACACTGTGGGCTGTCATCACATACACTACTTAGAACCTTGGATGGTTGTCTGTGTGGAGGAAACCTGAAAAGAAATAGGTTCACAACTGTCAATAAGTTATACCTAGTGAGATGAATCAAAGATAGTGCAAGGAAAAATTTTCAAAAACACACACACAATCAGTGTTTTCATGCACTGTGTCATAAATCAGAGGTCAAGGTCCTGGTGTATGGATACGTCGTCCGGCACACCAACCCTAGATTCCCTAAACGGATTACCACACTTATGACACTCAACACTATTGTCGACTAAAATATCAGAGTCCAAGTTCTTCGGTAGAAAAGACTCCTATAATACCAAATAGTTATGATCTATCCTTCGGGGCCCGTACTATCACTAACCCAAGCCTGACTTCCATAGGCCTGGGGCTGGTGACTAGAATTGAATAGGCATATCCCTAAACCGGGAATCCATGTCCCTTTTAACCTACATACTCACACAATCCAAGTATACATCAAGATACAATAACAATGTAAACCATATAGTAAATAGACCGAGTACAGTAAGTAAAGGGGATGGAATAGAAGCCCAACTAGAATGTACACGAAGAACTGAAAATAGCTCCTATGAACACTAGCCATAGATCCTACCTGAAGGGTAGGTACAACTCTCGAACTATCATCTTTGTGGTATGTCTCTTCTAATAGTCCACCTTCGAGCAGCCTCCAGTCATGGAACCCTCAATCTCAATCAATGGTGTCTATCGTCTGCACAAGACAAAGCATGGTCTAGGTGTCTCCCATGTAGGGGTGAGTATAACAACACTATGTAGGTATCTCGAGACCCTCGTAAGTCTCCCAGAGTTCCACAAAGGAAATAACAAGATGCAAGACCACATTCTCAAAGCATGAAGCAATAGACATGAACTCTACTTAGGTGTATACCCATACATATACCTAAGTTATCATGGAATACTCATCTCATAAAAGAGGGAAGAATACCACAAATATAACACCATGATGCTAGAAGTACCACATAGGTAACACCACAAAACATCACCATGATGGTAGAAGTACCACACAGGTAACACCACGTAGATAGAAGTAACACATAGGTAACATCACAAAGATAGAAGAATTAGCTCACAATATGGTATATCTTAAGTAAAGAAGTATAAATGACTACTCGTAAGCTAGATCATCATATTCTGTTAAGATGCACTATTACTGACCCACATAGGATCTGACCCAGACAATAACGATATGTGTTGAACCACACAAGATCGCTGAGCACTGGCCCACATAGGATCTGGTAGAAGCTGACCCACACATGATCGATAGGTGCTGACCCACACATGATCATTGTTATTTCTTCACATTACATCTAGTCACATTATTCCTCGCACCTAGAGTGCTTGAGTTCCGTATAATCTTCCCCTTGAGTTCCGTAGAATATGCCCCTCGGGTCGGGTCGACCGACCTGACCCAGTTTGAGTTGACCGACCTGACCTAGTTTGGGATGACCCAACCAAGTCTATTTCAATCCTAGATGGGATGGACCATAGTGGGACCAGCCTTCTGGGCCATGGTCCAGCCCGCAAAGGGCGGCCCACTCGGCTTGGTGCGTTCCAACCGGCTGGGTGCGGTCCGCCATGGTGAGGCCCACTCGAGCCGCCATTCGGGGGTAAGCGCCCCCTAGATTCTCAAACGGCCCAAGGGTCATTCAGTTCGGGTCAACTTGGAGATGCCATGTGGCATCACCTGTTGTCACATGGGACCTGTCGGAGTGGGTGCTGGTAGGCGTGACACGGCTGACTAGATGCCCCTTCCAGCGATGCCGTCATGCACTGTTGCTACCTACGTGGCCGGTCGTGTGCCTGCTTCCCTCCCGGTGTGCCGCTGTGGCAGAGTAACCACGACCTCCACCTCTATCGGTGGCGCGGAGGTGCACAACCCTTGTTCTACATGACGGGCAGGCCGCCCCCCTCTACCACCGTGGCCGACGGGCCACGACCTCCTTCGATGGAGTGGTTGAACCGTAGCTGTTATCGTGGCTGGCCGATATGTCGACCGTTTCCTATACCCTACTGGAATCGAGTGCTGGAAATGTGGTCAGATTCCTCTCAACCTGACTATCTGCCTGCAAAGAACACGTCAACAATAAAGTAGAAGAGGGTTCAGGCCATGTTCGTTTGGCAGACACCCTCTACGTTAGATCGATAACAGGCAGTTCATAAATTGAAAACAACAATTTATCTCAATGAATAATATGAAAAATCTCCCTACCTTGTTTGTTCGTTAGAGAACACTCACGATTGGAGGTTGTGTCAGTGTTCATCGTCCCCGCAATAATCCACCAATGACATAGATCGAATGATGAACCTTTGACCATGCTTGGTGGATCTGTTCTTTATTAGGAGCCTCAAGATCATCCTCCCCCTTTAGCCAATGGAAAACCCACATTTTATCCCTTCAATAAGAGTTAATATAACTCTTAATTAAAATGTTGATTCATTAATTTTTAATTAATGAATCTTATTAATTAATGGAAATTGTGGTTACACATTTTGTGTAACTAGGCATTTAATGCCCAACATTAAATGCCCGACCTCCCTTATGTGATCCCCGCTATAATAATTTCAGAGGAGAGGTGGGATGATACATTTTTAAAATAAATTATATTTATTTTATTTAATCCTACACAAGATATAAAAAAATCAACTTCTTCTCTCGACCTACTATGGTCGAGGTGATGGTGTCCTTAAGCGAATATTGGCGCTGCGAGTTCAACGGTGTCCCCAATTTCCAATTCCGAGAACCGGTTCAAAAGTTACAAAATGCCGCTCACACATTTATTGAATGAACCTGAAAAAAGGTCAGAATTTCATTTCGGGCACATCGGACCTCAAAATCACGCGTCGTTAATTTTCATAGACTTGTAATAATTACATATAATTAAAAAAATAAAAATGAAAATCTGGGTCTTTACAAAAGAAAAATAGGAAATTTGATGAGAAAATAATTGAAAACTAATATTATATCATGTAGTGAATCAAATGATGAAACTAAAGTGGGATTTTTAAAATTTAAATATCATGTTAAAAACTGTTGTTTAATCGAGTAGTTATGAATACTAATCAAACCCAATAGATTATGAATTCATGATAAAAGATGAAGGTGTGGCATATCATCAAATAAAACCATACTTAATATATAGAAGAATATTTTGGTAAAGGATAATATGAAAATGGTTGATGAAAATAGTGATCAAGCTAAAATGGAGATGACTCTTACAAAATAAAATAAAAATCTATGGTTGAAATCTTTATAATATGAGAATATGATGAAAGATAATGAATAAAAACTATCAAAAAATATTTTATAATTATCAATGATATAATTAAAATTTATTGAATTTGAGAAAAAATCGACAAATATCAATATGGACATCAAAAGTTCCGTTGAAATTGATGGAGAATCTACTAAAGATACTAAAAATTTTATTCTAAAGTCCACATCTGAAAAATCAACTTCTAAAACTATTTACACTAATAATACAATTATATATATTTTTTCCTATAAAATATGGACTAAAAAAATATAGATAAATTTCAGGTAAGATTACCTGAATGATAGAACAAGATAAAATAAAATTTCTTTTCCATATAAGATATGAAATCTGATCCAAGTAGTTTATCAAACAAATTTTTTTTTAAGATAAAATAAAATTTATCTTTCCTATAATATATGAAATCTGAAGCAATTAGTCTACTATAAAATGGTGCACTATCTTGTGTTTTTATGAATGTTTTGATTTTAGGGTTATTGTTGATGTT
The DNA here is from genome assembly GCA_963277665.1 of Viscum album. Lineage (NCBI taxonomy): Eukaryota > Viridiplantae > Streptophyta > Magnoliopsida > Santalales > Viscaceae > Viscum > Viscum album. The sequence goes on from CAUJRU010000346.1 coordinate 315,612, forward strand.
GTGTAATGAAAATGCATAATGAGTATACATGAGGGCATAAAATTTTGTTTCCTAAGAGAAAGAATACTTTGAAAGAAAGTACACATAAATTGAAGCTATCTATAAGCTGAAAAAACAAAACATGTTTAATTTTCATGAAGAGATTAGTGGAAGGTCTGATCAAAAGGGATGTAGAGAAAATAAATCCATGATAGTCTTACCTAGTTAGTCCTCTATAAAAGGCAAAGGTGAAGTAGTTCAATTGTGAAATAAAGAAAATAAATTCATAAAATAAGTAAATTTTAAATAAATAAAGAAGTAAAGGTAATAGATGCTAGATATTGGTTGTTCCTCCCACGAGACTGGTGATTCTCAAATGATAATAAACATTGGGAAACATGAAGGAGGTGTAGTAACATTTGGTAAGGAACCTTCATAAAATATCAATGGTATTAGTACATCTTAGATTGAGTATATGTATTTTAAATCAAATGATGTTCTTTATGATGAATGGATAAAATAAAAATTGTTAGTGATATAGAACATTGTGATAATTGGAATGAGGTAACATTCAGAATCAATACACGCATCATTAAAATTACAAGTGATGGAAGAACTATTTATTGAGATTTTAGAACTAATAAAAATTTATTCTTCATCATCAATCCTTCTAATACATGTTTCTTGAGAATGAAATATGAGAACATGTTATGGTTTACAAGACATGGCTATCATGAAAAAATAATCCTATATATGATTATGAAACATTATATTATAATATTTTTTTCTCAATATGTTGAAATATCAAGATAGAATATATAGAACATGTAATCAGGGAAAGATAAATCAAAATACTCATAATAAGTTGGATTTTATATCCATAAGATAATTCGAATTAGTCCACATAGATCATTGTGGACCCATGAGATTGAATTTTACCTGTGGTGATCATTATTTCAATACTTTCATAGATGAATTCACATCCATTACTAATGTTCATTTCATTAAGTACTTGTATGATCTTAAATGATGTCCAAAATCTACTAAAGGTAGGTTGAAAAAGATCTTGGTTTGTGTATCAAAAAATTGAGATATGATATTGGGAAATAATAAACAAGTGATGTGTTTGAAACATATCTTAGAAAACATACAACCATGTACTAGTATAACAAAACCTTTACACCATATTATAATTATTTTGTAGAGATTAATAATAAGATCATCCTGTAAATGGGAAGTACAATGTTGTCTGGGAATGATGTTTTAAAATACTTATGAAGAGAAAGAATTTTTATAGCAGATCTCATTCAGAATCAATGTATATTCATACCTAAAACACATGCTGAACCCTATGATATGTGGATCTAAAATAATCCTATAGTGAAATATTTGAATGTCTTTGGTAGTCCATATTATATTAAAATCATAGGAAAAAGGATGAGGAATTTTGATGAAAATGATGATTTTGGTGTCTTTTGAGAATATTTATCCAGTGAGAATAGATAATAATTCTATAAACAAAATTAGGTAATTTTTTTGAGCATTCTAATGTGAAAATTTATGGAAATATAGGGAAAAAATCATTAGATTCAAACATATTTTAAGTATCTCATAGAAAAATAGTGAGTGTATTTTTGAATAAATGTATAAGAAATTTGGGTGAAATCGGATCCTATTTCAAATTCTTCAAGTGATGAGGAAGAAGGTGTTGGTGGTAATGAAAATCAATTTAAATGATTATAGAAACATAGATACACCCAGAATATCATTGGGAATTATAATGAACCAATTCAGACTAGAAGGAAACTAGGATTTGAGAATCAAACAACTCTTGTATCACAGGATGAACCTAGAGTGGTGGCAGATGCACTTTAGTATAAATAATTTGAAATCTATATGAATGTATAAATCATTCACATTGATAATAAAACTTTATGTGTACATGTTCCCAGACTAAAATAATGTTATTATTTAAAAAATCGTGTTTTAGGAACAAAAATGAACGAGAAATTTTATGTCATATAGATCAACGATAATACGTTTTGTAAATGATTTTATTAAATGAATGGAATTGAAACTGAAGATATATTTTTCTTTGGTATCAATGCATGACACAGTAAGGATTTCCTTGGAAGTTTAAACTCATAATAATTTAAATTTATATCAAATATTTATAATGTATGAATTTCTAAATAGTGACCTTGAATAATAAGTATTTATTGAAAAACCACATTGTTTCCGTAATGAAAATAATGGAGGAATTAAACATAAATTAAATATGGTGTTATATGGATTAAAATCAACACCAATGGATAGGTATTCTAATCTTTATGACTACTTGAGAAAAAATGCAGCTTGCTAATGGCACTATTGACAACAACTTTTACTTAATTAAGGATTGATTAGACACAGTAGTGGTGATTGTGAATGTGTATGGAATGATTTTTTCCAATAATGACAGATCATATGTGGGGAATTATATATAGATATGTACATGAAATTGAGATATCTATATTGAGGGAACTAAACTACATTTGGGATTATAAAGTGAGTATAACTCAGATCTTATCTTCATTTCATTAGAAAATGTTTCTATAGATTTATTGAGAAAGTTTGAAATGAATGAATCAAAATTGTTTTCCACACCTATTTATGTATGCATGAATTTGAGCAGTGATGAACAAGGAAACAAGGTTGATCAAAATATTTTTAGAAGTATTATTTGTAGCTTGTTGCACCTCATAGTGTCCACACCAAAAATTGAAAATGTAGTGAAATTTTTTATAAGGAATCAATGTGAATTAAAGGAGTCATACATTATTTCAACTAAAATAATTCTATGATATGTAAAATGGAGAGTGATTTATGGGTTTCTATAATGGTGTAGTTAAAATCTATTTTTTGACTATATACTAATTTAGATTGGAGAGTTGGTTGTATAGATCGTTGATCTAAATCAAGTGGTGCATTCTTTGTTGGTGATGGTTCTGTGAGTTGGTATAGTAATAAGAAATGTTTTGTGATGCTGGGTATTGATTAGTCAAAGTATGTGGTGGCTACTAATAAAGTTAAAAATTATTTTGGATGTAAATTCATCTAGCAGTTTTGATGTCTTATATTTATATATGATTTAAGATTTCTAAAGATAACCAAAGTGCTATTGATCTTTAAAAAAATATTGTTCAACACCCTTGGTTAAAACAAACTAATTTTTTTTATAATTTTATCAATGATTATTTATCTTTAGGTGAAAGTAAGCTCATATATATTTTCAAAAAGGAGTAGCTTGAAGACATATTTACAGAATCTATACCATGTGAAAGGTACATAGAGTTAAGAATAGTTTTTCATAATCGGTCTTCAACAAACATTTTATCATTAGTTTCTATGACATCTATGATGGTCAATTAGATTAAGTTTTAATATGGGGAGAGAAGTATGTGATTTTGGGGAGTGTAATTTACATGAATAATGGGGTAGTGTTTTACATAATAATATTGTAGATGTTTCCAAAATGACTATATATCATGGAAAGATCTCATGATGAACTAATTCACCTAGTTTTATTGATTTTATAGTTTCTAAGTAATTTTCCTCTGTGTTGGTGAAGGTAGTACACCACTATATTTGATTTACTGGTCTTCAAATAATTCTCCTCAGTGGAGGTGATGCAATTAACCAATAGAAGATATTTCTTTGGTATTTATATAGTTCTCCTCAGTGGTGGTGAAGGTTTTAACCTATCATAGTTGAATAATGGTATTCAATAATCCTTCATACATAAAATGAAATGTTTTTTTCATTAAGAACCTTCTTTTTCTAGGTATGGTAATTTTGATGTTTTCCAATATATTTTCAACAATCCCAAAGGGGGATATTAAAAAAAAACCAAGGTTTTTTGGCTTGGATTGAGAAAGAATTAATATATTGTGTTCCATGGTGGATTTTCATTATTTTATTTATTGACATCCTTACCTGTGGGACTTATAAGTTTAATGGTTCTTGACTAGTTTTTTAGGGAATTATACATCATGTGAGAATGTTTTTTATGTAATAATGTGTTTATGAGGAGGGTTAGTGATCAGATGAAGTGGTTCTATTTGATTATAAGGGAATTTAGGATTAATGTAGCTAAATTGGTGAAGTAAAAATTCATTTATATTTTTCATATATATAGTAAAATCAAGTAGTCGGTACATCCATGTAATCAATTTACACTAGTAGACAAATGTTTCACATAGAATAATGGTCTACATAGATAAATTAGCATTGGAGATATTTGAATATCAGAATTTATAGCAAGGATCTTCATGTAGAATATTTTTATATAGGTGTTTTGAGGAAGAATTATCATAGATGATTTTCTACAAAGACGATTGAGAATCACATAACCAATTTTTTACATAGTAATTTATTCTCCCCTTATCTAATTAAAAACCTTTAATACATTTGGATTGTTTTTCTACAGATTTTTATAATTAAAGTGTTATAGGGTGATTTTATTATGTTGATTCATGGATGGTTAAAATTATTTTTATAATCATAGGCTTCAGTTTCTAAATTCATGATAGAGTTGCATTTATTGGATACAGTTATGGAGATTGTTGGGGATTTTATGAGGAAATTATTCTTTCCTCATTGTAGTAATTGAAAAAATATAATCTTTTTGATGAAGTGTCTCAGTTAGTAAAAAATGGTTGGGGGAGGGGAGTTTACATCCAAGGTTGGTTCTTTAGTGATATAAATCCGATGAAACTCATGTCTTCGGAATATTGGATTTGGATTTGTGAATACTTATACTATGAATTTGAATAATTTTATATGGGAAATTATTTCATGTTTATTTTCATAGTATCATAGAAGTGGATCTTCATTTTAATTACTAATAAATCCTAGTTTATTTGTTTATTCTTCATTTTTCTAATAATATTTTTCTATATAGTTTGAAGCATTTATGTTGGGTGTGACTCCTAACATGTGTTGTTGGATTTTGTAAGAATGTATGTAAGATAATTTCACTTGGGGATATAGTGAAAATAATTTGTGGTTTAAAGGAATAACCAACCACATAATGAATTTGGATACCACATTGAATCTGGACCTTGTAAAAATAGTGTGTTCCTTGATCATTCTTTTTTTATATGATCATTTGAGGATAAGTTTTTATATTTTTATTAGATCATACTATAATAATCCATAATGGTTCATTTTTTAAGGAATCTATAAAAACTACACTCCAATGATTCACCCTGTCACAAACCAACCAAGGATAACTGTGATCTGGCCACTTGATATTACATGCGATAACCGCGAGGCCTTCCTGATCCTACCAGGCTAGAAACATGTATCAAAAATAATTTATTACTCAATTTATTATTTATTTAGTATATAAACAATAAATTACTAAATAAATAAAAATTATAAGAAATAAATATTAACTAATAGTGGAAAAGAATGAAAAATTGACATACCTTTATGTGACCACATGTGTCACCATCAACCATGGAACCACACTCACTTCAAGGGAAAACTAGACTTTAGAGACCCGAAACCAAAAAATGATAGATAATATTGGAAGGATCATTAAAAATACCAATATTGATTCAAAAATATATGTTAAACCCTACGATCTACCTTTAACAATAAATCTAATTTGGTTAGTATAAGAATAAGTTGTATAAAAATAGGTGTTTATACTTTTTTAACTAAAAAAAGTATCATGATTCCATTTTAAGAAATAATAATATCTACTTTTTTTTACAAAATGTTTTCAAATCATGAATTTTTTTTACAAAAAAATATTTATAACAGCTAATTAATGCGAAATATAGGTCAGAATATAAGAAAAATGATAAGTTAAAAAAATATCACCGTGGAAAATAGGATCAAAAGAGATCAATCACCATGTAAAATCTATATGTATCTAGGTTAACTGGGTCATGCGATCTTTATACCTTAATGATAAAACCTTATATTCTATTCTCATGAATGATCCACTAGAGAGGTTGGAGGAAGAAAATTTGAAGTCCCCAAAGAATAATCATTTTGTCTAGTTAGTGTTGTAGCATAATCCTATTGTGGATCCTAGGTTAATTACCTGGTGACTTAATTAGTGTACTAGTATTTTTATACCTTCCTAGGTTTCTAGGGCTCCACTATTCTTTATCTAAATAGAGGGCCGATTTTATCAAGCTAATATATACTCATAAATGTCATTCATTACAAAAAATCTAATCCACCTTCTCACCTCTGCCCTCCAATCCTAAAAGCATGCTCTTTTTAAGACTTATAAACATACATTTCACACATTTATCATGTATACACATTCCCTCAATGTTCCTTTATTAATATGGGGTTTCCATTTTACATAAAACCTATCAATTTTTCATCCAAGTCTCATAACATAAACACTTTCATTTTTTAAAACAGCTTTGGGAATCACCACTTTTACAATAAAACCATTTAGAAACCCAAATGAACATTTAAAATGATTCACAATTGAAATAAATTTTTAAAACATGCCTAAACCATATAAACCTATATTGAAATATCGTGGTAAAACATAGAAAACAAGTCATATTACATTTAAAAAACATTAAACCCTTTACATATAATATACATTTCATATAGTAGGGAATACATGGTTTACAAATACCAAGAAATCATAGATTTTATATTAAGGTCTTAGACATAGATAACCTACCTTAAACCATGTCACCTATGATGATGGAACCCCAAATACACTTCAAATAGGTCCACCTAAGTGATAATGGATAAAGAAACTTGAAAAGAAAAACTCTCTTTTTACACATACACACATACACACTTATATATATATAAACCACTAACTGAATATAGATATTCCCCTCACCATGAAAGAATATTTATGAAGAGGGTATGTATATATATATCCATATCGCATGTACATGAGTTCAAGTTACATTCAAGGAGTCACGAGTTTCCCACTTCATGAATTTCTGTCCAAAGATACCCCCAAGAGGTCCAAAGTACACAAGAAAAATAGAAGAAACATGAATATAATAAAATACCTAAATATAAATAGAGATAAAAAATAAATTATAAGAAACCCTATCAAAATTTAGTGGATAATACATTGACTTCAATGATTATGTCTAGAACCAACCTCAATGAAACCCAAGAACACCAGACAACAAGAATTGGGAAAATAAATTCTCTAAATTAGTTTAGGGTATATACATGGTTCATCGACTATGGAAGAGATGATAAAAATCAAAATTAAATTAAGTATGAAGGGAGAGGAGACCTCAATGAAATGAAAAATATGATAAATCAAAATGAAAATGTCTAGATTCCATGGAGAGGGAGGAGGAGGACAAACCGTCAGGATATCCCTCTTGGGATAGTGCATTGTGTGACAGAGTGGGGGGGGGGGAATGGGGGTGGCCTTATGGATAAGGGAGAATATGGAAAAATAAATCATAATAATAATAATAATAATACTAATAATAATAATCATTATTATCTTCATAATCACAATCATAAAAAAACAACAAGAACAAAAAAACAAAACAACAAAAACACAAAACACAATAATAATAATAATAAAACAATTTTTAAAAAAGACATGGCATGCCACATGATCTACCAGACCATGGTCTAACCATGTTGGGCCTCTTTCCCTACGGGAAGATATGCCACATAGTTTATTAGTCTAGTGCATAGTTGGGAACTTGACCATGTGACCTATATATATCAATTTTTCGGGCCATAATGTTTTCCCAAGGATGGTGAATGTTTCCCTTAATCACACTTATACAATATGACACTCCCATACCTTCCAAAATTATAATTTTTAAGGCAAAATAGTCTATAAAATTATAAAAATAAATCAATAACAAAAATATACAAAATAATAGAGAAGTGTCGAGTCTGTGTGTGACATATCTCTCAACCATTGTCATTTCTTCCAATAGAAAGTCCAAAATAATTTATTGTATGAAACATAAAGCAATAAAAAACACCTACCAAGGGAAATAATCTTTCCCCCAATGATAGAAAATGAAAAATACAATCTTCTCCCAAAACCAAAAATTCATAAATCCCTAGAATATAGTAATAAAATCATCCAAACACCCCTCAACATGAAACACTCTAACTCCTAATATACCAACCATCATAGAAAATCATCACCATCTATTTTTGGATCTCCATGAGTATCCATAAAATGAACCAATTACATGGACAATAATCTACTATAATTGGGGTCGAGTGGGGGGAATAAGTAATTTCCCCATCATGAACATGTTGAAGATTGAGTATACGACAAGCTCATCCTATGGTGGTCTCCACACCATTTTAAAATTCATGGTTGAACACTGGTTTTCTCATTCCATAAAAAGATCCCAAGCAACAAGGCATAAAATATGAAACATCGTCATCCAAAACCACATGATCTAGAATTACTCCCAAAAATATATTTCCATTGATGCCTATATTTCAACGAAAAAGAAAAACGAACATAAGAAAACCAAGGGAAAACCTCAGCACCTAACCACTATCAAACCCACTCCAAATGATTTAAAACCTATCAATTAATAAAACATAATACCCTAAAACTATTGAAAAATAATTCTATGCATTCTAGAGTATAAAACCATAATGAACAATCATAGGGATCCTAAAGAAACATATCCACCAAGATCTCCCCAAAAAATGTTTCAAAAATGAAAATCCACAGAAAGGGGAATCTCAAATAGTTTCCTCTCTAATGTCAGATATGACATGTTGTATATACACCCTTCACACTTGAAGGATCCTATAACAAATTTTATACATCACTCTGAAGCCTATAGACAGATCCCTAATGTCATGACGCATCTACTGCACCAATTTCGGGAGGTATTAATCCTGAAATGAAGCAGTATATTTTGATTGTTCAACATATATAACTCATTTAGGTGACCCAAGTGTCCATGTATAATAGGACATGAATATATCTAAGAGACTAACTACACACTCCATATATAGACTTTTGTAGGGAATCCATTAAAAACAATAAGAACATAATCAAATAAAATCACATCATAAACCAAAACTCCAAATATCAATCAAAAATTAAATCCCAATGCCAAAACACAATTATAACCACGCTTTCAACATATCATAACCAAAATCCATTAAAAAAAGACTCCAAAATTTGAAAAAAACACAAAAAAACTACTCAACTACTTTTCATAACATTTATATCCACCTTTTGAAAACCATTTTACTAAAACACAACAAGCCTTAAAATCAAAATACCTTCCTTTTAAATTTCAAAAAGGATAATACATACACACTCACACATATATATATATCTCAACTAGATCAATAAAACCTCCAAACATACCACAAACCATCCACTTACAACATGAATACATCCATATATTTCTTAATTACAAGGAATACCAATGGTCAATTCAAAACACATTCCATTCCCATGACAAAAAATTAATCCTCAAGTGAAAATTCCTAACTATTTTTTCAAGATTCCTCTTATCATTTAAAAAATTAAATTTTGTGTAAATTTTCTAAGTCACATTTTTAACAAAAAATCAAAAATCAAAAAAACTGTACTTCTATTTTAAAAACAATTTCTCTTTAATTTTCAAATAACTCAATGATTTCCTTCACAAAATTTAAAATTTTAATAAATAAAACTCAATTTCAATCCATTGGAAACACATAAAAAAATTTAAACCCACATCAAGAAAATATAAAAAAATCAACACTAAATGAATAAAAATTCCAAAACAATAGAAAAAAAAACTGCCACACCAATTGTGGAAGCATGATTTTGTGGACCATATACCATTCATGTGAGGACACTAGAGTCCAATAGTGGTATTTTCATGGTCTATGTATAGTTTTCTGAAACAATGAAAAATAACCATTCAACCAGTAAATCCCTAGAAAATATACTCAAACTAATATAGTTTCTCAAATAATCCCAAAAAATATAAATTCCAATAAAAACACTAAATTATAAACTACAAAACTCAAGAATATCGGAGAGAAATTTTTTATTTTATAGGAATAACCATCCCAGACCACTCTATAAATTTGAGAATCCTTTAAAATAGGTGGTGATCAATCACCAACCCATGACTGACCAATTAAATTTTCAAAAAACTAGACATGAACAACAAGAAATATCTAAATAATGTGGGAAAATTCATATGATATCGTTGTATCATGAAACAACCTAATTTAACCACAAATTGGTCGCATGATCTGAATCATAACAAGTTCCGAGAGGAATTTTCGATCATATTGAGATTGCAACCACTGATGAGCATCAAGAATTACTCAATTTGGGAGTGAATTAGATGATGGATAGAAAAAAAATAAATATAAAAAATAAATAAATAAAATTGAACTAGAAGTAGAAATGAAATAAAACTATACATACCTCTATGCGACCTCACTGGTCACCACCTACCATAGAACCATAATCACTCTAAAAGAGAACCAAAGTTGGGGTACATGGATTGGAAAATGATAGAGAATATAGGTATTTTCATTAAAATCCCTAGAATATATGGCGAAAGGTAAAAAAACATATTCCGTTCCTTTTAAAATAAATCAAATCAATATAGTTCAAAAATAAGAAAAATAAAAATAAATGTTTCTACTCTTTTATGGAAAATAGGTAACAAGCTTCCATTTTATTAAAAATCAATTTATTTTAAATTATCAAAAACATTTTTCAAATCATAAAATACTTATTAGAAAAATTCCTTCTAAATGATAGCTAACAAAAAAACCAGTGTTGCGGTATAACAATATAGATAATTATTAGTATAATAGCACCATGTAAAATTGGAGAAAATAGAGAAAACCACATGAGAAATCCCTATGAATCTATGTTAATTAGGTCCTAGGATCATCAAACCTTGGTTATTGAACCTTATAATATATTATTATTATTGAGGAATCAGAGTGGTTGAAGCCAAAACTCTATTTATACCGAAACCATTAACATATTGTTTAGATATTTTTGTAGTATAATCTTATCAAGGATCTGAGGCTAGTTCCCTACTGACTCAACCGACATACTAGTCCTTAACGAAAATCCTTACAATCTAGGGTTCCCAAGTGATTTGTTCAAATATAGGTAATTTTATATCAATCTATCATATACACAATTATAACATAATTTACACAAAATCTCATCCATTTTCTAACCTATGACATCCCTTCTTAAAAACCACCTCTTTTTAGGCTAAAAAAACAAAAATTTCACACATTTATCTGATACATTTCTTCCCTCAAGGGTCCTACCTTATGATGGGTTTTCCATTTTACATAAACATTTTCAATGTTCCAACCATTACTTATCACATAAACACATTATTTTTTGAAAAAACATTGGGAATAACCACATTTATGATGAAAACCATTTGTAAATCCAATTAAACATTTATAATGCTTCACAATTTAAAAATTCTTGAAAACATGCATAATCTAAAGCAACCCATATTGAAATTGTAGTAGAAAAATTATAATATAATTGAGAATCCATTTAAAAAACTTGAAACCACTTTCATGGAATATAAATTTCATATAACAAGGAATTTTTTATAAAATACAATAAATCATAGATTTAAAATTAATGATTTGGATATAGGAAACCAACCTCAAAAGTGTGACCTCTAATGATTGAAACTTGAATCATCTTTAAAGTGGTCCATGAATGAAAGAAAGACCAAGGAATATAGAAAATAAAAAAATTTCTTTTACACTTACATACATATACAAATACTTTTATATAAATACCCCTAGATTCAATATAGATATTCCCCTTTTCATGATGTAATATTTACAAATAGGATATGTATATATATATATATATATTATACACATTTATATCTATGTAAGTCACCTTTAGAGAGCCACAAGTTTTTTTATTTAGAAATAGTAGTCCAAAGATACCCTTAGGATATCTAAAGTATACTAGAAAAATAAAAGAAACTAGAAAATAAAAAAAATATAGAAAAAAAAATTGAGCTACAAAAACAATGGATGGAACCCTACCAAGATTCGATGGATAACATGTCTCTTTTGAAAATTGTGGCTAGAACTAGCCTCAACGAGACGCAATAAATAGAGACATTATGAATTTTTAAAATAAATACATGATATATAGTTAGGCTTCATCCACAACATGCATGTTGTGTAGGAGGATAGAAAAAGTGAAATGAATATAAGGGGGAAGGGAGAGGAGACCTTACCCTGATTAACTAAATTTGAAATTGTGATAAAAATGGATTGAATCCATGGAAAGGGAGGAGGAGGTGCAGTAAGTAGATCCCTCTTAGGCTGGTGCATCATGTGATAGTGGGGGAGTAGATAAAGGGAATTTATAGTACTTCAGTTTTGAGAGGGAAAAATAATAATAATAATAATAATAATAATAATAATAATAATAATTTTGAAACATTTCATGAAAACCCCTTGATACACCCATGGTTTAGCTACACTATTTTCCAATAATGTGTAACTTCCATCCAAGTGGTAGGGGGACATCATTTTGGTGGTATGGTTCATGGCCATGTGATTGAATGTGTAATTCGGAAAAGATGCTTTTTAGGACACACAATTCTCCATAGGTTATCACATAGTTTCCCTTATTATTATGACAACTATGTGTTACTATAAGACCATAAAAAATTACTCCTTTTAGAGGAAAACACCCTAGAAATCCATTAAATGAATGTATTATAAAAAATAAATAAAATAAAATAAAAATGTCAGGTCAGGGTGTGACACACCCCCTTCTAAGTGGAGGAAACAGATCCTACCAGGCATTTTTGTTCTTTTGAAGTGTTTTTCATCTATATAAATATATGTTAATGTTTATTATATTCTATTGGGGGTATTGTTTAATGAAATCATCCACTTAAATTCTCTATATTATTTATTAATGATCTATATTTATTTTTATGAAATTAATTTCTTTCTAATGGGTTATTTTTCTTGTGGTTTATTTATGAATGTATTTTTGTTCATGCGGGACATATATATAAGGTTTTTCCTTATGTGTTTGGTGGGAATAGATATATGTATTCGGGAAATACATCTAGTAAAGTGTTATATATCATGGGTTGACATGTATGGGACTATGGAGTGAACCCAAACCACCATTTCATAGAACATTGTTCACATAATGATGATATTGTTGGAAGTGATACTTGACAAAAGAAACGATTTTCTATTATTATGTTTATGCGAAATTACTATTTTATATTTAATGGATCTCATTTGTTGTCTAATTTTTCCCAATTTCAGTGAATAATTTATTAATTATGATAATAATATTATGTTATATTCATATTTAGGATTTATATTTAATTGGGTATGGTTTCCTTATATTGTATCCATATAATATTATTTTTCACTTAAACCCACATGTTCATATTATTGTAACTTATGATATTAGATTGATACGTCAAATGTTTTACCCCTTATTGAGCATCTCAGATCACCAATTTCTTATGTTTCTATTCCCTAGTTAATGAATATGAGTATTAAGTATTATATGTATTAAAGGATATAATGTGTAGTGATTTTTGTGGCTAATATTGAAGTCATATTGTAAAATAAGAGGGTCATGTGGATTATCTTTAAAGACAAAAAATATACAATTCATGGGTTGAAACTTTTAGTGACATAAAATTGGTATACTTGTAAAGTGATGTATTACGTATGAATGTTATGCTCTAGTCATCTCAGTTTTCAGCATAACGGAGTTTAGTTAATTTTGAGGATTATGTATAATTAAAGAAAATATAAAACAAAATATGTTGAACCAAATAATAGATACTTTTAAACTAAAGTATAATAAGTAAAAATGAAGGTTTTATTGTTTAGTGAACATTATAAATTATTTTCATTAACATAATACTTATTACAAAAGTTATTATTATTTAATACTCCCACTAACATTTTATGTTCTATTATATGGATATAACATGGAGGAACTATTTAAACAACAAGTGCAATGGGAAATGAAATTATTGTCCTAATGTGAAACCAAATGTCATGGGGGTTGTGTATAGAATATCATTTACATTTTCACCCTAATACCTCATTATTATTAATAACACAAACCATGTTGAACATCCAAATGTTCCAAATATGGAAGAAATACTATTTATATCCTTCATGCAACCACAACCACTGTCCTTTAGTTTATTTTCTAGTGTAATAATTATTTTGATATGAATCAAGAAAACATAAAAGATATTATTTATTTTTTCAATGCATAGAGAATGAAAAGGCGATATTAGTTATTTATCAATTTTATAATGAGTAAAATTAATAGTAGACTCTCGTAATGTACAGATGGGAAAAGAAAGAAATTAAATTCTTAGAATGAGAATAGTTTAAGAATATATTTTTCAATATATATTTTTCTCAAACTATTTATATTAAAATTGAGATAGAATTTTTATAGATGAAAAATAGGGAAGAATAATCAATTTATACCTACGAATAAAAAATCACAAGACATTCAAGGTACGCATATCATTTAATCATTGAACCCAAAAGAAAAATAAGGAATTTCCATTGTTTTTTTAAACCAAGTCTCTAAAAAGACATGGATATAAGGGTATTTTATTACTGCTGGGAAATTGTGTTAGTTTTTTTCATGGTTGAGATGGAAATCATTAACTATTATACTAAATGATTTGTGAATAATGGAAAATTTAGTTTTATGGAAACACAAATGATAAAAATAAGATTCATCATTATACATTTTGAAAACAAGGAGATAAACATCAGGAAGATTAAATCATTATAATGGGGAAATTATGCAAGTGTGAATGGGACGATCATTGACAACATAAATACTAATAAAATATACCAGAGAAAATGATGAAATATAATTAATTAAGATCAAGGAATTGAACTACCCACATTTAAATCATTAACTACTAAATATTATAGAAAATAAACATAACAATACACGAATAAAATAGTTAATTATGGATACTAATTTTAGAAATTAATAATCCCTCATTTTTATTAGATAACTTTTCATTACATGGAACAAACATAAGATATTTTAATGGTTATTTTTCTTGTAAATAGGAAACATACTACATGAAAACCTAATAATATTGTTTTAAATACACAAGAAATAAATCTTAATGGGTTCAACATAAGTTACTTTTACTGAATTTAATATATCAGGGACATAAATCATATGAAAGTAGTGAGCATGAAGCCCAATAAGGGAACAAACAGGGGACACAAAAATCATGTGATCATGAAACATATCAATAAGAACATGGTGCGTAACAATAAGGCCTAAAAAAGAGACATATCATAATAATAATAACATGAATCATAACATGGAAATGAGAATATAACATTTAAATGATACATTTAGAAGAATATCACAAATTTTTATTGCCAAGGAATCATAAAAGAAAATCACCAATGTTATACAACAAGGTATCATAAAAATAAGTCATGTCTAGAGATTATATTATTTACCTAATGAAATGATGTGATATTAGGGAAAAAACTTAATATCTATTAATTTTATGTGATCCACATAGATAATAATAAATAACTTCATTAATAACCTGTTGAGAATAATTAATAGATTTCTTATCAAAATCATGGCATACAAAAGTGCTTAAAGACATGATCATGGAATAAATTATAACCATTAATGAAAATGTGGGTATCATATATATAAATAAAATAATAAATATTTCACTATTACCACTATGTGAATACCCATTTTAAATTAATCGTTTTGGGTATTTGAAAAAAGTAAAAATAATAATAATTCCACAAGTAAAAGAGAGAAATTTGAGTTGTAAATTTTGCAGTATGACGTGTATAAAACATGGTTTTAGATACGTATAAAATGTGGTAGAATTAAGATCAAAAAATGATAAAATATTATTATTACTGTAATGGGATAATATTATGTGAAAAAATAATGGATTTGGGTACTTAGAAGACATAACACATAAAAATTCAACTTGAATAGAAAGAGAATTGGAGATTTCCCTTACCTTGAAGAGCTATTCCTAAAATGTGAGGATGGGACCTTGGGGGATTTTGGACACCATTATGAGAATAAAGATGAGGAAAAATCACTAAAACATCTTGTAGGATGGATTTTGAGTTAAGGGGAATGATGAAATGGGTGTGTATTTATACAAAATGGGAAAAATTGTTTAATAATTTCCAAATATAGGTCTTGGAAATATTAGTTGCGGAAAATGAAAAACCAATTTCTTGCCCATGGATTTTTGTTATATTTATAAAAATTTGTGTCATATTGTATGATATTATAATCAACTAGAACTAAACACCAATTTTTAATTGTTCTTTTGGAATTTAAAAGTAAATACTCTCTAATGTGATGTTTTAAAAATAAAATTTTCTTTCTTAGACTTTGGAAAGTCACTTATTGTTTTAGAAATTGATGAAAATATTTTAAAATAATTAATATTTATAAAATAACATATTTTAGGTAGTGGATTTTTTTAAATAAATTATAAAATCGTTATTACATAAGTATAAAGTCATACAATATACTAAAAACCCAAAAATATGATTTTAAATATTAAAGAAAAAATAATATATTTTAAAAAAAAATTATAAATACACCCTTACATATTTTCTATGTTTTTATTTCAAAAATATTTTTTTTTCCAAGAAAAATTCTTTAAATATTGCAATTTAATATTTTAAATATAACAACCCATATTTATTTAAAAAATATTTTAAAGGAATAGACAATTTTTTCACACATAGAAAAAACTTCCTAGTCCATTATAAAATTATTTTATCATTTATATTTAGATGATTGTTTTTGGAAAGTCTATATCATTAAAAAAATCATTCCGAATAAAATTTTTAATATATAAATTTTTATATTTTGTAAAAAAGAATTATGTTTTATTTGGGTCCAAAAATAAATTTACAAAATTCTATCTCAATAAAACATATATTTTTTTAAAAAACTGTTCTTAAAATAAATTATGGAATAAATTTTTTTTAAAAAACGAAATTAAAAATTATGTAACTAATACATGGATATGTGACCAATCATTATGCATACATACTCTCTAAGGGTGATTTGTGTGATGGTTATAGTTTTATGGGGTAAATTGGCTAACATCGACTAAGTGTTAAAATCCACTAACTTAAACTCATCATATTGTTGAATTTAATCATGTTTAACTTATTAAAGATCTACTTGGGATTTCTCGTAGGGAACCCCAATGACACTACATCCCTTCCCAATTTGAAAAATGGTCTTTAAATAACATGAATCTATTAGTTGGTTCCATTGATTCTCCATTCTATATAAATTTTTCATTTTCATTAATAATTATAAAACCTAATTATAATTATAAAATTATCAACCATGGGTATAGTTTCCCATGGTCATATTATCCAATGGTAATATTTGACGAACATTCATATAAAGTTCGAATCCCAATGGTCACATTTCCCTTTATTCCCTATATATATCACTTCATTTTTTCATTCAAAATTGACTAAAGTTTATCACTAAGGTTATATTTTCATTTATTTAGATGTTGATTGGTTTTCAAATATTTTTTCCATTTATTTATCATATATTGTGGTCACTATGATTCTATCATATTGGGGTGATCCTTTCTTTCCCATTTTAACTATTCTATTATATATTTTTAGTCCAGTTTTAATGTTTGGAATTTAAATTGGTTTTATAGTTGGATAATGTAATTATCATTGTTAATGTTCTAAAAAAGGTTTGGGTTCAATTAATTTTGTATATGTATAATATTATATAATATATCACAAATTTACTTAGAAAATAAATATAAACTTAAAGGTATTGGTCATAAAATTCTCTCCACTTATAAAATTTCATCCCAGAAATTTCCAATCATTCTCTCAGTTGAGAAAAGGTTAGGGTAATTGATTTTCATTTTCTCCTATGGTTCCCACATTGCTTTTTTATTTTTATAGTTCCTCCAAAACACTTTGAAAAGGTGGGTAGTATTATTGTGTATAAATTTTTCTCTATGGTATTAGATCTACACTGGATATTCCAAATAAAAGTTGTCATGTTCCAATTATACCACCTATAGATTCAATAGTTGCGAGGGATAAGGGATATACTTCCTTGTGAAAAATATGCGGAATACATCATGAGCTTGAGAAATATTTGGTGTAAGTTCTAGCTGATGGTCCACTACTCCTTTATGATCAAGGATTTTAAAGGGGAAATTTACCTAGGGTTAAGCTTCCCTTTGTTTCCAAATTTCATAAATCTGTTCCATGATGATATACAAATGAAAATTTTATCTCCAACATCAAACTCAATTTTATTTCAACGATTCTCATCATATCTCGTCTAAATAATCTTAGCAGACTTTTTTATGTTCTTGGATAACATGAACATTTTATATAATCTATTTATCATTTTCAATCCCAAGTAGATTTCTCTCAATTAATTCATTTCAAAAAGAATTACTTCTAGATATCGTTCTATATAGAGCTTCATATGGTGCAATTGGAATACTAAATTGGGAATTTTTGTTGTATGAGTACTCAAATAAAGGGCGGTGTTGATCCCATCCAATTTTAAATTACATTGAGGATTTACTCATCAAGTCAGGAAGTTTTTGAATATTTTTTTCAGATTGGCCATTAGTTTTGGTGTGAAATTACATATATAAAATCAATTCAGTTTTCCAAGGATGTTGAAGACATCTCCAAAATTTTGATGTGAACCTTGGATCCTGATCAGAAATGATAGTAATTGGAACCTCTTATTGTATTTCCACATAATTTACATATATATTGACAAGTTGGTCAATAGAAAAATATTTTCATGTAATAATGAAATGTTATTTCTTGGCGAGTCCATCCACTATAACCCCTATCCCATTGTTTCCTTTGGATGTTCTTAGGAGACTTGTGATAAAGAAAATAGTGATATTTTCCTATGTCCATGTTGTTATGGGTATTGGTTGCAACACCCATTTATGAATTTGTATCTATCCATTAACTTTATAGCATATAAATAACCTTACAATGTATTCATCAATCTCCCTTTTCATATCATGCCACCAATAATGATCCAGAAGGTCCATATACATTTTTTTTCTTCCAGGATGGGTAGAGAATGTTGAGATTTAGGCTTCATCCATAATATAAATATTTATATCTAGGATATATGGATAATATAACATTTTATGGTATTTCAATACACCTTAATTATCAATATTTAACTAAAAAACATTCCATTAGTCACATCCTTTATCTTATTTTTTAATAAATGATCTTCTAATAGATCTTTCTTGATCTTATCTAGTAATGGTGGTTAAGAAATTATTTGGGAAAGGGTTGATGATATCCATTTTATTATGATTCCCACATATATCTTTACATGGCCCTTGATCAATGTATCTCCTTAAATACTCATTATTTTCCATATAATAGGAATTTCTTACACAATGCATCTGAGACCTTGTTAGCTCTTCTGATATGACAATGAATTGAATAGTCATAGTCCTTAAGAATTTACAGACATTCCTTTGTCTCATGTTCAATTATTTTTTCACTAATATATACTTAAAACATTGGTGGTATGTGATTATATATCATATTTCTCCCCATAAAGGTCATGCCTTTAAATTTTCAGAGAAAAAATGACTTTAGCTAGCTCCAAGTCCTAGGTAAGATAATTGTTCCCTTGAGGCTATAACCATTTTGAGGTATAAAAAATAACCTCTTAATTTTTAATGATTACATGAACATTAACTCTTAGATATTTGTCACTATAAATAATAAAACATCATAGGGTAGAGGGTATAGTTAACGTAGCTATATTAACTAACATCTTCTTTAGTTCTTGGAAACTTTATTCACACTCCTTTATCCATAAAAAGATGGCTCCTTTTTTAGTTGGCTGGGGTAGTTGATTCAAAAGTCATGAATATTTTTTCAAAAACCACCTATAATATCCTTTTAAAACATGGAAACTATGAATCTTAATTAATGTTATAGGATGAGGCCACTCCTCTACCACTGTTATCTTCATAGTGTCCACTGAGATTCCTTCATTGGTCAAAATCTGTCCAGAGAACGCAACATCTTATAATTAGAAATCAAATTTTTTTAATTTTCTGAACAAATTATCTTTAATAATAGTTTTTAATATTACCATTAGATGATCATAATAATCTTCTCTAGGGTTGGATTATATCAGAATATCATTAATAAAAAATAACATGATTTTTTCAAGGTATTCCATAAAGACTCTATTAATAAAATTCCTAAATATAGCATGATAATTAATCATGATGAAGGAAATAATAGAAATATCATAATGAGTATATCTTGTTCAAAAGTTAGTATTTGGAATATATTTTTTTACCCACAATTTATGATAACTAGATAGGGGCTCAATCTTGGAGAAGAATTGATCCCCATGATGCTTGTTAAATAAATCATCAGTCCTTGGGAGAGGGTACTTATTATTTACTATAATCACATTAAGATAATTATAATCAATGAATATCCTTATTTATCCATACTTCTTCTTTAAACAGATAATAGGTACTCCCCCAGGGTTCACACTTGGTCAGATAAATCACTTGCTTAAAAGATCATGAAGTTGTTTCTTTAATAACTCTAACTCCTTATTTTCCATTATATATGGGGTCTTGGATATCATTTTAAATCTATGTATGAGTTCAATGGATAACTCAACATATATTTCTAAGGAATGTATATATAACAATTCAGGAAATACATTAATGTATTCTTGAATGATTGGGACATTCTCTATATTTATACTTTCATTTACTTCTCCCTCTTCACTGATCATCTCCATAAAGAAGGTTGTGGGAGGTGTTTGAAGACAAAGCTCATGCCATGATATATCTCCTTTGAAAATAAATACATGTTTTCCATTCAATACTTTGGAAATTTTCTTACTTCTTTAGTTGATCATATCATAATACTTTTAGATAAATTCCATCTTTGGTATAGCGTTTAATTATAACATGGGAATGACAGCTAGATTTGTACCGAGATTGTACTTTCCAAATTAAAAACTACAGTTCATATACAATGTTGATGCTAGGATAATAATTCCATGAGTCTTGACAGATAAATATATATTATAATTTTTGAGATTGATTATATATTCTTAGAAAACTTATATGAAATAAAGGAATGTGTAGATTCAGAATCAAACAAAGTACTTACTAGCTTTGAGATCACAATGAGTGTACCTACCACCACATCATTTGGAGCCTCAAATTCATCCATCAAGATAGAAACAACATGACCCCGATCCATTTTATTATGTTGAGGTTTATGGTGTCCCCCCTCCATTATCTTTATATTTGGACATATATTGGAAAATTTCCCAATCCTTACACACTTAAAGCATTGAACTTTTGACTAGGCCTCCACTACATTCCCATTTTCATTATTTTTGAGATGTCAAGACATAACCTCACCATAAATGCTTCAAGTTATATTTATATATCTTCCAAATTTTAAGCAATTTCAACCCCCATGTAAGAATTTTCAAGAATTATTCTTCCCACATTTGATTCACATGGAATGTTGCACTTTATTTCCCCATCTTCCATGAACAATGTTCCTCCTTAAGTTTGGCACTATTTCTCTCTTATTTTCATTCGACTTTTTTACCACCACCAATCTAAAACCACCAGTTCATCCTTCATATAACAACATACTATATATTTTTATCTTTCATTGTATCAATTTTTTAGATTTATCTGTACATGAGGTCTCAGTACACTGAAGAATATATCAATTTTTCCTTTTAAGATTCATATAAAAAATATAGGTGTATCATGAAAGTATTTTAATGTTTATTTAAAAAATTATTAATAATTCATATTCCTTCTTATTCAGATTTAATAATTCCTTATTCATTTTTTATGCCATCAAACAATGTAAATATTCCCATGAACTCTTCCAACTATATAGAATTAATCTCTTTTCATGGGGTTTTAATCAGTTTACACAACCGATCATCATCTCTTTCTAAGTGGTATAATCCTAGGGTCATATATATTTATCTGAACAACAAAGTACATAAAATATCATTCTTAAAGAGCTTATCCATTTTTTAGTAATCACTGGGTCGGTAGATCCACTAAAATATGGGGGTAATTGATGCAAAAAAATACATAACAAAAATTTATTCCCTTCGAGGTAAATCTAGTCTCTCCACTTGATTCAAGTTATTTTTCATAAATCAAGTTAGTTGATTCATCAATATCATGATGTTTTCCATTCCAAAAACCATCATAATTCCATCAGTGCATCATCTATTATACTCATCATTTATATAGTTCCTCCCATTTCATTCTATTTTCTATAAAAGATGAAAACCATAGTGAAAAAACATGTATCTTTTCGGAATATTATAATTATTAGATGAGTTTATTTCTGAAATAATCATGATAAAATATATTAAAATTTCTGTAATAATTAATTTTTCTATATATCATTCATAATGATTGCTAAAAATATTCTGATTAACCAAATATATCCCTCAGGAGTGTTAAAAAAAATGTGCATTGAGTCTAATTTTCATGCCCCGGATCCTAATCGAGTATAGCTACATGTAGTGTTTTTGGGTTTTACTCCAAGGTATATCTATTCCAGAGCCATATCCACTTGTACTATCTAAATAAGGATGTATTTTCTTTGAAAAAAAATTACTTAATACTCACAAAAATACCAGGATTTTCCCCAATATATAGACTTGTCAGCAAGTATCATACTATTGTTTTAACATTATAATCTTCACAGACAACTAAACCATTATCTGATACCACTTATATCATCCCACCTTTTTATTACATAACCTTTCATTACTTGGTAAAAAGTACCCATTAAAGAGTAGTTTTCTTGTAAATAAGGTAAAAAAATACATGAGAACATAAAAAAATTATTATAAATAAAACTAAAATATATCCTCTTAGTTATTTCCTATGTTACTTTTACTTTATCTCCAATATTGGGGACATTAATCAAATGAAATGGGCTATCAGGAATCCCAGTAAGAGAATATATAAGGGAGGAAACATTCATTTGATCATGAGACATAAAAAACAACATGAGGCATAATAAAAAAGCATTAAAAAGAAGAATATAATAATAATAATAACATGAATAATAACATTGAAATGTGTCTACAACATTTAAATTATAATTTCATAAGTATATCACTATGTTTTATCCCCACAGTGTCATAAATGAGAATTACCGAGGTTATTCACCAAGGTATTGTAAAACTTTTCATATGTAGAGATTAAATTATTTACCCAATGCATTGGATTTATGTCAAGGAACACACTTAATTTGTTTTAACTTCTCCTTATCCACAAAGAAAATAATAAATAATTTCATCAATAACCCATGGATAATAAATATTGGGTTTCTTAACAAAATCATGGCATAAAAAAGAGCTTAAAGACATGATCATTATATCATTTTCAACCCACAAAAGGAAATATGGGTTTCATATATATAAATACTAGAATAAATAAATCATTATAATCCGTTTTTACCCATTAAAATGGAAGAGTTTTGGGTATTTGAAAAAAAAAATTCCTTAAGTAAAAAAGGGAAATTTGAGAAGTAAATTTGGTTGCATGATGAGTATAAAACATGGTTTTAGAAAAGGGTAAAATTATGGATAAATAAGGTACCTCATGGATAAAATAATATTATTATAGTAATGGGATAATTGAATGAGGGAAAAAATAATTTAATTTGGAAATTGGAAGAAATACCATATAAAACGTGCACTTGAAAGGAAAGAGAAGTGATAATTTCTCTTACATTGAAGAGTTGTTCCTAAAACATGAGGATGTGACCTTGGGGATTGAGAAAACCTTGGGGAAAATCATTATTAGGAAAATAACTAGAAATTAAAGGAAGATGTATTTAGAGTAAAGGGTAATGCTGAAATGGGTGTCTATTTATAGATAAGGTGGAAATATTTTGTAATAATTTCCAAATATAGATATTAGAAATCTAGGATTTGGAAAGTGAAAAACTATTGTATTAACTAGGGGTTTTCTCATTTTTTTGAAAATTTGGGTGAAATGGTATGATATTTTAATCAATCATAACCAAATATATTTATAATTATTCTTTTGGAATAGAAATTTAAAGATTATACAATGTAATTCTTTAAAAATCAAATTTACCTTTTTAGACCATGGAATGTCAGTTATAGTTTTAGAAATTGATTAAAATTTTGTGTAGAAATTAATATTAATAAAAAATATTTTAAGTCATTTATCTTGTTTTATTAATTATTTAATCATTGTGCAATATGTATGAAGTCATAAAATATACAGAAAACCTAATATTGTATTTTTTTTATTCATGAAAAAATAAAGCATTTTGAAATATAATCATAAATTAACTCTAACTGAATTTTTATGTGGTGATTTTAAAAATAAATTTTTTTCATAAAATAATTATATAAATATGTTAATTCTAACTTCTAAAAATAAAAAACCTTATTTATATTGAAAAATTATTTTTTATGTCATAGTCTAATTTCTAACACTTGAAGAAAACTTCCTAGGCCATTATAAAATTATATTATCATTTATATTTAGATGGAGTGTTTTAAAAGTATATATAACTAATGAAAATATTATTTTTAATTCCTTTTTATTACAAAAACGTATACCTTTTCTAAAAAACAATTATTTTGAATTTTTGTTCAAAAATCAATTTATCAAATTTCATTTCAATTAAACATATATTTTATTATGAAAAACTATTCTTAAAAAGAATTTATGGAATATAAATTTTATTTATAAAAATGATATTTAAATTTATGTAACTATAGTCTATACACGTAACCCATTATTAATTCTATATACTCTCTAAGTGGGAGTTATGTGATGATAGTAGTTTTATGAGTTTTCTTAGCTAATGTCGACAAAATGCTAATCTTCACTAACATGAACTTCTCCCATCGATGATTTTGTTCAAGTTTCACTTGTTGAAGATTCAATTTTTCATGGTAAATGGTGAACTCCAATGGTTATTCCTCCCTTTAATGTTGAGAAAAATGGGCTTCAAATGGGACTACTCTACTGGTTGAGGCCATCGATTCTCCTCTCTGTATCAATTATTCATTGTCATTACTATATATAAAAACTTATTATGATATTAAAATTATCAACCAAGTGAATGGTTTCCAAAATTCATATTAACCAACAATCATATTGACCAAGAGTCGTATTTTCCAATAGTCATATAATAGTAGAATCCCAATGACCACACTTTACTTTTATACCCTATAAATATCACTTATTTCTTTCATTCAAAATTCAAAATAATTTATTTCTAAGGTTATATTTTCATTTATTAAAATTATTATTTTTTATCAGTTACATTGATTCATTTCTATGTAATTGTCTATAGGGGTGATGATTCTATCAGATTGGCGAAATCCTAACATTACCATTTTAGAAATTTTATTTTATATTTTTTCTAGTTATAATTTTTGTAATTTTAATTGGTTTCATATCTGAATAATGTAATTATCCTTTTTAATGAGATAATATTTTTATGATTTCTATTTATTTTGTACATGTATAATATTATAAAATATATAAGACGCATTTATTCAGAAAAAAAATATCATTTACAATGTATGTATGATTACAAACAACCTCTATGGACAATGGATAATGGGAATGATTAGGGGATCACTACCCCTAAGGATGATCACGAGAATAATGTGGTGAAATATACACTCATCACCCCCTCAAAATCATTAAGTGTATAATTTTACTCTAGATATATATGATCGTTCATATCTGGAAACATTACAAAAATCATTACACCAACACCCTAATGATTTCGTACTTACTTACATATGAAAACACATATGTCTATGTTTATTGCATCCAAAGTATTCAACTATTCACTGATTTATGTTTTTGGTAATTGTCATCATGATTTTTTATTCTCCCTTTAATCAATTTTATGGAATTCCTCGTATTAGATAGATCTTTCTACATATATATCATATCATTTTTTAGATAAGGATATCCAATTTTTTGTATCCAATAAACCTATATTAATTAATATATATATGGAGAAATATGAACTATTTATCGAATGTACATTATATATAAGGGTATAAATACAAAAATGTGGGAGTATTTAGAAAATTTTTTAGGGATAAAGTGAATATTGAAGATATTCTTACTATGTGAGAATATTTATGCATTTTTTAAAATAGACTTTTCGATTCCCCAAGATCTTGACGTTGATTTATTAATATAACTTTTACTTGGTTCCATGAATATATCAAAGAGTATATATGGAATGGGTTTGGTTGATTTGAATGAATTGTAGAATTATCTATAATAGAATATGGATAAAGGTTATATATTCCCAGGTTCTTCACCATGGGGAGCACCAGTCTACTTTTTTAAAAATAATGATAGATCAATTTTTTATCTTCATTTATTATAATTAAATTATAAATATTACATTTAAGAAAAATTATCCTCTAACCTGTATAAATGACATATTCAAGCAATTATAATGGATTAAACACTTCTCCATTATATATCATCAGTAAAAATATCAGGAATTAATGGCGAACAAATATTAATATACAGAAGATCAAATATTATTCAAGATATAAACAGTATGAATTCAAATTGAATATTTTTTCACTAATATATAACAATGATATCTTCAAGGAATTAATGAACATAATGATTAGATATTACCTAAATCAATTTTTATAGTCTTTTTAGAGGACATTGTCATATATTATAAAAGAAATAAATACCATATAGACCATTTATAGATTATGTAAATGACCTTGGTAAAGGAGTAAAAGTATGAAATATATATAAAGTTTGAATTATGGATACACAGAGAATCATTCTTTAGAAATATAACCACAGGGGAGGGTATATCTATAGATCCTTAAAAAAATAAATTATTCAACAATTTACAGAAATAATATTTGTAATAAAGAATAATTTTTTTCATGGAATATTTGGATAGTATCAATTATTTATGAGAAATTTCTCAAAATTTCCAAGCATAATAACCATGTTGGAAAGGGTGTAATTCTCCTATAGAGAGAATAATGTGAATATAGTTTTATGGACCGTAATTGATAGTTTGTCAATACACCTATACTCATCCAAAATTATTGTGGAGAAATGTTTTTTATATAAAATAATGAATAAAAGAATGGATTTGGGTGTTCCATTGTGAAAAATTACATGGTGGTAGGTTTTGTCTCACATCAAGTAATGATTTGTGAGAAAAATTTACCAATGCATAATCTGGAGCTATAAGTAGTAATATATGAATTAATGATACAGAATAATTATCTATTTAGTTACAAGTGATATATGTATATTATTTATAAGAGATTAAAGTATATATTCACAAAAAATTGTAGAAAATGTGATAAATGAGATGATCAAAGTTGATCAAATATTATGACTTCTCAATAAATTACCACCTGAAGAAGGAGAACAGGGTGTTTTTTGTTATGAGTGTGAAGGATCATGCTACCTTATCCATGATATTGACTAAATGATTCCGAATAATCCTATTTTATCAAAGGATTAACCAAGAGGTCAAAATGGATGTTGAGAAATATAGTCATTCCGAAAGCATTACTCAATCATCCATCCATATGATGATCAAGGGGGAATGTGAGAAGGATATATTACTACATAATAAGGTAATGTATATTATAGAATTAAATGTTGAAAATTACTGAATTGTATGATTTTAGAAAGAAATATTTCCTATATTAATTCCATAATTGTTGAAGGAAATATTGGATGATGCACATATATCACTATTCTCCATCAATATTTGAAGAAAAAAATATGTTTATTAATATAAATAATCATTTATAGTGGGAAAAATTGAAGAGAGTCACTATAGAGTATATATCATGATAATAATTCTATAAAAAATTTAATTTTGAACATCATAATTCTAAGCGAGTGAAGAAGCTATTACTTATACCTATATGGAAATTTGAGAACATCACCATGGATTTCATAATAGGTCATCCCAATATTTATAAAATTGGTAATACCATTTGGGTTATGGTTTATCAACTTATTATGTAGGTACAATGATTTTATTTTTTACAATATTTATTACTCAACCAATCTACAAACATTTACATTATGAAATTGGTAAGGCTGCTTTGGGTACCACTTCCAATTATATCAGATCAATATCTGAGTTTTACCTAGAATTTATATATAATTCTTCAATAAGGATTAGATATGTTGTTAAAAATTAGCCATGATTATCATCCTCCTAATTATGGTCAATATAAAGGGACCATTAAAAATTTATATGATATTTTTACATCTTAGTCAACAGATTGAAAAGGAGGTTGGGATTAATATAGTACTCTAATATAGTTCCCATATAATAATTGTTTTCATTATTACATTCAAATCACACACCATGAGGCTATATATGTTAAGAGGTGTGGAATTACAACTTGTTGCTATGATTTAGAGTGTAGAAGCTCTTTAGATGATATTTTTTAAGGGATGCCATAGATGATTCAACGCATTCATTGGGATAGAAATTTAGTAAAAATTTCAGAGAGGAGATATATTTATAATCCTTTGTGTGAATTACATTTTTAATTTGGGGGTATGGAATTCCATTAAATATCATCAGGGAAGAGGGTTATGAGATTTATAAATTTTTAATGTTACGTCACATATACATTGGAACCTTTAAAATCCTCAATTGTGTGGGGATAACAACTTATAAAATTATAATTCATTTATCATCTCAAAAGTGCATGATGCATTCCATATATGAATTTTGAGTATGTAAATAACTTATCCATGATATATATTTAAATCAATGGTTATAAAACTAGAACATGATCTCAGTTCTGGGGAATAATTGATAGTGATCTTGTATTTTAGAGACAAAGTAAAATGAAATAAGACCACTCACCTGGTTAATGTTCCTTAGAGGAATCATATATTTGAGGAAGTGGTCTGGTAACCCAAATATTTAACAAGCTAGAAGTTTGATAATCTATTTTCACCTAAGTATAAAATATTTGTGGTGAAATTTATTTTAAAATATGTAAACTATAACACCTCATATTTTAACACTTTTACATGTTGAATAGGTTATTTCCCATAAAACACCAAACTAAAATGAAACAAAATATATTTAATTGGAAAAAAAATATTATAATAAAATATAAAAATTTATAAATCATGAGAATTCAATATCAAACATCATTATGAATTTTAGATGTTGAAATCACAACTAGATAAAAAGATTATGAGCATGAAATCTCCATCCTTATTGTTTTCCCTAAGATCGTACCACTTATTACAACCATTAAAAGAAGGAAAAAATTTATAAATATATTCAACATTTTTAAATATAAATAAATTAAAATGATGATTTAATTTTATTGATGTGTATAAAGTCAAATATGTGATTATAATATGATAGTTATATATATGGTCATTGAACATATAGACATTTGATATATAACTATTGTATATATTGTCGTTGGAAATACAGTTGTTGGGTATAAAAGTTTCTATTAATAATATTGAGTATTTAATATCCAGATGTTAATAATATGTCACACAAATATTTGAATTTTAATTAATATAAATAATTTTGTAATAAAATAAAAACTTATGAATTCATTTTATAAAATATAGATTATTTTGATGAAATGTTTTTTGGACATAATTTATATTAATTATATTTTAATAATTTAATGAAATATATTTAAAAAATAAAATGAATTTATAATAAAAAATGTAAATAATATCCAAAAAAATTTAATTAGTTTCGATTATTATAATTTTAATGATTCATAGTCGATGAAAAATTTATTTTTAAAAAAATTATTTTCTAATATATTATGAATTTTTATTTTCAAGATAAATTAATCATATTTTGAGTGTAAAAATTAATGACATATATTTTTTTATAGAAAAAAATCAATAAATAAATAATTATTTCATTATTATTACTTATTGTGTAATAATAATAAAGTCACTTTTATACTAAAGATGCTGTTTTCTAAAAAATATTTTATGTGCTTTTAATTTCTTATATAAAATTAATTTTAGTCACTTATAGAAATTTAATTTAACAAAATAGATTTTATTGTTGGAATAAAATCATTGAAATTATGGAATATGGAATTTTTTTGGGAAAAAATATGTTACAAATGTCGAAATTAATTTACAGTGTTAAGGTAAAATGATGAAATGAGGGTCAAATTAGGTGTCAATGCCTAAGATATCTCAAAACATATCTCTAAATTTTTTGGATGAGGTTATCCATTATAAAGTCCCATAAAATTCAATGGAAATTTTTTTTCTTAATTTTCTTGGGAATTTTACAAGAATGCAGTTTCTGACGGCACCTGATTCCGAGGCGCGGTGTGCCCAAAATCTTTTTCTGAATTTTAGCTCGGTTACGTTCCGTGAATGAACGAACGGGTATTTATAACTTTTGAACCGTTGCTCGGAATCAAATTCTGAGGGCACCGATGGAATCACAGCACCGGTAATTGTTTATAAACACCTTTTCTAGAGTTGCGTTTTCTCGGGTGTGGTTTTTAATTTTTGGGGGTTAAGTTAAGGAATAAAATAAAAGTGGTGGAACCAATTTTTATATTATTTTTATTAACCTAAGTTAAGTGGATGATGTGTGACCCACAATATCCTACCAACATGGTAGGATATTTTTGAGGTGGGGACCACACAAGCCCCACTGTTTTTTTCTTCATAAACCCCACCTTTAATTAAGTAATGCACCAGCACCCCCTTCTTAATGAAGTAAACCCTTGCATTTAATCTGGTTAATAAACGCCTCATTAATTGGGCGGTTTAAACTCCTCAATTAATTCAATTAATTGATTGTTTCTTTTTGAAATTCAAATCATTGGCTGGTGTGTTAATAAAATAAGGCAACTCTTATTTTATTAAAGTAGTTGGGTTGTGAGAGGCTGGGGAGAATTCTCTCAGGTCCTTGAATTTCTTCCTCCTCACGAAGAACGCGAAGAACGCGAATAATGCGGAGAACACCAACCTCCGAAAAAGGTCGACAAGAACACCGGTTCCCCGGAGATCGATGCCGCGACACTGACGAATCCTTTCTCCGCGACGCGACGATCCTCCTTCCGTGACGCTTCTTCCGGGACATTCCTTCTCCCGCGACAATATTCGAATCATCGACGCTTGAGGTAGGGGGATTATTATTTGATTTGTTCCTGATTATGTCATCGTTGAATTATCGTCCATTTGGGTCCGCCTGTTATCAGAATAACGGGAGGAGGTCAGACCGCATGAACACGGCCGACCCTCCTCTCCCCTTTGGTTGTTTGTTATTGTTTGTGGCACGAACAAGGCAACGCGGCGCCGAAGCACCGCGCGAAAATATTAATGAAAGGGGGAGAAGCGCAGCGCCATCGCGCCGCGCCATTGAAGATGAACCAAAGACGTGGTGCCATCGCACCTCGTCGGAGAACCAAAAAAGCGTCGCAGACGGAGCGGGGCCGCGGCAGAGGGGTGCAGCGCCGTCGTGCCGCGCCGGATGGACCAAGGCCGCGGTTGAGGCCGCAATGGAGGGGGGAGACCGGTGACCGGTTCCGAGCCACAGTCGGAGCAGGGGGACCGGCCAGCGCCTGTCCCATGGAAGTAGCAACTGGCCGGCCAGACCAGGCCAGCCGGTCCGGGGAAAACCGTGGGTTCGTAACCCCCGGTCAGCCAGCAGGTGCGGCCCCCCCACATGGGGGCCGCGTGTTCCCCACGCGGGGGGCAGCGCACCCGCCCCTCTTCGCTCGGCCATAATGGCCAAGCCGCCTAGCTTCCTGGCCCCTCGGCCAGTGCTAGTGTGCCGGGCCGGGCTGGGCCGCGCCCAAGCGGGCCGGGTCGGACAGGGCCCGAACCCCCAAATACCAGACCTCTCACGGTTTTTTGCCCATAACTATTGCTGATGACCTCTGATCAGTGCACCGTCAGCTGTGATGTAATCCTTGGATCGAGACGGTCGTTTTGGAATATTACACTCAAGAGTTCAGAGTACTTTGGGTTCATCCGGGTTGGTTCGTACACGAAACCAACCGGGCCCTCGAAGCGGAAACGCTAATAACTTGAGCTCCGGACGTCCGATTGACGTACCGTCGACTTCGATGGATTACACTAAGTGAGACGGACCTTTTGGATTAATAAAATTGAGTTTTAGATGCATATGGAGTATGTTTGGGTTTGTTTTGACTTAAAAACCAACCGGGATCCTAGAACGAAAAGGCCAATAACTCTCAGACCGGGCGTCCGATCGACGCGCCGTCTGTTGCATTGAGTTCCTGTTGAAGATACAGAACTTTTAGATACATTAACTCCAGACTATGTGTCAGTTGATGTATCAGCCCCTCGGCTCGTGGAGCGGACCCTCCTGAACGAGCTTGCGGTGTGCGGGAACCCTAGAGCTGGATATGACTACGACGACGATGACGACTGTACAGAAATCCTCCGTGGATTCGACGACGACGACTACAACACTCAATGATCCTACGTGGATCAGTGCTACCGATCCTGTGTGGGTTAGATCTTATGTGGGTCAGCGCTCAGTGGTCCTATGTGGGCCAGCGCCTACAGATCCTGTGTGGTTCATTAATGGGGTTAGTTACCTATCGACCCATTGTGGGTCATTGCGGGGTTAGTTACCTATCAATCTTTTGTGGGTCATTGCGGGGGTTAGTAGCTATCGATCATGTGTGGGTCATTGCTGGGGTCAGTACCTATCGATCCTGTGTGGGTTCTATGGCTTAGATGAATTAGTGGCAATATATGATCATCTCTATCATCTTACGAAGAAGTATTTCTGTGTGAGATGAATCTTGATTTGATTTCCTATGTGGATTGTGTTGTGCTATTCTGTGTGAATGTGATCAAACGTGGGCTCGGATGTTAGAGACGAACAAGAATTGATGACATTATGTATGGGCATATACCTAAGTGGTGTTGGATGTTACTTCGTGATTGTATCTTCCTTTGTGGATTATCCTTCGTGGATTTTGAGAGACATTCGGGGGTCTCGGGGTCCCTACTGAGTAGCTTATAATCACCCCTGCACGGGCTATGCCCGCACTACATTGTGTTGGTTGTAGATGACGGACATCGCTGATCATGGTTGAGGCTTGCGGAGCAGGTCGGTACCTGGAGGTGGACCACTGGGCGAGGCGTACTCAGAGCAGACGGCTGGACCCGAGGAGCTGTGGAGGCTATCTGTACCCACCCTTCAGGTGGGACTTCTAGTGGACGGATAGAGGCCACGACATTACTTTTTAGTTATTGTACTCCCTTTTTCAGTTGTACTTTACTTTAATTTTGGGTTTGTATTCTGGCCCACATACTTTTCCGCACTTACTATTATACCCAGTTTTTACATAGTGTTTACTTCTGCTTGCTTGCTCTGTGGTGTTTGTTTACTTTACAAAGGAAATTCCTTCCCTTTTTACTGGAAATTACGCCTTGGTGCTAGTCTCCAGCCCCTGGCCTATGGAAGGCGGGCTTGGGGTAGTCACGGAACGGGCCCTGAGGAGGGGTTGTGACATACATGAGCAATATATATTATATAGTATCTTTATATCCACTTTAAATGTACAAAAATACGTTCCCTACAGATTAGAGAGTTGTTATTTGTAGAAATTAGGGTGAGCCATCTCTTATATGTGGCATGATTGAAATAGTGTATCAAAAAAGGACACTTCTCTGGTCCCACTCCCTCTAGAGGGGGAGCGATGCACCATGATCCCTTTAATGAATATCTATTGATAATTACACCCATTCCAATACCCTAGATATCCTCCTTTTATTTTCTAAAATCTCACTATAGACTATGGTTCCATCACTCGTTGATAACCTCACTGATCTCTCGATCTCTTCCCTGAGTTAAAATAATCCATGATCCACCTAGATCTCAATTTGGTGGATCATTTTATTCATCATTTTCCCAAATTAGAATAAATTTATTTTACAATTTTTTATTCTTGGGGTTTTTAATAATGATATGTTATATATATTTTGGATTAGAGACACCTTCTGATTCCTGTAATGATCAAGAATGATCTGGTCTCAACCGAGTCTCATGCACTATGTTCCTTATTTTTTTTACTATGGTTTTCACTTAATGTAATAACCACTACCAAGAATATTAGTGCCTTCTTACCTAGTCTACCCCTCCCCTTTTATAACATAGAGTATCTTTAAATGCTTGGAAATATGGAGGGATAATTTCTATGTGTTGATTGTAGGATCCCTTCCCTATTCAATTGTCTTTATCATCACATTTTTATTGAATTAGGAATATTAATGTCTCTGATGGATGATATCTTTATTGAGATTAATGGAATTTATCATTTTAATAAATCAATGTGCTTCAATTCATGGGTTTATTTTTTTCTCTTTATGCAATCGTTTAGGGAATGCGCATGATTCCTACCAATGTGATCCTCAATAGGGTTCTTTTTTATATATTTTTTATATAAAATTTCAATAAAGATGAAAATATTAGTTTCATAGGTCCTTATAATATCAACTCTTCTAATGATGTTTCAGTTAAAACATATTCTCTCATTGATTTTTGGGAAAACGATATTTTATCAATAAAGAAGGTGGAAATTCATCCAAAATCCAAGCCTTGTTTAACCTTGAATCATATGATCCATTTAAATAGTATTTCCATAACTTGATAGACTTTTACATGGTTAGTATTCATCTATAGGATCGTTCAAGATCCTCATCAGATTCAATGAAGGGTGTGTTACCAGTTGGGAAGGAAGATGGTGCAAAACACATGGATCTGACTGTATCATAAGTGTTGTCAATTATTTAAGGAAAACTACTACAAAATAGTCCTTTAATAGTGATAAACATTGCCTTCATCAGTTATAGAAAAGCGATGAAAACATGAGTAATATTAAAATCCTGAGACTTTTATCAGTGGGAAAAAAGTAGCAATAAAAAAGAAAATTTTCACCGCTTCTTAAAGCACTGCTAAAATAATTCTTTATTAATACTATAGAAGCTCAGATAATGTGTACCTTTATCACTAATTTTAGAAGCACTAATAAATGTGTTATTTATCATCTCTTCTAAATGCACTGAAAAATATGTTCTTTATCAGTGCTTTCAAAAGCGCATATATAAGGTCATACTGCAGTATACTGTAACAGCACACTACAACACCACTACAATGTTCTTTTAAAACACACCACACCACCAAAATCCCCAAAAGCCCCAGAAACACACTAGATATATCAACATAAACAAGTCCTAATACATAATTTAAATGAAATAAATTTTAAAACAAAATTTTTGGAAAAAACACTATATTATAGTCATTTTAAACATTGATTTATACTATTACATAAATAAATATTATTACATAAATTCAAATACAATCCTAACTATCAAAGTTACTATTCTTTCCATTGACTTTATTTATAGAACTTCCAACACTACATGATCAGCATTGAACAAATGAAATCAACTTGAAAAAAAGAATCAACCTGTACAAGAAAAAAATTATTATTTGAGCTATATTATAAAGAAATAAATTAAACATATATATGAAATAAAAAAATAATTATATGGAAAATAATTTTACTTTTCATGAATAAAGATTACCTCTTCTATTGAGTAGAGGAAACATCGTTTCTCTTCCGAAAAGTGTAATGGAGGTAACTCGAAAGTATGTCATAAATGATCCACTACAGGGGTGGAATGGTCTTAAGGGAGAAGAAGCATGAATGCTGGACATATCACCCCAACATGAAAAAAATAATCCACATATATAAAAAATAATAATTATTTGATTAATACTAAAAATAAATAAATTAAACAAAAATATAAAACAATACATTGATTCTATGAATAATTATTCTATTGTGTAAACATCATGATTACCTCTTTGATTTAACATTGTAAGATTCGTTTCTCTTCTTCAAATGGTGGCGGAGGTAACTTCAAAGAAGGTGACAAAGGCCCCACTACTCGGGTGTAAATAACTTAAGAAAGAAGGAGCTTGAATGTTGGACAGAGCACCCTAAATCAAACGAATGAATCCACCTATATAATAAAGAAATTATTATGTGAGTAATAATAAAAAATTAATTAAATATAAATATGAAATAATAAATTAATTCTATGGTCAACGATTTTACTATTCGAACATCAAGATTAGCTATGTGATTTAGTAGCTGAATCATCAATTTCTCTTCCCGCAATGGAAGTGGAGGCAACGTAAAAGAAAGTGATAAATACACCACTACATGGGCGAAAATATTTTAAGGGAGAAGAAGAATTAATGTTGGACAAAGCACCCCTACTTGAAAAAAATAATCCTCCTATATAAAGAAAATAATTATTATGTAGTAATATAAAAAATAAATTAATTAAATATAAATATGAAGTAATATATTATTTCTATGGATAAGGATTTTACTGTACAAACATCAAGATTCCCCAACACAATAAAATCAAGATACCATGTTACCAAGGATTCCATTTTATTTTTTCTCAATCAAGTTTCACATTATCATGTCACTAATACAACACATTTACATGAACAAGTTATGACAAAAAAAGTACACGTAGTTTTCCACTACTTTCACACCAAACCCCCTTTCAAGATATAGGCACACAAAATTATTTCACAAACATGCCTCACACCTATTATGTATGTTAATAATTCAATTAAAAAGATTTATAAATTAACCTACAGAGGCACTGTAAGTCTTTATATAAAAAACACACCCATGTTCACAAGAAAATCATAATTTAAAAAAAACACACCTCATAACCACATCAAACATAATTTCAATCACTTATATAATTTAATAAATCTATTAAATAATTTATAGAACACTTATAATTAAAAAACATGAGTTTTCCCCAATTCATGACCAATTATATGGAAAGTACATTTTTTATAGATTATTAAACAACCCGAAATAGTTTTGAAAACATGTCTTCCATCCTTTAAAATAATATACAAGTCACATTAAGAAAAGGTAAAACACATTCAACAAGGAAAATTATATCAATTTCCTTTATGAACATACTTCCAAACCAATCCACATTAATGTGCATTTGAAAACATGATTTTCACCTTTCAAACAACCCGTACAACCCTTCCATAAAACACCACACTAAAACCCACACATAACATATCCATTTTCTATTACAGAATGAAAACCCCATAGAAACCACACCAAACCCTTCGAAAACACATTTCACATCACTCACACCATTTAATAAAACATTTTCACACCCCAAATTTCATTTCTAAAAAAAATTTATCATTATTTAAACACTTCACCAAAAATACTCAAAAGCTCACAATTTGGATAACATGCCCAAAATTATTCAATTCCCATAAAAAATATTTTTTCAGCACACATACACCACACCTTGATCACCCCCAAAAACAAATTTTACACTACTCAAACAATTAATTTAAGAATTACACTAATTTTTCACAACAAGACCGATATAGAAACATATAAATTTATCATTAGAAAAAAAAATCAACAGAAATGGATGTCAAATAAATTCCCAAACATGGTGTCACCACCAAAATAATTTATAGTTCACAAGAAAATTAACCATTAGAGAAAATTAAATTGTCTAAAATTGTTTGGTCACAGAATCACGTACCTCGGGCGGAAAAATTGACGGAAAGTGATGAAAAACCCCATTCACATCGCATCCACAATTGAAAAATAGATGTTGGATGATATGTTCATGCAACTAGTGCACCAACAATAGTCGAGTGTTGTTATTCGAATTTCGATTCACCGAGGAGGGGGAGGAGTAGCGGGAGGCTTCCTTGGAAATACCTTGATATCACAATGAGTTTTCAAATGGTTATGGTTTTTAAAATAGATCGGTACATTTTTATCAGTGCTTACAAATAAGAGCAGATAAATAGACATTTTATCAGTGCTTATAACATAATCACTGATAAAATGAAAATTTATCAGGGTTTTTTAGCGATGATAAAGACCTATCATTATCGTCGCTAAGAAGGAAATGAGAAAACCAATATTTATCAGCTCTAAAATTAGAGCTCTGATAAATCCTAAAATTTATAAATTTATATTTAATAAATAAATATACATAGTAAATATATTCATTATTTAAGTGAATATATTATTAATTTATTAATTACTTAAATATACAGAATTTTTTTTTATAATTATATAAATACTTTCATAAAATATTTGTTTATTTATAATTATAAATATATAATTGTATAAATACAGTGACTGTACATTTATAAATATATTTAATTATAAATAATATTTTAAAAATAATTTTTAAACATTATTAATGAATATCTCTTTTTAAGTGAATGAATCTATGTTTGAATTGGGTGAAATTGAATAAATTAAGAATAAGTACACTTTAAAAATATTGAAAAAATGGATATGTTTTGTTTCTGTGCATTGTATATAAAAATATATTAATTTCATATTTGTAAAATCAATATAACACATATTTGATATATGTTAAATTGAAAAATCAAATGACATTCAATTATATGTCAACTACAATGCAATTATAGTCAATATTTTTAATTCCTATTAATATTAAATTATAACCCATTATTCAATAAATATATCACTATTTAATGTAAAGCACATATATATTATTACATTTATAAATCATATTTATATATATGAATATATATTAATAACATTAATTCTCATAATTACCTAATTAATAAAATGTTTAATAGTAAATATTGTATAATAAATCTATTAAATTTTATCAATAATTATTTAACTAATAAAATTTGAAATATTCTTTTAAATAAACACATTTTTATTATTTATTTATTTAATTTAATTTTATATAAATATTAATCATCACTAAAAATAAAGTGCTGATAAAGGATACCATGTATCAATGCTAAAAATAAAGTACTGATTAAAGATACCATATTTTAGAGCTAAAAAATCAAGCGATGATAAAAGATACCCTTTATCAGGGCTAAAAATAAAGTCTCGATAAAGAATACCAATATTAGTTCCATAAATAATGCACTCATAAAAGTTTCCTTTATCAGTGCTAAAAAGCCACACTAATAAAATGTAAAATTTATCAGCACTTTTTTTTAGCACTGATAAAAATTCCATTTATCAGTGTCTTTTTATTGTGCTGATAAATACCGACATTGTTAAAGGCATGTTTTGTAGTAGTATAGTGATCTTAGAGGACCCATAGCTGGCATGTAGGTTTTTAATCCTCCATAAGATAAAGTTGGGATAGATTATAGTTGATGATTTCTTATTTACCCTTCTTATGTCAACAAAACTCTTACTAGATTTCTTCTACATAATAAGCTTGTGAAATTTTGGGAGGATATCATAGATAGATGTTTTTGTATTATCTCCAATTGTGGATGAAGAGGATTAATACATTAATGAATATTTACTATGAGGAGTGTATACTGTAATGAAATCTATTTTTGATATATTTGGCTATAACATTTCTTCTATGAATAAAATTACAATGCAATGGAATACTCCAAATTAACTAAACCCCTAATGACAAGGTCAGACAAGAAGGATATTATCTTAAAGAATCCACAAAATTCACTATTCGGGGAGAAATTCGAGGATTACAGCTCCATGATTGTTGGTGATAATATTAAGACTATAAATAAGGGGGTTTTATTCCTTTTACTTATTGGATAAAATTAAAAGTATTCATAAAATATTCAATAATCATTTGTATGAGGAACTCAATATCGAAAACCACATTCAAATCGAGTTTTCAGAACATGAGGATGTTTAGACATAGGGACTAAAGGTGCCACATGGCTTGGTTGAAGACATAATCATATGGTTATACTAAAACATGGGATTTAATATTTTAGAGTTTTCTTGGGAAATTTTCCCCTGATTTCTTTCTCACAGTATTAGAATTCATCATCAACTCCAATGATGCTTTTTCTAAATTCATCATGAATTTTATTTAAAATGCATGGCATCGAATATTTTTTAGAACTAGATTAGAAAAAGTGATTTATTTTATTAGTTTTATTTCTTCTAGATATGATTGATTATTATTTTGACTAGGTTATAAATGTTTTTATGGTATAGTAGATTTGAACTGGAATTACCAAACCAAATTGGACTGTCTCGACTAGTGGTTTGTGGTATTAAATATTCCAGTATTCTACTAGGATAGAAGACTAATAGGTGGATATGAAGTATAAATATTGGTCTTAATGATTTATTTCACAGTTAATTATTTATGATTGAATGTGTTCATTCTAAATCATTCATATTATGCCACAAATGTGGGTATTCTTGTTCAATGTTTAATGTTTTTTTTATTTTTTTGGATTGGATCAATTTATTAAAATGTATAAGTTTTAGTACTTTTTATAGTAGTTTATGGAATTTTTTTGGAGAAAAATGGTTAATTTTTACAACTTTTAGTTTCTATGACATATAAGGTTCTCAAATTACCAAAAGTGACATTTTAAAAATTAAAAATGTACTTGGAAGGTATTTGCCGAAATTCCACTCAATCTATCCTATAAAAGGACCCATCCTTTTCTAAATTAAAATGAAAATTTCCTTCATTTATATCTTTAATATGTACCAAAATTCATTCACTTAAATACTTCTTATACATATGGTAGCTTTTGGTCTCAAGAAGGATGCCAAAAACTTTCACTCCTAAAGAACCTGTTTCTTGGAGCGAATTCATCAATATCGGCATCAAGTTCATCACCATAATTTTAAATTACATTCACATTTTAACTATTTATAAATATAATTCACCACTATAATTATGTTATTTTAAAATATAAAATATTCAAAAAGAATTATATTATTATAATAATATTTTATACCCTTGCTCATTCAATAGAATAATGTGTTCTTATTTGTGTCGGTTCATCAACCTACATGAATGATTCTACTCTGTAATAAATGTTTCTAAAATTAATTATTACCAAATAATTAATATAAAAAATATATAATATTAAAATGTAATAAATCTTATTAATATTCTTATATAAGGGTGTCCTAAAACATAATTTCAATTATTTAGTAACTCAATGATATTGGTAAATTAACCAAAACATGATCATCTTGAACTCCACTATCACAAACCATACATATATACTCCTTTAAATAAATATGAGGAATAATAAATTATTTCAACAGAATTATTACATGAAATTAAATAATCTACAAATAATGAACCAGTTATCATATAATAAAGATCATCTCAATCATAACAAAATGTTTTTAAATGATAAAAACTATTAGAATATGATGATGAAAATACACTACAAGAAACTATTACAAATACATGGAATAAATTAATATAATTGAATAATAAAAATAATAATTAATATGTACAATTTTATGAAAAAATCTATTAAGATGTTAATGTTTATTGTATAGGGGGATAAAGTATTTTTGTGGGAGTCATGAGCAAAGTTAAGGGTTTTTTCCAATCACACAATGAAATCCATATTTTCTATGTATAAATTCCCATTAGAGAAAATTATAAGTTCATTCTATCTAAATCCACTTAAACATTCATCTCTCATATTGTATTTCGTTAACTCTTAACATTTCCTTACCCATTGTTTTATAATAGTCCTAGAATGATGCTTATAAGGGGGATAATCATATGTATCATTTAAAAATAGGAATCATTTTCTTTTATATCCATGTTTTTCATATTTTTTTGACATTCATTTGAAATATTCTATGATGTATTAAGGTAATTTATATTTAATTTTACTTATTTTAGAAGATGGAAATGAAAATTTTGAACTCTCTTCTTTGACATTTTCTACATGGTTAATTAATCCCATCATATTCATCTACTTTTATTGTAATGATTCTTTTACATGTTTTAATGGTTTTTGAAATTAAATTTTTATATTCATTCAAATTTATTTACTAAAAAACTAATTTTTATATTATTTTATTTTAAAATAATATTTATAAAAAATTTAAAGTATATGTAGATTTGATTTTCTATTTAACATTCTAATATTCTTAAAAAAATTATATTTAGAAATAGACTTTAATTTTTATTACAATTCACTAAGGATATGATTTAAAGAAATCATCTACATTTTTTATTTAGATAATTTGCATTTTATTTCTAGAAATTTTCATGAAACTTATTTATTTCTCTTTGAGTATTTATGCAATGGTTAATTTTTAAAAGTGATTATATTCATAAAGCACAAATAACTATGTGTTTTCATTATGAAATGTGTGGGACTAGAATTATATATCCCTATAATGCATTATATAAACCTT
Source organism: Viscum album (assembly GCA_963277665.1). NCBI lineage: Eukaryota > Viridiplantae > Streptophyta > Magnoliopsida > Santalales > Viscaceae > Viscum > Viscum album. Next base: position 358,045 of record CAUJRU010000346.1, read on the forward strand.
TATAAATCATGAGATTTCATGTAAGGGGCTAGAGAGTTCCCTCAATACGCTATGTTGTGGGACTCTATCTACTATTTATTGATGGTTATAGTGGTTATCCTTGATATAAGATATTATTTTCAATATATATGTTTGTGAAATATTCCAATTTTAGGTTTCATGAATCATGATTATTGTCACATATTTTCACATTTATATAATTCATTCACAAGTTATTCCAAATACTTATGAAATATTAATTATTATGATTAATGTTTAATATGGTATTTTTTATTTTTGTTTTATGAAAATAACATGTTTATATCCCCATAGCCATATGTTTTTCTTATGATTACTTTTTATTTTTGATCAATATATCATATCTTTTACCCTTTATATAGAACATGATATTACCACTTTCTTACGTTTATTTTCCCTAGGTAATGAGGTTGAGTGTTATATAAAATATGAATAGAAGGATATCATGTGTAGAGATTTTTAAGGGATATGTTGAAGACTAATTGTAAAAAATAAGAAGCTCAAGTAGCTAATATCTGAAGACACTATACCAATAGTTTTTGAGATACTATTCATAGTGATATATAATTGATATTCATATAAAATGATGTATTATATATTAATATTATGCTCAGTCCATTTCATTGAGAATTTTATCTATGACCATCCCACGGGTCGTCCAATCTATTATATATGACTGTATGACATCACTACCACTCATTTTGTTTTAGCACGAGGTGTTGGTTTTTTATATCTATTAGTATGTATCTATGAGGCTTGATATTATTGGTATTATTTTTTAATGATAGTTTATTATTAATTAATTTTAATTTTTATGGATATTTTTACAAAAGAGGGTATAATTTCCCAAATAATATATTGATCCTCACCACTAGTCATTAACATCTGGTATATGGAAAGGCTTTCATGAGGTATGTGGCACCTAGTTTAGTTATAGAAGAGTAAAACTATATTAGTGATAAAAAAAAGTGTATATTTTAGAAATGTGTTTTTAATTTTGATGTGACCATTTGATGTTTTTATCTTGCCTCTAAAAGACATAAATGGTTAGTATGTGTTTTTCACATTGATGAATTGGATTTTACGTAAGTAACTAGATACCTTAGTGGTGATTTTGTTGATTAAATACTCATATATTCATGTGTGAGAAAGATCATGATAAATAATTAGAGATTATCTTATAGATTCAATAAGATCCCATTTCATATGTTGAATTCTCTATATTATATTTCTAGATTCTGAAGGAAGTGTTCCTAATAGATGTTATCTTGAGAAAATGATTTTTTTATCCTATGAAAATTTAGGTGATAATGTATTAATGGAAAAAATAATATATTTGAGATATGGAATTATATGGGTTTAGTTATATATTATCAAATATTCATTTAGGATTTTTGGACCTTTCTATATTGCATGACTACCTTGACTTATAAGAGAGTAATGTTTGAGTGGGATGAAAAATTACAAATGGTGTTTGACGAGATAAATTGAAGGCTTAATTCATGTATTGTTCTAATTTACCATTTCTTGATTGTTTGGTATGAAGTGTGTAATTATGTATTAATATTTGAATTATTATATGCGTTGACATGGTGTACAATATTTGGGTTGTTTGTGTAATAAAAATATTTTTTATTTTTTATATAATAAAATTTTAATGATATTTTAGGTATCAATTATGGTAAATTTTTTTTATAAATTTTGAGTGTTTTATTGTCAGTTCATGGTCATGGGGACCATGTGTACTGATGTTAAAGCTCTAAAGTAGGGAAATTATTTGTCACATGATTGTTGCATAGTCATAGTGATTGTGTGAGTTGATCGTTCATATTTTAAAATTAGCCAAAAATTCTGAATTTCATGTCGGAACCAGCCAAGGAAAATTATAATTAATTATTATACTATTATGATATTATTTTTTAATGTTTAGTATATTTTCTTAAATTAATAAAATTGTTTAAAATGTTTAACATAATTATAAAAGATAATTGTTTTAAAGAACTTATATATTTTTGTTAAATAATATTATAATGATATAAATATCAGTGCCTATATTTTCATTAGTGTAATGTAATTTTAAGAGTGAGAAATTGGGTATTCCAAATATATAATGATGGATGATAGTGTGAAAATTTGTTATAATTATACAACTTCAATTCAATATTATAACTATAATAATGACATTATTTAAAAAATAATTAAATAAAATTAAAGGGTAGACCCCCTCCTCATTTGTTTCACATGACATGCTAAATTGGGATGAAGAGTTATCATACTCCCTTTAGAATCATCTCTAACTTATAGGTTCTTCTTCACTGATCTATGTAAGGTATGGAATTTACTTTCCCATTGCCTTTACATTTCCCTTATCTCACTTATCTTTTCTCTCTTCCTTATTAGGTTATTTCTACTATGGGGTATATAAGGATTGAGGGTTTCAAAATTATAATAATAATCCCCAAAAACTAATGGTAATTTTCAGGGTTTTGGAAAAGGGTGTCTCTTATAGACTAATTTCATTTTGTTGGAATGGTATTGATGCTTGGAGGGTTTCCAGTTACTGAAATAGAGTCCTATATTATTATTTTGTTGAATATTATGAATATATATGTTTAATTAGTTGTGTAAATTCGAGAGTGAGTTTCATGGATTTGTTAGTTATACATTCATGGGGATGGAATATATTCTTAAGGATATTATAAATTTTCATACAATTTTTTTTTGTGTTCAAAGAACATATAGATATAAATGATGAGATATGTTATAGTTTTTTAAGGTTATTGAATTATTATTTTTGTGGATGTTTTATAATTGAAGTTAATTTGACAACTAAAAAATTTCTTAAAATCATATTGTATACATGAGAATAAAAAAATTAACAACCTTATCATACTATAGGATCTAGGATAATCCAATATGATGCAATGATACAGATCAAATGAATCCAACCTGTGTGATTAAGGAGGAGTTGTCAACCAATGACATTTTTCATCAGCATGAGAAATGCGAGGAAGTGGTTAGAAATGCAGTAGGCAATAGTCATGGTATGGGGTGAAACAATGAGAATAAAAAAATAGGGTATCCTTAATATTAAAATATAATGATGAAACCTTGTGAATTAATTTCCAATGTAAAATTCTCTCATGACATAAACATGAAAGTGGGAATACATCATCTGTTAATCATGTGATATGTTTTATCCACACTAGTGTTCTTCACATTATGAATTCCATGATTGATGAAACACCACAGATGATTAGATAAGATCTTCAAAATACACTATAAAAAAAATATTTATTTTCATAGAATCCTGAAGACACCATAAAGCATGAATAACAAGTTTATATTATGGTAGACATGTACAATGGTATATTGAAGGAAGATCATAGTACTTAAAAAGATATTTGTTGTAAAGTAAATTTTTTTCTAGATCTTGCGTAGAATTTAAAGGATAAATAAAAATTAGGATTAGAATTTTATTCATAATAAATATTTAATACTTCATAAGTATAGATGGTGACTTTATAAGGATCATCATTTTTTCATAAGGATTAATGATGATAATGTATGGATTACCATACATTTTAAGGATGAATTTTTCATAAGGATAGATTATATAAGAATTACATTAATAAGGATATTACTTTTAAAATATTATCAATACTATTATTTCAATATATATGATAGTCATAAAGTATAAAATATAGAATTTAGACAAATATTTGTGAAAAATTATATGGATCAGTAAATTATGAAAATAAGTGGTATAAAGGTATTTTAAGGGGACTTTATAAGGATCATTTGTGATACTATGAGAACTGTTTCATTTACACATAAGAACAATCACACCAGTTATGTAAATATTTGTGAAATTAAATGATTGTTATCAATCATGATTGATATTGATTATTAAGTGAATGTTTAATGATGGTTATTTAGTTTTGGATTATATTTATAAATCACAATATTTATTAAATAAGAAGAAATATTTCATTGGGTTTCCATATCAAAATTTTGTATAATATATATTCTGTAGTTATACATAGATGAAAAGGTATAACATTATATATAATTGAATGAGAAATTGTTGATTAAAATCTTGAAGATGATAAATTTATGATATTTGTGTAGGATTATATATTTTTTAAATATGCAGATTTATCTCATGTCATGATTCTGTGAGATTATAATTACAAATAAAAAGAATATGAAAGATAAAGACTATCAAATAAAATTGTTGAATATCTTCCCATTAAGATAATGGGATAAATATCTATGTGATTACTAATTAGAAGATTTTAATGTATAAGAGGTGAAGGATAATCCACTGTCATTATGATTTTACTATAATGATAAAGAAGAGGAAATGAATATTAAAAATATAGACACATAGATAAGAAGAAATATTGAGAAACTCAAAGGAGTTTATTGATACATTTTGTTCATTTTCATGAGAACACTAAGGATAAGAACATGATGAAATTACACTACTATAACTATCTACAAAATATATAGAGAAACAAAAAATACTTCTAGTTTAAGAATTATCATCACATGGGGAGTAAATCCTATTATGATTCGAATAAAGACAAGATGAACTCTCACCCATGATTAATTTTTTCCATTCATCTTAAATAAGTAGGATGAATCCAGCTTAAAAGCTATATCATGAATCAATATGGATTTAAATATGTATAAAGTTATGTGCTTGTTAATTTCCATTGGGATACCCACATGCATATAAAGATTTGCATTCCATCCCTATAGTTCTGAGCATAGGGGAATAAGAAGGTTTATTCCTAGGATATTGAATGTTATTTTCCAAAATAATTTGTATTGTAAACATTGAGTAATATTAAATCTACTAAATTAACATATTATTATTGTTAAATCATTGGATTATCCCTTAGTTGTGAATAAATCAAAATCCATGTATCCTTTCATGATTTATCTCAGAATATTTATTTATCATATGGTGAGGGTAATATGATGGATATATGGGAAATAAGTTTAATATAATTCTTTCTACATGGGAATTAAATCATGAAGAAAAATATAAAGTAATGATTAAAAGGAAAAAGGTAAAAAATTGTCTAACACACGGATTCCCCCCACCCCTCTCATGGGAGTCTTTACTTACAATATTTTTTATTAAAGAAAATAGGTTCCATCATAGTTTTAACCTATAATGTGTGGTTATATAATATTTGAAGGCATTATTAGATATGAATACTATATTTAAGACACCAATAGTGAGACAAAATAATTCACCAATTTGGAAGAATAAATTGTTGTTATATCATATTAAAAATGTTAGAATCCCTTTTCATGTCTCATTTCTTAACATTATAATGAGAAGTAAGCATAAAATAGTGTATAAGAATGATCAACAAAACATAGTGACTGATATTTATACCAAGAAACATTAAATATTCTATATAATATTATATATTCATGGTGATTTCACACAATAAGTTTTCTATGGTCACATGGATGAAACTAGACGAGATTCTTGATAAATAAAAAATCTTGGCAGAAGTCACCTTGGTTACCTATACTAGCGTTCAATATGAATAAAAAAAATACATTTATAGTGGATCTTGAAGAAAAATTTTAGATCTATAGAATAAATAATAATAATATCATGAATATGGTAGATAATAAATTTACCCTTCCAAAAGAGGTAACAAACACTGATTTCTTATATATATTTGAATCAAACCCTCTGGATGAGTTTTCTTATGAATCTCAAAATGTATATTACCAAACCCCTAAATGGTTGGTAGAATATTTAAAAATATTATATTTCAATTCTAGAGACTTTTAGTTTAATAAACTAGATGATATTCAAGCCTTGTGAAATTAAGAGAAAAATATGATGGATGAAGGTGAAAAGAACTTTTTTCCAAACCATATTTGGATGAAGTATAAGGTATGTTAATAAATAGAGTAATAATAGAAGATAAAACTATTACTATAACCAAAAATAAAATTAAAGAAAACATATATAAAATTTAATAACATATTTTAGAGATAATGGTAAGCATGGAAAAAGGAAAACTCTCTTAGGGTTCATTAACTGTCCCTAGAGACCTGTGTAATGATGAATTGAATACTCTTAAAGATAAAAAGAACTATAAATTTGAGGATTTAAAAGGAAAACTGAAGGATAAATAAATAAGGACTGAGAATAGCAAAGGATATCTTCATGTTATGACAGAAAATGAAAGTAATGATGACTCCCACTTATTGAATTCAACAGGAATTAAGAATATCCCTAATATGGATTCAATAAGTAATTAATAATTTTTTATTGAATGATATTTAATTTGATCCCAATGATTTGTGGAAGAATAATTATATTTTTGAGAAATAGTTTGATGCACTATGGGTGTGTGTTTGTAATATAAAAGGTCTAATAAATATAGATGACCTGATGAAACCACATCTCAACCAAGACAACATTTTACATTTTTTAATTTCATTTGGAAAATATTTATTTGTGTTAAAATGTTCATATACAATTGTACTTAAAAAATGAAATAGGTATAAATAATAATAATTTATTCCATGATACTATCAACATAATGATAAATGATCCAAATAATTAGATGTATTTTTACCTAAAAATTTGTTCACGGTGATAAATGGTTATAAATAATGGAGGAAAATGAAGATTGTAGAAGTGTCCCCAATTTATTTTTTATAGAAACCATTATGTGAAGAAAAGAATAATATTTCTCATGTAGAAAGAGGAAGACATAATAAAAACCATTCTCTCTCAATATTGAACATGTACATATTCATAGAATATGATATTAGAGAAAGAAAACTATAAGTGTATCAAGAAAAAAAGTTTGTATACACTCAGCAACTTTCCTAGAAATAAAATAATCATGTATGGAGAGAAAAGAAAATAAGACTAGTAGCTTATATATAAAATATAGAATATGAACAATAATAATTATTATGTGGATTCAATCACACCAAAATTAAGTAATATAACCAAATCAGTGGATTATGCCTTGTACGTAGAAATAAAATATACCGGATAAGGATGAAAATGGAACATCAATAAATGAATATTTCATTAGCAGGATGAGTCTCACTAATAGATAATAGATCAAGTTAATGATAGAAATAAAATTTAAATAGATAATCCCAAAGGTAGTTTTGTATATGTGATTTCATGTAATGAAGAAAATTACACTGGATTTGAAAAAAAAAGAATTGGTCCCAAAATTTCTACCAAATTCCTCAACATGAAAATGATAGAGGTGACCTTGTCCCCTTACACTTTATCACAATATTTAATAACATTGGAGATATATTTTTAAGTGGGAGATATAATTCATAGGGGTGGTGAAATATGAGTGGTTTGATAAGAGAATGGATATACATGGTGAATACATTGAAAGGATAATATTTATGAGTCTATAGTTTCTTGAAAATATGAAGTCATGAAATTTGTTTCAAGGGAATAAAATTTATAGAAGTTTAATTAAACTATCAACATGAAGAATCAAAACTGAATATGTTTATAGTTTTTCATGAAAAATTCTTGTTCGTGTTGTCCTAGACTAAGAGTGAAACATCTATCAATGTAAAATAAGAGTATTCACAAAGCTATTACAATATTTTTGGAAGTATATTAATGATATAAGGACTTATCAAGTGGTGGTAGTCGATATATAATTAAATTAATAGACGATTGGAAAAGAATCCTTCAATAGGAAAAAATATTTGTTTTATTTTCTTATGAAATATCAAGTAAGTATTATCAGGTTATTTTTTCCAAGATAAAAATGGGATGGAGGTAGGAATATTTTTATGACTCACATGTGGTATGTTTCACACTCTTTGGATTTAATTTTTATTAAAATAAATTTTTGTGAGGATGTGATTTAGGTCACAAGTGGTGTGTTTTTAATGGTGTTTAATTTTTTACATGTGGTTCTTACAAATTTATGAGTGATATGAAAAATGGTGATTTCATTTAGAAATATCTTATTTTTTTATAATGAATTAAATTTAATTAGGATTCAATTATTTAGTGAACATTTATTTCCATGTGGATAATTCACAAACTACACGTTTTTAGAATAACAGAGATACTAAATAAATGTAAATTGGAAGTTGAATTGTTAATAAAGTTTGGATGTGATATGTATAATGATGGATGTGATATAAAAAATGTGGATGGAATGGAGTTCTTGGGGTGGGAGACTATAATATTATTATCATATAATTAGGAAATGGTAATATTTTGATTGCCCATGAATTTTTTTTTGAAAATATTATGATGAAAATTGGTAGTAACGATGTGAAAAGTAACCCTATAGTGTTCATAGTTACAGGGTGATAAATTCTTAAGAGAAAAAGTATTAGGTAAGAGGACCCTTTTCATTTTACTAATAAAGGGGGAGAAGTAAGAAAACCCATAATATGGGTACATAAATTTTATGGTGTATTATAAAAAAATGTAAAGGGGGAGAATTTTAGAACCAATCCATTTGTTTTTATGTTGTTGGATTAGTGGAAAATATATGTTCAATTTTTTGAAGGAATTATAGGGTGATTTGTATACTTTTATTATGGATAAATTAAAGGAATTGTAATAATATCCAGAGGTTTTTTTTATTTTTCCCAAAGTTGGGAGTTGAAAAAAATATAAAGATACATATTCTGAGATGTATTATCAGATTTAAAGAGAATTGATGATTAATTTTGAGGAATTATGGAGGTTGAACTATAATTTTAATTTTGAATCTTCTCGAAAAGCACTTTTCATAGATGAAAATTAAAATTGTTTCCAACCTCATAAAAACATAGAAAATAATATCATACTTAATAAGGTATTTTACATGCTAAACCATAGCCATCTAGGCTGGCAGAGGAGGAGAAGGGAAAACATACAGGTTGAAACTATAAGGATAATCAAAATGTGATTCTTAGAGGTGAAAGGGCCATCAGCCATTCTATGGGATTGTAATATGGGAATTCAATTCTAGGTATATTTTAAATTGAATAATGAAAAATCAAACTCATGAATTAATTTCTAATTTATGGACTTATCATGTGGTAATAATTCCATATTTTAAAAATAGAGAAGATTGTGGGATGACATTATCCGTTTCTTGGGATCCACAATTATGTCGCACCTAGGTTCTTCACTCAAAGACACTCATGATTTATTTAAATCTATGGAAAATCATTTGTGAGATCATTTAAGAACTATAAGTATAGATAATACTCTCTATATAATACTAGTTACATTGTGTATCCTTCATAAAATGTTTATATAAAGAAAATATCACTCCATGAAAAAGTGTATGATGATATTAGTACTGAAAAGAGATTCACAATAATGAATAATTAATAAGTATCATGCGAAGCTATCTAGGAATCGAACTTTTTAAAGATAAAAAATATCTTCATATGAAATATAGAATATTTAATAATAATATGTGATGAAATTATAAAAATCATCAATGTTTTTAGGATGAATGAAAATATAGTACATATGTCTAAACTCTAGTAGATTTTTATATATATGAATTCCACATGGATGACAATCATAATTACCAACATAATAAGGATCCTTTTAGGGATTAATAATTTAAGTATGACCTTCATAATGATAAAAATGAATAATTCATTAGTATCTATAGGAAACATCATAAGTATTAGTCGTTTGTGAAATTCGGTGTTATGAATGTATCTCAAGGATCTATTTTATAGATCATTTTTGTTTCTATCTAAAATTTTTCATTGCAACATTAGAATGAAAAAATAAATTATATAATAAGGCATGTAAAATTAAATTAATATGATCAATTTTAAATATTTATTATCAAGTCAATGTTTAATAAATTTGATGGTATTTTTGGAAATTTTAGGACTATAATATTTAACAAAGAACCAAGCATATTTCATGGGTTTCAATATCTAAATTTTAGAAGATATATATTTTTCAGTTATTCTGATAATAATAAGGTAAATTTAATAAATATTTAAAATATTTACCCATAACTCAAATAAAAAATATGATACAACTATGAGATTTTTAGAGGATTCCATATATGGAAAATATGATGTTTTATCTTTCACGATGAATATATGAGAATATAAAAGGGAATAAATACAAAATAAAAGTGGGAGACACAAAACATCTATTATTAAATATCAATACATTAATAGAAAGGGATAATTATTATTTATAATGTTACTATCATAAGATCTAATTGTTGAGGAAGAAAGGGTGTCGAATATTGATTATTTGATTCCAAAGAAGGAAGAGGAGTAAGAGAGTATTTAAAATATAGAGACTTTCTGAGGAATAAAGGAAACTAATTTAAAAGGAGTTTATTCATATATATGGTTTATTTTCAATAGTAGGATAGATATAAAAAGAGGAATAAATATCTATGTTATACATGGATTTAAAAGAAATAGTTCCACAAAAGATAATACCTATCTCAAAATTATCATCATCTGGAGTGGAATGTATACTATAATTCTAGGATGGATAGAGCCAAACCTCACCCATGAAGAGTATCTATCATCAATCTTATAAATGAAAGAATTAGTGAGAATGTAGTATTAATCCATCATCAATGAGATACGGATGATTCAAAATTTTATTCACTTGTTAATTATCATGGTGAGACACACAGGAATATAAACTATTGAATTCTTTTTCTGAAGTAGTGAGTAATGAGTAAGAAGAGGGTGCATACCACTGAAAATTTTTCTGACACTAAGAATTTTTTTCAATAAATAAAGTGAGTATTATTTCCCCTATGACATTGATACATCACTATTTTGTACTCTTAATAATATCCCTTAGTGGTGAAAAATGTAAAAATCTAATTTCATTACTTGATTTATTTCTGCAAATCTAATTATCATTAAGTGAGTCTAAGAGTACTTATAATAGTGAAACATATTGAACATGGTTATTACTAACATGAGAACTATATCATGAATAGAATTATAATCCAATTAGTAAATTAAAAGGATTAAAATTTAATTTCACCCTGATTCCACCTCCTCTCATGAGTGTATCTGGTTTGAACACTAGTAAATAACTCCATTCTTAGAACCATTCTAGATTAACTGGTTTATGAGTTTTTAGTTTTCAAATATTATAGTTATTGAACCATAGGTGATAATGGATAGTTTTTAAAATATAATTTTTTTGGAAAAGTTAGGGTATCCATAAATATAGGTGGAAAATATAAACACCTTTAAAATTTGTAAAATAAAGTATTTAATAATAGTAGATTAATTTCAAGTGGTTATATGTTTATATAAATTTTATTTATTGGATATAAATGTTCTTCTCTTGGTTTATGAAGAACTGAATTATATTAATAATGATGAACTTTTATTTTTTTCAATTTGTTTGTGATAAGGAATGCAAAATGTTATTAATGTTTTAGGATGTGTAAGATCCCATGAATGTGGAGCATGATGAATTTCATTAGTGTTTCATGAGATGGGGATATTGAGTAGCTAAATGGATATGAGTATAGATAATATTTATTAAAAAGTGTTCCAAGGAATCTAGTTTCTATATACTGTTCTTGTGAAAATATATTCAAGGAAGAAGTAAAAATTTGGTTTTAATGGTGATATTCAATTCAAATATATTTAATCACAAATTATATTAAAAATAGTGAAGAATATCTTAGGATAATATTTTGAGAAGTCTAAAATGATGTCTGAATTAATTTGGCATTGAAGGTTTATTAAATTATAAATAATTAAGTAATTATAGGTTTAAAAAGACTTTGGAATTTTAATAAATATATTTAGAAACATTTTAACATTTTTCAAGGTAATTAAATATCATTTGAGATGTTTAAATATCGATTGGAGAAGTCAATAACATAATTTTAGAGGATCTATTTTAAATTTAAGTTTTCAAAAATTATAAATTGAAGTCTAAAAATTATATAAGGAAAATTATACATAATATATTTATATTTTCCATAAAACATAAAAATGGTAATGTGTTGGGTTCCCACAAGTATTTCTATGATATTTTAGGAGGTTAAAATTTGATAATTTTCAATATAAAGAAATTAATTAGATGGGTACTTATCCTCAATGTTAAAATAAATCCCATGAAAATATATAAAATATTTCTAAAGAATAAGTAATATGTATCTCTCATATGAGGTATGAAAATGGTAATGGAAGAAGATGTATATTATATTTGAATTTGCATGAGATAATTTTTATGAATATTTATGATATCATCAAGAGATTATGAAATGAATCTTAGGAAAAAACATCATAAGTAGTACGTAAGATTATTTTTACTCAAAAAAGTGATACATAAGATAATTCATATCATATATAAGTTCCAATAGTTTATAAATATCTATAATGGAATTGTTCGTAAGTAAAATAAATATAAAAAATGGTATTGTTTCTGAATACTTTTTTGAGTATAAGAAGAATATTATGATGTTTTTTATTATGAGACTTACAAATATGCTGAATGATGTAATATGAAATGGAAGATAGTCATAATGTAATGGATTTTATATGTCATGAACCTCTTGGAATAGAAACATGCTTTTTATAGTTTATTGAAATTACCATAGATTTTTTAGACAAAAAGGTGGATGTGATATTTCTATAAATTTCATAGAAACTAAAATTTAAAGTTTCATAGATGATTATAAATATTTCAAGGAATCCAACTTAATTGAGATAAAAGTACACGTATATATATTTTACCATTTTTATGATAATAATATATCACTACTGGAAATCATTGAATTATTTCCATACTGAAATATTGTAAATATTATTCACATTATTTTATGAATAAAAATGAAGAAGCAGCTAATAATAATGAGGTTATATAGAAGTGATACTGAACATCACAAAAGATTATTAATTTATAAAAAAGATAGTTGTTTATGAATTTTTCTCAAATTAGAAAGGTTTTTTTGTCAAGGAGAATATAATGGAAATTGAGTTGTTGTGATTTAGGATCATAATTATTTTGGGTGATAAAACTCACGATCTCAGTTCTAAAGAATATCTATATATGAGGACTTTGAGAACAAGGATTAAATATCGTTTCACAGAATGAAATTTGTTATCGAGGTTCTATTGGGATCTAGTATAAATAACCCATAAGAAGACTTGTTGGGATTTTATGGAGATATCATACTCTGGCTGATCTATTAAAAAAATATATCTGGAAATGGATATGTATTTTAGAGAGATATACCTCCATCATATTCAATATTGTTCATTATTTTTAGGAGGTATTATATATTTTACACACTCATGATTACCAATGGATACATGTTTATTATAATAAATCAAACATATAAATTATTAGGTATCCATATTTGGATTGAATCTTATAAAAATCATTATGTTCTTTACTGTTATTTTATTTAGTTATATATGAGAAAGGGTGAAAATAAAAGGAGTATTATTATTGAGAACTTCACTAGTTATAAAGGATGATTTAATAAGGAAAATATAAACTAAGAATATCGCTTATCCTTTATATTATTAATATATCCATGAACATGGAAACATTAATTCATTTTAAAGAAAACTAGGTTCCCTTTAAAATATCATTCCGTGATGAAGATGAATATAGAAAATTTGAATTCATTAAATGGTATAGGTTTTCCACATCCATGGTTGGAAGGATAATATTCTCCCCTATATTCTTTCATAAGGCCTGAAAATGAAGGATTTTGTAATAGTGTGTTTTACACCACATAGATATTATATTATAATATTGATTTCGGGTATGAGAAATCTATCATGAGATGGGAAAGATATAAATGATATTCTATCATCTTTGTCTGATAGAGTGTACACAAAATTTATGCGATGGAATATTACTAATGATATGTGGATTAATCATGAGAATATATATGAAAGAAATTTTATTTTTTAAGATGCTAGATTTTATATCTAGAGAATATTTTTTTAACATATCACAATGGATGATGATAAGATGAAATATAACTATTTGAAAATATTAAATGTGATACTAAACAACATCGATTTCATTAGAAACACTTTATAAGATTTATCCATTGTAAAAATAATAATGATAAATTTATTCATAGGATTAATTGAAATATATTATCACAAGAAGAAAATTATTTATGGGGAAATCACAAGAATATTGTCGTTCAAACGGAAAACATGAGATCTCACAAATGAATTTGATATTCACATAGATATATCAAATGATAATAACATGGGAGTTTTTGATATATTTTGTAAGATATACAGAAAAGTTGGTCATATCATCAATTATTATATTATTACTCAACATACATAAGTATAAAATTTATAGAAAAATAAATGCTCACAATTAGATTCATGTTCTATTACAACTCATATAAAAGAGGATTTCCCACACATGCAGATAATTGATGATAGATAGACAAACATGATTCCTATAAAAATATATTATATTAAATTCATCAAATAGAGTATGAAGAGTTCTATAATTTTTGAATTTTGAAGTAATAAAGGATCGTAATTGAGAGGAAATACTTAAACTTTTTTTATCACCAAATAAAAATAAACCCCCTCTTTAATATCTTACCTATTTTTTATACTAATGTTCCTATAATTAATAGAGATGAAAAAATGGTGGTTGGATGAGTGTTATAGATCTTGTATAGCTAGAAGGAGTGTCTATCATTGATTATTTTCCTTATATAATGATGAATTGTTCGAGAATCCCTTGAGGGGGAGATAATTAGTAGAGGAAACCCTCTAAAGATGTAATAACTCTTGTGAATTTATAATTTCATTACATTAGTTATGAAAAGATGAGGTTGAGGTATGAAAATTGTCTTCCTAATACTTAGTTTTATAAAATGGGTTTTTATTAATAGGGAGTGATTGGTGACCTGAATGAAAATGGTAATAATATTCTTGTACTTGAATATTTTGTGTGTGTTTTTTGAGATGAGTGAAGGTATTAATTTTTTTATACTAAATTAAACAATAATAATAAATGGATAAATTTTGTTTGGTATCATATAATAGAAAATTTTATGGATATATTTTATTCCTAGATTGACCAATCATGTTTTATACACTAATTATTTCTCACATAGACTTATAATTGATTAATTGATGACATTAATATCTTACGATAATGGAGATATAAATTTTAGAAAAGAGGAGATGATTCCATTTCAAATTATAGTAATCGGGATTTTAAAGAGGAGATTCACTAAAACTATCACCATTATTTTTTTTATAATAAGTTATAGAAAAATAAAACTAAAATTGTAACTAATATAGATAATGAAGATCAATAAAAAGTGAGATATTGAAAAAACCAAATGGATTAATGGAGCTAAAACTATAATTTTTATTAGTATGGTTATTTGAAGGAATGTCATTATGTTGAGAATTTGGTTAATATGGATGAACCCCTGAATGAGGATCTTGACGAATCCATTGAGTGTTTGATGAGATGATGGGATTTAAGAGATCAAAATAAATTACTTGAGATGCTTCTCATACGGATATAGGAAAAGGAAGTAGGCAACTACATGGTGTTATTGGGGAAAAAATTTTAAATGAGTATCCCATTAAATTTTCTAATTATAGAGATAGTTTTTATATGATTCATGACATGTAAATATGGAGCTTGGAGAAGTGTCGATATTAGTTTTGAAAAATCTGGTAAAGCCGGGCATTGATTGAAAAACCTGGGATCCTTGTTTAAAGAAATTTAAGCTGGTTATAATTTTGAGAACCTATTCAAATATAGGTGAGAGTGAACTTTTTTATATAAACTGAATAATATCATTAAATAATGTTTCGAAAATTTTGAATTGGTTTTTGGAATTAAATTGGAAAAGAAGGTTTATTGACATACTCGAAATATGTACTTGTATACCAGAGAAGTATTGTGAATTCTTTTGAAGATCTTTGTAATTTGTTTTATATTTTCCAAAGATATATAAATTGGTTCGAGATGTTTTGGAGTGGATTGAAGAATCCATAAATAGAATTGAGAAGGTTTTAAATTCTTATGCTGGATTTTGGATATATTTGTGAAATTTGGAAATTAGTTGAGTCCTTTTATACAGAAGATAAATATATCCACCTAAAAATAGAAAATTGGTAAAGTTTTAGGTGCTCACTTTTATACTAATATTCATGGGATATTGAAGTTGAAAAAGTTGAAAAATAAAGGAATGAGTATGATATTTATTGATCCCCAAGGGGAAACACATCATATATAGTTACATATAATATTTCTATGAGATGCATAATATATTTATCTATGTTAAGGAAGTGAAATTATATAGGTTTAAGGATGTGTAAGATGATTTAATATATGTAAGATACTTTTGAAAAATACATAAGATATTTTCCAAAGAAGATTAAAATATGATAAGGTAAAAATCATAGTATGAAGTATGTTAAATTAATGGTACTCCATATTTGATACATAATATATTTTATGTCTTATATAAGTATAAATAGGTTAATTTTTTCGATATATCATGGAAATTTAATCATATGATACAAGTAATTATTCTTTTATCAAATTAATATTATTAATATACTTTTAATAAAGAAGGTGTCATAGAGAAGGATAATATTTTTCTATGATTCATTCTTATACTGAGGAATAATCTATAAGTTTTGTCTGAAATATTAGGCATTAGCACAATAAAGGAAGTGTCATTCTGTAAATCTCCATGTGTGCAAGGAAGTATTTCAGCATAGATTAAAATGCCCAAATATTATTCAAAAAATAAAGGGTCAAGATATTTCTATATACTTAGTGGAAATTGAAACTTTGAGTCTCTTATATGATTTAAGAGATATCATTGCCTTTTATTTAAGTGAAAAAATGTGGGACATTGTAATCTAATTTAATGTTGTGATGATCTCATTTTCTAAAATCAAGGAAGGATTTGAATGAAAAAATTGGAAACAATTATTGACCTTATTTAACAAACAAAAAGGAAGATGTATATGAGAAATATAAGGACACATTGAATGAATACTAAACTCCAATATATAATATTTTTTATATATTAAAGAGAGAATAAATTGATAATAAACATGATAAAGAAATATATCATTTGGGGGGGAGAAAACGAAAATGATATGCTTCTATGAGTTTGAGTGAGAAAGGCCTACAATCCTGATTTTAAATAAAATCTTGATGTAAGTACTTGAAAAATATGGTCGACGTGAAAATGAACTAGAAGTAATTCATAGTTTAAGTCATGTTCATGGAATTTTATTAGAAATATCCTTTGAATAACTATAATTATGTAGCATAAATAACAAGTAAATATACATTTTAATATATATTATAGATGGCCCGCTCCAGAAAGAGCTAGTATAAATAACCTATCCAAAGATGTCTTGGGATTTTTAAGAGAAATATATCCATTATATCCACCAATTTTTTGTGCTTTTGGTAAATAATATTTATTTTTTGTCACTAATTTTTACTAATAAATATATGTTTCCCAAAATAAGACAAACACAACATAAAGTATGTTCCCACATTGGGACTAAACCATTAAATAATGTTCATGTGCTTTGCTGTTATTTAATATGGATGCATGCGAGAAAGGATGAGAATTTATGTTAGAGGATCAAGACATTCACTATACACATAATTTTATTTTTGGAAAAAAATTAAAAAAATGAATATACCTTTTTCGCCAACCACTGTGATACTTCAACACACCTGGGCACTTTAGTTTCTTCCAAATGGATGAAATTTAAATTTATTAAATATTTTAACATTTATTATTCAATTTAATTCCCATAATGTGTTTGATGAATTTCTTTAACATGATTATTAGGGTTTTTAATGGAATTTATTTCATTTAAAAAAGGAAATGAATCATCGTGATTTACAAAATATTTAATTACTATAGTACTTTATAATTTAAGTGATATTTGGTTATCATGGTTTGATTTAAATGGAACGCCATATCTTTTGAAACATCATGAATGTGCATTTTGGAATATTTTGAGGGATGATAAGTCTGATGATTTTTTTAATGACAATATTTTTACCATGACATGGTTCTCTTATAGATACATATATACGAGATACGATGCCCCCATATAAGGCTTCTCAGGTGGGACATGACATTCCACCAACTTGTTTACGAGGATGAAAAGGTTCTCCCCCAATAACATAGTTATATTATATGATTATGTTATAGAGATTCTAGAAATTATAACCATTATCCCTTAGTGAATACACATAGTAAATTTCCATATGAAACCTTTTCTCCATTATTGTTTCATTTTCCCAAAATTACACCTCATTATGTTCTTTTACACAAGATACTTAAATATTTAAGGGATATTCTAGTTATTAATTTTCATTAAATATTAAATGTGTTACTTTTATATGATTATTTTAAGACTATAATGAATTTTATTATCATTTAAAGTTATTTCAAATGGTAATTGTATAAATAATACTGGGTATATTAATCACCCAACATAAATACATCCCTCTTGCATACAAGGATTTCGTTATGCCAATTTCCAATAGAATATTGTCTTCTTTTTGGGACATGGGATGATCATTAGTCATGGTTTTGGTATAGAGGATATAGAAGGATGTCACAAGGATATGAGTAGAATGAATGGGTCTCTTGGATTATGCGTCATGTGGTTTTCTCTTATATTGGCCTCACTAAAAAATATTTCATTCATTCACTTTATTATAATTTATATTTTATTTGCTAAATATAAATTACCAATTTCAATATAATAGAAATGTATTTATTTATTGTTTGATGTCATATATGATTTTTTAGTATCCACTGTGGTAATTTATCTAATTCATGAGCATTTTATTTCCTATATAATGGATCTTCACACCAGGTTCTTTGCTAGAACACAACCATACATCCATAGTTTTTATTAGGATAAATGATTCCCTATATACAAATTTGATTCATGTAACACTTTTTTTTCATTCTATGGTGATCAAGAACATTCTTTAAGCCTTATGATAGACTGTGTTACATATCTAGATAGAATTTTATTTGTTATTTCACAATATTATAGGTTTAGGAAGATGATATCCCTAAATAATAATTACATAATACATAAATTTGATTTATCTATCATCATTCATTATATAAATTGATAGAGGAATTATAATTTTATTGGGAAGTTAAATTAATATACAATTCATATGATTTTAATTTATATTTGATCATTGTGTTATATCAATTTGAAATATTGTGTATTGGTATAATCTCTTTAAACAGTCCATCGTGAGAGAATGTATACACTTGGAATGGAAAATATAGTTGTGGATTATTTAATTAAAAAAATATTACCCAATAGGTAATAAATGATGAAGAGAAGTTGTAGTTGATGGGATTGTTATTGTAATTTCATTTTTACGTGAATGAAGAAAATAATAGTTTAATTCTATTAAGTCGTAGTGTAATATCCATGTTCACATAATAGGTGAATGGGATGTATTCATCTAGAAAATAAAATATGTGGATACAATATTCTCTAAATATTGGGGAGGAAATCAAGGTATAGTTGGTTATATAGGATTCAGTCCTTTATTTTATATAAGGGTTAGTAGTTCTGCAATATCATTAAAGTGATCTTCTCAAATATTATCACTATTCTAATTAAGAAATGTATAACTGAGCTACCATTATATATCTGTATTGAGTAAATCGAATATAGTTGTTTGGAATAATGAATAATGTTCTAAATTTGGATTCTCATTTTATAATATGATAATTGGTGAATGTAGATAATTGATGATCAGATGGGTTTTCTCAACCTGCAATAACTCCTATATAGAAATTGTAGGTTATTTCATTGGATTTCGTGATTGGGGTTCTGAGGTCACCACTACATAAAGATTGTATTTTGGATATTTTTTATTGAATAATGATATAGGTTAATTTCATACCTATATGAATAACAATTTTTTTATTATATTGTTTGGTTTTTGGTGAAGGGGTCATTAGACTTCATAAAGTTGTGAATATATGAAGTTCATATAGGGATACATAGTCTTTGTTTAAGTTCTATAGGGAACATCAAAATGATATGGGGATAAAATTGAAGATAAGTGATGTATTCCAAACTCAAGGGTATAGATAGATGGGGAATGTTATTACAATTTTAGAGGGTGAGATTTTTTTATGTGGGATAGATTTTGTAATATCATGGGTATATTATCTTTCATTGGAAAAGCTTGTTAATAATTATAGTTGTAAATATTTGATCGGTATAGAACCATTTCAATAAATATATGATTTATTTTTCTAGACATAATTATATGGAATCTTAATAGGTTATAGGCCTATTTTTATTTGTATCATCTATGCAGTGTGTAAAAACTATTCAATGTAGGAGTTATTATAAGAATTGTTCTCATAAAACACAATTACTTTCTTCAAAACATTAAAAATAATAATATTCATATTTGGGTGTTTCTATGTATTCTTTCAAGTAAAACCGCTTCTTCTCTTCTGAATTGAAGTGATATTCTATTATAGATTGATCAGAATATATTCCAATCAATGGTAAGATCTCAGATATCTTATATATTGTTGATATTTTATTGATCTCTATTGTAATCACTTGATCAATCATTTTTATGTGGACATTATGATTTTTGATGTAAAAATGATGTGGCATGGGATAAAATTTATCATTTATCTTTGTTATGATTTTTAGATTTTGTCCCTTTCATGTGATATTGGACCATGTCTCATAGTTACTATAGAACATACATGTCTTACTATGTGCTGTTAACACCTATTACGACATTAGATAATTTATTATTATTTTTATTGATTTTGATGGATCTTTGATTTAAAATACCATATTTTTATGGAATGTAATTATTTGATGGAAAGGGGGATTTTTTATAAAACTTATTTTTTATGAAAATTATTTTTATGAAAATTAAGGACTTATTCTAAAATGTGTTTTGGAATAAAAATTATGAATTGAAAGTAGGTGTTTTAATATGATTTATATTAATTGGTAAAATTTATATATGTGAATAATTTTCTCGATTATTTTTTTAATATAAGAAATTTTTTATTTTATAATCAAAGGATATTTATATGAAATACTCAGAGAGGGTGTTGGTATTGAAAAATGTTTTATATTGTTCTTTTTTAATTCATTCATAACAAGGGTATGTGTGTAAAATGGATTTGAAAGATAATTTATTTAGAAACCTCTAAGAACTATTCATGGGAAAAATGATACTTAAAATTCATGCATTTTGATTAGAATGTTTAGGATATTAAAGGATGAATTTGGGCACTCATTATTATTTGAGTTTGGATGTGTGAATGTATGATTACTTATTTAACACCATGAAATACTCGCTAGTGATGGATTTATTTAAATTTTTATTTAAATTTACTCATATGAGGGAAATTAGGGAAACAAGGATTTTCCATCATATATTATGGAAATTTGGGGTAACCAAATTATTTTTTGGGAAAATAATTTTCTATCATATTTTTGGATAATAGGTTTTTTTGTATTTTAAAAAATAGGGAGTTTTATTTGGATTTTTAATAAATGAATGTGCTTTGGAAATATTGTCCTTGTTAAGAAGAAAAAATGAGTTTTATTGAAATCAATGGTTTATATTAAAAGTTATTTAGAAAATCATGTACTTATAAATTGAAATTATATGCATGGTTTCATAATTTTGTTAATAAATTCTTGGATAAATCAAATGTTTCTATTTTTTGTGTGTATAATGATAGATTGGATTGGCATTGTACTATTTTTCATACATGAAAATGTATTATATGTAATAAGAAAATAGAACCATGTTTATAGGTACCATGTACATATGAATTGTGGTTTGTATACAGATATTAATGGTTGATACAGGTAATGGGAAGTCATAATTCATCATTAGTGGTAAGTCATATACCTATATTAGTGTTATTGAGAGGGAGTTTGAGGTTTTATATTAGAGATCTTTGTTTCATTTTAGCAAGTGGACTTTTATTTTCATATATTTTTTATATAGTAATTAAATTGTATTTTTTGAAATATTTTTATTAGTTTTTAATGGTTTTAATCAAAGAAAAATTTATATCAAAATATCATTCATTATATTATGTATTTTAGGGTAAATTTTAACCATGTTTTTTATGTTCTCCCTCACCACTTATTAAGAAACCGAAGTGATTTGTAAACTCAAATGAGGTTATGTGACACCTCTATAGGGGTAACAACAATAAAGATCTTGATTTGGGTTGTTATTAACAATAACATAAAAATATCATATATAATTTTATGAATTTACATACCTCAAATATTAATTTTTAAAATAAATAAATCAACTATGTATTTATAATAAAATAATCTAGACGATGGTGATTCATTATAAAATATATAAATTTTAAAAGTGAGTCCTAACCATATATCTTAACTAAATGATTAAATAATCACATTTCCACGGATCAAGGTTCAATTCAATAATATCTTAATATTCTATGAAGGAAATATGATAAATCTATAAACCATTATTAACATAATTCTTTTGTCATAAAATTTTTGGAAACACTTCCTGAATATCCCTAGGATTATAACAACCATATATTTCACTAGATATTCTCCTTAAGTTAATAATATATTAAATTTCATCTATCAAACACTATAAAAGAACTAAAAAAACAATGATATATTTTGAATATTAAGTATGACCATTGAAACATATTCATGAAATTATCTTGTGTAAATTTAAGTAACCATATCATAAAATCAATAAAGAAAATGGGAAAAATTACATCCTGAATTTGATTTATTCCTCACAAAGACTAATTTTTTTTGACCATGGCAGGTAGGTAGATTCACTTGGGATTTCATGGACTAATCCCAGGAAAAACTCAAGAAATTATGACTAAAAATTAACTATTAGCTTGTAAGACTTGCTATGATTTCCATTCTAGCTAAATCACCATCAACAACATCTAATACATGTAATATTATAATTAGATCATATGTTGAGGTTATAAGGGATTTTTAATGTATAAATTAGTATGATATCAATGTGTACTTATTATCTATATAATCGAATGAGCGTATCAATATACAATTCATTTTCATCCTAGAAACATTAATTTTTTAAGTTATGCATTATTTTATTAAAATTAACTTCTACCACTATTAATATACATAAAATTAATTTATCATCCATTCAATTGATATTTCTTAACCCTAAATAAGAATACAATCTAATTATAATTATAAAATACACATTTCAAAAAAAAATATTATGTCACACCTTGTGCCTTTATATTATAACAAAGTTATATGAATTTTAAAATATGAAATTAAAAAATTTAACTTATTTTTTAATTCAACATATCAAATTTTACTTAGTTTAAAATTTTGAAATTTTTCTAAAATAATTAGTTTTAGGTGTATAGTGAAAAATACTAATTTTCTTGATACCATTACTTTTATATGACATTGATGTTTTTTAAAAATAATTTATATAAAAAAATGTTTATAAATTAAAAAAATTATTAAAAAATACTATATAAGTTTGTAAAACCATTGAATATCATTTTATAAAATCAACTAATATTTTACAAAAAAATTTTTTTTATTTCTCTAAATAAATTTACATATAGATATATATGGCTTTGAGATTTATTTTATTTTCAAATATTATTGTTTCAAAAATAAATAAATTATTAATATAATTAGAATAAATAACAATCATAAATTTTACCTACATATATACTTTTTCCTTAAAAATAAAATTTTCATTAAAACGAGGTTTTATGTGTTACATAATCTTATATTTAGATTAATTTCCATGCACATAGAATTTTGATACGGTAGAATGATTATTATATTTCAAATAATAATTTTAATATGTTCAATTTAATTTTTCGTATAAAATTTATATTTTTGGGATTAATGATAATTACTATTATAATGGAGAAAAAATTGTTTTACATTTTTTATTTTAATAATATCATTGAATTTATATTTAATTAAAAAATACATTAAATAATGAATATTATATGATGTATATTAATATATATAAACATTGTAACACTCTTTTATTTGTTAATCAATACAAAATAATATTAAGAATCTATAATGACAAAATTGTCATTTTCCCAATAAAAGTGTTTTTCAAAACATTAACAATTTTAATTTAATTGTTAATTTATTAATATTTTAAAATTTAATGTATTAAATATTAATAAAATTTATTTTTTCTACACCCTATTTTTTTATGTTTTAATAAATATTAAAATCAAAATGTTAAAAACACGTTTCATGGTTTAAAATTAAAAGAGTAAACTGACACAAATTATTGGTAAAAACCCTATAATATTTTTAAAACATGTGTAAAAATACATTATTGAGTATTTATCAACCCTTATACACCAAAAAATCCATTATTTGGAAACATTGGGGCCATTTACTGTGGAATAGTATCATAGAATTAATAAAATATAAAGGGTGTTTCCAACAGTTCCCATTTCCTCTATTATAAAAATGGGCCAATTGAACCCATTCAAACATACACCTACCATTATAAATTTCCATTAATATCTACCCAAATATCCTATAATATAATTCCATAATATGTTATTAATCCTCTATCCATGCTATGTTACCCCAATCCCTTCAATTACATGGAGTTTTCTGAGGAATGATCAAGTCTCCAACATAAGTATCATCTTCTTATTATGATTTTATCCTTAATATTAATCTCAAAAATATCTTATATCGATAAAAATATAATGAAATAATTTTCATTTTTATACTTATATATAATTATATTAATGTAATAATAATTATTTATTTCTTCAAATCCACTTAAAAACAAAAGTGTTGTTAGTGCATTGCATGGACTACCGCCTCCACAAAGAGGTATATGAAAGAAACATATATTATAAATAAATTACATATAATAGTTAGAAAAACCTAGAACAATTTTTTTTTATTAAAAATGCTTTATGTTATATATATAATAAAAATAATATAATTATTTAGTAAATTAAGTAAAATGGAAGAATGCTTTCATACACGAGGAAAGTGTTTTTGTATTAATTTCTCCTCTTTGAGACATGTTTAAATATTATTCACCAATTTCTAATTTATATGGTGTATATTATACCCAATATATTCTTTCTTAATAATAAAGTATTTAACTTTAAATATTTATTGCACTATATGAATTTCAATATTTCATTTAATTTTGATTAAAAATTTAATAAATCAAAAGGGTTACATCTTAAATGTTCTTTATTTGAGACCAAGTTTTTACGCACCTAATTTATTTAAAATAGTTTTTATAATTATAATTAGATATTTAAGATCATGTATTATCTTTATTCATTTTATTTTAATTAAATTTTATGATCTATCTCTATTTTAGTGATTTTTATTAGAATTTTTCTTTAGCTGTATGGATTTCTTATCTCATTTTTCACCAATTGAGGCATATTTCTTATTATACACCATGATTTCACTGTAATGTTTTTTCTAATACCCGTTAATATTATTAAACCATATATATGTTTTAATAAACCTAAATATCTTATGTATTACCATATTGGTTCAATTTTGATTTTATGGAAAATAGTAAGATCATTCCTTCTTTAAAAATATTATTTACATATAATGCTTCACTCATGTGGTATGTTTTTATTCACTATCACCATAGATCCTTTTCATGAATTTTATATATTAAAACTAAATGTTTAATTACTAGGTTTAATCTTAAAATTATAACATTCCCAATAATTGAATTCATTCTTCTCTGGGAAATATTTATGATTTAACCTTCACTTATTCATTGAAACGTGAATTGTGAATCCCACTTCATTCTGATGTGTTTGTTCATGCATATGAATTATATTTGGATTTTTTACCTTATGTGGAATTCATATGCATTATTTTAATTATGTTATGGGTGGTACTTAAATTATGTGTCCCTAAAATTCATTTTCAATGTCTCTTATTTTCTGTGTATAACATTTAAATATTATATAAAATTATTTCGAGACCATGATTTTTGAAGTCGTGCAATTCTGAGGGCTAGAGTGCTCGGAAAAAATGTTTGAAATAAAAGTAAACTTTTAAGAAGCACGCGTGAGCCATTTTCTTGCAAAAGTGGAATAACTTTTATATGGGTTCCCGAATCAGAAATATGAGTGCACCATCACATTCAGAGATGTGACTTTACCTTATGCAAGGCCCAACATCGACCAACACGGTTCAACTGCAAATGTTTTTTTTTGACGTTTTAATGGAAATAAAACAAATTAATAATTTATTTTATTTTAAATGTTTACTTAAACAAAACGACGTAATCCTACACTATTAATACCTTCTTATGGAATGTTACTAGGGTTATCCACATAACCCTTTGAATTGTGGTTTTCCATTAAAGCTTTGGAGGAGAAAACGTTGGCGGATGACGATGACACGATCGATCGACTCATCTCGGATTCAACAAACCTCGCTAAATAATGTGACGTGATGATAATTATTCAACCGAATCTAGGTAGGGTTTTTTTTGTTTTGCTTCCATATTCTTTGACTAAACGATGAACCCAAATCAACCCACAAACAGGATGATCCACGGATCGTTTGTTCTTACAGGAGGGTTATTATTTTTCTATTTCTTTCAGGGTTCGATTTGGAAATTTTATTGTGATAGTTGTTTGAGTATCATTTAATTCTTCCGGTTTAATCCTTCTAAGGGGAGATAATAAATTCCGTGATGAAATATGGTGGAGTTGTGTTCCTATTTTGTTTATTGTATTCTTCCCCATCGTAACCACATGTTCTTCACGTTCTCCACGGGGTAATGAACAACAGATCGTTGCACGTCTGTTTCGTGATGCAACGATCCAAAATTAGATATTCGACATCGTGAAGACTCAATATAGGTGTGAAAAAGATGGAAACAGATGAATTGACATGGTTTGGAAGAAATAATCCTTTGATCCTTCTTCGCACAGATGACCAATCGAGTTTTTAGGGCCGATCGAACCCCCCAAACCCCCCGAAACATCGATAGCATGACCGAGAGACCTTGGATTTTGTGTTTTGAGGAAATTGGATCATCAGATGGAGGATTATAGGATCACTTAATGTGTGGTAGTGGAGGTCCATGATTTTTGAAGTTTTAATAACACACGACGTGTATCACGGAGAGTAAGACGTGTGGGTCTAGCTCAGTGGCGGCATGGGTTCCACGATGCACGAAGTGATGAAACAACATGTGGGCCCTTGTGAGGGAAACGTTGTGTATCTCAGAAGATCAACAGACATGGGGTGGAGTATGTGGAGGTATACTCCACCACAGGATCAGACCTGACTGGCTGCATGGGTTTCCCCATGTACCCGATACACGGCCAGTAACACACGGGTTGAATACATGTATGGGAACATGGCTGGAATACACGGCCTCCTCCCTGGATAGAGTAACATGACATGTCACTCTGTTACATGCAATGTGTACCTTCTTTTACATGAAAATCCTTGACACATGTGTCATTGTACATGACCAATACCTAGGGTCATAGGACATGATGTGTGACCCTTCTACACATCGTGTACATTTCAGCACATGGATTGATCCTTTTGTCAGCCTTTCCTTGGACATGATTCATTTGGGTTAGTTCCATTTTTTCTTGTTCCCATGAAGGTTAGGTATCATTTTCATCCACAGGAGTATGACCCCTTCAGTAGGACTTTCCGAGATAGATTTAGGTATCCCTCTGAGAGGCCTGCAGTGAGATCATATACCCACTATTGACCCTAGGTAGAGTCAAGTATCGATGTGACTAATCCTACAAGATTCTGATACTCTAATTAGTAGGCGAATCCACATGAATT
This sequence comes from Viscum album, assembly GCA_963277665.1. Taxonomy (NCBI): domain Eukaryota; kingdom Viridiplantae; phylum Streptophyta; class Magnoliopsida; order Santalales; family Viscaceae; genus Viscum; species Viscum album. The sequence goes on from CAUJRU010000346.1 coordinate 385,981, forward strand.
GTGGTACCTGCCAAGGCCCTAGAAGTGATCCTCATTTGTGTATCATGATGTTTCCCTATTCATGAGGGTGTTCTCCCTAAATGAGAGTATGTATCTCTTGTGGATTATCTCGATGAATAATAATTCCCGGACAAACATCAATAGGACCATCAGACTTGTGGAGTGAGTTCTCCCAGACGAGTGCTTTGTGGAACCTTAAAATTTAATCCCTAGCAGTAGCATGCAGTTTTTTGACTTATATTTAGACTATGGGTCTTTGTTTTGAGTATATCTGGATGTGTTTCCCTTATTACATGTTCAGTAGACATATACTGTGTAGAGATGACTGCACCTTTACATTGTCTATTGCATTGTGGTATTCAGGGTCCTCTACTGAGTATTATTATTCTAACCCCTGCATGGGATTTGTCCACACATGTCATGTCTTGTGTAGACGAGCATCCCTTTGACAGAGTCCAGGGAGGACCAAGACCAGACCGAGCTTTCTGAGTTCCCTTCACGTCGAGGGGTTCCTACGACTACGAGCAGCAGTACAGATACCTCTTTTTTCGTACAGGTTGGACTTTGTAGTTTGCATACTTTTTTTATGTAAGATTGTATTCTAGACCAGTTTTACATTCAGCACTTTACTTTCTGTTGTACTCTGTTGGTTGGGTTTAGTTGTATGCATGAATTTTTTTCCTCAGTGGTTTTTACATTTCTGAATTTGTGGGCATGGAGATGTGTGCATGTGTGTAGGTAATTAGGCAATGCCTCCCATGTTAGTGATATACCTACTCAGTGCTAGTCACCAACCCCTAACCTATTGGAGGTGGGATTGATATTTGCGGCACATGCGCCACTATAAAAGGTCAGGATAGAGTGGTATCAGATGTGGTCGATTCTACCTTCCGACCAAGATTCTGTGAGATTGGTTTAGGGAAACAATGTTAAGGGTTTTGTGCTCAGGTTTTAGGCTAGAGACTCCAGTGTTGGTGTGGGAGACCAATGTATCCATACAACAGGACTCTAATAACCAAGTTTTCAGCTGAGTGCATGAAAAAACTAGTTGCGGGGAAATAAAATAATGGTACATGCATCATATAATAATTGGGTTTTTTACATTTTCATTGTGTCAGCTATCTAGATATACTCGTTGACCATGGTACATCTTGTTTCCATATAGGATGCCTTTGTGATGCATACCCGCCAAGATTTATTAGTAATATCCCAAGGATGAACCCCTCAGTGACGATGCTTCGATACATGGACCATATCCCCAAGCGTTACCTTTAGGTGGTGCAGCTGCTATAACACCACTAGTGGAGCAGCCCGTGGTACCTGTAATACCAACAGATGAGCAGTGCAGGATTAACGTGCTCCATGAGATCTAGAGATAGACACCCCTCAGGTTCCGAGGCGAGCCCAACCATCAGGCGGTTGAAGAATGGATTGAGGTGGTGACAAGAGTTTTTTGTTTAGTGAGGACAACAGTAGACCGTACGGTGATCCTAGGAGCGAGCCTTCTTCAGGGTTCAATGTGGAGATGGTGGAGTCTGACCACACAAACTCAATACGAGGTGACTCTTTTGGGGATGTAGTTTGAGTGAAACTTTAGAGATAAGAGTTATGTAGAGGGATTGGGACTCCTCTACATAAAATAAGTAATTTGGCTTCATGGAGTCCCTTCGACAATAATCTTGAATCAGGATGCCCACTTCACATCCCGGTTGTGGAAGGTATTGTAGGATTCTTTCAAAAAATAGCTATGCTTGATCATTAGATTCCATCCCTAGACCGATGGTCAGACGGAGAGGACCATTCATGTAATGGAGGATATGTTGCAGGCATATATATTTGAATTTTATCGTAGTTGGGAAGACCACCTACCACTGGTGGAGTATGTTTACAATAATAGCTACCACTACACCATTAGTATGGAACTAGTCATTGCTTTATATGGGAGACCCTGTCAGTCAGCGCTTTATGGGACTGGCCCTGGAGAGTCAGCACTTATGGGTCTAGAGTTTGTGTGAGCTACCACTAAGAAAGTACAAATCATATGGGAGAAGATACAAACTACACAGAGCCAGAAGAAGTCCTATGATGACAGATGATGGGGACCTCTGGAGTTCGAGGATTGAGACCACATCTTCCTTTGTGTCTCACCTCGACCAGGGTTATAGAGATTTGGTCAAGGAAGAATGATATATCTATGGTTCATCATACCTTTCCATATACTGTACAGAGTTGGTGAGGTGGCATACCACCTAGATCTCATGCCGAAGTTTCACTGGGTACATGATGTCTTCCACGTGTCGCAGTTGAGGAGGTATGTGCATAACCCATCACACATAATCCACGAGCGCGAGAAAGACATCAAGGATGGAGCGAATTTTTCTGAGTAACTAGTGGAGATAGAGGATCAGTAGGATAGGATCCTTCATGGGTGATTGATTCCCTTGGTGCACGTCTGGTGGCAACACGAGAATATTCATGGGAGCACATGGGAGTGGGAGGTTCAAATTCGTGCTGAGTACCCACATCTTTTTTAGTAGCCTTATTTGGGATTTTTAGAGACATAAAGCCCTAATGTGGGGAGTATTTAATGTCTCAAATTTATCTTATATTATTTTTAAATATTATATGGAATTATTAGAAGACTAGGCTCTTCGACAGTGTGCAATTCTGTGGCCCATAGTTCCCAAAATAAATGTATGAAGTAAAATTAATCTTTTAAGTAGAAAACACGAGCAGTTTTCTGGAAAAAGTGGAATCACAATTAAATGGTAACCTAGATTATAAATTTGAGGGAACCATTATGTTCAGAGCAATGAATTTTCCTTAGACGGGGCATAACATTGACGGGCGTGGGTTAGTTGTAAAAGCTAGTTTTTGGAAGTTTTAATGGAAATAAAATAAATTAATAATTTATTTTATTTTAAATGTTTCCCTAAAACCATAAACCTAATAATCCCCTATTAATATCTTCTTAGGGAATGTTCATAGGGTTATCTTCAAAACCCAATGAATAAAGGTTTTCCTTTGATGCTTTATAGGAGAAACTGTTGGTGGACAATGACGACGCGATCGATCAATGCATCCTGGATTTGACGAACCTCGCCAAAGAATGCGATGCAAAAATAATTCATCAACTGAATCAACTTTGGGGTTTTGTTTTTTTTCTTGTTCCCCAATTATTTGATAAAATTATATATGTGGGTCAACCCATGAATATGTTGATTCGAGAATCATGCGTTCCTCAGAGAGGGTTATTTTTTTCTATTTCTTTTGGGGTTTGATTCGGGAATTTGATTATAATAGTTGATTTATTATAATTTGATTCCCCTATTTAATCCTTATAACTAGAATTAATCGATGTCATGATAAAGGAAGGAAGGGGTGTGTTCCTCTTTTGTTTATTGACTTCTTCTACCCCTTAACTCTGCATTCTTCATGTTCTTCGCGGGGTTATGAACAATGGATCATTGCACATATGTTTCATGACGCAACAATCCCAAATTAAATATTCAACATTATCAAAACTCAATGGAGGTATGGTGGCTATGGTCGAAGGCGAATCAACACGGTTAGGAAGAAAGCGTTCTTTAACCGTTCTTCGCAAGAATGATCAAATCGAGTTTTTAGGGCCGATCGAACCCTCAAAATCTCCCGAAACATCGATATAATGGCAGTGCAACCATGTATTTTAATTTTTGGGGCAAAAGAATCATAATATAAAGGATTGGAACATCACCCAATGTGCATTGATGGAGGTATGTGGTTCTAGAAATTTCCTTAACACACAACACGTATCCCAAAGAACACGACATGTGGGTCCAGCTCTGTAGCGACTAGGGTTTCGCGATGCACGAAGCGATGCCACGACGTGTTCTTTGAAAAACATGTCATGTGGGTCCTTACGTGGGACAAGTTATGTATCATAAAAGATACATAGACACGGGGTAGAGTACATGGTCATGATCTCCACCACACGACCAGACCAGGCCGTGTGCATGGGTTACCCTATGTACCAGATACATGGGTGGTAACACACAGGTTGAAGCCGTGTACAGGCAAAAGGCCAACATACATGGAGCCCTCTCTAGATATAAGAACATGGCATATCACTCTCTTACACGTTGTGTATACCTTATTCTACATGAAAATCCTTGTGACATGAGCCATTGTACACGAGCAGTACCCAGGGTCATAGGACTGGGTGTGTGACCCTTCTAAATGGTGTATAATTTTCATCACATGGAGTGATCCTCTTGTCCACCATTCCTATGACATATTTAATTTGGGTTAGTTCCCCTTTTTCTCATTCTTGTAAAGTTCATGTATCATTTCCATCCACAATAGTATGATCCCTTCTGTAAGATATTCTAAGATACAATTATGTATCCCTCCGAGAGGCCCAGAGTGAGATCCACTATCCATTCATGACCCTAGGTTGAGTTAGGTATCAATGTGACTACTCTTACAGGACAATGATAATCTAAATATTCGGTGAATCCAGATGAATCGTGGTATTCTCCAAGTCCCTAACAGTGATCATCTTCTGTGTATCATGATATTTTCCCACGAAAGAGTTTGTTCTCCCAAAATGAGTTTATGTATCTCTCATGGATTTTCCTGATGAATAGTAACTCTCCGATGGTCATCATGAGAACCATTAACTCATGGATTCTGTTCTCCCAGACGAGTGATTCATGGAACCTTCGAACTAAATCCCTAGTGGCGGAATGAAGTTTTGTGACTTGTTTCTAGACTACGGGTCTAGGTTTTGAGTATATTTGGATGTGTTTCCCCCTGTTATATGTTTAGTATAAATATACTGTGTATAGATAACAATTACCTTAATTTGTTTATTTATTTTTGGTTTTAAGGGTCCTCTACTGAGTATTTTTATACTCACCCATACATGGGCTTTTCCCGCACATGTCGTGTCTTATGCAGATGAGAGACCTTTTGACGGAGTCCATGGTTGACCAAGATCCGACCAAGCTTTATGAGTTCCAATCAAGCCGAGGTGTTCTTATGGATATGAGAAACTATCCTAGTACCTATTTTTTCATACAGGTTGGAATTCGTATTTTGTAGACTCTTTTTTTTGTAGGCTTGTATTATGGACCAGTTTTACTTCCAACACATTACTTTCTGTCGTACTCTGTTGGTTGGGTTTAGTTGTATGCATGCATTTCGTTCCTTAGAGGTTATTAAATTTCAAAATTTGAGGGCTTTGAGATGCATGCGTGTGTATAGTACCTTAGGCAATGCCTCCAATGTTAGTGATATACATACTCGATGCTAGTCACCATCCCCTAACCTGTTGGAGGCAGGCTTGGGAAGTCACTGCATGTGCCCCACTGGGACGGTTTGTGACATTATTGGGAAATGTTTTCATCTCACGAGATACCTTGTAATGTTCCCAAGTGGTAGTCCCAATAAAACATTGTTATATGATGGATGATACTAGAATTATATAGCCCTTAAATTCATTGGGTAAATAATTATATATAATTATATTTTATTTTTGGTGTTATGGACTAAACCTAATCAAGCATGTGAATTTTTCAACAATGTTTATGGGAAATGGTAGTGAACTCAATCCGTTATGGTAAATTATCTTCTTTATGATGATTGTCTTGGAAGTGATCCTTTAATTATGTTTATGATATAAATTTTTATGATATCTCAACATGCTTAATATATTATGAAATCATTCACTTACTCTATGTATCCTTGATTTTGATCATCCCCTTTATGATATCATGTTTTGTGTCTTAAATGTCACGTAATGGTTTTTTTATAAGTTTTACTCCTTAAAAGTATTACAGATCACCCTTTTCCTTATATATATTCTTGATAATATACTATATTGTTTTTAGAGAATTAGGGATGTTAGGATAATTGTTTTTATTTTTAAATAAATAATATTTTTTCCAATTTTAATATGATGTATTTTTATGTCTCATATTCTAAATACACTATACTAATCAAACATTTGTATGTATTTTTTTAAAATAATGTTAATAAGCATGAAATAAAGTATGTTTTTGGATTAAGTATCTGTAGTTGGTATCGAAAAACATATAGGTATTTTTTATGGTTAGGATGGTAGATCCTTGGTGAAAACACAAGTGTATGGGGTAATACGAGGTATATGAAAGGATTATAAAATTTTGGTAATGTAATGATTATGTTGTTTTACAAGAAATATATCCCTGTATAGATACTATTTGTGGACCTGGTTTTGGAAGATTTTCATGTAGGGGTAATAACCCCAAAAATATTAAGCCAAGCATACCTCTAACATAATTATGATTAATGGTAAATGGGACCTTACCACATACCATGTTTGAAATTCTCAAGGGAAATTTTTTGGTTGATCATATGATCATTAGGAACTTCTATAAAGGAATGATTTCTTAGTAACATTAAGGGGATTTGGTTAAGAAGTATGATAGAACAAAAATTAATGTAACTTAAGAAGAATAAAGATAGTTATATGATTTACCAAGTTTTAAGGTCTTTAAATGAATGTATCAATGGAGAATATATATTATGCATGAGCATTAATATTCATATGATCAATTAATTTGATTATATAGATAACTATTTTTGGGTTTTACTATTTGGTTGAAACTTGATCAATGAAATTAAGTTGAGAAATATATGTATAATGAAACCACTATGTCATATAACCAAATTAGGAATAATACTTATATGATTTAGAATCATGGTATATGCTTGTAAGATTTTAAAAAGGATAGTTTCTTTGACATAACAAAGTTTGTGAGGATGGTATTTTAAAAGAAATTAAATCTTGATACTCTCATCTATTTTGATAAGTATGTTATATTCATCAATGATATTCCAGTTTATTCTAGAATTTATTAGTGTTATGTGGAACATCTAAGAATTTTTATTTAGTAGTATTTCTTTTAATGTATGGATATATATATTAAATTATATTAATAACATTTGGATTTTTTTGGAAAATGATGATTTTTAGGGTTTAACTATTGAAGAACACAGGACTGAGTTTTGGATAACTCATAGGCTTAATATATTTTTACTATTGAGATAATAAAGGGTGGATTTATTTTGAAAAATTATGTTAAAAATTTATTATTAACCTTTGGATTTATAATTATTTCTTGATATTTTTTTCTAATTTTATCTTACTTTTTTGAGATTTTTGATATATATATTGACAGGTGTAAATTTTTTTAAACTTATCATTGAAGAAAAGAGATATTTTTTGGAGGAAAATATTACTTTCCTATTGTTTAATGTCTTATAAATTCAAATATTCTTGCAAAAGGTATGTTTTAGATAATATATCATTAGGGACTATACATACATGAGTATATGATTGTATAAAAAATTAATGTTTGTTATGGAAATATAAGTAAATTAATATTGAATTTAGAGAGTAAGGTACATGTAATATTTATTTATATATCAAATAATAAATATGTTATGAATACCCATAATACTTTAATTAGTTAAGAGTAATTAAAATTGCGAGGATGTACATTATTTAAAGGGGTAGAATGTATTGAATTGAAATTTTAGAACATATTATCATTATATAAATAATGTATTAAGTAGCTTGTTTTACACACTATACCAAACTAAAAAACCCTGATATATTTTTAATGTTAAATATGACTCTGGGAATATAGTCTTTATATTAGATGGTATAAATTTATGTTACCATAAAAGAAAATAAATAATGAAATTTGGAAGAAATAGATTCCAAAATTTCATGAACTGGCCTATATACACTAGTATATTAATATCTGATCTGGTTCAAACATGGCCCGAAGGGTTTTCCCAATCCCCATAGGTCTGTGACTATAACATGGAATTATATCCAGATCAATGGGGAATAATTTTTCCATACAAAAAAAAATATAAAGCTTACAAGTTTGAATGATTATACTCATAACGACAAATGTTCCAGAATTAAACAGAAAAAAACTATAACCCAATATAACATCATAAAAAGTAAACAATATCTAACAAATTAAGGTTTATAATATCCCATGTAACAAGTGGATCACACCACAACAGTCACCATAATCACTACATATCCCACGAATCATGTATCCCCTCCACCTCCAGGTGGATATTTCTATTTGAATAGAGCTGGGTTACGATAATCAAAAATTTCTAGAAGGAAGTGGTCATGTTTCATGAAATGATCCCAGTAGAAATACCCCAAAGATTCCATTTGAAATTCCATAACAATAAAGCAGTTATTCATTTAATTTTTGTAAATAATGTCAGGTTTAGTATTTTACATATTTTTAATAAACCATACTCTATAACAATGAAATGAGAGAGATATATCAAAACATGTATTAATAAAAATTTTATATAAAACATTTATATAAAATAGTTGGAATGAATAATGTTGTTCAATAATTAATAGAATGTACAATGAAGTAAGACAAAATAAATAACCATGCTCATAAGCCCTGAGTTTTGTTAGTTTAAAAAAATATGATCATCACACATTTCTATCATCATCATGGATCAAGATAGGTGTGAACACACAAATCAAAACCCAATTAGGGGACCCATTACCTAACATCAATCGACACCCATTTATGGGACACCTGATGGTTGATCATGTCTAAAATGGTTTTGTTAGGGTTGTTATCATCAATATATTGCACGTGAATTTGAGTCCCCGATTACTTTTCCTAATCACCAACTAAATACAAATTCTCACATGTGCTTAAAAAATCGATCAATCAATCGATAATGGTATATTGAATCATTTCCAATCATGTCATTATACATAGTCCATTTTCTCAATTTCAATTTCAAAATTCCATTTTAAATTCCAATCAAAATCCTAAGTTTTCATCACATTCATGGATTTTTATACCATCTTTCATTTTATTAAAATTTCCTTAAGAATATACACCAAATTCACTTTCAATTAAACACATTTTTTTTCAAAATTCACCAAAACATTTAAATCCCCTCAAAATTTGGGGTTTTTACAATTCCATGAGCTTCTTAGATGAAAAATCATGTTATCTAAAGTTCATATTTTTAAATCAATAATAATCTCATTTAAGACAAATATTGAAATATAGGTCTTAAATTGTAAGATAATTTAATATGGAACCACCTAACTTTAGTCATGATATAAAATAATCACAACACCCATAATAGAATGTTTAATGAAGATCTAGGGAGAGTTAGATAATGAAATCAACCTTAGAGTAAAGATCCCTAATGAAGAATATTTAATCCATGAACAACATGATTAGTTATAATTCTATTATATAAATACAAGAGAGTATAAATGAAACCAAATGAGAGGAGTATAGGTTTGTAAAAAGGGATTGAAATCTTCCATGGAAATTTTATTCAGAAGAGAAGAAGTACAGAGGGCCAAGTAATCATCTAGAGAGCCACCAAAAGTATAGGGAATTGATTACTGTTTAATGGTGGTGTCAGTTATCTTCAATGAGATTATTAATATTTTTATTTAATTATTATTGTCATTAAAATCCCCTAACAAGGTTTACTAAGTATTCCTACATGGTTAATAGTAACTATGCTCCATAATCATGTTCCCTTAATGGAAATCTGAATGGGGTTCATAGTTTGGAAGCATGGTTAAACTAATGGTGGACTAACCATGAAAACAATCACAATAAAAGGGTGAAATATTTTTTTGGGTGACTACAGTATTTGGGAAAACCATTCACCACCCGTGTCACACCATCCAAACCCTCTTCAAAAGGATCGTGGTTTTCATGTTAAAACATATGGGTTTCCCGAACTACACAATAAATGTACTCAGACAAAAAAATACCATATATTTTTCAATATTCACTTGAGACAACCTGAGAGAAAACCCTATAAAGTATTAAACAATAAAAAGGGTGAAGAAGGAACTAAAAAAAGGTAACAAGATGTAACAACCTCCCCACCCTAAACACTTTCTATCCCCATAAAGCCTATAAAAAGATTCCATATCAAATAGATAAGGCCAGAAGTCCCTAATCAGTGCCTTTCACTCCCAATTACCTTGTGAATCAAAACCTTGCTATCATAGTAAAAGGACTGAAGGTATTATCATCCCATGAATAACCTTTTTCAAAGAATTAACAATCCTAACTCGATGCCTAATCATGGATAAATTGGGATTCACATTATGATAATTCCAGCTTAAGATATGAGAAGGGTTTGAAAGATACTTCATGAGCTACAAAACCTGAAACATGTTGTGTATTTAAGTCAAATATTGTGGATGTTCCAAATAGTATTCCACTTTTCCCACCTACTCGACAGTCTCAAAAGGTCCCACAAACCTTGTTATAAAATTTCACTATTTCTCAATCTTTGGGTGACCTAAACTAGTTGAAACTCTAAATAACAACAAGTCACTAACTGAAGAATCTCAATTTCATTTATAACTATTGTAATAGGTTTTATATATGCTCAATTCCATTTCCATTCTCTGATGAATCAACTAAATCATCATCATAATCACTTGGTCAAAACACAGTCCAACCATGGAAGCTTCACCAATATTTGTCCAATTGAAAGTATATATATATTTCCTTCCATACATGGATTCATAAGGATCAGTTATGGTTATGGAATGATAAATACCATTATAAAAGAACTCAACTTGTCCAAAATGAAAACCTCAAGCTCCAATAAAGTCAAAGAATTCAAGAATTTAGCATTTCCTCAAGAATCTATATATTATGTTTTTTCAACCATCTATGAATGATATGTTGTGGTAAATCTAAAATTGGATACCAAACCCTCCTAGAGGCCACTCCCAAAATTATAAGTGATCCAAGGATCCCTCTCAGAAACTATAACAGATAAGACTCCAGGCAATATGATAATATTTTTCAAATAGAGACATCCCGAATCCTCAACTTTGGTTACATATTTCAAGAGTATAAAGTGAGCCAATTATGTGGTCCTATCATTCATTATCCATATCAACTTATTCCTTTTAGGGGTACATGGAAACATAAAAAAATGTCTATAGAAATATTTTCCAACATCCAAGTCGTCACAGGACTGGATAAAGAAAACCAGAAGGACTCTAGTTCATAGCTATGACAGGTTGGAAAGTAGAACAATGAGACACAAAGACAACAATATTTCATATCATTCCTAGACACCAGAATCATCAATATATACATTCTAAAATCATTGTGGTTTTGAGGTGCAATACCCACTAGGAATTATGGAAGTATATCATCATATACTTTCTCATAGGTAGAGGAACAACAAATCAATTTTGAAAACATAGGATACGCTTCTAAGATAACATTTTCTCCCTGAATGTCTCCCCAAAATTAAGAGATTCTCTAAATCTATGAAATTAATCAACAAGATAATAATAATAATGAATCATCTTAGGATGATTATAGCTCAACTAAACACTTTCCATAAAAATTTCAATGAAATTTTGTCACACTCCCAATAGCAATCGAGAAAAAAGAGCCATTAGATTGAACTCCTTTGATGATTAATTAACATTTTGGGTTAGTGCCCCTTAAAAATATTATAAATATTTTTAAAAATCAACATATTACAGGTTATATAGACAATGAATGTATTGTTGATTTAGATATTTTTTAGGGAATATATAACAAAATATTTTCCATTAAAAATAAAAGATAAAAAATTATCTAAAAAAGTAAGGTCACAAAATAATCAGATAATGCATCATGGATGTGAGTTCTATATCACAGATTTCAAAGTTCTTCCTATGTTTTATAAACTGTCCCAAACAATAGGCTGTCATGTGATCACCCTACATAATAAGTCAACCCAAACCCAAACCAGATGTGTCAAAAAAGACTACACTTCCATACCCAGGCTATTGAAGAGTCAACATTGGACCCAAAGTAAATACACATTTCAACTCATTTTTATAAATTGTGAATTTCATATCCCATTAAAACCTCACTCCTTTCTGAGAGTGGGTGGTCATAAGAGAATATGGTTTTGAGAAATACTTAATGAACTGTCGGTAATTTCCCACCAAGCCCAAGAAGCTCTGTATGTTAATAAAATACATGGTTTATACCATTAAAAAAATATTTAAAAATATTATGATTAACAGAAAAAGAACATTTATAGACCATATTTACTAATAAATCCCCTTCTTGATGTCCAAAATTACAATATTAAAATTTTTTGTAAAGTCGGTGAATTTTGAAAATTTCTATAACTAATCCAAAATGACACACATGATCTTATATGGTTTTAGGAAACACCAAGATGATATAAGAAAAGACTACAAATAATGAGTCAAAAAACTCATGGAATAATGTTTTCATCAATTCCCTGAACACTATAAGAGAATTCATTAGGACAAAAATCCAAATGGGAAACTCATAATGGGAATACCTACTCTTGAAGAAGGTATTCCAAATGTTATAATTTTTCTTTCTGAATTTATGATAACCAAATTTAAGTTCAATCATCGAGAAAGACATAACTCCGTTCATCTAGTGAAATTTATCATCTAAATGAGGGAAAAAACATTTTCTTTACCATAACATGATTTATTTTAAATTGATCAACACAAATCTAAAGTGTAAAATTATATTTCATCATATAGAGAACATCTACCACCTAAGGTAACACACTCGAGAAAATTTTAATTTCACAAGAAGATCATCCAACCGAGTGTTCAATTCTTTATTTTCTACTGGTTCCATGTGGTATGAAAGAATAGACACTAGATGAGTACCATGTACTAAATCATAAAAGAAATCTACCTCTCTTACCAGTGGTAAGCCAGAGAAGTCATATGAAAACACCTTGGGAAACAGGACTACCCTGGAGGTATATCACCACTCAAATATTCTAACTCGAATTAAAAAGAAAACACCAATATTACCTTTCCCAACACTAGAAAATGAGGTCAAGATATACTTAAAATTAAGAACTACTCTCCCAAAAAAACCCGACACACTTCATAGGGAATAGTAATGGAGACCCGCCGATAATAATAATATATCCGAGACTTATGAGAAATCGACTAATCTATCCTAAGTATGACATCAATTGGATTCATTTTTAGAATTATAAAATAATAGGTAATCTAAATCACTTATAGAATGAAAATACCTGAGGGAATTTGAGACCCTAGTCTCTCTTAATTTAGAGGGGGTGTGTTTTTATCCATCACATAAGAAAAAAGATCTCTATTATTATTTAAAAGGGTCATAATATGAGTCAATATAAACGAGTGAGATACACCAGTATTAGTTAAATAAGAAACTAAAAAAGAATATATTATGACGGTATATCTCATACTCTCTATACCCACATCAGCTTCCTCTAGAGACTCTTCCACTATGTGAAGAAGATTCATTATGGATTCCTATGGTCAGAACCCCATAGTTCGTGAAGCATCTGATTTCACCAGTATAAATTATGGATTTGATGAGACCACTCCTCTATGAGGAGAACAAAAAGGCATGGAAAAACTTCAACAAGTATAGTTAGTGTCCCCATAAACTATAGATCTTGGGTGCCTTAGTGAAAACACGTTTTAAATTCTAAACCATTATACACTAAAAGAAAGTCATAGGGCCTCTTCTAAGAACTGTAAAAGGTTTGGATGATTCAAATTATTCATATCTGCCATGATAATCATAATTATTCATATTAACTTTATAGGAACGAACTCAAATTCGACCAAGAGAAAAGGGAACTCAAATCAACCATAACATACTATCAAGGTTAATCCCAACCATTAACACTATACCAAGTATGTCAACAGAAGAGGTGAGCATAAATATAATGAATTGAGATTAAATATCTGATTTAAGACCCTACTCAATTATTCATGTCCTCAATTTATCATTCATCACTGCTTTAGGAGAAAATTGAAAAATCTCAATAAAATTTTATGCATACTATGTTATAGTCCTTTTACCTTACTAAAGGCTGATAAACTCCATGGATTTTAAAAATACCATATATTCTAGATAAAATAGATCAATAAATATGGATTTTATGTCATTCTACTCTAATAATTCATGTTTATTTATTTTTTCCATTGAATCCCACTATCTCCTGCAAGGTACCTCAAAATTGAGGGTATTTCATTTTAAATAAATTGAAATAGGAATTTCCAAGTACTAAAAAACTACTCAATATTTATCAACCAATCCTAATCCTCCTGAATATTATTAGAGAATTGGAAAATTTGTGACATATGGAAAAGAAAATCTTTAGAATGATATTAAGATTAATCACTTAGAGGTTCTACAAATAGATCCTGAACATGAATGGTTGTAGGTGCCTGTCCCAATGCCTGGACAAAATTCCACAATATCTCAATATGAATTAGTTCAACTAGAGGACTCACCTACTATGGTTCACCAGAAACATCCACTTAAATACTATTTAAATGTCTTCCTAGAGGCATGATGCTACAAAATATCAATATAAAACACTAAAACATAAAAAATTGTACATGGATTCAATACTCAAAAAAGTGATATAGGAAAATTAATTCCTTCAAACAAATTCATGAATGGGATTTAAATAAGCTCAAATAAATGGAATGGAAAAGACTTTAATCATATCAAAATATCCCTCAAAGAAACATGACCCTAACACCCATGGTTACTTTAATCTTTTTAGGATGAGAGCTGTCCAAAAACTCACTCTCAAATACATCTTATGTCCCAAAAATCCTCATTTTATTTCTACAAAGACAACCAAAACATCATACATATATAAAAGATTGATAAAAAACTATAAAAATAATTCCACTTTATCACAAACCAACCAAAATACCCTAGTAAACTGATACCTAATCCAGTCCTAACATATCATGAATAGTGTTATTGATCTTCATGAGTTGACAACATTTACCTAGCATTATATCAATATCAAGAGGGGATGGTTTCTCCATAAAAAGTGTATGATTAAAAATACAAGTTGGTATGCCAACCATCATTAAATAGAAAGTAATAGAATCAAAAAGTTAAATAAATACTCAATAAATTCATAAATGGATACAAAATCTAAAAAATAAGGCTTTGAATATCTTATATAAATGGTAGATCACACTACACTAGTCATCTCCATCTATTTAGGTCCCATGAATCAAGTACACCTTCCACCTATAAGTGAATAATTACCTTTTTATGGTCATTGAATAAGATAATATATACATTCCAAAATAAAAAAAATAGGTTTTGAGTAAAAGATCCCAAAATGATAAATATTCAATAATAAATTATATTTCAAAAAACCATTTATTCATTAAACTTAAATATAACAACACATGATAAAGTATTTACATATTTTCAAAAAATAATAATTTTAATTAATAAATAAGTAATATATAAAAAACATGATTAAATGAAAAATTTATATAAAACATTTTTATGAATAAAGGAGTTCTATAATCAATGGAATTTATAATTATGTCAAACAAAACAAATCAACATGCTCATAAGACTTCAGTTATGTTAGATTTGAATACAAATTCCTCGCACTTCTCAATCATCCCTATAAATCAATATTGGTGTATATAATCGCATCCAAAACCCATTAGGGGACCCATTATGATAAATTAATCTACACCCCATTGGGGTACCAATCATGGGAGATCATCCCAAATTTGGGTTTGTAAGTGTTTTCATCATCATCCTATTACTAGGTATTTATAGTCCAAGCATGTTTTTCCTAATCACCAACTAACTAGCTATGATAAAATGTTATTATATAATGAAATAACCAATCATGTGAAGATTAATTATTTAAAATAATTACGTTATCTACAATTCAACATCACAATTTTAGTTTCCACATAACGTTTCATTTAAAAACAAATAATAGGCTTTCATTAAATTAATTAATTTCAAAATCATCTTTCATCTTAATAAAATTTTCTCAATAATCATCATCAAGTCATTTTATCAAATAAACTTTTAATTATTTTTATTTATTTTTTCACCAAGTCCACCAAAAAATTAAATTTCTATGAAATTTGGGGTTTTAAAAATTCCATGCTATTTTTAGTTCAAATATCAAATCATCTAAAAATTGGGTTTCTAAATCAAGTAAAAACTAATTTCAAATAAACAAACCAATATATGGTTTCAATTATAGTGTAAAACCTTATATAACCATCAAAAATTAATCATGAGCTTAAATCAACATAATGACTAAAATGGTATCCACCAACAAAGAATGAGGGTGTGGGATACCATGAAATAAAACATAGAATTAGGATCCATAAAGAAGAAGATTATATCCCTTAACAAAATGATGATGTATCACTCTTTAATAAAAAGATAAAAGAATATCCAGAGAAGGAAATGTGAAGAGATCCACTTATAAAAAGGAATCGAGATATTCCACTGGAACTATGATTCATATGAGAAGAGGTTTAGAGTGCGGAAGAAACCTCTAGGGATCTAGAAAACAAATAAAACAGGTCATGGTCAAATGGGGGCTGTTATGTAACATAAATATGGGTCCATGTGTTTTTAATTAAAAATTCAGCTATTAAAAACCCTTATTCAAGTTTACTGAGAAGGGCCACATGGTTTTTAGTAACTATATTCCCTACCCATGAACTCCTATTGTAATTATAGATATAGTGCATGTTATTTTACATGGTTAAACAATATATTACTCAAAAATGTAAACCCCCACTATCTAAGGGCTAATAATTTGGATGGGTATCTATGAAGATTATAAAAATCATTCACCACCCTTCAGACCCTATCAAATGGTTGAATGGTTTTCTAGACCAAACTGCACGTTTTTCCCTAACCGACCACTAATGATGCTCAGCCCCAAAACCCCCCAAAATTTTTCAGTCTTCACATGAAAAAATCCATGACCATCTTCTATTAAGTCATGATCAAAGAAAGGGTCAAAAAACCCCCCTAAATAAAGATAATGTGAAATGAAATAAATATATAATTAGTCCTTATGAATCCCATTATTCTAATCTTGGATGGGAGGCATCTTCACTAGGGTTATCTCTTTTCCAATCCCAAATTGAACTCTAGTAGTAACTATTTGAGAAAAATAATTTATAAGAATAGATTAATCTAATATGACTCTCTATAAAATCCATTCTATCTAAATCCCCACCTAACACTCCCACTAATATTTATCTTTACCTTAGATCTTATGCTGACGTTATAAGGGGGGTTTTAAGTAGAAATTTAAATGATAAGAGTATATAATTTTTATCCATATAATCGAATGATCATATAAATATAAAAATAATTTTAATCCTGATAAATTTTATTTTAAAATTTAGGTATTCTTAAATTAAAATTAACTCATATCACATTTAGATATGAATTTAATATACATAAAAATAATTTATCATATATCCAAAAAATATTTCTTGACACTAAATAAGAATAAATTCACATTATATTTAGAAAATTTGTTTCTCGAAAAGTTTTTATTATCTACATTGAACATTTATATTATAAAAAATCTATATGAATTTTGGGAATTTGAAATTAATAAAATGATTTTAATTTTTGGGTTCATCAAATCAAAATTAATTTATTTTTGTTTTTTTATATTTTTATAAAATAATCGATTTTTAGGTGATTAGTTAACGATATAGATTTTTATAAACCCTAAAATTTAAATGGATTTTAGTAATTGAATCATTAGTATATAAAAAATATATTTTTTAAAGTAAAATATTGAATTCATAAATACTATTTACATTTTTAAAACACATGAATATCATTTAACTAATTAAATAATATTTTATTAAAACATTTTTCATATGTTTCTATAATTAAATTTACACATGGGTAAATTTTATTTGAGGATTCATTTTAATTTTTAATAAAATTTATTTGATAAATAATAATATTGTCAATTTCATTAGAGTCAATATCATTGAAAATTTTTTCCAATATATAATTTTTTTTAAATACATTTTTCTTAAAAATGGGGTTTTATGCATTACATATGCTAACACTAAGATTAATTTTCATAAAAATATAAAATTAATATGTTAAAATAATTATTATATTAGATATAATAATTTTGATATTATTTAATATTTATAATTTAATATTTAGTTATAAAAAATATATCATTTTTATAGATTCTAATTACTATGAAAAATGTGAAATGATTATTAAGAAATTATTGTTTTATTAATATAATGGAATTTCAATCAAGTAAATTAAAATAAAATAATTTAAATATTTAATATTATATGATTTATAAACAAATAAATAAATATATTAAATATTATTTTATTTTTAATTAATACTATATAATATTATTAATCCAAAATGGTTAAAATGTTATTTTCCTACTAAACAGTTTTTCTACACATTAACTATTTTAACAAAAATGTTAATTTTATAATATAAGGTAATTTAATTTTATTAAATAGAGGATAAATTATTTTCACCAAATCAAAACTTGGTTATTTGTATAATTATATTTTTATAATAAATCTTAAAATCACTTAGTTAAAAACTTGTTACTTAGATTAAAAGTAAAACTATAAAATATAAAAACATGAGCGTAATAACATTATAACATGTTAAAAACATCCATGTAAATAATTTTTTAGGTATTTATAGACAAGAATATTCCCAAAAATCTATTATATTGAATCTTTGGATTCATCAACATTGGAATAGTGTCAAGACGTTATTGAAAATATAGAATGTTTCAAGAAGCTTCCTTTTAATTTATGTAAAAGATTGTTACTTACAAACATCAAAACATACATATACTATTTGATATTTCCCTAATCCTCTTCCAAAATTCCATGTCTTAGAGATCAATCACACATTATTAAGCCTTTTTTTACATCATGTTAACTTAATCCCTTCAATTCCAAGAAGTTTTATGAGGATATATCGAGTCTCAAACGTATGTATTGTCTCCTTATGTTTTTCTCATGAATATTCTGCATAAAAATAACTATGTCCTTAAAAATATAATTAAATCAATAAATGTTTTTTTAATTATATGTAACTATGATAAGTTAATAACCATTAATTATTCTTATCTATTTGTTATAAATAACAAAAGCGTTGTTAGTGTGTTGTACATACGACTGCAACCACAAAAAAAAACGTATTCTATTTTTCATCATCATTATTCATAGATGATCAAAAAGATGTAATCGATGAAGAAATATGATATATAAAATTTAAATATTATTTAAATATTTCAAATTATAATTTACATTATTTCCCTCTCATTTTTGATAAATTGAAACATTAATCATGAAAACATGCGAACTATCCACTCGATGAGCAATGAGTTTCATTTTCCATCACAACACATAATTGTTTTCCTTAAAAATATATATTAATAAATAAAAAATATTTCTGAAACAATATTAATATTCTAAATATTATGAAACTATTTTTCTATGCTTTCAACCATTGTCAACATATATAAGTAGTTATGAAAAAATTAACCAAATAACCACATGTAACCGACATATATAAAAAACTATATTATAAATAAATAAAATATTATATTTAAAGGTCCTTTAAATAATAAATATAGTTGAATATGTATATTGGGTATGCATATAATGAACTTAATTTAATTATTTAGGAATATATGTGCAAGTAAAGAATGCTTTTATACATGTGGTATGGGTTTTTGTCTCTATTATTCATCATTTTTCAGAACCAATTTATAATTTCTGTTGTGTATATGCTACCCAATTGTTTTTATAATAAATGGTTTAGTGGATGTTATTTACATAACCAAATGATTTTAATTCTTCCAATGAATTTTAATTTAAAAAAATAGTAAATTTGTGAGGGCTGAGTCTCGAATTTCTTTCCTTGAGATACTTCTTCTATGCACCAAATTTATTATAAATTGTGTTTATAAATGAAATTTGATGTTTATTATACGAGAATAAAATTTTTCATGGTATTGTAAATATAATATAAATATATATATATTTCATTCAAGGGGTTTTATTTTAATGTTTATTTAGTGATAAGGGTTTCTTATTTCAATTTTCACCCATCAAGACATATTTCTTATTATACATAATGATTTATTTAGAATAATGTATCAAATACCCTATAATATTTTTAATACATGAATAGATTATAAAAACCATTATTATTTTTTATATAACTCTCTTTCATTAATTTGGTTTTTATTCAAATCAATAAGTCCCTTACTTCTTTAAAAATATCCTTTACTTATAAATCTTCCCCCAAGGTGTATGTTTTTATTCAGTCTTATCCTAGATCATTTTCATGAATTATCTATATTAGAAATAAATATTATATACCAATGTTTCTTTTTAATATATAAACATCAAATATTATTTAATTCATTATTCTATTTGGAATCATCATGATTTAACATTTTTATTTTCCTTGAAATCGGTATTTTAAAACTCACTTCCTTCCCATGGATTTGATCATTGATATAAGATATCCATATTTTCTTTAATTCATGTGACATGAATATGTATGATTTTCAGTACATAATAGATGGTTTTGTAACTATATAGTCCCCTAATTCATTGGTTAATTAGTTCATCTCATGATATACCGTGTATGCTGTATGGGAATTTAGCCTAATCACACCAAGTTATGTGAAGGGTGGGCTCACAATTATATATCCCTTCAATGGATTGGGTAAAGATTTATATCTCATGATATGTTATGTAAGGTATTAGGGAGTGAACCTAATCCACCAAGGGAGTTTTCCCACAATTTTTATGGGAATATGGATTGATCCCATTCTTTGATGGTATATTTTGTTCTTTATATTGATGGTGTTGGGGGTGACCATTGACTTATGTTTATTATATCATGGTTTAGGAAGTTCAAACTATTTATGATCTTATGTAATAATTTTTTTATTCTATGTATCCATTATTTTTATCATCCTATTTATGATATCGTTTTACGACTCCTAACTCTCATGTTATGTTTTATTGTCATGTTTATTCATTTATTGGGCTTTAAGATCACACTTTTCCTTTTGTATTTTCCCCAAGAAATCATATATTGTTTTAGAAAATCCATTGATATTAGGAGATATATTTGAAGTTTTAAATAAAAAATTGTTATTTTTTATTTATAATTTGATGTATTTTTGTGTCTAATATTTCAAAGACACAAAACCTCTTGATCTTCAGAGTGTATTTATTGAAAAACATTTTTCATAATACGGAAATAAATTATGTTTATGTCATGGGTCTCTATAGGAATAGAATGTAAGTAAATATAGAATAAAAGGAAGAAGGGGAATCAATAAAGAGAGTGCCAAAGGGAATTTGGAATCAATCTCACAAGAAAATAGAATATAAAGACCTGCAAACGCTACACAGGAGCTCCCAATAGAGTATTCTATGCCATCTAGTTTTCCAAGAATTTAAGGGGTCAAATGATTGAAAAATTAATAAATTTATAATTAAGGATGAGTAGAAAATTACCAAAGTGTTTCCCTAATCTGTATTATGGTTTCTAATTTCTCTATTATATATGTATGGGATTGTGTGTATATTTTAAGTGGTTTTGATTATAAAATAATATATTTTTTTCAAATTATCTTGATATATATATTTTTAGTGGGTTTTCTATATTTATTTCATATTCAATTATCTTTCTCTCTATATTGGAATTATAAATGTTTTTTTCATTAAATGAAGATCTCTCTAAGTATTCTATAATTACATCTCTCTACGGTTTGGTGAAGTTTATTAATCATCAAATAAAA
Source organism: Viscum album (assembly GCA_963277665.1). Classification (NCBI taxonomy): domain Eukaryota; kingdom Viridiplantae; phylum Streptophyta; class Magnoliopsida; order Santalales; family Viscaceae; genus Viscum; species Viscum album. The sequence goes on from CAUJRU010000346.1 coordinate 407,722, forward strand.
TATTAATATGATTGGTTAAACCCATATGATAGTATGTAGTTGGTGAAAGATGGAGGGATTGTCATATGTAAATTATATCTTTTCACATTGAATAATATTATATTATAAGTAATGTTATAGGGATTATTGTCTATTTAATTGATTTTTGAATAATTGAACAAATACATTGGGTAATTAATGATACCCAATTGAATAGAGGTTATTAATCATTGAATATTGAATTTAATTTATTCACTTACAATTGTGATCAAGTTAATTATTTCTAGTTATTTTATGATTTTTGGATCATAAATCACTATTACTAACCACACAATATCCAGGGCCATATTTTATCACTTCTAGCTAAATGTGGTGATAAATGGGTTTCCTTTTTCAGTGCTGGAACAAAGTGCTGATAAATCCCCTATTTATTAGTATTGATAAAATTTATATATCATTAAAAAAGTATATATCAATAAAAATAATTTATTAATATAAAAATATATATTTTGATATATATTATATATTTTATGAATTATAATTTATATAAGACAAAAACTGTATTTAAACTTAATATATTAGATATTTAGTTGAAAATTATTTATAAAGTTATTATTAAAAAATATTAATTAAAAATTTTCAAATTATTATTGAGATATAGTTATTTAATAATAATTGGATGAGATAAAAATTTGATAAATCAATAATTGTTCTATGTTAAGTGGAAAACATCACTTAAACTTCAAGAATGCTTTAAATTTTATCATTGTGTTCATTTGGAATCTACCACAAATCGAATTGAATCTTTTGAGGATAAATATGTCGTGTTGAAGCATGAAATCACCAATCACTATTTTTTTGATGTCAAAAGGACAAAGAGGTATCCAAAACTGAGTTTTTAATTGGGATACACTATCTAATAAATATTCGATGGGTTTTTAGCTTCGTTTAAGATGATATTCATGCTATTTATCTATTGAGAGTGAATTCATTTACCAAGGTATTACATTCATATAGATATTACATATTTGGAAGTTTTTCGTTTTTTATATTATAGATTCATTTATATTTAAAAATATGAACATTTTCTAATATTTAAAATCAATAAATCAATTGAACAAAGAAATAATTGAATATATTTACATAAAAATAATTTTATAAATATATAAACCATATGAAAATTAATATTTGTTATTCATTTTATTTAAAATTAAAAAGTATCTATTTTATTTACCATACAAAAATGCATTAATATATATATATTCCAGTATGATTAATATATATATATAAATATATGGGTGTCTATATATATATATATATGTGTGTGTGTGTGTGTGTGTGTATTCAAATATATTTATATATATATATATAAATATTTGTGCATGTATGTGAGAAATATAAATGCGTATGTGTGAGTGTAAATATGTGAGTATGTTTGTGTATCAATATTTTGTAAATGCATCATATATAAATGTATTTTTATAAATATATTTTTTTATTATTAAATATAGTATATAAAAATATTTTAAATAAATATTTATAAATAAATTATAAAGAAATCTATATCAAAATGTTAAATTACATATAAATATGTATAAATATATATGTAAATATATAGAAAACTGAATATATATGTAGTTGACAAAATTTATATCTTAATATAAAATTAATAGTCATATTTAAAAAAATTAAAAACCAAAATAAATATAATATGATATTAATTATAATCCATTTTATTTTAAACAATAAAAAACCATTCTAAAATTATATGAATATATATATACTTAAATAAATGTATATATAATTCTTTTATATATATATACAATACATTTAAATAAATATAAGTATATATATATATATATCATACATACATATTCACAAATATACATATTATAAATGAATTTTGAAATAATTAGTTTATATAAATGTAGAAATATGAATAATTTTTTATGTAAATATATATAAATAGATAAAATAACCCAAAATATAGAAAATAACAAGGGGTTGTTATAATGGGGTTTAAAATGAACAAGGGATGTCATAGAACCATGTTTATGCATGTGAGCAGGTGAAAATGTAGTCAGGAAATCAAAAATCACTGATAAAGATGCATTGTGATTGCTACAAAAAAGGGGGTGTGTGGGTGGCATTGGGGTTTCGAGTGGGTTGTTTGGAGTAGAGCACTCCAAAGAAATATATTTTGTTCAAAAATTTTCAGTGAAAAAAAGGGAGCTAATAAATGGTGTACTTATCATCAATTAAACAAAATCACTTATAAAGGTGTTCTTTATCATTGATTTTGTTTTAGTACTATTAATGCACCATTTATCAATTCTTTTTAGTAATAGTAATGGTTTTATTTTTGAGTTTTTTAGGACTGATAAATAAAATCTTTATCAACATAGAAAAAATCACTGATAAAGGAACCCTTTCTTGGTATATTTCTCAATGCTGATAATGGTATAAGATTTCAAAGAAATGTAGAATAAAATCATATTTATCACTAATAATACACATTTACAACACTTTATAGAGAGAGATATATTGTAGAGAAGCTCATATAACTTCAATTTTTTTATAGGAACTAACCATGTCATAATTAAATACAACTACAAGGGAAATATGAAAATTTGGTTTGGTCATTTTTTGAGTAATTTAAAATTACTCGTTTAGATAACCAACCATTAGAAACTGATTACACTCTTTTGATATTTTCATCCACATTTTAAATTAATGTCCATGGTTTATCATTACTTCCGTAACATTGGCCAAGGTTTTTAAATTTTCATTACTCGGAAATATATACAAACTAAAAAGTCATATAAAATTTAATTTTAGGGTTAATATGAAAAAGAAAGGGTAATTCTAGTGATGAATCTATACTAATTGTTAGGTCTTCAGGACCTTCTTAGCATCTTGACGCACAATTTAAGTAAATTCAATTTAAAAAAAATACACAAAGGTAATTGAAAATCATAAAAATAGATTAACATTGGGGAAAGAGTTCCCACGTGTTGTTTCTCTAATGGTGTATCATGACATCACTAATAAAATCAACAAACATAATAGATTAATGAAAATCAATTTTATTTAATTGTAACTTTGTTAGTTACTTTTAGAACTATCCTAGCATCTTGGCCCTCCTGATAATAAAATCCAAAATAACTATAATGAATTTATTTGATTGCAACTATAGGATAATAATTAAATTGGATATTCATGGATTAATCACCTATACTATATTGGGTTTTATTAAATATTAAATTAAATTTTTCAGTGATTCAAAAGGAAATGAATTAAATTTTTTTCAGAGCATATTACTTATTAAAGAATATTATTCTATGTTAGAATCAACATTTAATTTGGTGTTAATAATATTGCAATTTGTTTTGGTAAGTTGAAGAGAATTATTGATGCTTGGAAAATTTTTATAGATTCATATAATGACTTTGCGTGACATTTCTGAATAATTATCTTTGAAAAATTTGATGATTTATTTTGTTGTTATTCAAAGGAATCAATTACAGAATTTTGAATAAGACCTTGAAAATATTAAAGGTCAAGATGATTTAAAAAAAGGACATTTAAACTATATTTAAATTTTAAAAGAATATTATTTGAGTTGGAATATGATATAAAAATAATTTTATATTTTTGGCTTGGAAAATGACACGTATTGTTGGATAATTATTTTTATTTGGGTATATAAAAAATGGGGAAACCTAGATGAGCCAATGTATTGACCCGGGCCCAATAATATTAATCCCTCTAGAATATCCTCTCACATCAATTATTGTACACTTTATGGAATCTTGGGGAAAGAAGAAAAAAGAAGTGTGATATAAAATGTTCAATAAGGTTTTATTACACCATAACCTATCATGAAAAAATAATGAATAACAAATATGTCAATGTAAATATCTTAACACACATTTAATTGAATCAAGAACATGGATATAATATTCAGGTAAGGTATAATTAACATAGAAAGGTAATTAACTAAATAATTTCATTTAATAAATAGAGTGAGAATGATATTCATAAAAAGATAATATAATTGTTAATATATCTTGGATAATAATGAATTATTTGTTAATTATGGAAATTTTTAATTATTAGATGTCATTATCTTAGGAATCATGTTTCATCTATCATCAAGACCTTTCACAATATAGTTTAGAACTATTGGTAGAAACCCATTTAATTTTAGCTTAAATATTTTCCCCATGAGACTACAGATGCATTGACGAGTAATATTTTTCTGAACCACACCCAACACTGCCTGTCTAAATCATTCCTCATATGTTGAATAATCAATTTAATTCATGAATAAATATGCCTTTCCATTAAATATAGATACCAAAGGAAGAATATGGATTAAAAATATTTCCACAATCAATAAAATAACATTAAAATTAAAATAATATATATAGAATTGATATATGAATTATGAAATGAATATATCCATGATAAAGTATGTGGGTATTTAGTGGATGTTCAATGTCTAATGATATGATGAAAGTGAATATTTCAAAGCAAAGTTAGTGAAATCAAAATTGACTAAAAAAGTGAATTTCAATAATTTTATTAGAAGAAATGATGATAAACCAAAAAAATAAATAATAAGGATGATATCAATACAATGTAAGACCATTATAATATAATTATAATAAGGTTTTTTGTCATTTATGAATAGAAATACCATGAAAAGATCATTGAAAACATTATTTATAAAAATAACAATTTTTACATTGAAAATAATTTTAAATAAAAAATTTCAAAAACAAATTCATTGAAAATAAAACTTTACACTTATAAAGAATGTAATAAAGTATTTAGTGGTCATGAAAGTTAAAAATTTCATAGATGATGTGTTTGTGAAAAGAAATATTCATTTCTCATTTTCAGTAAATTCCAAAAGAACCTTGTTTTGAAAATAACCAGAAAAATCATTCATTGTTTTTTTTAAAAGTAAAAATTGGAAAAAAAATTCTTTAATAAATCATTTTTTAATGTTAATTTTTTTTAAATCATTTTTAGAAAACATGGTTTTGTAAGAAAATAGACTTCAACCCAAAGAGATAAATGTAGATAGAATTTCTCATAAACATTTTATCAACTATTATATGTAAAAAAGGGAAGAAAAATTTCAACATTACTTTAAAATATCATGAATAACTAGAGGAGAATAAAAATAAAAAATTTTATTATTAAATGGTCAAATAATTCCCTTGAAATGATATTTGCGAATAAAAAATCTCTAAATGTGATTGTGAAAAACCCTTACAGTGATAATAACATCGAAGTAGAAATTAATAAATAAAAATATTATGTGCATCAACTATAAATACACATTAAAAAAGAGGAAATACCAAATAATATAATAAAAATTCAATTCACACACAATCCAAGAATATCAAAGATGATATGGTAGTAATATAACCCAATGAAAATAAATTGAGTTATGAAGTTCTTTACTACTTGGTAACTCTTAAGTAAAATAACCTAGGATGAAATAATTAAAATTGAAACATAAAATACCAAGATTTGTTAATTAATCAATATATTACATGTTAAAATTGTAGTACATACCCCATATAAATGAAATTAGTTGCATAACAATATAATATGCCTCAATGAAGGGAAATTGAGATGAAGTCCCATAACTCATGCTCTTTTTTGGTTGAACATAATTTATAATTTTATATTACGGTTTTAAAAATTTTATTAACATATAATAAAATCAAATTAATATTTTTAATATCATATATTATTATTTTATAACATATTATCTCCTATTACATAGTAAAATTTCATTGTTTTCATTATTTTATGTGTTAATTGCCTTGTTTTCTCATGTGTTTTTTTGTAATGAAAGATATAGTTCTTGTGCATTTTTATATTTCCATTATGTGTAGAATAATAATAAGTATATAATTATCATATTTATTAATAAATTATACTTCTATGTCTAATCATGAATGTTGGTTTTGATAAATGAAGTATGTTATGAACATGGAATCATTTGGCCATACGTACACATGAGTAACATTTCCATTTCCATTGATCATTATTGAAGGTTGTTAATTAATATTTTATCAACGCATGATTATAAAAATATAATAAATACCTTTTTATTTCTTTTAATTCATGTATAAATATTATTCATGCCATGGACCAACCTACGTCGACCTTGAATTGGTCATCTATGCTGGCCTGCTGCATAGCTTGAAGGGAATTCTCGATATCCACGCATTGTTAACTAGTATCGAGCATCAAAAATAAACATATAAGAATTATTTGGACCATTAATTAAATAAATATAAATAAAAAAAAATTAAACAACATAAATAATCACTAAAATTGGAAGTAAATTAATCTCCACATACCTCCATGTGACCACCTAGGTTACCACACAACTTAGAACTTTGTTTTATCTGAGAGTGATCCAACATTAGTGAAACCTAAAACATAAATGATAATGTAGGGGTGATCACCAAAATTATCAGTAGTAAATGATCACATAATCCATGTGTTTCCTTTCCAAAAAACATTCATTTAACACTTTTTTTAAATATAGTTATATAAATAGGTTTTCACACATTAATAAACAACTCAAAATTTATTTTAAAACAACCGTCACCGAAATTCCATTCCCAAAATATGAGTTTACCATTTTAAAAACCAATTCCATGCATATGGAAATACTAGCAAGGATATATACAAGTAATTAGAGAAGCTAAAAATATACTGACAATGTCAACAGAAGAAAACCAAAATTAGAGAGGCACAAACAAGAACAAAAAAAGTTACCATGGGTAAAAATAAATATCCTTAAAATACCCCTATATGTACTTAGTTTGGAACCAACTATTGGCATATGGTGAAGTCCATATGTATATAACCAACTGACTTCTCCAAACTAGCCTCCCAGTGGAATATCCCACCAGGCCTAACAACAAATCCAGGGTGTACAAACCCATTTAATTGGGGTTAATCAGAAACCATCACCCAATCCCCTAATAGATTCCCATGAACCCATCGTAGTGTTATATAGTGTATGTGGGAGGCCCTTGCACATGTGACTCACCATAGCTGCCACCACCACACTTTCTTAGTTGAAACACGAACATTTCCTATATGATAATCCATAAAATTATAAATGCTTGATAGGTGTTCCCACTATATACAAATATACATATTCATATATATATATATATATATCAAATCATTAAATGTTCTAATCGGTCCATCATGTTACCTTACTTCTAAAACATACCTCAAAACGTTCAAAGATACCATCATGGATTTTTTACTTTTCAAACATTATCATTTTCTGAAAATCCACCCAAAACATCATTTATAAGTATACAATGCCAAACATGCCTTTACATAACAAGGCAATTTTTTTACCAAAAAGATATATTTGTAAACTCTTTCCAAAACAACCTCAAACACAACCATTGTATTTTCAATGAAAAACACAACATTAAGTTAAAATCATTTACCAAAACATGATTTGAGGTGAATTGGCCAAATCATAAGCGATACATCTGAAGTTACATTGTCAAACTACCTGAACAAACACTTTACCATTGGAAAACATAGGACCATTTCAGGAAAAAATGGGAAAATAAAGAGGAGAATATTTTAGGGGAGAGAAAAGTGTTTTAAAGTACCATCGTATTTTAAAGGCACATACATGCGTGCACCTTGTGCAACTAGGTATGTGCCACTTTTATGAAACACTATAGTGACAAGGAAAACATTTAGAAACCATTTCTCAAAACATCACTTTACATCAAACTAATAAAATAATATGCACAACATCATGGTAACTAAAAATGTTTTAACGGCCAAAATAACCTTCCCAAAACATTTTACCACATGTTCAAAAATAACAAGGAGGATTAAAAACCACCCAACTCACCCAAGTACAAATTAAGATCATTTTATAAAATATGTCCAAGGAAAAACATCATCACAAGTTCTCAATTTCACACTTAGAAAACAATATGCATTTTATTAAATACTTTAAGTGCATATACACAAAGTCTTAATTAATGATTCACCTTTAACGTTGTTTTTAAAAAATATTATCACCATAAAAACACCATAATAGTGTATCCATAATCATTATAAAAGTGAGAACCACATATAAAGATTTATTGAAACAAAATTGTTCATTACTCAAACAACTTTGGCATTGACACAGATAAACCTATTTAATGAATCCCATCAAAAATATTTTTCAACAACACATATAAATTTAATAACACTATATAATACCAATTAAAGTTATAATAAAGATAATAAATGTGTAAAAATAAAAATTGGAAGGATGAAATTGTCAATGGAATGTGTTGGAAATGAAAAACAAGGATTCACATACCTTAATGGTGTGAAAATGCAATTAATCTTCAATAGAAGGGTAAGAGAGAGGACACATACCACCCGCACACCCTAAAAAATAGATAAAAGAATAAATAAAAACACTAATGGTTAGATTTTGTAAAATTTTAAGAAATACACTCAAATTGAACGAGAAACATACTAGAGGTGGAAGGAAAAGGTGAAGGATGTGCGGCTAAATGAGGGTCGCGTGCCAGTGAGGTCATCTGGATTGGGAAAAGAGAGTGTGCCAAGAATGGAATTTGACCAGGGAAGGGATATTCATATATGGGGGGGTCGTACTGAAGGCTGAAATTGCAACAAGGGATGCCCTACAAGGGGAGAGGTAGCACCGGAAGGAGGGGCATCGTTGGAAGGAACAACACCGGGTAGGAGCTCCATCTAGAGAAAGAGAGCGCGCAGTAGGGCGACTGAATGAGATAGTGTTCCGCACAAAAGGAAAATAGATGTAGGGGATCATGTGGGTGGAGGGGAAATAGGGGGTTAGGGTTTAAAAATAAAATAAAAAGAATTAATTGTTATAAAAATAATAATGTGAAAAATAAAAAAAATAATAATAATCCTCACATTAAAAATAATAATATCTCTAATAATACTAACCACCATTTTTAAAATTAATAATAATAAAAGTAATAATAACATATAAACAATAATAATAATATAAATAATAACTAAATAATAATAATAATAATAATAATATTACTATTATTATCAGAATTAGTTTTATTATAAAAACATTTTTTAATTTTTTACTTCCATAAAATATTATTTATTTTAAATATTGGGAACCCGCAAGGTCACCTAGGTCGACCAAACAGTTATAGATAAACATGTTGTGCTCATTCACCAGCCTAAACCCCACTAGAATTACTATACTTTAAAAATTTGAGACCAATACTCAACTAAGACCATAAAAAATATCTAAATCCAATAAAAAATAATATAAAATAATTTTAAAAGTTGGGGTGTGATAATTCTCCCTAGCAAAAAATCTCTCTTCCCATAAAAGTCACCAAGATTAAAGTTAGTAAAAATTCTAGTAGATGCCGCATTAAAACCTAGAGGAGAAAAAAATCCTTGGGGTGACTAATCATTTTACAAGTCACACCTGACTGATCATGAAGACACCATAACAGAGGAGAATGATAGAACACAATAGGGTTCTCCCCACTAAAAGAACTCAACTAACACTGAAATTTAAAACTCAAACATACCACCCTAGAGAAGGGGGCCAACATAAGAACTCCCAACCAATCCAAAACATCCAATAAAATAATAGAGCATAACTATGAAAAGAATATTAATCTAAATAGAAAACTCAAACCAAATTACAAAAATTATTTTTTTCAAAAGCACACAAATCTCTTAAAGGTCATCAATAAACTAATTCCATCCCATATAAGGTCAAACACACTTTAAAAAAACCAATTCCAAAATACACACTCAAATAAATGATACTATTTGGATTAAAATAGAAAAAATTCTTTATAATATCCCAAGAAAATCATAGAAATACAACTGTGGTAAAACCTCAATAGCAGAAACTAAGAACGAAATGACTTTAAATGTTTCAATCCAAACACAGGACACAAAAACCAAAATGAGGTCTTATACCCGAAAAAACTCCTGAATATTCATGGCCATTATCCCAAGACATGTGGATGGGGCTTAGATGGATGAAGAATATCTTGCCTCATAGTCAGGAACTGGTATCCTTTGGTCCTAACATCGTATTCAGGTGAAATTTTTTGCAAAACTTCCCTAGATGACCCAGATAGCTGTAATGATGGAACATCTTCAGAGGTATGTGACATGATAGATTAGAGTTCCTGAACCAACCACACAGGTGGAACACATGAGGAAGATACAAAAAACTAGAAGTCGGAACCAATGGATGAGATTTTTCCGAAATAGGTCCCTCTAGTACACCTTTCTCATCAAATGGGGTACCTTCATGAGTAGCATGAGATGCCGTATTTCCAACTGCCTATGCTCTGGAGACCAACTCCGCTTAAAACTCTACATCTATCAGCCTCTTAGAACAATGATCCTTAGAATATATATTATGATTCTTGATCTCTGGATGACGAAACCTAATAAATAAATAGGTTTTCCTGAAATCCTATGACTCTATCTCTAGAAAAAAGGAAAACACTTCCATAATGTGGTAAATATATGCCTTCACCGACCCCTTTCCTTATTGAATAACAACAAGATATTACCTTTTTTTAATATTTAACTCCTAAGATATGAACCATTGGATGAAGACATACTTAAACACTTCCCAGGTCATCCTGATTTACAATGATAGTGTGGTGAACAACTTCCATTCTTTCAAATCCGGACCTTAGAATAGTTCCAATACATCAGGCACTCTAACTGATTTAGGAGTTCCCAATGCCCTTGTGATATTTTCGACCTCTTCAAGAAATTCAACTTCCTCTTACAGACCTCATTCACCATGAATTACATGAAACATTTTAGAAGTATCAAAAACTGGTCATTAATGCTTAGAAATCTTGGAAAACTTTCAGGGTGGCATTTTCCAAAAATCACAAAAAACACAAACCAAAGATGAAATCAAATCAATATAAAAATAATAGCCACATCCCAAGAAAAAAATAAACAGCTCAAAAACCAAACAAATACAAACACAATTAATTTTTTTTCAAAAGTTGTCAACTTTAATTCAAATTTAAAAACTTCCTTCTTCTATGGACACTTTCTAAATATCAAGAATCTTCTTTTATAACAAAACTCAATTTAAAAAAAATAATTTCCCTTTAAAAACTAATTTTATAAAATCAATTCTATGAATTCAATTTCAAACACCAGCCCTTGGAAACCCATGAACCATTGCAATTGTGTTCATCTGTTTCCTTCCATATGTACCAAAATGAACTTTCCATACATACCCTCACATGTAAAAATGTTCACATGAAATACCCAAGGATTCCTCCAAACCACTTTCAAAGAGAATCCATTCAGTTATAATTTTGTCAAACTAAAACAATTTAAATTTCAAAAACTATATTGCCAACTTAATGTAACTAATAGGAAAACATTTTCATTTTTAAAACCTTTTTCATTTTGAAAAACAGACTTACATCCAAAAAACCAAAGACAAAGAACCTATTAATCCAAACTCTCTAGAGATAGGGACTCATATCTATGCCCCACTCAGTGACATAGTAGTGAACGATGTCGTAATTAGGCAATAACACTAAGAGGAAATTGAATGGGGAACATGAATGTTACATGGGACACTACTCTATCTGAGATCACAACATGAATCCAGATCACCGCCATTGTCATGCCTAAATCCAAAACAAAAGATAAAAACTCAATTTCCAAATTACCCATAGTAACTTAAGGATCAGTGCGAGAAAGAGTTCATGACACTTTTCCCACACCTACCTCCCAAGTCTCGATATTTATAATATCCATTTACTAGACACCCTAAATAAAAAGGCCCTCCTCTGATACCATTTTTTCTTAAAATAACCCTGTTCGACCCTGAATCGATCATCTGAGTCAGTCTATAACCTAGCATAAAGGGCATTACAAATCCCCATGGGATAGAAACTAGTGTTGCGAATCAAAACTAAATAAGTGAGGATGATTTGTCCCATAAATGAAATAAAAATAAATAAATAGTTAAAAACTGAACAACATAGATAATCACTAACAGCAAAAATAAATTAAACTGCACATACCTCCATGTAATCTCCTAATTCACAACACAACTCAAAACCAAGTTCACACCATGAGTGATCCAATACTATTGGTACCTGAAATTGAAAAGATGAAGTATGGGTGACAAGATAAATGATCAATAGGAAATCATCAAAGAATCAATGTGTTTTCTTTCTAGAAAATATTCCATTAACAATAGTTTTAAATACTTTTATAAAAATAGGTTTTCAAACATTAATAAACAATACAATTTTTTTTAAAACAACCCACTCCAAAATACCATTTCCAAAAGATGAATTTACCATATTAAAAACTGAAACTCCAAACAAGGACGTACTAGATAAAAAGAAACATGAAAAAAGGGAATGTTCAAAATAAATTGAAAGTGAGACTGGAAAAAACCAAATGTAGGGTGGTACAGATAAGCATAAAAATTAAGTCTCCATGGGTGATTCTAAATCTCCCTAGAAGAACCATGGACATACTCAGTTCAGATCCACCTACATATTTATAGGGACGTTCCTAAGTCTATAATCAACTGGATGCTCTGAACTCTCCTCACTAGTGGAATGACCCACTTGGACTAAAAAAAAATCTAGGGATACCAACCAATCTAATCAGGATTGGCCAACAACCATCACTCAATCCCCTAAAAGATTCATATGAACCCATTATAGTGGAAAATAGTGTATGTGGGAGGCCCTCGTATGCGTGATTCACCTTACCTTCTACCACCATACTTGCCTAAACTAAACAAAGATATTTCTTATACGTTAATACATAAAAATGGAAATCTTAGATAGGCATTCCCACTATATACATATGAAGATATGCATTAATATATATGTATATATATCAAATCATTAAATGTGACAATCAAGCCATCACGTTACATTGTTTATAAGACATACCTAAAATTGTTCGAAGATTCCAACTGGTCTTTTCACTATTTATACCACATCTTTTTCTGAGGATCAACCAATTAAATCATTTCTATTTACACTATTCCCAATAGGCCATTACTTTAAGAGACCAAAATCATTTACCAAAAAAAATATTTTTGAATTCTTTCCAAAATATCCTGAAATACTGAATTTATATTTTCAATGCCAAACATGAATTTAAGTTCCATTCATTCACTATACCTTGATTCGAGGACATGCAGCCAAATCTTAAAAAACATATTTGAAGTTACACTTTCAAACCACATAAACCAACACTTAACCATTTGAAAACATAGAACCATTTTAGGAAATGGGAGAAATGAATGATGATAAATGTTTAGGGGAGATAAAAGTGTTTTAAAGTGCCATCCTCATTTGAATGTACATCCACGTATGCACCGTGTTCACCCATGGACGTACCACATCCAATGGAATACTAGAGTGACCAAGATAAAATTTATAAACCATTTCCTAGATCATCACTTTCCATCAAAACAATACAATAATAAATGGAACATCAAGGTCACTAACAATTTTTTAAAAACTAAAAGAACCATCCTAATACATTTTACTATATTTTATCAAATCTTAAATTTGATTCCATACCACCGAAATCACCCAAATACAAATCAAGATCATTTTATAAAATGTGGGAAAGGCCAAACATCATCACATGTTCTCAATTTCACTCTTAGAAAACAATAAGCATTTTATCAAATACTTTGAGTGCATATACACATAGAATTAATTAAATATTCACCTTAAAAGTCATTTTTTCAAATTATATTACATTAAAAATACCACAATAGAGTAGCCATACAAATTATCAAAGTAAAAAACACATAAATTTTTTTATTGAAACAAAATTGGGAATTACTCAAACACCTTTAGCATTGACACAGATAAGAATATTCAATGAATCTTATCAAAACTACTTTTTAACAACTTATAAAAACATTAGAATGATATAGAATCCCAATTAGGAGTATAAGAAACTTTTGAGTTGAGTAATGAAAATAATTATAAGAATTTAATTGTCAAAGGAATGAATTATAAAGAAAAAAACACAGATTCACCTACCTCAATTGCATGTTAACACGATGAAACATCAATGGAAGGGAGAGTGAGACCTTTAGGACCACCCATACAATCTAAAAAATGATATAAATGCACAAAAAAAACCACAATGCTTATGGTTTTTCCAAGATGAATAAAAACTCTAAAAATTGAAAGAGTAATATACCAGAGGTGGAGGGAACTTGGGAGGGAGGCGTGACCAGGGAAAGGCTATGTGCTGGTGAGTTCAACAAGTCATAGAAAGTGGAGTGTGCCTCGGAGGGCATCTAGATGGAGAAGGAATATGCACAGAAGGGGGGGGGGGTTATACTGTAAGCCCCCATCGTGAGTAGGGGGACTGCACAAGGGGAGGGCCGACACATTATAGAGGGGCATTAGAAGAAAGGAATGTCCTCAGGTTAGAGCTTTGGAAGAATAAGGGGAGTGTGTAAGAGGGCGTATAGACAGGATGGTGGTGCACACACATGGAAAAAATTGGGGGAGGGGTCGTGTGGGTAGAGGGGAAATTGGGGTTTAGGGTTTCAAAATAATGAAAAAAAATAAAAAAAATAATTAATAGTAATAATAATAATAACACTAAAAATATTAATAATAATCCTCATCATCACATTAAAAATAATACTATCTATAATAATATTAACTTCTATTTTAATAATAATAATAACAAAAAATAGTAATAATAACATAACCACAATAATAATAATAATAATAATAATAATAACTCAATGATAATAATAATAATAATAATATTATTATTATTATTACCATTATTTTTTTTATGATTAAAAAATTATTTAAATTTTTACATTCATAAAATTTTATTTATTTTAAATTTTGGGCACCCGCACAGTCTCTTGGTCTGACCGAACAGTTACCGCTAACCGTGTGGTGCCCGTGCACTGGCCCAAAAACCAGAAATATTACAAAACATCAAAAACTTCTAACAAGCACTTGGTTCTATCATCAATGAAAATATATGAAGCCAAGAAATGGTAAAATAATATATTTTTAGTAGTTAAGGTGTGATAATACATGTGGTGTGGTGATGAAAATAGAGTCACATCGATTCTTGAAGGCAGTAGTCCACCAGTACACCAACGATGTAATCATCTTTCAATGAGTGATAGGGTACGAAATAAAATGATATAATATATTTTTAGGATGATATACATGTAATTAATATCATAATTATTTCATTTATATCACATATATTCATTTACTCTATCCATATTACCTTCCATGTAAGGCATTGTTGGAAAATGAATTGTGTCGCTTAATAACGGGGGAGTCCACTGTAGACAAGAGTGATGTTATCACACCCCTATGAAATGGAAAGTAAAAATAGTATATAGGATATAATGAATATAGAGGTACAATTATGTTAGAAATATCATATATATATATATATACAATATGAATCATCATACCAAACTGTGAGTCGTGGTACTAAAAAAACAAATGACATTGGTTCACTAGGGGGTATTCTGTTGTACACATGAATGATGATTTCATAACCCATTTGATGAAACTGGGGATGGTTTTTCATTATGAAACTATAATTAAAATATCTAATCATATGGAATATACTGAGGAAATTGTTTCATCTTGGTTTCATTAGGATTTAAAGAAGTGGTGGATGAAATTGAAGAAAAATGAATTGTTATAAATTTTACCTCATCTCAAACAACAACTTTAGGATTATATATAAAGTAATATATGAATGGATTTATGAACAAAAAAGTACTATAGGAATATCTTATGTAATTGGTAATGTTATTTGGGTTCATATGGGATGATCCAAAAGGGTTTGATGATTTGAATATGAAAGAAGAGTGGTTGGCCTTTTATAAGTGATGTGAGTGTCACACTTGAATGTTTTCAAAAGAAAAAGGTGTACTGATTTGTTTCACATATATTAGGGGTGAAAAATGAGTTATTATCAATATTTATACATTATATGGTAAAACTATGTTTATAAAATATATTTTATAAGTGATTTTAAGTCATTTTAACCTTTATATCTTTAGTTTAACCCTCAGTAAACCCATATTTACCTTAAAATAAATATTTTTATGCGTTTTACTACTCATTATGATCATAAATTATGTTTTTATTTATTGGATAATATAAAAAATTCTGATTTTAAATATGGAATCCATTTTCCTAAATTCTTTTCACATAAGTAGAAAAATATAATTTAAAATTAGTCCTATAGAAAGGTTGAGAAAGTGGGTTTCCAAAGAGGAAATGTTCTAATGTTTACAAGGTTTTTATATCCACATTCAAAAAGAAATTGATTAAAATGAAATAAAATGAATTAATTTATATATTATTCAAATAATATTAATTGATAACATATTAATGTATAATTTAATGCTATAAATAATTTAAATAAAAGGTAGTTTTCAATTATAGTTTAGTATTTTTAACTATTCATTAAAAAAACCATTTCAGAAAAATCCAAAAAAACACCATAAGATAATTTAGATAATATTATTTAAAAAATTAAGTTCTTTTAATCAAATAAATTTTTTAAAATTGGTAAAAATTATTTTTAAATTTTGTGCACCCATAGTGACTAAACTGTCTTTTAGAAATATTATTTTTTTAAAACATTAATTTTCTATTTTAAATGATTCTTATTTGATTTCTAACCAATAGATAACTATAATTTTTATAATTTAGATATTACTTATGATAATGAAAAATTTAATGGATTTCTTGTAATGTTAAACTATATTCTGTATCATTAGGACTTAGGGTTGTGTGTTCTGTATGCTATCAAAGATTGTAAATTTTAGAAAATATATTTTAGGGGTTGTTTAAGATTAGTGTTGTACGTTATGTACTCTATAAAATACAATGATATTATTTAATAATTATAGGGTGTTAAATTAAACCCACATTAAATAAATTTCTTTTGTGTAATTTAAACTTGATCTTGGAAACTAAGGGTTTGATAATTAAGAATTAAATTGTTGAAAAACCTTCATTATAAAAGGGGTAATAAAATATAATCTTTATAAGAGATAAAGATATGTAAAACTTTTATATATAATAACTCATAACTAGGTTTATATGTATGAGAACATTAATGTAATGTTAATATTTAGACATAAATGAAAATATAAAATTATTATAGAGAGTGATAGAGGTCATTGATTATAAGAAAGTGAATGGACAATGAAAATTTAAAGACCGGAAAACCATAAATATATGATTATTTAATAAACCAAATTATTCATCGAATATGAATGTAATATGATAACATATTTTTTTTCAAGACCCACTTCCTGATGTTGAGGAATTCCATGACTGTCTAAGAATATATGGAAATATACCTACTAGATACATTTCTATTTTATAAGCACTTTTTCAACATATAATTGTGCCTAGATAAATTTCTAATTCACCACTTACACTAAGAAATGAATATCAAAAAAATGAAATTATTATTCATCAAGCACTAAAATTCAATTTTAACATATTATAAGAACAATAAAGGAGTGGAATGTATTTTTATCAGTCTCTACCTATTTTCCAAAACAAATATGGTTAGCTAATGTTATCTAATATAATACATTAATCTAATAACCTCAACAGTAACACCACTGGTTTGACATTACTTTTTTTAAAAAATTATTTAACAAATGACATATTAACTAGGATATCACATAGGACAATGGTAAGAATTAAACTCTCATCATATTTTTATTGTGGTTTAAAGCCCCATATCCATTCTATACGTGATAGGGTATAAACCGAAATGTGGGTTTTCCTTTTTCTAAAACTATATTAATATTTTTATTATTATTTTCCTAAAAAAATATGATGGACATCCTTGAAATTAAATTAATCACTAAATATATTTTTTATTAAGGTTTTCAAAAAAAAAATTCCCACAAAGACTAATAATCTTAATTGACTATTATTATCATGTTATTAATGATCATATTAACCCTAATGGTTTTAAATAACATTAAACTTATGGTTACCAAGTTAGAAGGAATTATTCATCAAAGAGAATTTTTAATTAAAACATATATTAAACCCATGGGCTGTATTTCCATAAATTTCTCCCAACACATCCTTAATCTTAGTATAATTCTGCCACATATAACCAAAAAATGGTTGTCTAAAACTTTTATATTATGAAAAATTTTGAACTCATAAACCTATGATGGTATTCATAACTCTTATGTTAATGAATACACATATGATTAAAAAATTAAACTCTAACCCTAAATGTTTCATGACTGTTTTATAAAAAATACCATTTGAAAAATAATTTAGTAATTTAATTATATAATCTTAATATGTTAATAATTTATCCATTTCATTTCCACATACGTCCTTCTACAACAAAAAAAATGGATTATACCCATAGAAATTTATTGACAGATAATATGTCTGTTGGTAAAAATGATCATTTTCAAGAGATATTATGTTTAATTGGAATTAATTTTTAATACCAACACTTATTTTTTCTAATAGATATATCTATTTTCATTTGTTGTTCAATACCAGCATATAATTTACCAACAATTGAGTGTATTTATTTTCCATACTAATAACAAAATTTTTTTGACTAACATATTAATCTATTATTAATAATGAAAGTTACCAAAAAATATTTTCCATCAATAAAATATGTTATAATAAACCATAAAATAAAAAAAAAATATTTTATCAATAACCAATTAAGAGAAACAATATATATATATATATTATTTTTATGACCAATGTAAAAAAATATTATGAGGTTTTACTAAAAATATAACACAATTGATATCAGTTTTCTACTTTCTCAAAATATTATATGTTTTTAAAATTTTCAATATGGTTTATTAAATTTTCTATAAATGTTAATATTTTTTATATTTTTCAATATTATTTATTTAATGAACATTTAAAATTTTATTTTTAGAAAAATACTACCCTAATTAAACCATCTTCACCTATCCTGCATCCCACGCACCAATCTCACCACCTCGCCATGCCTCCTACTACACTACTTAACATCTCACCTCTGCATCACCTCTTGTTTCCCTCATATCCCCTAATCCTTGTGTATTCTCTACACGTTCGTTCTCCCTTCTTTTTTTGATGCATGCTGCCACTGCATCAGTGATCTATTCCTGTAATCACTAACCCTGTTCATCACCATTATCTACTAGAAAGGATCTCCATCTTATGGATTTACACACTTTTTTTTACTCTCTTAGACCATGTTTTATGATGCTTTCTTCTTCATGAATGTGATATTTTTCAAGGTCTATCTTATATGGAGATTTCAGTGTTGTTTTGGATTCTGTTGGTGTTTTATTTTTAGTGTTTCTTCCACACCATCTCATATCGAACCTTGAATGGATTTGATATTACCTTTCTTAGTTTCTGTTTAAGGAGCACATTAAAATTGGAACACTTTTTTTCTCCGTTTAAATTATATTTTATTCAGTTATTTTTAATTGGATATTTTTATCTCATCCATGAGTGTTCTTTTAAGAATCCAGGGTTGTATTCACAATTCATTAATGGTTTTTATTGATGTGAAATATATACTATAGGAGGCTCATTTTTATTTCCTTTTGATGATAGGAATGAAGGGATGATAAATGATGTCCTATATGATGTTATTCAGGGTGATATTTGATGAATTTTAGTGTTATGGTTTCCCATAATTTGAACCATTATGGCTCTTATTCATTGCACTTGCTTGGTAAGCACTACATTATTCATGTCTGGAATTTATTTGTTATTTTATTTCTATTTTTAACATATTTTTCCATGAAATCATCTGATATGTTTTTCTCATTCATGTTATGAGCATCCCATATCTAGTTTTATTTCCTGTCAGCAATATCACCCATACACCTATCTTTTTCAATCTATGCATTTTCACTAATCACATGCTTTACATGTAGGGAATTCATAGTTCTAATTAAATTAACACCACTTTTTGTGCTAGGGTTCTGGGTAATGCCCCAAAAAATAGTAGGAGATTCAGAAAACCACTTCTCAATTCCTTTTATAGACGATATCTTCTACATCAAAGTGGAATACATGGTATTACCAGAAGCACTACCACCAAGCATGAACTTTGGATTCATGATAATGTTTCTTCCTGGGGTATAAAAACATGAACATTCCCATATAATTTATTTATAAGATACTTTTTGGAACCCATTGAAAGAATGGTGAATGATTTTGGCTTTGAATTATCCATGATAAAAGATAAAAATTTGTCACTGATCTACTTGACCTAATAAATCCCAACTTTCGTTCCAACATAGGATTCATGTTATTGGGTTTATTTTAAAAACACATTTCCACAAGCCTTCACTACATTTTCGTCTTATTTTCTAAATCATATGACGACAATGAATCCATATTTTCTTAATTAATGGAATTCCATATCACTCATCCCCCTCTCGGTTATATCCAAATCAGGTTTGAACTTTTGGATTTGTATGTCAAAATTCCCTATGTACTTTTCATTTTTCATACTCCCAAAGCATCTTCTCTCACTAAATAAAAATTTATTTGGTTGTCCAAATTCTTGTACTCCCAAGAAAAATAAATATAGAAATTAATGGATTCACAACCCTTTTTCTCATTTTTTCAGTGGTAACAAAGCCTTTATTGAACATTACAACTTCAAGCTAGTGCACATTAGTTTGTATTCAAGCCCTGTAGGTGGACTGGACAGAGGCTGGTTGGTGTTTCATGCTTGGATCAAGGTAGGTTGGTGTTTCTTGGTTTGGATTCAAGACCTACATGTGGACCTAAAATTCCCTCAATCCCCTTTCAAATCCTACTACTAGTCTAATTTCCAAGAATCCCACTCCCCAAATAACCAGGCCCTCACCATCTTGAAATTGGCCCAACCCCTGACTTCTAGGAACCTAATCCTCTCTAAAAACCAAGAAAACACAACCCCATTTCACAATGATAAAGGTATCCCATCAACATGAAATTGAAGCATAGTTGAAGGAGGATCAATATCCCACTACCACTTGGATAAAATGGTAACAAATTATCTCCCATCATTTTTCAAACTATTGATATCCCCTATATTGAATTTAATTCATATTTTGAACATCAAAATGATATTTTTATGTGATTTTAAACCAGTGGTGATTAATTTTAATGAATAATAATATAATCTAGTATTTAAAATGAATTATCGAAAGTGTTATTTTAATATTATATTCTTTTTTAATATTAAATTATGAATTTTATTAATTGTTGATAAATTTTACACTCATTATCACTCAGAAAAAACATCATTTTCTACTCAACTTTCATTAGTTTCTTTGTTAATTTACACACATAATTTTTTTTAATTGTTGAAAATCATTACACTATTTCTCACTAATCATTTTCTATTCAAATTTCATATTTTCTAGTATCATTTATGTGAAAAAATTTAAAGATAAAATAGAAAGATCGATTTCATTCACTAATGATGTGTTCAGGATGACACACTTGGAGGGTGACACTCATTACCACTCATAAAAAACCACATTTTTTATTCAATTTATAGATTTTATAGGGTAACTGTAATCCTTTTGTCATGGTATTGGATTTAAGTTTTTGGGTGTGCTCTAGATCTTTTTTTTCCAAGCCCAACGGCCAATAGTTTTTATTCTTCTCATGTAGCGCAATATCAAGATCAAATTTTTTTTGCATTGTTACCATCTCTCCTTTTTTTGATGGAAGCTGATTTTTCGGTGTATTACTAGGTTAATTGATTGGACATTTCCTTGAAGACAACATAATGATCTACAAGATCATTCATTAAAATTATTTTATACCTTTTTATATGGATTAGACCAAGAATATTTTGATGCAAATATGTTTTTTATAGTAACACTTTCTATGGTTAATGTGTTATTTCCTACTCCATGTCACTATGATCTCACTTCTTGGGTACATGGAGTTTTCCCTGTTTGGATTCCCTATGACTAGATTCCACTACATATATTTCTTTTGATATTTATGTTCTTCTTCATATTAAAAAAAGTAAAGAGGGAAATCAAACTTAATTGTACATTTGGTTAGTATTCTGAACCAACAATGTATATTAGAGAATATTCATATTATCAATATGAAATATGAATTTTATTCTGTATGTAAGATATATATACATGATATAAAATATGGATTATGTAATATTTAGACTTTTTACTATGAAATCCTATTTCATCTATTACTCTATAACTATATTATTACTATATAAAATAATAATAAAAATGATGATGCACAAAGACTACTATTTTTTCACTTCCCTCTTTAACTCAACCAAGCTAAAATATTTTTCCTAGGGACAAATATCCAATATGTAGCAATGGAAACAAATTTGTTTTTGGGGAAATAATGTGATGTGGATACTTTCACCATTTTTGTGGTGGATGATCATCGCACGCTTAATAAAGTGTTATATTTAATGCCCCTATAATTCTTGTTCAATTAATGGGTTGGTTGGTATTTTGGAGGGCATGATTGGTACAACGGTTGAAAGGATTTGCCTACCAGAATGAAATCATTTCAAGGACATAAAATATTTTTCTTCTTCTTTGTCTTTTTTACAGAATCCATTCCCAAACAACAAGAAGATCAATTTTATATATTTTTTATTCATGAATGGTGACCATCCCCACTTCATCATCGATTTAAATTGTCGAATGGAAGGTACACAACTTTATCCCCATATCATGTACACCACTATAAGTGAATATATTGATACACCCCTATAATTATGTTATGTATATGGATTGTATATATTTATGCATTGTTTCACTTCTATTTATTCTTCTTCCTGGTGATTATTTTCATTGCTTTCTCTCTACTGATAATCATTATAACATATTTTATGTATTGTGTTTCAATCCTTCATTTTTGTTTTTTATGAATTTCTTTCTCTTATTTGTTTCCAAACATTTTTAATAATTAATTATAGTATACATTCAATTCTATGTTTCTAAATGTGAATTATATTTAAAGATTCAGATGTTTTTTCAGGCCACAAACAAGGTTTAAAGGATTTATCCCATGCATGGATTCTACAGAGAAACCTAAAGTGGAAATGAAACCATCCATGAGTATTACCTTTAAGGGGTTGACAATACCTAAGTATGTTGTGCTCCTGAGTATGAATGGGTTGTCCAATTGAATACCAAATTATATGTGTACAGATTTGGTCTCATGTTATTGGAGATGATTGTTGGAAGGTGGGTTATTGATATTGTTAGGCCCACTAACTATCAAAATATTATATCATGTGGTACTTTTGATGTTATAATTTCAAACCTGATTCCAAGTCTATATTTATTCTAAATAAAATTCTCTTTGGAATTTTTATTTCTTTATTGCATAGGTACTACCACTGTTGAATGTCAAAATGATGTTTTACCCAAATCCTAGAAGATAATGAAAATGAATATTCATTATTGTGCACATACTACCTTTATCATTATTTTGTATGTGTATTTTTTTCACTTGTTTGTGTACCTCCCTAAATTACATATGAGATATTTTCTCATCATTTATATCAGCAGTTTGTTTATATACTAGAGCTGGCATGGATGCGACAGGAGTTGGAGCTAGAATAGATTGGAGCTGACATAGATGGGTTGGAGCTAGAGTTGGTAGAATGGATGGGGCTGTAGTTGACATGGATGGGTTGGGGCCGAAGTTGGAATGGCTGGGCTGGAGCTACTGGTGTATGAGTCACAGTCAATGATGGGGTGGAGCTACTGTTGGAGGGGGGGGGGGGTTCCTAGCTACAGAATTTTGAAACAATCCTAGTAGGGATCCAAAATGTTCTGTTCTTAATGAATTTCATTATTATTATAATTAATTCTTATCTAATTTTGAACATGGTTAATATCATATTTGATTTAATAATTAAAACATATGTATCATATTTTATAAATTAATAAATATAATATGAATTTTTAGGGTCAATGAAAATTTATAATTTTTATTTAAATGTAACTTATAAAAAAATTATATATTGATAATATTATTACCAAAAGATAAATTTGTCACCATAACCTATTGCAAAACACATTAAAAAAAATATATATTATCTCTTGATATTATTATAATTTCAATATAAATATTTTATCTATCACAAAAATATTTAGCGATAGTTTTTTTACCAATTGTTTAGTGAAAGGGACATATATGTTGGTAAAATGTTTTACCATCATAAAATTCACTTTTTCCAATAGATATGACCCCATGAGAAAAATTGAAATATGTTGTAGTGTTCCTTTTTCCAGGGTTTAAACTTTATAATCATTCAGTGAAACACATAATTCATATGTTCCCCACATTTAAGAAAATGAACTATAAATAGATCCCTAGGATGATAATTATTTCATTCCATCATACTATTCATTTCTTCTTGACAATTCTTTACTTTAATCCCTTCCATTACACAAATAAATAATTTTAAAATTCAATTGAGACTCTATCTTTTCAATATGAGACACTCTACTTTTAATATAGTTCATCCATTATCATTATCTATTCAAATCCTCATAATTTTTTGTAATGTAAAGGTGTATTATCCTAAGAATATCTCCTAAGTGTGTCAAACCAAGTGCGCATTAAGGCCCATTTTCCTGCACCATGTGATGATCAGGCCAAGCCCAATGAATCCTTTTTGAAGCTATTACCCATAGTTACATTTGTTCTATAACCACATCAAATTTTAATATATTGATAGGGATGTATCTCTTGGATAACAATATAAACTCTTAATTACCAAAACATTAGGATGTCCTTCTATACATGCCCTCAAATTATATCATAAGGTTATGATCCATGATCTAGGATTTTATAAATCTAGTTCTCTTGGACTCTACAACACTTTCTTTTATATCAATGGTAGTGACCCTGGACCTTGTAACCTAGAGCGAGTCTCTTCATTTTTACATTTTCATAAGATTTAAGTAATCACATCCTGAAGGACTGAGTTGTTTAGTAATCTTGATAAAATTGATACATACAAGATTCCAATATTACATTTGAAAATAATACCACATTTTTTAGAATTATAATATTCCCTCTACCATATCCTTTCACATTAATCACCTTACACTTCATCGAATCATGGCGAAGGAGATAAAATAAAGGTGATCTCAAATTCTTAGTAATGGTTATTTAAAGTGGAATATATCATGAATAAATAAAGAATAATCAATATGGAAAATTAAATAATTTAAAACACATGTCATTTAATCAATAACATGGCTATCATAATTATATAAGTGATAATCAATATGGCATGATAAAAAATATAAAACACATATCATTAAATCAATAAAAATAGAATGAAATGAATATATAGATAATATCATTATGAAATAAATATGGATAATAATAACTCAATACATAATTAAGGAAATCTTAATTATTGGACATCATGATCTTAGGAATCAAGATAACTATACCTTCTATACCCACCACTATACGGTTTAAAAATAAAGGTAGAAACCCATTTAATTAAATATTACTAATTGACCTCATCGAACTACTAATACGTTAAGGGAAATATAACTCTTGTCCCTATCATTCACTGCACGTCCAAATCATTCCTCTTATATCAAATAATATATTTTATTCATGGATAATATACCTTAACATTAAATATCTATATCTAAGGAAGAATATTGATTATCAATATTTTCCCAGTCAATCAAATGTATTTGAAAGTAAAACATTGAATGTTGAAAGAATATGTGGTGTATTAATTAAATATATCAAGGATAAATAATATTGATATTTATGGTAAATTTAATTTTTAATGATGACATGAAAGTGAATATTTCAAGGGAATGTTAATGAAAACAAAAATGAATCAATACCAAAAATTTAAATAGTTTCCGAGGAAAATATGATCATAAAACTTCCAAATAAGTAACAAAGATGATATTTATACAACATATCCCCAGTGAATCACTAGTATAATAAGGGTTGTTGTCGTTGATGAATATAAATTCCATGAAAAGATCCTTTAAAACAGTATTGAGGAAAATAACAATTTTTACATTTAAAATAAATTTAAAACAAAAATATCACAAAACATTTTAAAAATAAATATCTTTGAAAATAATCATTTATACTTACAATGTATGATTTAATACATTTAATAAACATGACAGAAGGAAATTATGTACACACAGAATAAATTAAAACAAAGATACATTTCACATTGTTGTTAAAATATAAATGGGCCTTATTTTGAAAATGACATGAAGATTAATTTAAAATTAGTTATTAGAAATTAAAAATGGGATAATTTTTCTCTAACAAGTCATTTTAAAAATATTTAAAACATTTTTGAAAATATTTTAAGAAAACATTGTTTTGGAAGATAAAATATTTCTAACCGAAGGGTGAAATGAAGGGTTATTTTCTTAAAATTATTTTCTCAATTATTTAAAGTACCATAGAGTGGGAAAATGGTTCTATTAATTAAAAATGTCCTAAATAACCAGAGGTTAATAAAATTAAATTGGTTTATTATGTAATTTTGTAATAACTTTTTCGAAATAAAATTAACGAATAAACAATCTTGATAAGAATTAGATTTTAAAATAAACTCTCACAATAATCATAACATTAAAGTTTGAATTAATCAATGAATCAATTTGTTAAATTAATAGTAAATCCACATAAAAAAATTATAAAAAAGATATTAGATAATTAAAATTAATTTCACACATAATCTTGGAATATTAAATATGATGATGAAGTTATATTACCTAATGGAAATAAATTCAGTTATGACATTCTTTACCACATGGTAACTCTTAAATTAAATCCCCTTGGATGAAATAATTCAAATTGAAACATAAAATAATATTAATTATTAATGAATCATGATATTACATATCAAAGGTGTAGTATATATTTTATATAAAATAAATTTTATGAATAACATTGAAATATGTCTCAATGAAGGGAAATTGAGATGAATTGTCTTACATAACAGTTCCTTTTGGTTGAAAATTATTTAACCTCCGATATATTTTTTTAAAACATAATTAACTTAAAATATAACCATATTAACATTTATAATATCATATATGATCCTTTTATAACATACTATCACTTTTTTGTTAATAATATTTCATTATTTTCATTATTTTTTTGTGTTAATTGCCTTATTTTCTCAAGCGTGTGTAGTCATGAATGATCCATTTTTTTCACATATTATATAGTTCCATAATCCCCAAAATAGTAATAATTAAATAATGTTTATATTTATCTGTTAATTATAATTTTATGTTCAATCATGAATAATGATCATGAGAAATGAAGTACGTTACAATCATGGAGACGATAGGTCATACATACACATGAGTATCATTCCCATTTTTACGGATCATTTTGGGATGGTAGTAAGTACTATTATATATTTAACAAATTATCATAATATCATAAATACCATATTATTTTATTATATATATATATATATATAATCCATGAGGTTTGGTTATGAAAATATAACCACATCCCTTTATGAAGGTTGTTGTCCACACATATACAAATGGTGTTATCTTTATTTAGTGAGTGAAAATGTAAGAAATAAAATGATATATTACCTTTTCATAATGGTAAATATGTTATTAAAATCAAAATTATTTCATCCATATCACATATATTCCTTAAATTTATCCTTATTATCTTTAATATAAAGTGTTTGTGAAAAATGAATCATGTCACTGTGCATGGTGGAAGTCCTCTATACACACGAGAAACAATAGCATATCCAAAATGGAACAGAAGGTAAAAAGGATTATATAATAAAATTAATAAATAGTTATAATTTTGTTAAAAATATATTTTACATGAATCATTATGACTAACCATGAGAGATGCTAATAAAAAAATGAATGAGATTAGTTCACCCGGTGGTACCCCACCGTACACATGAATGGTGGTTTCATAACCCATTTGATTGATGTGAAGAATATTTTAGGCCGTGTAATTATAATAATATAATATAATTATATATAAGATGTTTATTTTATTATATAATCATAGTTTAATAATAATTGAAGGATGTATAGAAATAAATAAAAAAATGAATTATTAGGAATTTACCTCTTCTTAGACCACCACTTTAGGATTATACATAAAGTATTCCTAGAATAATTTTCTCAACAAACTAAGGAACATATAATTAAGGGTTGTAATTTTTGAAGTGATTTTTTTATGTATTAGCTGATATATTGGTTTTATGTGGTCAAGAATAGAGTAGATGGGGTATCCATTTATGTAACATCTCATTATCTGCTTTGATGGAAATTCTCTTCTCATTGTTTATATTCTTATTAAATTAGATGTCTATTGGGACTCCAAAGGATAAATAACATTTTATGATAAAATTTACCAAAATTTCAGGGATATTTTTTTTATATAATGTATTCGTAGTATAAATTTGTTAATGAGCTTTTGGTGTTCTACCAGATTTCGGAGAACACCTAAGTTGGTTAGTGATTTTCATTGGGTATCTAGTATTTTTTTCTACTCAAGGAATTAAAGTTGTGTAATGGGAATAAATGATGTATAATACCTATAGAAAAATTTTCTTGAACTGTTTATACAATGTGATTTTAGTACATTATGTGTATAAGTTACACACCATGTAATGTTAAAAATTAGGTTTCTAATAAAAAAGTGATTGGTTTTCATCTTAGTTAGGAAATGTGGGTCACAAAACGTGTAAATGGGTTAAAATACCTATAAATATAAATTGACGGGTATTCAGGGTGTCACATTCATTAAAGATTAATCATTATTCTATATAATTTTCCCCTATTGACATAGGGATGTCTTCGATGATTTTGGGAGCCATCGTTTATTATGGATCAATTTTTTCATATAATGATCACCGTTGTGGTTTTCTTAGGGCTCTCCAGGTGATTAATACTTTATGATTTTTTTTATCCATTGATCATATTAACACTATTGTGTTTTTTATTATATTTGTTGATACATTGATATTTTTCTTCATGATTCTATTTAGATCAATTGTGTGATCTTCTTCCGAGGTCCATTTCCTTTATTGGTTATGGTGCAGTGGGTCTACATTTTCAAGGTATGAGTTGTTTCTTATTCTCATTAGATGATTTTTAAAAATTGAATCAATTTTAAGATGTGTATATTTCTTCTAGGGTATTCGTTAAAATTTTTGGTTTTTCCATATTTGAGGATTCGGTTGTAGGTGTGTGCGACCAGAGTTTTGAGGTATGTGGTTCCATCAATGACCTGTGTTGGTGAGCTGTATTTCTCTTATTTTGATAAATTGTTTTACTAAATGAAATGAAATGAAATGAATAATTTTTTTTGTGCATGTAGAATATTTTTTTTAAATTATGGTTTCCCTTGGTTTTGGTATATCGTAAGGGATTTCTCAATGAATTATGAAATGCTTTTCTGAAATGTTCCTCAGAGAATAAAATGACAAAATGGTTGGATTAAATGGTTTAGAAAATAGTGAGCATGGAAATCTATGGGTACTTAGGTGGAAGGAATAGTAATAGGTCTCATCCACTTTTGGTTTGTTTAATCATGGGGATTTTTTATGATCCATTCGAACATAATTCTATAGACCTCTTAGAACTATTGGGGGGGTCACGTGATTGGGTGTTCCTTTGATCTATAGAATCAATGCATATTTCAATAGGCTTGATTCAGGAACAAGTGTTTATATTTAGGTATGTGTGTCCCTGGTATCCTGACCTTATGTGATATTTAGTGTGATGTTAATTGTGATGTTTCTTGGATGATTTGGACTACTTTTAGTATGTACTATTTTGATAGTACTTCCATGGATTTGATATGATATGTGACACATTATTTATTTGGAAATTATATATTTGTTGTGATATATGGATATGAAATTCATTGAAATTCATTTACCTGCTTTATTTGAAAATGTAAAAAATCAGGAAATTAAACTATCATGTCATGCATTAGATATAAAAACTATTACACTATATAATTCCTTGTTTTCATTAAACTAGAGTATTATTATATATTTATTAATAGTCTTCATATGGAAAACATGATTGATACCCTACTGAGCCTATTATCTCACACCCTATGTACCCGTTTGGTGGTGTGAAGACATGGCCTTATCTATCGATGTAGAGAAAGGAAAGGTACCATAGTGTGGTGGAAAGGTTTTCTATTAGATGGGTTTGGGTAGTTGGACGGTGTGATAGTTAAGGTTATCCCATTCCATCAAAGGAGAGAATTGGTGTTGTAGTTTACGATTGTTTTCTATTAATGCTGGACATGTCTCTTGGAGATTGTTTTGCTACCTATTTTTGGGAATCACTATTGTTATTCACTTTCAGTTATGAAACATATATATTCATGTTTTCTTTCATTTTTTTGTTATTTACATGTGTATATATTTCATGTTTTATGAATCAAGTTGGGTGAAATCATTCCCTTTGTTTTTTGTTAGTTTCGAAGGTTTTTGACTCCAACTGGTTTGGATTAGTAAACGCTTTTGGGTATGTGATGGCTTGAGTCAGATAATAGTTTGAGATGGTATTTTGGTTGGGTTATTTATAGTTTGGCTTAGATAATTTACCAGTTTGAGAGGTTATTTTTGTAAGGTTCTCCACATTTTGGTATCAAAGGAGATCTATCTTTAATATTCCTTTTATTGGGATATTTTGTAGATAGAATATAGGATTGTTGGGACCTAATATATAGTTACAATGAGGCAATAGATGTCTATTTATTTGATGAGACAAAATTTAAAAAGGGAATTTAAGATGTGTGACCCTATCTTGAGTTTATGATCTTAATCATAAATTTTAATTATGGTTTTTCTAGTTTTAACGAAGATTATTATATTGTCTCGTCATTTCATATATTTTGGTGTGTTGTGGTATGCATATGAGATATGTTATGCGAGTTCCTTGGGATGGTACAACCGATTCTTCTCAAGTGATTCAACCTATGGATCATAACATGTCATGAAACTCCTTCAACGAAATGAGGGAAGGGACAACAGATTGCCAATCCATTCCTTTATTAAGTTGAAGGAGAGATAATGACCCCTAAGTCCCACCTCCAGTAGGCCCCTGAGTGGCGAATAGAACCAATGGTATAACATTTTCTCAATATGGGAGGCATTACCATTTTTAGTTAACCAAGATTGGGAGAAAGAATGAGTCAACACCAAACACCACCAAAACTACATGCATGTTTTAATAATAAAACTGAACAATGTACAAGGACTCCAAAGTACAATACCCAACTGGAAATGAAAAAAGGCTAAGCAGAATCCAACAGCGACCAAAAGCATCTCCAACATCCAGACTAGTAAGGTCCCACATGGCCTCTGAAGCCCTCCTGGAAACCTGAAAGTAAACGTAGGGTGAGCGTACAAAATATAATCAGTAGTAAAACCTAGAGATCTCTTGCACAAGTGGGGAGACATCCTAAAGTCCTGTGATAAGTATAAGAAACATCATCTATCAAGGAATATATCCATCCCACCTCACTTTCCACACTCACCAAATAACACAAGCAGTAAGATAATAGAAAAGAACAAAAAATTTGGGCACCCTGCACCACTATTTCCCCACTATCTAGTTGCTCATACCTAATGGAAAATGTCCTGATGCTACCATGCACTTCCTGACCACACACAACTAGGCCTCACAACCATTAACATCCCTACCCGCACACAGATGTGCCTCACAACCACACATCCCTACCCGCACACACCTGTGCCTCATCCTGAAGACACCTGGGAAAACAAACCGTAACCAGAACCCCTTCCCAAAAACACCTGGGCCTCATTACGAAGATTCATGGGAGAACAACCTTCCCTAAGAGTCTTGGGCTAATAACACACCAAACGGAACCTACTCGATGATCCTTGGGTGTAAGGTCGCCTCCATCCATAACAACCGAGGGAAGAGGGAGAAGGAAGGAGAGTAACTAGGGGGAAACACCCTACCCCATGAGATGGGGTGTCTGAAACTAAGTGCCCATTGTGGGTTGGGTCTGTCTAACACAAAACATAGAGTTTCACACACATATATATACCAACACACATACCAACCTATGGCTTCTCAAACAGATACAAGTAGGTGCCCAAGCACTACTTCCTCAGAAAACAGGCACACAACAAATAGTTCCCAATTCACCATTCAAGTTATCATTTCATAACAGTTCAGAATGAGTTAATTCCTTCACTACTGGGCAACTAACAGGGATAATCACAGATGGGATGACAATAAAGCAGGAAGGAAAACCATTGAGCAATTTAATTATTCACACCTGGTTCTCTTGTAAATAATAACATTAAAGTGGGATCAGTGGAAACCGTTAAAAACTGGAACCAAAGAAAAACCCAACAAACCATTGGTTATTTCCACATTAATTCATTACCGTTCCACCCATCTCATTACTAACATTCCACTTTTATTCATGTTCACCACCCAACCTACAACCCTGCTGCCAAACACCACCACAACCACACAACAACTCATGCCATTCCAACCACACCATTCACAGCCCCGCTGTTCACCCATCCAAAACAAAACACATTCACCCCTTCACCCATTTCATAAGTGAACCATCCCATCATTCATAAATGATTCTTTTATATTATTTTGTTCAACTAGGGTGATCACACAAGGTTATGGGCATTCATATTCAATAGCCGAGTTTAAGTGTTTAACAGATTTATACATGGTTCCCATTCACCATATGATGCGTAAAACAGAGCATAGAATAGATGTTCAAACAAAGGCCCCCAAAGGTCGTGATTTTCAGTAGGCCTAAGCCCATTCAATTCATAACAACATCATAGAGAAAGCATGGGTAAAAAAATGTAACAACATTAACAAACTTCTTCATCCCCGTTATTTAACTAGTTATTTCTTCATTACAGAAATGATTAACTACCTAGTGGGAACCATAGAACACCCACCCCGCATGATACAGAAGGAGGAGAGAAAAAGGTAAGATACCTACCTGATTGATCAACGATCGATGTTATGTCCTCCCAGAAACCGGAAATCAGGAGTTGCAGGAACTCAACAGAATGCTATCAAAGAAAACATTGTAGGGGTACAACTCGTTCGAAGGAAGGGTATTCTGAGCACAAGGTGATAGAGAAAAAGAAAACTAGGGAGAAGAGAATCATTTAGTTTATAAAGGCTGAGATACAGCGTCCCCTGGATGGTTAAGATATGGAGAAAAACATGAAACTGTGGAAAAAACGGTATAGTGGGTTGACCACATGGCTGGGCCACCCCACACGTCCAACATAAATGTTCCCTGCCCTTTGGGGTGGTTAAAACTGACACAAACCTCTTTAACCAAGGAATGACTTCTCACAGGATGCGGTAGAGTCATTTCTGAAAACACGGTTAAATGCATGACCCAAAATGCATGGTTTTTCATTTAAGGAGGGTACCTCACCAATAATTTAATTAAACACCATTAATGGGATTTAAAACAGGATTAAAGGGGTCAAAACATGGTTTAAAAACCAATTCGTGCAAAAAGGAGGCGCTACTAGAAAACCCACGGAGAGGTCACAGGTAGGAAAGGTCTACCGGTAGATGAAGCTACCGGTAGGCCGAGGATACCGATTGGTCGAGGCTTCCGGTAGGCCAAGGTACCGGTAGGCCAAGGCCACCAGTAGGTGGAGGATACCGGTAGGCTGAGTCCACCGGTAGGCCGAGGAAACCGGTAGGCCGAGGCCACCGGTATGTCGAGGCTACTGATAGGTCGAGGCCTCGGTATGCCAAAGTTACCGCTAAGAATCTTAAGCTTCACCGAGAAGCGGTGATGGCCTTCCAAACCACCGAGAACACCCCAAACATCATATGTTTACCATGTAATGGACCCCAAAACTCCGGACCATTATATAAAATTATCAAGGCTATCATGTGGGAAGTTCATGATGTCATACAGAATGTACCGTAATATCAAAACATAATTTCTGAGGTACATTCAGGAGCTATTGAAGATACAAATCTATTACATGAGTTCTGGCATGAGAATCCACTATCCATTAAAAGTATGAATGATCCTCAATATAAAGAGGATTGTATTGAAATATTTGATCAAATCATTGAATTCATAGATACAACTAAGTGTTTCAAGGTGAATTGGAAAATGTTTAGACTTGAGGGACCTAGAAATAATTGGTTGGATTATATGGTATAGGCAGGTAGGCCAATGGTCTTGGAGATAAAGGGTTTTAATTCTCACTTATTCCACCACATTTTTGCAGTGTTTCTGACAATAATGAATTCCTTAGAGTTATTCTATTTCTTATTGGGAGAGCATTCGGTGTAAGTATACACTAATCAATTTGATGTGATGGTTTATTTTTCACCATAGGTTATAATGAAAGACTGACTAAGAGATTATAAGTACATCTAGGGTTTGTGACCAGATATCAAATCACATGTATGTTTACTGAATATTGTGAACAATATAGAGATAATAGATAGATCTATGATATAATAAATGAATTAGGAATTAAAGGGTTGATATTCCACCCCTTCTCTTCCACCCATTGGAAAAATTCAGTGGTACACCGAAGGAAAATAGTAAGTTTTAGGATCATTACAGGAATTGTGGGGGTGGATCTCAGAATAAAACCTCTTCATCACATATAGATACATATAAGGGTGTTCATGTGACATTATATCATCATGGAACAGTTGAACACACATGGTGTTATTGTCCTTCACATGTAAATATGTGAAAATTTTTGGGATGTTATGGTCATATATAGGGTTTCTGTCAGGTACGGACATTTTAATTATATTCCTTACCTTCCAAAAAATCTAATGTGCTTTTTTTATGGATTTGACAACACCTCTTGGGAATATAAGAGTAGAGGTTTCAATGTCCTTGTGTGTTATTGATAGTTTATGCAGAGTTACTTTGGGATTTTCTTGATATTGATATGTATATTTTTGATATCATAATTGGGATGGATTAGCTAGTTTCACATTATGATAAGGTTGATTGTTATCATTGATGTGCCTCATTTTTTTTCATCCAATGGTTTCTCACATGTATTTTAGGGACATTGAGATCCAAGGTATATTCATGAAGGACCTTCTCACATAGATCACAAGAGTTTTGTGTCTTTTGTGGTCGTTGATCCCAAAAACATATATTCTATTATTGATCTTTTTTTATTGTTCAGAATTATGATAACATTATCCCTGATGATTTATCTATCATTTCATAATTGGGAGAGGTGGAGTTTATGATTAACTTAGTTCCAAGTGTTTATCTCTTTACAATTCTTTCCAATCATATGTAACTAGTTGATCTTAAAGATCTCAGGAATTATTTGGACGACCTGATGGAAAATGCTTTTGTTCTGCCTAGTGTTTCTCCTTGGGAATCCCCAATTCTCTTTACCAAGAAGAAAAATGGTTCACTTTCATTATGTGTTGAATATAATAAATAAACCAGATAATAGTACACAATATGTATCATTTTCCTCATGTGGATTATTTATTCGATCAATTAAATGTGAAAAGCAGTTTTTAAATGTTGACCTCCATTTGTTTTATCATCAACTCAGAGTTCTAGAGTCTGATATAGTGAAGAATTATTTCAGGAGATGGTATAGACATTATGAATATCAAATGATGTCATTTTGTATGTTGAATTATCCCATGGATTTTATATATTTGATGAATCATATATTCCATCAGTATCTTGACACATTTTTGGTAGTGGTCATGGATGAAATTTTTATCCATTCAAGATCCAATCTCAAGAACATGAACCATTTGAGTTGGTTATGAAAGTCATGATGAGTCACTGTTTTTATGGAGAACTATAGAAATAAAAATTATGTAATCAATATTTAAATTTCCTCTGGAACATGTTTTTTAATTATAGATTATTTGTTGATCAGGATAAGGTAAATGTTGTTTTGTCTTGAGAGGAACCAAAAAATATATTTGAGATTCGTGATTCCTTTCAATTTCTAGATAATATAGATGATTTTTCAAGTAATTGTGAATTTGGCATCCCCATTGACTTATAATACCAATAAAGGGGTGAAATTAGCATGGGATGAATAATGTGGGACTTTTTTCAATGAGGTTAATTGAATTCAAACATCAACTCCAATTATGACCATACCTAATCCTGGTAAGGGGTATGTGATTTTCTATGATCTTTTTTGTACTATTTTGTATTGTGTGCTCATGATGGATAATCATATGGTGGCTTAAGGCTCTATTCTTCATCAACCACATGAGATGAATTAAACCACTCATGATTTAATGATCTCCGCTATTATGCATGGGCTAATGTGATGGTGTTATTATCTTTTTGGGGAAAGGCTCATAATAGTTTCAGAATATAAGAGGTTGAGTTATATATTTTCTCAGAAATTCTTATATCTTAGATATATATGGTGGGTGTAATACCTTAATATATTTGACTTTTAAATTTCATAAACCCTTGGGAAATGGACAACTATCACGGAATCTTTTAATTGGAAAGTTCCATGATTATATGTTTTGGAATTGAATGAAGAATGGAACATTATGAGGCTTTTTTATTCCATTTCATATGGATGATTAAGAGGATGACTCATGTGTTGTTCAAATTAGGGTTTAGTTATTAGATTCTCATGAAACTTGGGAGAAGAAGTGACTGATTAGGGAGTAGTATCCCCACCTTTTTACCAGACTTCATTCTTCCACAAGAAAACCAAGGGATGGAAATTCTTATGGTTGAGAGTTTTTGACATCCAGATACCCTCTTTTAGGTAATTCAATTCTCCTTGATTGATTTACACATAAAGTTGGTGTGTCTTGGGACTCCCATTAATGGAGAATTTTTTTTTGAGAAAAATGAAATACAGTTTAGATATGTATGTGTAAGAACCCGGTTCTTAGTTTAGAGGTACGTTCTTCTTATTTATCCTTTTCCTTAAGTGT
Source organism: Viscum album (assembly GCA_963277665.1). Taxonomy (NCBI): domain Eukaryota; kingdom Viridiplantae; phylum Streptophyta; class Magnoliopsida; order Santalales; family Viscaceae; genus Viscum; species Viscum album. Next base: position 444,824 of record CAUJRU010000346.1, read on the forward strand.
TTTTGAGAAAATATGGATAATGGGGAAAAATCCTAAATTTTGGAACTACATGCCGTGTACTTTTTCCACACACAGTGTATTTCTGGCCATGTTGGTATGAGTACACAGGGCGTGTAGCCTTGCCAGTGACAAAGGGTGTAGTAACTGACTACAGGCTGTGTAGTGGTCCTTTACACGTTGTGTAGTCAGTCGGCAGGTCAAAAAGTAAGGCGGTGGAGCAGCCGCTAGCTGGGCGGCAGTACACGTCGTGCACTTGGGAGTATATGCCGTATACTCATGTCGACGGATGAACAGTCTAACGGTGCCTCCAAATGAATAGTTAAATGAAAGAAGTACACGCCGTGTACTTTGTTTTTTCAGCTTAAAACAGGCAGTAGCCTCCTCATTTGGAAGAGGAGACACTTGGGCCAATTTGGAGCCAAAGGAGGATGTCAGACCTTTGAAGATCCATCGGGTGTTCATCTGGAATCCGATTCGGCTTCAGATGATCTTGTTGGAACGGCACAGGTAAGCCCTCTACTCTCCTGGTGCCGTTCTTACCAATTCTTTCTTAAGGGAAAGTTATTTATGGTTGAATGGGGTTTTGTTCTTCGTCAGATCTACACTGTTCCAGGGCGTTTCTGGAGTCGGCGTTCGGGTATAACATTCGTTGGTGTATAAGGTAGGTGGATTTGTGTTAGTTTTTCCAACTACCCTGTGTTTTGTGTGTTTTTGTGCCACGAACCCATGTTGGGGTGTCGTGTGGCTGAGGCCATTTCTATATTAAACACCTAGAATTGATTAGGTATTTAATTATGATATTAAAATGCTGGTTGGGATCGTTTCTTGGATCCGAAACCACCCCAGGGGTGTGTTCCACTGTTTATCTGTTTGGCTAGGATACCCTAGGGTATGCCTTCAATGTAGTAATTATAGAATTTCCTTGAGATGAATTGCTTGTTTACTGCATTTTGATATAGTGGGAATGGCCTGGTTACCTGTTTGGCCTGAGGGCGTTGTTGTGATTATCCTGTGGGCTCTACACTGATTAGCCCGAGGGATGTAGTTATTTCGGCCTGAGGGCAACTTCTTCTGTGCCTGTGGGCAGCTGATTTTGTGCCTGAGGGAAACACTACCTATGCCTGAGGGCAAACTCTATTATTCCTGAGGGAAGATTCTTGTGTTGGATACTCACTACCCAAGGGTAGGAGTTTACGTGTCTGAAGACACTAGTTGTTTACTTAGAAATGTACTATGGTGATTTCTTATATAAAATGGATTAAATGAATAATTAAATGGCAATTTAACTACTAAGTTAGTTACTTTTTAGAACTTCTAACTTTGTTTCATTTACCACTACACACTATTTGTTGCATGTTAGCACGTAGTTGGGCACGAGCCTTTGGTGGGTGCCTACTGAGATATATTTCTCACACCCTTTTTAGGTCACACATTTAGGCCCAAATAGATTACGTTTCTGTAGGTGTAGATAGGGAAAAGAGTCTGTATACAGGTACTTGACTATTGTTGTGGAGAATAAGGGCATGGGACCGAGCCTATGCTCACGATGCCGCTACCAGCTGTTTTTCTTTATTTGTTGTACTCTACTTTTGTTGTACTGTATTGATGTGTAACATGTTCTGGCTGTTTTCTTAGAACTTGAGACATGTAGCATCATAGTTTATGTACTATTGGTTATATCCACTGATGTTATTTATTTCAGTTGTGTATGGTTTACTGATTCCGCTGTTTGTTGTTTTTTTTATTTTTTATTCCACTGCGCTACACTTTGACAAATGAGGGTAGACTTTCCCCACTATCAGACCTAGGGCCTCGCTGCTAGTCGACAGCCTCTTGCATTGGGGGAATGCGCTTGAGGTCACGTGGCGAACCGGGTTCGGGGCACCCGTTGCGTGGCACCCAGGTCCGGGATGTTACAAAGTGGTATGAGAGGGGTTCTTTTCTTTGACTTACTATTTGGAGCCGTAGTCAGGTATAGGACGAATGGTAGTTGGTAATAAGCTGTGCCTGGGCGTAGCTAACCCGTGTACAGGGAAATGCCAGTTTATCTCATATTTTTCATTCTTTTGATTTTTCAAATTTACGGTTGATATGTTTTCACCGTTGGGTGACACACATTGAGATTGTTATGTTTATAATTTATCTAGGGGTTATCTTGAGTTAAAACCCAATGAGATGAGGGTATGTTGTCTCATGTATCATATAGGTACATGCCAGATATCACATTCCATGCATAGTTCCATGCCATGTAGGTGCATTAGAATTTTCATTTTTTTTGATAGTTGTTGTGCTACTAAATCATGCTGTTGTGATAGCTTCTTGATACATACTTGCTCTGTGATAGGGTATTCTTTGTATGAGCTTGTTTATAGAATGGAGGCCAATCCATGATTTTTTGGGAGTATGGGCCCCCATTTACCGGAATTTGGTGGATCATTGACTGTTTATTGGTTTTAACACATATGATATTCCAAACTTTGATTCGTGGGGAGTATGGGCCCTCACAGGTCGAGATTTTGACACTTAGGTGTTGTTTTTCAGTGTTTTCTGGGTTCTGGGGATGTTTTTGAGGCATACTGTCTGGGAACCCAGTATACACGTCGTGTAGTATTTTTATACACGCCGCGTATGATCTTCTATTTGGGAAGGAAAATGAACTTTTTGAGTACACACCGTGTACCCTGAGTACACGTCGTATAGTCTCTTCTCATGTCACAAATCGTGTGGTCGACGACACGGGGTAGGGAAAGGCTTAGGTAAAACATGCCCAGTAGATTTTGTGCATGCCGTGTAGTGTGACCCAGAGTCCGGCCATGTAACAAACAACACGGGTCAGTGAACTCTTGTACAGAACACACCGTGTCATTAATGAACACACCGTGTAGTGCGACCTGGGGACTCAGCCGTGTAACTAACAACACGGGCTAGTGTCACCTCTCCCTGAACACGCCCTGTACCTGTGGAACATGCCGTGTAGTCTGGTCCAAGGATAGACCCTGTGGAGTTAGCCGTGTGGCTGGGACACGGGATAGTGTACACGCCGTGTGTGGGTGAAACACACCGTGTAGTTTCAATCCGAGTAGTCGGTTGTGTCATAAGCGACACGGGCAGTTGGAAAATAACACCATACACGTCGTGTAGATTAAGTACACACTGTGTAGTTTTGTTTAATAGAAGTCGTGTGTCTTAGTAGTGTCGAAGGACCCGGACAGGGGAACGGAAGTCAAGTACACGCCGTGTAGTCAGTGTACACGCCGTGTAGTCTTGTTTTGAAAATTTTGAATGCCTTCTTCCTCTTTTTTCCTTTGTGGTTCCTTCACTTTTCGGTCATAATAATCTCAAATCTGAGGTGTGATTTTGACCCTTTAGTGTCATGCCACCTAGACGACCGCGAGTTTTTCGCCAGGAGAGCGGTGACGATTATACTCCGGAGATGGTGGGCTATGGGCTACCAGAAATCCTCTAGCAGTGCCAGATGCGGCGCGACCTGCTATACCAGACACAGGCGCGGAGGCGCAGTTCCGTGAAAGCATTATACGGTTCATGCAGACATTTCAGGGAGCACCGTAGGCTGCTACATCTATGGCTGAGCTGACTCGTATCTTCCAGCAGTAGCATCCGCCTACGTTTTGGGAGCCTCATTCATTCTAGATCAATTAATTATGTTATTTATAACCATTGTGGTTCAGTTGCATCTATCTAAGCGAGTAATAATTTTTTTCTTCATCATTTCCTTTGATCATTGTAGCATCATTTCATTATTAGTTTTTTTATCTGTGGTGATGTCTATTCATGATTCTCTTTAAATCTTGTTTTTTTATCTATGTGATCTTGTTTTGGGAGTTGTTAACTTTGTTGGTTGTAGTTCAGTGGGTGTGTTTTCTTATGTTGTATGTTATTTTATCTTATTTACTGATCCTTTTTCTTAATTTAATCAATTATGATATTTTTGGATTGGTTTTAGGGACACTATTTTCATTGTTGGTTTTTCCTTGTTGGTGGATTATATTATGATCTTGTGCAGCCAGTGTTTTGAAGTAGGTGGTTCCATCTTTATGCTACATTGGTCAACTTATTTTCTCTATTTCCATAAAAATTTTATTAAATTAAATGGAATTATTTGAATAATTTGTTTTGTGTGTATAGAATTGGGTTTTAATAAAATATGGTTTCCCCCATGTTTTATTAAATGGAATGGTTTTCTCCAAGGAATTGTAAAATGGTTTTATGAATTGGTTTTCAAATTATAAAATGATAAAATTGTTTGATGAAATGGTTTGGAAAATAAAGAAAATGGGGATCCTTGGGTACGTAGGTGGAAATTATATAAATTGTCCCTATCCACTATCTGGGGGTTTTCTCATGGGGATTTCCTTTACTCCTTAAGGATATTGGTCTAAGGACATGTTAGACCGACTATGGGGTTCACTCAATGGGGTGTTCCTATTATTCCAATAATCAATTCATATGTCTATGGGTTTGATGAGAACACAATTTTCTATGTTTAGGTAAATATTTCCTTGATATCATAACATAGTGTTATCCATGGTGTGAGGTCACATGTGCTACTTCTTAGCCTATTTAGGAAGCTTTTTTTTGTAATATGTTGATTAATCTACCATGGATTTGATTTTATATGTTATGTATTATTTGTTTGAAATGATATATCTACTACGATATATGGATATAAAATTATTTGAAATTGATTAAACAACATTTTTTAGAAATATGGAAAAGGGGAAATTAAACTGTTATGACATTATTTTTATATAAAAAATGATAAACATTATCATTCCTTGTTTTCTTTAATGTTGAACATGCTTGTATTATTATTTAGAGACATGATATGGAACACCAAGTTGAGACCCTACTAAACTTGTTTACTCACGCTCTACGTACCCATTTTTCAGTGCATATATCTAGTTATATATTTTGATGCAGAGAATGGAAAGACACTGTAGTGAGATGGTTTAGTTTTATGTAATCTAGGTTTGGGTAGTAGATGGTGAGATAGTCTGGGTTTTTCCATTCTATTATATGGAGACTGTTGGTTTAGGTTTTTGTCTATGTTGTCTGTTGAGGATGGACATGTCACTTATAAATTGTTTTACTACCTTTTTTTTGTTTCTATTATGTTATTATATTTCTATAATGACATAAATATATCTATTTTTTCATTCACTACTTCATTATTTACATGTTTTTGTATTTCATGTTGTATGCTTGAGGTTGTGAGAAATCCTTCCCTCTATTTACAATTGTTTTCCTAAATACTAAATTCCAGCTCATGGGGATCAGAAATTCCCTTCAAGTGTGTGATTTCATGGAAAGGGTGCCATTTTTAGAGGGTATTCAAGTTGGGTTCTTCACAATTTATAGTTTAGGTGACTAGAACACTTTAAATTTTGAAAATAATAAGGTGTACCCATAATTTCTATAGGGAAAAAGGGGGAAAATGGAGTATTCATGAGAATAACACATTATAATGCATAATTATGAAAATAAACCAGAATTTTGACAAGTTATTAGGTCATTTAAACCCTTATATTCATAGTCTAACACCTTGGTAAACCCATTTATACCTTGTCCACAATAAGTAATTTTTATTATTTTTAATACTCATTATGGTTATGAAATATGTTAAACTATTTAGATGATATAAATTATGATTTTTCCAAATATGAAATCCATTTTGTGAAATTCAATTCATAGAAGTGAAAAAATATGATTTAAAATTAATTCCACAAACGCGATGTGGAATCATGTTTTTCAATGAGATAATATTGAAAAGTTTACAAGATTTTTATAACCAAATTCAAGATAAAAATGTTTATAATGAACTAAATTGGATTAATTTATTAATTATTGAACCAATTTTACATTAAACCCATCTTAAAATATAATTTAACTTCAAAAATAATTTTATTGAAAAGAAATTTTTCAATTAAAAATCCAAATTTTCACTATTCATTAAAAATGATACATTTTTTAGAAAATACCAAATATTTACCAAAAGATAAAATTGATATTTCAATTTTAAAAAATGGTTTTAATTTTTATCAAATACTATTTTTCAAATAATTATAATAAAATTTTATATTATAGGCACATAGTGTGATTAAATCATCGTTTAGAAAAATGTAGTTTTTTTGAATTTTTTTTTAAATTGTTATTATATTATTTCTAATTGATAGATAACCATAACATTCATAATATTATTATAACTATTAGTAACCACCAATTTAATTTCTTGGATATAAAAATTTACTATATTAATGTTTATTTGGACTCTGAGTTCCATGTTCCTCTAGGAATCAAAAATACTAAATTTAAATAAATATATTTCCTGGGTTTCTTAAGATCAGTGATTCATGTCACATATGATATCAATTAAAATGTTAATATTTTTGAAAATTTGTGTGTTACATCAAACCTATCTTACTTGACTAGGCTTTTATTAGAGGAGGCCTTAACCACGTAGGTAGCCAGATGGGTTAACCCGAATGGAAGATGAGAATCGGTTGGTGTGTAGACCCTGAGGAGCATATTAATGTGATAATTCATTAGAAAGGGGTTTTGTTGTGTTATCATAGGTTTGGTGTGTACGATGTGTGTGTGTGGTGTGTTATGGGTACTGATACCCCATGGTCGGCTCAAATCAGTGATGAGACATGATCTATTATTAAGCACTTCTTAACTGATGCATAGAGTGATGTGAGATGGAGATAAGTGGGAATTGTGTCTCCATAATTTAAAGGATACAAATAAAATTTATTTATCTAATCAAAGTAATCTACATCATTTTATCATTTTACTGTGCCATATTCAATCATAAATTTCATTGGAGAACAATTAAATGATGTTCTTCATGCTGAAAGAAGAGATGATCATGTCAAACCTGATATTATTTTATGATTGAGATTTATAGAAGTTGAAGATGAGTTTTTATGCATGCTATCATAATTGTTCATGAATTTGGTAATTTTTAAGGTTGAAGAATTCATTTTATTAAAAATTGAGTAGTATAAGGTCTTACCATGTTCATTGAAATTTCATACTTCTGAAAAGATAAGGATCACATGTTTCTATGAAGTTCATGCATAAGATAAAATGGCATGATTTTTTATGTAAGTGTATTTAAGACTCACCTAAATCATTAGTGAATTAAAATATGCAAAAAAAATATATATTCTTCATATCTTTATGGTAATAATAGATGAGGCATATTTCTTAGAGATGAGACGATTAAACATTCATGTAAAAGGAAGAACAACAATGGGAGAATGATTTTTTCAATTTTTAGGGAGGATATTCTTTTTCAATGAAAACATTGAACCATGAATTCTTCTAGTTCACAATATTATATGACCACATATGATACTATTATGAAATGGAGAATAGTATTCCATGGGAATTTGACTTATTCTAAGCACACTCAGATATCTTGGTAAAGAATAATTTCCATGAAGCCCTTTTTATCTTGAGCTAACTCTTTGATAAACCCCATACAATGTATACATATACATTGTATTTTTTGAAGGGGAATAAGTACTTTTGTTCCATACCATATAGTTGAATATAGTGGTCAAATAAGATATTAATAATACACTATATAAAAGAATATGTTCTATTGGGAGAATAATTATTTATAACACACACCTAATCATACTTGCATGAAATATTTTCAGGATGGAGATAGTGAATGAATCATTGCAAGAAGTACCTGGAACTATTTTGAAAAAGGAAGATAATATGTTTTCATGAATAAATAAATAAGGAATAATAGTATATGGAAGGTATTGAATCCATTCAAACAAGAATATCATAAAGAAATATCCAAATATAAATATTGAACAAAATATCTTAAAATAATAAATCCATTAAAGTTATGTTCTAAGGTTTCATATGGAGAGTTTCCTAAAAAATATAATTGATAATGTGAAATATTAATCTTGCAAAAAATTTCAATAAGTTGTTTTCCCCACTTCGATATAGTTATGCGTGGTTGTGACATCATCTAAATAATAAATAAATTTCTGATGATTATTGTATCGAGGAAACTGATTAGATAAATGTGGTAGTATGTATTTTCATATGACTAGAAAGATAAAAAGTCACATGTAGTTTACATACTAAGGTTTCATTCAACATGATTAGGGAGGAACATCAAAATATCATCATGTAATGGATAAATCTTCAAATAAAGGTAGAGATCTCTCCATGGGATATAGTAGAAGAGGAATACATTTAGTTGTCGTTGTAAGTAGAAGTATCTTAGTTGGATATTGGAGTTGGAGGAGATGTTTGGGGTAATAAAAAACAAATTCATAAGTTTCAGACTATCATGGGGGGGTGTAACATGAATCCAAATGTGGATCACTTACTTGGTGGTACACCCGTTTTCTTCATAAACTACTATAACTGATAATAAGATTATTGTGAAGAATCCATGTTGGTGGTCTAATAGACATGGAAATATAGTATGTTATTATAAAGAAAATTGTAAATATTATGTGTTTCTCTCTCTATTATTAATCTTACATAAGAATAGAGATTGAAATATATTAAAAAGTTGATTAAGAACTTTATGATGTTCCCTAGGTTGCATTCAAAAGTAAAAAAAATTACAAAATATGTGTGAAAATAATTCACTCCCCTCTCAGGGACACCTAATCTGACCTAGGATATACTTTATGTGAGTGATAAAAAACTAACACACGGTGTATAAAACCTCATTCACTCAATTATTTCTATCTATCTCTGCTATATGTTTCACCAAAAATTATTCAGTGATCAATCATAATGAATAGACCACATAAAATTAGAGAGAGAATAGAGTAAACATAACTTAGAAGGAATTGAATTATATTTGAAAACACTCAGAATAATATGAAACATAGAATTATAGAAAAATAGGAAATAAAAAAATCTAATAGACAAATAACTATTACACCCTATTAAAAAATATAGTAGCATTTACTAAATATCTGAATGATCTGATATCCAGTGGTTACATCAAAATTTTAATACCATATTAGTTCTACATCAAATCAAACGGTCAATTATTCTCAAATTATTCCAAAAAATCTAAGAACATCATGTCATTGAAAACCTATATTTCAGAACACTCACTATATAAAGGATATGTAGTGTCACATGTTAGATTATACATTCTTCATCCGTGTACAATCATGATGTGAGATAAACACATCATAGTGTGTACTATCTTCCATGAATTCCAGCACCACTCACTATAAAAAGTTACATGTACCAATATAAATACATAAAAAATAATATATATTTTGGTATAAATGATAAATTCTTATAGATATTATGTTTTTTAATAATTATAGGTGCTGAAAGATATTTATACCAAAAATATATTTTTCAAAATTATGTTTTTTTATACTGATTGTTATCTAATAAATGATTCAATTTGTTGTTATATCATATTAATATTAACATTTGTTTTGGTATCAAATTAATATATTTTTATTTTTTATGAATACATAAAAATATATTATGATTTGAAATATGCATCATAGCAAATCATTCTATAATAATAAATATTTTATTTATAATTGAATATATATCCAATACATCATTTAAAAAAAAATATGTTTATATTTTGAATTGAGATAATTATAATTTTATAAGGTTTCATCAAAAAATAAATACATATAAAAAATATATAGTATAAACTTATTGATAAATTATATGAATTTATAGTGGTATGAACAACATCAAGGATAAACCTGAAATTATAAAAAAATGGAAATGAGTGATAACACAAAAGCTATATGGAATATAATAGTTTTTGTAACAAAAACCCAATTATATTTAGATAATGTTTATATTTATTAATGATTTAATGTAATATATTAATCTTAATAAAATTAAAAAATAGTCATCTCAAATTATAATGTTCCTTCAAACCCCTATTGTCTCATTCGATACCCTAAAAAAGAAAAAACAATTTGTTAAATCTAGTTATATTAGTCTACTTTCCATTCTTAGAAACAGTTTGATGCAATGGGTTCATTGATACATGATTCATAAATTCCGAGGTTTATGACCCCTTCTTCATTTTTAATTCTTCCATGTCCTATGAATCCCTAACTCATTATCTCTTATACCTTCCCCTAAAAAACCTTCACGAACAAGAGGTATTCTTTATTTTCAATGACTAGATTTCCCCATTAAAAGTTAGTTGTTTTGTGGAAATATCTTTCCCTTTAGCTATTATTATTTAGTCCATATTTACATATTTCTTTGGTCATAGAGTTATTATGATTCTATTAATGAAATTGGAAAATAATTTAGGCAAATCACAATACTTCATGGACATGGGAATCCGCTAGCACATCAAGGAAATGTGAAGTTAGTGGCCATCAATTTTTAATGATCGATATAGAATGTAATTTATTGTAAATATATTTATTATATGAGTTTAAAAATTTATTTTAGTCTCGTACATACGAATTTAATTTTTATATTAACACCATTGTTGATCTCTACAGTTGATTTTTTTATTTTCCCATCTCACATGAAATCTTTATTTTAAGGAAATTATTGAAATGACAATAACCATTATAAATAAAAGTCCCATTTAAAAAAAATCAAATTCCCTATCATGGTAAAATAAAACTAATGCACTTATTTGATTATATTATATCATATCATATTTCGAATACAATTAATAATATTTATCGATGGTAAAATAGACTTCAAGTAGTAATCATATGATTAGTATAAATTTAGATTATGATAAATCCGATTGACACTAACAAAAGAAATAATGACATCAACTTATAGAATCCTACCTTATGAATCCCAATTATCATAGATTATAAGGGACATAAAATTTCTAGTATTTTTTCCTAAACAAGCTCAATGAAAGATCCAACAACTAAATCTTGAGAGATACCATATATGGTAGGAGTTCAAGTTCATTGAGATCACATCCCAAACCATGTATGTCAAACCACCCCTTGAAAATCTCACCATCACACACCTTACCCACAGAGTGTTTACTGGGGTAATAAAGAGATATGTATCAAGAATCTAATAATATTAATATTTATATTTCATTTTCAATAGATTAATTGTCATATTTACGTACAATTGTTGTTACGTTACAAATGATTTTGATTTTGATACAATAAAACACAAATTTTATTTTTGAGTAATATAAAATTTTAACTAAGACACTTATTTTGATTAACTAATGGATTTTTCAAAAAACTAAAATTCAATAAAATTTTGTTATTAGAAATAAATTATAATATAATTTTTATGATGTACATTGTAATTTTATAAGGATTTGAAAACTGTTACTGTTAAAAAAAACCAATCATTTATTAATAATTTTTTATTTTTATTTTAATAGTTAAAATTTAAATATTTATAAATATATTTAGATAAAATAAAAATTATTTATTAAATTATAATGTCAAAATTATATAACAGTGAATTTATCATAATTTTCCGAGATAGTAAAATTATTGTGAAACAATTTTATATGGTATAAATATATGCTGTGTATTTTGACATCATGATGACTGAAAAGTGAATTAAAAAATGATATAATTTATATACATGAAAAAAAATAAGTTTTCCCTTTAAAATAATTTATTTTTTACTTTATTTGATTAATTTAATAATGACTGTATGAATCCTCCAAAACCTATATTATATTTTAATTTTTCAGTCATTTTTTAGAAGCTTGACTCACTTCCACCTAAAAAAGTAATATTTTATTATGTTCATCCATTGAACTTATAAAATAAATAAAACTACTTTTATTTGGAAGATACTATATGAATAAATATTTGTATGGTTTGTAGTTTTTATTACTTCATTGTATAGATTGTAAACAAATGTTTTGGAAATAATAAAGAACTCCCCTCTCTTTTCCAATATAAACACACCCAATCTCTCATTACTCTTACCTAAAAAGACCTGGATCATGTGATTAATCTTCTCTAACCTCTATATAGTTCTCCTAAGGTTCCCCAGGATCTTAAGAAGACAGTTCCAATATTTTGGAATCAACCACTCAAGGTATGAGATCTTCTCTTTCTCCCTTTTATTCTATCACATTATTTATGTATTTCACTATGTATTCAAATTACTATTGAAGGGATATGATTTTAAATATGACCATTAGTGATATTTGGATTTTAAAGTGATGGGTTACCCATTTTACTCTCATTAAATCCCCCCATAATTCATTATGTACCCCTTTTATGCTATCAAAATTATGGTGTGATTTTTCATGAAATGTTTTTATTCAAGAAACCACTTTGTAGTATGCCTACAAATTTGATAATTTTAATGTGTAATTAGTTTATTACATATCAATCATACTTTAATTTGTTTACTTCCAAGTTATTAGAGACCCATTTATATATTATTGAACCATTTTAGGAATCATTTTGTTTTGTTGTTACATAGTTGAAATGTAACAATGATTTTCCATGCCGAACATTTGTGAGGTGTACAGCCATATCCATTTCCACTCATGTGTTTTTTCAACTAGATGTTCCAATCCTTCATTTAACAGGGACCTCCATGTATATAACATAAATCTATTATATTTGAATTAAATTTGGTGAAATATGTTCTTATATTATATAATATATATATGGCACAATTATTCAGAGACATTATATGATTATGATCGGTGCACTTATATAACACTCCAATGCATTCGGAAATGTTTTTGTCTCTTGAGATTCCACTTATAGAGAATGGTAGGTCATAATAATCCCATTATGTTATGATTTATTGGTGTTTATCCTTGAATTATTCTTATTATTTCTTGTTAAAATATTTTTCCACATTCTAATGTTTCCATTTTGTTATCATGCTATATAACGCCACATTGTTCAGGTTTATGATTCACAACCCTTTTAGGTCCCTCTGAAATAACTATTGTCTATAATGTGATACTCTTTTCAGGTTATTCTTTGGTTTTCCCCTTAATAGAATATTATATCACACCCATTTATTATGTATATCGTCATGTTATCCCATGCAGTTTTAATAATGAAGGAATATTATTAAAATGTTAAGTATTTTTTCAATAATATTTTTATACCCCATATTCTAAGTTATTATTTAATGTACTTACATACCCAAATACACAATAAATTTAAATATTTTTGGTTGTATGATGTGTATTCTTATGTAATAAATAATGAATTAATGTGTAATAAAGATAGGGGGTTTTATAATTGGTATTGGAGAATCGTTTAGTTATTTTTGGTATTATGATAAGGAATGTCTAGAAAAAAAACTTTAGGGATAACACTATAAAAAATAACAAAACCCAAATATTTTGTAGAATATAGAGTATGTGGATAAAAAGAAAATACATACCTATCTAGATATTATAATTTGATTTTTATATATCAAAAATGTACCTAGGGGTAACAGCTAAAACAACGTATTGAGTTAGAATCAATTGGGGAATGGTGCACGAAATATTTTATTGTTTCAAACTAGGTTTGAAACTCCTAGGTGATATGCTCTTATAAATTTACAGGCTAATTACAGAACATTATCAAAGGAATAAAAATTTCTATAAGAGTTTATATTTGAAATAGATCATGGATAACTATGGCTGAATCCTATAAATTCATTAGTTAAGGAATAAAATTACCCTTTTAAATTTACACTTTAATTTTATTAGATTTCAATTTATTTCATTAATAATTTAGAAATAATCCTTTTCCATTTATTTTATCCATTATTACAAAAAAGGAGGAATCGAGTAAACAACCAATGTGATGGGAAATGTGATGAATTCCAAAAATAAGATTCCGAACATGATGGTTTGTCAGGTAAGAAATCTTGCGATTATAAAAAACAAGGAATTATGAATCAAAATTAATAATTGGATTATAGATGTATGTACAAAGACTTTAAATAATTTTAGAAACATTTTTCATTGAATTTAATTCATTAAAGGTGGTAAATGAATGAATATTCAATTTAATTTATATAGAAATAGGAACCAATGTAAATGTCACAAAAAAATTGGGAGATGTTTTTTGTGTGAAAAAATAGGGGTAAATGATGTCAATTTCAATGAAAAAATGAATAACATGAAAAATGGTAATAAAGTTTGATCTATGGAACTATATATAGTTTTTTCATATATTTGGTGAAGTTGGGCATTATCCAAGACAATTCTATATTCCGAGGGCTATCAAGAATATTGTGAACCAACAATATTCATAAATAAGGGATCATGGAATTTACTATATTGAGATAGATCACTATGATGTTAGTACACTTAACCTCTTATTAGTAGTTTTTCATGTCATGTTGTTCTTAAACTCATTACATATTAGTAGATCTTGTTTTTTTCTTAAAACATAAAAGTCACCACTCGAAATGATTTGATATCATCAAGAAATAATGTCTTTGGTTGTCGTACTACATGTTGATGTTTGTGTGACTGATCTTATTGAATCTATTATTAGTATTCCATTAGTTTAATATTATTTTATCTTATTTATGGATTGGTTTTCCATTTATAAATAAGAAATAAATTATTAGGATAGGGAATTCACCCTCCTTACCATGAATCACTCTTTAATTCTATATAAGATCAAGGAGGATGATGAATCTTCTTTGGTGTCATCATCTGAAGTATGTATATTGTTTCCCTAAATTAAATTTAACCCACCTCAAATGATCAAGGCTATTGAAAATATAATATTTGAAAACATTTCCATTGTGATGGAATACATTGATGTGTTTCTCAAAAAATTTCCTAGTCCCCATTCTAAAAGGGTCAGTGAGTTCACAATCAAACTTATACCTTGACCAAGTAATGTTACTATAGAATATCATCACTGATCATATATATATATATATATGAACCCTTATAAGTTTGAATTAATTGAAATATGGATGAGTACATCATTTGTGACAAATATATATAGTTCCCTTAGACTAACTGGGTATTAATTATGATTAGTATGAAATTTTAAACAATTATCGAACCCTTTAACCAAGATAACGTAGAAGGGGGTAGAGTTTTTCAAAAAGAAAGAATTTTAATAAAGCCTCAATGAGTTTAAAAAGTGGTTTATCACTGCACCTATACTTATTCTACCCACAAGTGGTGATCGTTTTTTATACAATTATGCATAGAAAAAGGGAATGGTTTGTGTACAAATACAGAATGAAAATGTGATTTCATATTCCCTAGTGATGTTGAATGTTTATGAATAGAACAACACAACACATGATTTGGAGTTTACTTTAGTAATATTTACATTGAAAATATCGAATCATTATCTATTTGTGGTGATGTGTGAAATAAATATGATTCAAAAGATACTCAACTATATTCAAATAGAAAGAGATTAATATATTCCATTGAAGATGGTTATAACATATTAGGGAATATTACTACTCAATCCACATCCATCATGGGAAAGAAAATAAAGTTGAAAACCATCTAAATAAAAAGGATCTATAAATTTTATAATTGATTATAATTGTTAAAGATATAATCTTCAATGACATAAAAAGTAAGGGCATAGGACTCATAAAGGAAATAACATGATAAATCCTTTCAGAAATTATTTCTCAACAATAAATTATGAAGATGATAAAGTATGCTCAAAGAGTTGATGTTGATATCCAGATAAGGTTGAATATATAAGAAAACACAATTTCTTTGAGTTAAAAATTAATGAAGAAGGATTTGTAATATTTGAGTCACAACTATGTGTTCCATCAAATTATGATTTAAAGAAGGATATTTTTGGTCATCCATATAGCTCTACCATCTCCATCCATCCATGGATCACAAAGATGTTTTTATATCTCCAAAAAAATGTTTGGTGGGTAAATATGAAGATTGATATATGGAAATACAAATCAAGGTTTCGTTTATGTTATAAAGTGAAGGTTAAGAGGAAAAAATAAAATTGAGTGATGAAACTATTACCCATACCTTCATTGAAATGAGAAAACATAACCATGGACTTTGTCAATGGTATTCCAAATACATCCAAAGGAAATAATTCTATATGGGTTGTGGTGGATTGTATTTCAATGACTAATCACTTCATATCAATTTGAGACGTCAACCCACTTGATTAGAATGAAAGTATATATATTAGAGAAGTGGTGAGACTTCTTGGAACACCATTATTGATTATATCTGATTGAGACACAAGGTTTACCTCCAATTTCTGGAAGAGTCTCCAATATTCTAAAAAATTTGGGTTGAATTTCAACATGACTTACCACCCTCAAAATGATGGACAATATGAGCAAACTATCAGGGCACTTGAGGACTGCTTGAGAGAATTCTCAACGGAATTCAATGGAGGATGGGACCAACATGTTCCTTTGGTCAATTTCTCATTCCATTATAGTTTCCACTCATAGATACAAATAGAAACCTATGAATCACTTTATGATAATATATGTTGAACACCTGTATATTGGGATGAAGTTAGTGAATACGAACTAGTGGGTCCTGAAATAACAATGGAAATGATGGAAAAATTCAAGTCCATTCAGTATCACATCGGGGATACTCACAGTCGATGAAGAGATATAATGAAAATATTGCATGAGACTTGGATTTTAATGTTTGAGATAATGTATTCTACCAACATATCTATGGATAATGACACTGTATTTGGGAGAAGGGGAGATATTAGTACAAGATACATTAGCCCCTTCAAGGTCCTTGATCACATCGGAGTAGTGGCCTATAGACTACCACTCCCACAAAACATGTCTGGAGTATATGATTTGTTCTATGTATAACTCTTATAGAAGTATAACCCAAAACCCTCACTTGTGGTGAATCAAGAGGTGGCTCTACTAGAGAATGATCATTCATATGAAGAGCAGCCAGTGAAAATCCTAGTTCATAGAGGCAAAGTTCTATGAAATAAGATACTATAATTGGTTAATGTTCTATAGAGAAATGATAATTTTTAATAAGTAATGTGGGAACTAATGGAGTTGATGAAAAATAATTATCCTCACCAATTTTAGTTGAATAAAAAAAATTTCTTGGGTGATGATTATGAAGTGGTGAATATTGTAATGGACCAAACTTTTATAAATAAAATTTTCATTGTGATTGAATTAAATAACCTATTATGTTTATAGAAAAAATGAACTTATTATTTTTAGTATATAAAATTATATTTAAAAGACTATTAATCATTATTACCGTTGATAAAATATCAATTTAATAGTGATCAAGTGAATATTATGAATATATGGTTCTAATAAATCAATTTCACAAAAAAATAAGAAATGTCTTGAACCTATGGGATTGTACCATATAAAACCCATTTATTGAATAATGAAATGGAGTCATAATCACTAGAATTTTCCCTTTACCAATCCCATGATGATATTAAACAACTAAAACATTAGAGAAAATGTTTATGGGAGATGTTCATGATCATCTGGGTCATGTCCCAAACCATGTATGTCTAACCACCCCATGAAAATTTCACAATTATTCACCGTATGTTTATGAAGTTTTCTGGTTTAGTAAAAGAATATGTATCTAGATCCTAATAATTTGAAAATTTATTTTTTATTTTCATTATAATAATTGAATTATTTACTTTTTTACTATTAGTTAAAAAATTATTTTGATTTCAATACGATAAAACACAAATAGTATTTTTGGGTAATATATAATTTTACATTGAACATTTAATTTTTTGAATTAACGGGTTTTGGAAATAAATTATATATTAATAAAATTTTATTTTATTTAATTTTTTAAATATGAATTATAACATAATTTTTATGAGGAAAAGTGTAATTTTTATAAGGGTTTGAAAACTATTATTGTAAAAAACCCCATCAGTACTTAATAACATTGATTCTTGTTTTAAAATTGAAAAATAAAACATATAGAAAATTATTTTAATAAAATAACTATTATTTTTAGACTCGTCCCATAAAAATAATCCTACAGTTAAGTTTTCATAATTTTCTAAGAATGTCAAATCTTCATGTAAAAAATTAAATATTGTATAAATATATGCTCTGCATTATGACACCATAATAACTCAAACGTGATTTAATAAATATTATAAAGGGTATAAATGAAAACATATATTATTCCCCTTTAAAATAATGTGTTTTATGTGTTATTTTCATAAATTTTAATACTCCATGAAGAATCCTCCAAAACATATATTTTATTCAGGGTTTTAAAATAATTTTCTTTTGAACATGACACACTTCCACATAACCAAGGCTAACATTTTATTAATTTTGGAACATGGTCTTATAAAATAAAGAAAAAAATCATATTTTGAGGAAACCATTTTCAAATACCAAGTTATGGTTTGTGTTTTTGATTACATTATTATATAGGTTCCAAAAAAACTATGTTTGGGAACTAATAAATAACTCTCTCTTATTTTCCTATATAATCACAACCAATATCCCCTTCAACTTCACTTAAAAACCTTGGATCATTGCTTTAATATTTACTCCATTATATATATTCCTCTAACAGCTCCTCGATGCCCCCAATAATCTCCTCCCAAACTTTTTGAATCACCATATCAAGGTACGAGATCCTCTCTTTATCCTCATTATTAAAGAAACTTATTTATGTATTGCACATTGTATTCTAATATCTATTGATGAAATATGATTTTAAAAGTACCTATTACAAACCTTATTATTTAAAAGTGGTGTGTGACCACTTTTACTCTCATTTAGTTTACCCATGATTCCTTATGCACCCCCATATGATGATGAAATTATAATGTGATTTTCTATGAAACTTTTTATTCAAGAAACCTTCACATTTTATGAATATAAATTCAAATATTTTTAATGTTGTATTATGTTCTTATATATCCCTCTACATTGATTTTAAAATATAAGTGATTAGAGGCCCCCATATCTATAATTTACCCATTTTATTAATCTTTATGTATTTTCATTTTGCTTCCAAAATGTCACTATGAATTTCATTACAGAAATATTTTGAGGTGTATACTCGTACTCATTTCCACTCAAGGGTATTCACATAGATATTGAAATATTTAATTTAGTTTTGAATTCTATTTATGTGTCCCACATTCCTTAGTCATCAGATTAAACATGATGACATATTTTCTTACTTTATATGATCTATGTGGAACACTAATTCATGTACATGATATGATTATGATGAGTATGACCATATATCCCTTCATTACATTTGGAAATGTTTTCTTCTCATGGGATTCAACATTAAGTGCTTGGGAGGTTATCTTAAGAACATTTTGTTATTATTTCCTAGTGTATATCCTTGACATATTTTTTTTATTTCATGTTTAAATTTGTTGTCACTTTCCCATGATTACATTATCTTATCATGCTATATCTTGCCACACTGTTCATGTTTATGATTTTAATCCATTTTTTACCTTTTATGTTTCTATTATTTAACATTTAATAATATTTTCATGTTATACTTTTATTATCCCTTTACTCATCTTTATAGATAATCCCTCTCTTATTTATGTTCGTAGGATTTCCCATGTTGTTTTAAGAATGAATGAATATTATAAGAATGTTAAGGGGGTTTTCAATAATACCAAAGTACCTTTGTTTTAAGTTGTTATATAGTGTACCTAATTACATAAATATGATAGACTCGTTAATTTTATTTGTTGTATTACATGTATATATATGTAATAAATCATTAATTAATGTGTAACAAAGAAAAAGGTTTTAATAATTATTTTTTCATTACCTTTTACTATATTATAAAATATCATCTTGAATTGGATTATTTTTAATATGTTTTTTTCTATTAAGGATCCATTTATGATTTTTTTTTAAAACATATTATAGTATATATAACATATTATAAGTGACTATATACATGTATTTACAAAATTTATTATTGAAAAAGAGTTTTCCATTAAAGTTAAATAATGGTTTGTTGTGGATTTTGGAACAGATTTTCCATGGTTGTGATGTTTGGGTAAAACATTGGGGTCATGTTTTGTGACCTTTAGCATATTTCCATATTTTCCTTATCCTTTCTTTTTTTTACATTATTTGTTTTTTTAATTCTACAGTTTTCTTGTGTAGAATCATTATGAAACAAATTAAAATAATTTTACCACTTGTATCTCTTTGAGCTTAAATATACCATTATATGTTATATAAATTAATAGTATAATAATTTATGGGGTTTTGAGTATTTAAATATTTGATAAATGTGTCTCTATAAATGTTCTTTTGATACG
Organism: Viscum album; assembly: GCA_963277665.1. Lineage (NCBI taxonomy): Eukaryota > Viridiplantae > Streptophyta > Magnoliopsida > Santalales > Viscaceae > Viscum > Viscum album. The sequence goes on from CAUJRU010000346.1 coordinate 465,094, forward strand.
ATATTTTTCAACACTTATAAAAAAACCTTCTAGGAGGTTGTGTTTGACATCACTTGTTAGAAACCCACAAAAAATTTATTACTCATGATAGTAATCTCAAATGAATATGACTATTCCAAGAAAACAATATACACATCAATTACATAATAAAATCACTAAATTGAGTTTCATAAAAAACTTTTTAAATAAAAAATATGGAGTCCTATATATGAAGGAAAATATTAATGATTATTGCAACATAATAGTAAAGTATTTGGTGAGACTTTATAACTATTATTGAATAGAGACTAGTGTTTTCCATATTGGGATTATAGTGTTGATTTTTCTTCTAATATTGGATATTTATTTTTCTAAATTTTGTTGGAATTCATGCCCAAATATCAAAATAATTTCCTTCATATAGAAATTAAAATCCTTAAAAAATAGATATCATTAATCTAAAAGTGTAATTTTATATTTTATGATTGTATTTACATATTAAAACATTATGTTACTATTAACATATATAAATCAGTGAAAAAACATAAATTAATCAACACCTATATAATTTTTTTTTCAACCATCCATGTGTTTATAGATATTAAAATATATAAATCCCTTTTTTATATTTATATTATTCTTTAAAATGATATTCAGACATCGGTGTTCAAATATCTATTTAGAAATAGTAAATCACATATTGTTAGTCTATTATTGATATTATTTTTCTTTTAAATGGACATTAATGGTTTATAACTTTTCTGGAAACACCAATTGAGAAATTTTCATATCACTAATTTCTTATGATAATTTATTTTTATATGAATTTTGAAATCATTGTTGTTAAACACAACTAATTGGGAAATTCATAAAACCGTTTTTTACTTATTATAATTAATTTTTTTAGAACATTTATAGATAAATATTATAAAAATCTCCATAATGTAGTTTCAAAACCATTATTGTAAAATATATCCATAATATAGTTTTTATCCCTTTGTTTTAAGAATAATTATTTTCAAACACCATAACTTCAAAAATACTCAAAACACTTATTACATACAATAAGTGATATTTTGTAAGTGTTTAGAACAAATTGATTTTAAATAGAACCATAATACTGTTTTCATTAATTTTTATATAATAGTTTTTTTTAAAACCACTAACTGTGAAATATACATAACACTTACAAATTATTATAATTTATTATGTACATAAATTTTCATTTTAAGTGTCTTTAATCATTATTAATTTTGAAATTCTCAAAATAATTATTACTTATGAAATGAGATTTTTTATGTGTACTTATGGATTTATAATTCAAAATTTTATTTTTTACCACTTATTTCAATGGAATTATTCCATAATGTATACGTAAATGGTTTTTAAAAAAATTATAAACAACACATACTATTTTAATGGATTATCATAAGATATAAGTGATATAATCAGTTATTAAATAAGTGTTGTTAAATAGTTCCATTATATTAATTTTCTCTTAGTTCATAAAATATTTTTGGCATGATTAAAATCCTCAGTATTCTAGAATTTATTGATATAGAATTAAATTTTATTAATGTTTCTCTTTACTTATTGGTTAATTAGAGTACTTATGAAACTATTTGGTGTAACAAATGGTCGTTTATTTCATCTATCTTTCTATTACATTCTCAGTTATCATTCCCATTAGAAGTTGAAAATAAATTTTTTTACACACTTTTAGTGATAGATAACTTTTTTTGATTTTGTATTTAATTTTATAAATTTTTTACCTATTTAAAGAATCAAAAAAAATTTAATATACACTTAAGAAATTTAAAATATAAATTTTTTCAAAACAAAATTCCCCTTTGAAACGTTCTTTAAGGTTTTATCCAATCAAATAACCATAGGTGCTCTTTTTTTATTTAAAGTTTATTCCCAAATCCTGATTTATATATTTCAATGTGTTGAACTATAATTATTTTGAAAAAAATCCATTTTTTATAATAAAATAAGAAAACATTTCTGGTTTCTTTTTTTTCTATTTTTTATTATTATTTGAAGATATATGCATTCTACATAAACAATTTTAAATTCACCATAAAGATAATAAAAATTAATCATGGTATTTTATGAATTAATTCTCAAACTCCCATATAAAATTGGCATTTCTACACCACCACTACCATACATGTTTCCAAATCCACATTATCACCAACAATGTAGTAGCTATAACTACTACCCAAGCATCACCTTGACCAGAACTATTTAAATTATACAAAAATTATCCTAATGTAATATGAATTCAACTTTAAATTAACGTCAAAATATATAATAAATGAATATACCTACAAAAAAAATAATTAAATGACTTAAAAAACTAAATCATTTTTCTAATCCTACCTAAAAAATTGATTGTGTGTATGTCATGGAAATCCAAGAAACTATATTCCAGCATGAGTGAAAACTATTTACTGATTTCAATATGATGTACTCCAAACTATAATAGAATGATTTTGTATTTGATAGTTTTAATTTTTCTTATTTTTATAATGAAAAAAATATATGAAGTTGAAATAATATGAAAACCCTTATTCACGGAATACAAGAAAAAAATCTGATGCATAAAGATACAATATACATAGAAGAAGTCTATTAGTATTGAAAAAAGTATTTTTTAGAATTATAAGAAATAAACAACAATTTTAACTCGATAACATGGAATTTGAATTTTATGTTAGTATATGTTTTTTTTAAATCTCGTGGTATTGAATTATTAGGTTTATATTATAATAATAAGGATTTTTTTTTAAAATTTTTTATAGTTCTTCTGATTTGATTTTATTCCTTATTATTTATCTGGTTAACCTGGACTATGAAAAAAATAACATGGTCATGTTGTGGAAGGATTATGTGGGTTATCATATAGAGAATTTATTTTTGATGCTACTATCATTAGTTATTAATACACCATTTTTTTAGATTACTTCCTTCCTAGAGCTTAAGTGTGAAAAAATTACTCATATTTTTCTAAACCCAACACTCTAGTAAAATTAGATCTTTTCATTAGAGATATAGGGTAAATTTGTGGATGTTATATGTAGAAAAGGATAATGTATTTTTTCCCTTTTTAGTCACAAATGTTATTTTATGAATATTAAAAATGAATATATTTTATTTCATATATTATTAAAATTTTAAAATATGTGTATATAAATTTGGTAGTTTTAATTTTTTATTGTGATTTTATTGAGTAGCTATTATGTAGTTTATTTAAATATAATTTGTACTAGTACTCACACATCTGGTTCGTCATAATGAACTTATAATGTCATTATTATGAAGAATTATTTCAGTGAAGTGGTAAAATCTACTGCCAACCTATCCATTTCGATTTTGACTTACCTCCTCCTTTCCATATTATTAAAAAAGAATTTTAAAAACATTACTTGGAATATAAATAAGGATTTGAGAAAAGTTTTAACCCCTATTGGTATTCCATTATTGTGAGATTAATTTTTATATGGTTGAGATTCTTTTGAAATTAAATGATCTCAAGAAATGGATTTATGAAATTTGGGGATTTGGTGAATGGTATATGATGACAATGTGGAGAGGTTATTACCATGTGATTTTTCCCTTCAATGATTAAAATTGAAGGGCCTATAGTTTTTGACCGATAACATTAAGGCCTGGATTTATATGAATTCAAGTGTGGGATAGAAACTTTGACATTGATACAGTAATGAATACTCATACAAAATATTGAATTCTTATATGTAAATTGAATTTTCTATATTGGAATCAATATATTTGTTGGGACATTACCTCTACTATAGAAACTAAAATTAAGATTTATAGGAAAACTAACAATCCAAGATATTGGAATTATGCAATAATTATAGTGGAATTTTATATGGCTAGTTCTTCTATGGAGGAAGTGATGTTAACCACAAGGGAAGATATTATAAAACCACTAATAGAGTAATAAAGGAATCCAAAGTTCTATATCGCTTTCATGTAATTTGGGAATATTTTATCTGAATACAATAAGGACAAGGAATTTAGATTTTGGAACATGTAGGTACATGGATCCTCTAATTATAGGAAGATAAAGGAAAAGGATAAGATTCTTCCCTTTAATAAAAATTGGAACACCACTTATTGACCTTCATAGGTGGACATGATGGAAAATAGAACTGTGGTGGTAATACCTATGGAAGGAACCCTTAAACATCCTGGTAAGACTTATACCTCTCATGAAGATACCCAAATTGGGATTATCGAGGATGTGTAGCTATTGGAATATCCTATGATTAAGATAGGGATGACCCATGGGGAGGAAAAATGTGGTCAATATGGGACTCTTCCCACTACAACCACTAATTTTGTGGTGGAAGTGAATAATCCAATGACCCAGCTTAAAAGAAATAAGCATGATATGTCTATTGATCCATTATCCATAAATGATATGGATATAAGAATTTTAAATCCCAAATATGATGAAGATGTTGATGGTACTTTATAGGGGACTGCTAAAACATGTGATGAGGACTATCCTATGGGTGTGTCTCTTCATGGAATCCTAAATGTTATATCAGATGTGGGGCCTCAAGAACTGAATATGTCAAATGATTGTGTACCATATCATCTAGGAAACATACATGAATGTATAATGTCTCTGGGAAGGAAGTAGAGTTATGTACTATGAATTTAGGTATGACTGGTCATTCAGTGATCAAACTAAAAGGCAATGGAAAACAAAATCAATAGGTCTCAAATGAAACCTCTAACATTATGGAAGCATAAGGCTCATAACATTTGATGAAAGTGTGTAGTTTGGGAAAATCTAACAGTGATAAAGACAAGAAGGAATTATCAATTGAGTTATTGATCCGTCTTGGATAAAATGGAGCTCATTCTTCCCATGATGTTGAAAATATTTCTATGGGGGAGTCCTTATCATAGGTACACCAATCTAAGACTACTATAATAAAGGTTATTCTGAGAAAATATCCTAAAATAGTAAAATCCAAAAAAGCTTTCACACTAGAGAGTGGATGTTTTTGGTCTTATGATGTTGAGGACTTAAATCCCTATGAGAATAATGATAATGATTAGAATAGCATAATGGGAAATGGAAGTATGGAATTATAATAGATGAATATAATACAAATGGATGGGAGAAAAAAGGTAAAATAATAAAAGAAAAAGCTATGTCCTGATGGAAAATGATGGACGACTCAAGATAAGGGGAAGACTCTCAATCAATGAAACAATTATATTGGAGTTTCCAAGGACTAGGGATCCCCATAATCGCCAGATTCCTTAGGAATTTCATAATTTCCAAAAAAAAGTATCATTGGTCTTGCAGAACCAAAACTTTTATTTAAAATTTTGAATAACATTAAATAAGGATTGATGGATACATCTTTACCTCTCAGAATATTTAAAATTTCAAAATAAATCACCGATGTATACTTAGACATGAAAGCATCCAAATTACCACATGTAAAAAGAATGATTATAGAATTACTAGCACTTACCACAATTTATCTCTTACTATTTAGATCTCTTTTTTGTATTCATCATCATCATACATCAAGATAAGTTATATCTCGAGAGGGATTGAGTAAATCTCTATTAATGTGGTTGTTAAGTGGGTGATTATAGTTTAATTTAACACCATCTTGAAACATGAATAAAAACATGATCCAATATTAATAGGACTATTACTATTGGTTTTTTAGATTGCATTGATCAATAAAATTTTGTTGAGGTTCTAATTGTTGGAGTGAATTTCACTTGGAGAAGGCTCACATGGAATGAGAAGAAATCAACAAATCCTGATAAATGTTTTTTGAAAATGGATGAAAGGAGTCTGGCCAATGTATTTTCATTCTATAATATAACCAAACCTTATTCCGATCATAATCCCATAATTTATGAATTATCTACTATGATAAGGATTTACCATCTCCCTTTTCATTTCAACAATTGATGGCTTGTCATTCCTGGTTGTTGGGGTTATTTTGGACGCCTATAAGAATATTATATTATGATTCCCACTTCATAGGATTACTGAGAAATTAAATCATACCAAAATAATTAAAATAAATAGAGTAATAAGTCTTTCACAAATATTGACACTAACATTAGGAATGTTTAACAACATCTGGTATGTATTAAATAAAGAGATTAGAATATGAGCACTTCTTCGAGGTAGGAACTACATGTACTCTCAAAGGAAGATTATTTTCTTCCCATTAAAGAGAGGATGTAAAAGAACCTTCCCAATTTGGAATAGCTAAAAATGGGATATAAATTCATTTTTATTTAGTAGAATACTCAGGGAGAAGCGATCTAAAGTAGAAAATAATATTTCTAGAATTAATGGACAATTATACACCTCATTGAATGATGTCTCAAAGGAAGTGGTTGACTACTTTAGGGGGTTTTATATAGATAATGGGATGGAAAACCCCTCAAAGATGAATTAAAAAATATTTTACTATATTGAAGGTCAACTAAACTAAGGCCTTATCACAACACCAGGTAATGATGAAATCAATAAATCCTTATTTTCTCTCTACATTGACAGTTATTCTAGACCAGATGGATTAAAAAATTATTTATGAATGATTTATAGAGACATTCTACTGGATGAATTAGTTAATGTAGTAAGGGATTTTTTCATGCTTCCTTTCCTTATAGAATTAATTCTTACTTTATTTATTTGATTCCTATGAAAGGGAATGTAGTTGATATCAACAAAATTCAACCGGTTTCCCTTATAAGTATGGTTCCTAAAGTCATTAGAAAAATTATAATGTCTAGTATGGGAGAAATAATTAAGGATCACATCACATCAAATTTGTATGGCTTTATTCCTCGAATATTCATACATAATTGATTATTCAAAGCCTCGTAAAGTACGAACATAATGAAGTGGAAAGTGAAGGAAACTTTTCTCATAAAATTATTATTTCTAAATATTTTTACACTCTTAAATAAATATTTCTTCACAACATACTGAAGGGAAATATATTGTCTAATACCTTTACTATAATTATAAGCTCTATTATTTATTCTTTAAGGCTATCCATATCAATCAATGGATACCCCATATGATTTTCTCAATGCACGAGGTGTTTCAAGCAGGGGGATCCACTTCTAGGGCCTTTATTTTCTCATGATGAAGATTATTTAAGTAGAAATATGAATGACCTTGTTCAGATTAGTCTTTATACAAAAATGTGGGTTGGAAGGGGAGAACTCAGTCTATCACATATGTTATATGAATATGAAATAATACTTTTGGGTAAGCATCAAATAGAAAAATATACTCTATTCATGAACATTTCAATCAATATGAGGAAATGGAAGGGTAGCCTATTAACTAGGTCAAGTATTTTACTATATTTTTTTAGGGGATATGTATGAGAAAATAGAATAGGAGTACGAGAAGACTTGGGGTGAGAATGGTATCTCTCCCTTTCACATACCTTGGGGGCCCTCTTTTTTCGGGAAAAGTGAAAAGTCAATTTTTTTGAGGAATAATGTCTAGAATTATCAATAAACTAGATATATAGAAAGAGAAATCTATGTATTAATAAGGGAGGGTGTTCCTTGTTAACATGGTCATAAATTTGAAATTTTTAAGGTCATTTTCAATATACAAGTGGGAAAAAGTCTCATCAAAGATAAAAACTGTATGATCATGAATTTTTTTTTGGACATAGTATATATATAAAGAAAATTTGATAATTATCTCCTAGAATTATTGAATCAAGAGCATGGAAATTTCAAGGACTTTGAATCAAGGATCATAAAATATTCAATGATGGTCGCTTTGGTAAATTCACTTGGAATATTCATATAAATAATGATCCCTTTGGTGAAATTTTATCATATAGGTTAAAGAGAAGGTGGATTTATGGGCTTTCTGATTATCTTAGATCATTGGCCAAGACCATAGTTAGGAATTCCTTTAAAGACATCATGAAAAACACCTCAAGGATGGTTACTAGGCAACCCAAACTCAACTATTGGGTCACTTGTTGTTTTGATATGCCACTCAATGGCATCTTGATCATTCCACTAAAAAAATTATAGAGGAACATAGCTAAATTCATGACACATCATAGAAACATTGATTCTATTCCGTTATAGGTTATGGTGAAAATCTAGGGGCATCATTTCATGGACACTTATACATTGATATGGTAGTTGGGAATTAATGGGTAGTTTAATGTAAAGGACTAATACAAAAATAAAAGTGTGAGCTCCACCATGACATGATCATGGTTTTCAAAATTTAAGTTACACATTATTAGTCCATGGAGATATATATTTCTAAAGAGAATCTTGAGAAATAGGTTTCCCACACATGATCAGTTGAAAAAATCTAAAAGCTACATTGTATAGGCCTACCATATATGTTTCTATGCTGAAGAATCTATGTATTAGCACTTTTTTAGCTACAATTATGCAAGGGAACTTGGGAGCAATAAATAACAATTGTTTTCATTGACATAGATATAGGTAGTAATTTGGAGGAGAAGATGAATTTCTTCACCATCATTGGTAAAAGTGATCAGATCCAAAACCTTTTATTTTAATTGGGGGCCTCAATCTATTCCTAAATCTAGAGGGCACTAAATGTGAAATTATTTAAAGAACATATTCTATATATTCATGATAGAGTAGTGGTCAGGAATAAAGAAATAAATTTTTTTTATAGGTTCAAGTGGGGGTTATTCATAATACTATAAATGACCTGAATATTTTATTATTGTTGAGTGTCACAAGAACATGAAGGAAGCCACTTGTACTCATATTCGTGAGGTGGATTCCCCAGAATGAGTCCTGGATAAATGAAACTGTTGATGGAATGGACTACGGAGTTCCATGACATTTGATTTATGGAGGTATTTTCCAAACCCATTATGTATTTTTAAAGGTTGTTATCATGTATATATTGTTATAGGAACCAATGATGAAGTTATTTTTTGGGTGATGATGTTTTATATTAAACATGTTGTCTGAAAAAGTGGACTACTCCATGGATTGAATCAAAATATGAGAATGTATTAGTGGATCTTAGAGAGAGAACACGAAATTTCCCATGGAAAATTATTCTGAATTGGAATGATTTCTTAAGATCTATCATACACCTTAACATGATGGTATTGCATTCATATAGTGAAGTCAACCAGGAAGAAGATGTCTTGTTAAAAAGGGTGATCATAGAATCAAGTAGTATGTGGTCCTTCATACCACATAATTATTATTCTCCATTTTTGTATGACGATATGGGAGGAGTGGTTCTCTCTCATGTTTGTAAACTACCCTATAATGCCAAAAATTGTATGTTTACTTATTCATTAATAAATTTTAAGACTATATTTGTCTGGATCTTGGATATTCTTGGTAATATCATATTTCATGTTATAAACCCATAAAAGTCATGTTAAAATATCCAAAATCATTGGATAAATTAGATATATATATGGACATTCATAAAACATAATTGAAGTCTATATATCTTGGTTAAATTGCCTCTAGGATAAGTGGTCTTATGAAAACTCTGTGATTTTGATTGAAAATGAATGGTTTTCGAAATATAATGACAATCATCTATCAACTAAAATGATTTATTGGGTTGATTCGAATGACAATATGACCAAGATATGCATACATATCATCAAAACTCCCATGTTTGAATTTGATGGATGCACATTACCATGTGTATTTGTGATACATTTCATGATCATGTCTATTTGTGAACAATTTTATTTTTAAAACATTTTGGTTGTCTTAGAAATAACATATTGAAATGTGATTATAATACTCTTCACTTATGGTATAATCACTAAAAACACATTTCAGTCAGTAGCATGAAAAAATTTCAGTAAGAAATTTAATGTACTTTATTTTATGTTTTATAACCTCTTTTTCAAGATATGGTCTTGTGGGGGGTGGGATCTTGGAATTATTAAATAATGAACCATTAATGTCTCCAAATATCAAATTTTACATCTTAATTCTTATTTTTATTATAGATTTCAATGGATTGGGAGTTAATTATGTCTCTTTTGTAAAGTGAACATTCCATTAAAGGCTCTTTATGGGATGTGTATCAACACGATTGTCACGACCCGTCCTTGGGGCCCGTGCCATGACTACCCCAATCCTGCCTTCCATAGGCTAGGGGCTGGCGACAAGCACCAAAGGCATAAATCCAAATAACTAGGAAGGCATTACCTATATAAAAGTAAACAAAACACCACAGAGTACAAGAGGAAGTAAAACACTAAGTACAAAAGGAAGTGCTGAAAAGTAAATGGGCCAGAATACAAACCCAATCGAAAGTACAGCTACAACTGAACAAAAGTACAATAGAAAAGACAAACAGCTGGAAGAAAAGTAGCAGATCCTGGGTCGTCCTCCTCGGATCCTACCTCATGTTTTTTATTTTTATGGTTCATGACTTTTTGTCTTCTTATTTGACTTTAAGAATGAATTTTTTATCAATTTTGATCAAAATGAAGAACTAGTTTTTCTTTTGAAGTTTCTCCACATTTTACATTCTTGTTTTAAATTATAACTTATGATTTTTGTTCTTAAATTATCTAAGAAACGGGCTTTATTTTTGTAGGTTGGTATTTGGTGATTGTAATATAAAACTTTGTAATCAGGTATTTGTGCCTCTTACTTACCATGTTCTAAAACATTTCACTTTCATGATGACATATCATAGTTTTATTTTTATTTAGTGTGTGAGAATTAATTTCATTTTGGTTATTTAAAGGAGAATAATATGGTTGATGAAAATATTATTCTAGTATGTCTTCCTATTTAATTACCTTTATGATAATTTTAACTAAACAATTTAATATTTTTAAGGATTATAAAGATATCCTGTATGTCGTAATATTTTTTAATGGGATAATATTTTTTTGTGTTCTTTGTAACATAATTCATTATATAAATAATTTGGTTGATAATGGGGATCATTAGATTTCAGAACATCTATATAATATTATAAATATGAGGAACTAGGAAAAATCATCATAATATGGAAATATACGTAATAACGGAGGAGGATTCTAAAAGGAAAAATGCATGCAGAAGACAAGATGGAAATATGTTCTAAAGTTGTTGAGAATTAGTAGGTGGGTAACTAGTAGCTAGTATTTCATATCAATGAGTTTGTGTATGTGTGTTATTGATGTATTGGAGTTTTTATGCATGTTTATTCTTTATTTTCATCATTGTACAATAGAAAAGAAAAAAAAATTCTATTACTAAATATTGAATATAAAATATCAATAATATACCTTCCTTTGGCTTGGATATTAATTCTTTATATGAATTTTTATATTTTGTGTTATTTATTGTTCTTGAAATAAAATTCCTTATTTTCAAAAATAAAAAAATTAAAAAAATTGTTTATTAATTTTTTTTCTAATATTATTTTATAGGAATAATCTATTTTGTTATTTTATTTTATATGAATGTTCTTTTTTCATCCAATGTGAGATTTGGGATAAGCCAACTCCATCCATAAGAACAATGACCTTGTATACAATAGTGAGGAAGATAAAATTATTAGAATATCATATCTGATGCTTACTTAGACTATATTCATTGTTATGAGATAGGTATTGGACCTTAGATTGAGCTCTATATTCTTATAAAAATAAATATTTTCAAACACCAACTAATATTTTTTCCAAATCATGGGAAGAAAACCTTCATGATAGTATATTATCTTCTTAAAATTATTCAAAAATATTTTTTAACAAAATAATATAGTATGTATGTATAAAATATGGTTCTATGACTGAGATATAGGTGCACCCTTACTATTAATATAATGATATATATTAATAATTCTTGTAAATCCTTCAAGGATCATTCAATAAATTTTTTTAATGGATAAATAATGTTATAGTTGATGCGATCTTCAGAGATTTTACATGAAGAATCCACATTTTTCAGGTATCAAATGATCGTAAGGAGAGTTTTAGATTTCATTTTTTATAGTTTTTATTAGATTTTAATAAACATTTATGTACTAGGAATTTATTCAACAAAAATGAGTCTGAAATTGTGGATAACCCTCTTCATGCTCCTAATGTGAGACTATAAGAGATGATTGTGTCCATTGTAACAATGTCCTAACTATGTGAGTGAAATATATGCCTGGACCTTCCCACCAGTGTGATCTATGATAATGGTAGTTAATGTATGAGAGAGAAATACATTTCAGAGGAATCGTGATGGATTTTTTAAAAATCCATTGGATTTTTAACATGTTTAAACATTCTTCTAATGTCTTTTATTAGAGTTTGAAAATTTTTTTAAATTATGTTTGTATTTTTTTCAAATAAAGCCTCTATTTTTTCGTATAAGGTAATTTTATAATTATAATACAAAAAATACAAAAAATATATTATATATTATTTGATTAATAAATATAATATAATATTTTAACAACAACAATTGTAATACCCACACACAATATTTTTATTTAACATATAATTTACAAACATATGTTAATTATATGTATTTCATATAATAATATAAAAAATAATAATTTTTATAAAAAAACATGGGTAATAATATTTAATAAATATACATTGGTTGTGTGAATCTATTGATAGAAATTTAACTAACATATATATTATCTATTAGTATTATAGAAATTTCAATATTATTGTTTTATCATTCAAAATAATATTTAGTGATGATGTTTTTACAAAACAATTGGTGATAGAGACATATGTGTTAGTAAAAAGAGTTACCAAAAAATGTACATTTAAAAATAGATATGATTCTAATGAAAAAAGTTAAATATTTTGTAATTAATGTCTAATCCAATACAACTAGACTGATCTTCCCAGACGGGGTGATGATAAATACAACTATAGCCAAATTACCTTCACATACAATGCGACTTGAACCAATCTACTAAAATAAATCCCAATTCTTCAATTTTTTATAAAATTCCTCTAATATTATGAAGTCTCTCATCACTATCCTTAAAAGGTGTTATTTTCATAATTATAAATTATGGAATGGAGTTTAATCAATAATAATAATGAAAACACAATGTTTGATTCTATAATACTTATAGGTCATTGTGAAATTGCCTTCAACCTAGAGACAACACATTGTACACATCCATCATCCCTACAATGATTTTCTTCTCATTATTCATGTCATCATCAAGAAATTTCATTCCACGAATAGCAAAAATCTAGTAGGTGTGGTGTGTTTCCATATCAATATCATGTAAGAGGTCTCATGATTACCAGTTCCACCCATAATGATCAACACTTTGACCAATAATACTCACTAATTATGGGGAATCATCATTTTCATCTAGCCTTCACATCAGTAAAAGGGGTTCCAATAAATTGTCAATTGTAAGTACAAATATTTTCAATGATTTAGGGATTTGAGCATGATATTCCTTAGATAAATTCATGTAAATATTTATTTGGGCGAGAATAATTATTCCCCTAAGAGATCCTAACACACTAGTGAATGAAAAAAGTAATATGATGATATATCCCTTAACCCATGCACATTTATTGAAAAAAATTATATTCATTGGACAGTAATAGTCAGTTGATTTTTCATGGGGGTAGGAATGGGTGTGTAGTTTGTGGATAAGCTCCACCACCCCATCTAGTAGAGATGTTCAGGATGTGTGGATGAGGTATCCTATAAAATGAGATTTCTCCCCACCGGCTTTATCATAAAATCAGCACTAATTTCCTTCCATGTGTGTTATTTTATGAGGTTGTTTCCCAACATATTCAAGAGATATAATTATAAGGAATATTCAAATTATAATTTTTAGGTAGTTTGTATCAATGTTTCCCCATAGATATCATTATATTTTCATATAGTTTTATACCACTTCCATTTTTAGGGTTTACCATGTTAGAGCTTTTGTCAATTTAACTATACATTTTTTCACATTATTTAATCTCCTAATTATCATTGCACCAATAATAAAATCCTTTTCGGCCCCAAAAAAGTGGTGTTATAGTAAAGTTATTTCTTTGTGCTATTCACTTTTATGGTGTTAATAATTATCGTAAATTTGTGTATGCTCTCTGATTATAACTACGGTTAAAGTTTCACATCACAAAAAACATAATTGAGACTATAAAAAACACAATTAGGAAATAGTGGAGGTTCTGGACTGATGGCATGTCTATATGGTGGTGAATCATTAGATTGATAAATTCAATGAGAATAATTCTCAATTTTGGAAAATGAAGATGCATGAAGTATAGTGGAAGGATAATTGCCTAATGTCAATTAGAAAAAGATCAGAATGTATGATGATGGACCATGGTTCTAGTGGGATCCCAAATTATGACCTATATAGAAATGTTGTTTTTACTTTTAGATACATAGATATACTAGTCGTTGAAGTGGTGATGACTACTTGAGTTAGAAAAAATATCAATGGTTTATGGATAATTGAATCAGGAGAAACATTTAACATGAAATATTAATGGGAATGGTTTTATTATAATGAAACTGTCCTATGAGAACATGTGTACAAGGGGAATGATCACACCATGAAAATCATTGGATTATATACCATAAAACTGACGATGTGTGATGAAATTGTTCAACCTATCCAAGTAGTATACCATTTGAAAGGTATGGAGAAGAACACATCAACCTCAGGAAAATTTGATGACATCATATTCAATAATAACATAAATAAAGAAGTGATGATAATTTTTAATGGTATGCATTTGGTGATGAAGGTGGAGGAGACCTCAATGAAACCTTATATCCTTATGGGTAAAATTTTCAAGTAAGTGGATATTTTTTTCCATCAACTACCTTGATAGAATAATTGATGACAAACATGAATTAAATGATTTGTAATATGCCCCAACAAGTGCTAAATATTATTCATGAGCATGAGCTACTTCGTGGGATTGAAAATTTATCCTTACCATATTTTTAGTATGTTTTTTTAGAAAGAAACACAGTTTAATGTTTGGGACATCGACCACAAGAGGAAAAATGATCTTAGAGTGGATACATTTCGATGATTGAAAAGAACTCATTATACCCCTAGTATGAGAAAGGTTATTTGTATCCGTTATTAATGTTTATTCCAAGAGGCTTTATGTGTATCTAGTACAGAGGAATGTGGATTTTTTTATGTCATAAACATATTAAATGTGTAATAAGTGAATCAAGTTAAAAATAATATAAAGTGTTTGAGTACTAAAAATAGTGGAGAATATACATGTGAAGTGTATAATAGTTTTTTTAATTAGAATGTATCACATAATGGTTCTTGATGGCATAAACTCCTCTACAGAAAGGACTTGTAGAGTGGATAAACATAACTATGTTGGATAGAACAGGGGTCATGTTGAAAACTATAATTATTTATTAAATATTTTTGGATGAATTATTGGATATCAACTATTATGTGATCAACTGGTCTACATAAATGGGGATTGATATAAAGTCCTAGATGGAGATATGGAATGGTTAACCAGCTAAAAATTCTCGATTTCATACTTTTGGATGTATTGTATATGAATTGATTAATGAACATGAATTTTCAAATATGGGTCCTAGATCCATGAAAATTATCTTATTAGGATATAATGACGGTGTGAAGGGGTATAATTTGTGGGACCCAACTGATCCTAGACTTATCATCAGTAGATATTTTATTTTTCTAGATAAATGGAGCAAATAATAGGTTATGGAGACATAGATAAAGATTATAAAGAAACTAAAATAGTTGAGGTAGATAAGAAATCTGTGGAAGAAATAGTCTATTCTAAGGCATTACTAGATCATGGTGATCAATTAACAATTGAGTTTGTACCATGAATTTCTGATCAAGAGAAATAAAAACTAATAAGTAAATCATGCAGTTTATTTGAGAGAAATAATTTTTATTGCTTATTGATGGAGGATGAAGTTACATATTCTTCAATGAAGGTAGCATATAGACCATATGTATCCTCATAGATGAAAGTAAATAATTAGGAACATAAAGACATGAATAAGAAAATAAATTGGGATTTTATTCCATTACATCATGGGAGGAATACAATCAGACACAAATGGGTCTTTAAGATCAAGTAGGATAAAAATGATCAGGGGAAAATATATCCTGAAAGATTGGTGGTCAATGTATATGATTAAAATGATGGCATTTATTTCAATGAAATAGTTTCTCCAGTTTTTTGACTGGTGACGCTTGGGGTAGTTATGATGATGTGTTTAAAATACAGTATTCATCTACAGTAGCTAGATATCATGACCTATTTTCTCTATGGTGATCTTGATTAAGAAATATATATTAATCAAAAATATTTTTTTTACAAATGAAGGGATGGATAGCCTGTTTTGACGGATGAAAAATATCTTCATGATCTTGTCTAGGAATCATAGTGTTGTTATAAGATATTTGATTCCTATATCATGATCCTTAGAAACAAAAAACTTTATTCAGATCCTTGTTAAAATTTAATGGGTTTGGATAGTAAGGATTTCAAAATTTTTCTGGTGTATGTTGATGAAATGTTGGGTTTAGGTGCCAATATTGAAATAATCCATGAGTAAAAAGGACTATTTGGGTAAAAAATTTGACATAATGAAATTTAGACTAGAAAAAAATGATTCTTGGGATGTGGATTTATTGAGACAGAGATAATTGGACGATTTTGAAATCATAAAGGAATTTGACGACTAAATTCATAAAATGATTCAATATGTAAGAATATAATCCTATATCTAACCTAATCCCTTTTATTTTCATGTTATCCTCTATGATGAATCCTAGTTCTGAAATAGTGGGGGTGGGGATGTCTTGAGTATTATTTGCATTAGTAGTGGGGAGAATGATGTTTCATATGGTTTGTAAAAGACGTGAAATTATACATGAAATAGGATCAGTTATTTGGTACATATAAAATTTAGGATGGGAGCATTGGAAAATTTATGAAGAGTATCCAGAGATACATCATAGAGACCATAGGTGATGCATTATGTTGTGGAGGATCAAATATTACTATTAGAGGATATGTTGACTCAGATTTAGCAGGTGTTTATGGATTTAATAAATCTGATATTAGTTATGTATTTACTCTTCCAATAGGAACTTTGAGATGGATTTAAATGTTATAGTCTATTGTGGATTTATCCAAGATGTAGATAGAGTACATGGATGCTATATAGGATTAAAAAGATGAAATTTGGATGATATGGTGGTGGTAGGAGATTAGTTATATACAGGAACATATTTCAATTTTTTTTTGATAGTAAGATCACCTTGTACACTGTAAAGAATAAATCTTGTCATTCCAGGATGAAGGAAACTGGGGTAAAAAACACATTGTCCAAGATGTGGTGGAGGAATAAAGTGTGAAAACATGGATGATTCATACTTAAAAAATATAGAATATTTACCGATGTAAGTGATTGTCATTGATAAGTTCAAATAGTTTGATACTCATAAGACCATACAGAGATGTGGGGATCATGTTGACAGATAGGAAGGATGTGCAGAGATATGATTAGTTCCCATCAAATATCCAAGTGTAAGATGTATTGGTAATTCTCTATTACTTGAATAGTGAATACCCTTCATATTTCAAGGGGGTATTCATGGATATGTGGTGGGTGAAAAAATATTACGAACCCATCCAACAAAGATGTGTAGGAAGTTGGAGGAGGAATCATATAAAAGGGGATCTCCCCCAGTGGATTTCTCATTATCACAACAATAATTTCCTTCCTTTTGTTGTATTCTATTAGGTTATTTCCATACATATTCCTGAGATATATTTATAATGTTTATTTTCCTTATATTTTTATGAAGAGTGTACCTATATTTACCCAAAGATATCCTTCCATTTAAACTTGGGTTTATACCCTTTCATTTTGATGGTATCTCTGAGTTACATCTAGTGTCATTTAAATTCATTATTTTTTCACATTATTTTATCTCATAATTATCATTACACCAATGGGAAAAAAAAATTAGATCCAAATTTTTTTAATCCACTATATCTTTGAGTTTTCATCCAAAATGAGAAGATATAATCACATGATACTACTTAATCAATCAATATGCATGGATCCTATCTTGTTGGATCGTTGTGGTGTTGTCCTTACAATGTAACCCCCCACTCATGCTGGCCCACACCAGGTATTAGTCTACTAATATGCTAGTTCCACCCCATAATATGTCCCATAAATCACTTAACACACTATCCATCCACCTATCTCTCCTTCAACCAACTTCTCTCAGGGGGTTAACTGGTCCATGTTTGATAGGCCATGGGTTGGCTATCTTTTTTTGTTTTCCATTTTTTTTTCATCATTTATTCCCCAAATATATCATATTTCCTAAAATTATATAGATAAACATAATAAGAAATAAATATATTATTTTATAATCAAAGCCTACATAAAATATAAATTTAATCCCCTGAATATATAAATATATAAATATATATAATAGAGATATTAATCTCACCCACATTCAGTTTTTTGCCGGTCCTCAAGAAAAGTATCAACATCTTAATCATAAATGGTTTATTCCATAACATTGAAAAATTAAATTAATAATGCATAAACAATAGAGTTGTAAATGAAAATTTTAAACTAAAAAAACATATACAATAGAGAATACCAAATCATGCTCCAAATATAAGTTTCTCTTCGAGAAATTTATCATCATCCACTCACACAATTCAACCATTAGTTAATTATCATTCCATTTATGAATTACCTCAATAGGAATACAATTCATTCATAACTCTAGATCCATAGATTCAAGTGTTTTCGAATCTCAATAGATATGCACTCTATATATAAACATTCAAACACTCTAAATCCCATATTAGAAATTAAAATAAAAAACCCATGATGACTTGGAATTACATTTCAAATATATTTGAATCCAATGGTTTCTTGGTTAATTATGTGAAGGTTAAAATCAAAGGGTTTAAGGAGAGGGATAAATTCTTAAATTATAAAACATTATATTCAATATAAATCCCAATGAAATATATACTTCCACAATTAGATCCCCTAAAAATACTGAATCTCAACTTACTTTCCTCATTTTTTAGGTTTTCAGACTAAATTTGAATACAATGAAATAACGTGGTCCCTACATTCATAATTTCTATGACTATTTTTTTATATAATTTTAATTTTTGTATTTCCATTTGTTCTTTGATTGCTGATTTTATTTAATTTTATGAAATTGAGGAACCAGAAATTAAGAATGATGAATGTTGTCTTTTAACACCTTTCCCTAAAAAATTTTGAGAACATTCCATCTTACACATTCATGGAATCCTCACCTAGAAATACCATGAAAAAGAACAAAGCCTTATGTAATGTTTAGAATGAATAATCATGTATATTTGCGAAAGAATAAAAGATTGAAGGATTATTTGGTTTGAAATGTGACTTATTATTTAAGTTTCCCATGGTATGTAGTGGTTTCAAAAAAGATCAAATATTGTGTAGGTCTCAAGATAAAATGGGATTAATATAAATTAATTAATTTTTTAAATCATTTTAATGTAATTTAATATCCCCATTATTTGATAATATAGAAATATATTTTTAGTAATTGTTAATATAAATAGTTCACATTAAGAAAATGATACATGAAATAAAAATTACAATATATATAGCACCCTCTCCGAAATGAATGTTATCAGGTTAGATAATCAAGTAATTTAATGATTACTCAAAAATTTTCTACTTAATTAAATATTCTAATAAAAATTTTCAAGAACTTATATCATATCAAAAATCATTTTCAAACATCTAAAGAATAGAATAATAATTTCAATTCAAAAATTTAAACTTATATCTCTAACATTTATGGTCATGGTGGGTGAATTTTTTTAAAAAGTGAAAATATTATTCATAGGAGTTCATTTATCCAAGATTACTGAGTTAAATAAATAATGAATCTCATGGGATAATTTAATAAATATCAATTTAGGAAAAAAATATTCTATTTTTGAATATTTTATAGAAAAATAAAGAGTAAAATATTGGCATGTAAGAAAAATACCCAATTGTACTGGATGTTCCATCCATTAGTCTTGTTTTTCATTTACTTTAAAATATTATTCCTCTTTTCAATCATAAAAAATAAAAAAATAATATTTAAATTAATTTTAATGACATTTCATCTAAAAAATAATTATATCTAGAATCGACCATTATGAGTGTTTATAAAATAGGCTAAATTCTAAAAATACTACCTATAAAGCGATAAAAACAGGGATACCCCTAGGAGAGAATTCATTATATTCTTTAAGATCATCCATTACTATACTTTCATGTAATTTAATAATGAAACAACATTACTCGACACACGATTGAAACTGATTTGAAATTCTACTCATCCATATTGAATATTATCCTCTCACTATGCCAAAAAAGACCATATTTAATTATTTTTTCTAAGGACAGTTTCAACTGCTATTTTGCCTCATGAGGGTCACTACTAGAAAACACATAATAAATAGTAGTAAATTTTATTAGTGTAAAATAAACAATAATAAAACAATATATTCTATTAAAAAATTATACATAAAACACATATTTTAATATATAAATATATATACATTGATAAAAATATAACATATTTTATGAAATATGATTTATGTATTACTATATATACATTTATATTTGAAAAATAATATATATTGTTTAAAATTTGATATAAAATAATATATATAGATATATATAATTTTTATAAATATTATTTATATAACAAAAAATATGTATTATAAATCATGTTAATTTATATGTGTTGTATTTGTTAGAAATTTGTGTTATTAATTTAATTAAAAATATTAAATATTAAATAAAATATATTTTCTAATTAATCCATTTTGTTTTATCAAAGTCATTTGTTTTTTTAGTTTGAAATATATATCAAATAAAAAATATTTAGATAGTAATTAAAAATATAATAAATATGTTACACTCAATATGTCAAATAATAACTTTATACATATACATATATAAAATTAATACAATTTTATACATACAAATATAAAAATATTTTTTTAATATTATCATTTTATATTTTATTTATAAGTATTTAATATATAATATAATATATAATATGTTTTTAATTAGAACATTTTATTCAATTTACAAATTTATATTTAATATATATATTTTGTTACTACATGTGATATATATATACTAAATATATTCACTTTTTAAAAATAATAATTTCACTATTTTTTTAATATTTTGTAATTTATTCATTAATAATTCTTATTTTTTATTCATTTTTAACACTTTTTATATTTTTAATATTTATTGTGTTTTTTAACATTGAATGTACATAATATAGTTATGATTTACATAATTAATATATATTCATTTTTATTAAAATACATATTTATTTTTATTTTTTGAAATTTATAAAATTAATCATATTTTCATTTTTGTAATATATTTTTAATCTATTAAGATTGAAATTAAATTTCATTAACTTTCAACATGAATTAATTTCATATTATGTATTAGTTAATAATTTTAAGAGATTTTAAATTTTTTATAATTTATTGATATTAAAAATTCATTATTCTGTTAATTTTTAAAGTATTCTATACATAAGTATTCATTAATATATTTCATATTTTTAATATAGAAATATATTCACACACACACACATATATATATTAGTATATATAATATTTCTTTAAAATATGATTTATATAATACAAAATATGTAGTTTTATATCAAATAAAAATATATTTAGTGAAAATGGTTATAATTATAAATTCATATTAATTAAAATGTTTGACTAATTATATCAAATAAGGGATTTTAATTTAAATGTCATTTTTTTAATTTACTATGTATCTTTATGTGTGACTTTAATTTTATAGATATCGATATGAAATTAATTAATTTTTATATATAATGGACACAAACAAAATATTTATATAAATAATTAAAATTTTAATATTTATTTTAGAAATATATTTTTTAAAACAATATATTTAGTTTATATTAGGTTTCTAATCTGTAAATTTTAAATGTTTTTATCTTTTATTCAATATATACTATTTATAACATTTTAATTTTTTTTCAAAATTATTCATTTTAAATATTATTTATTTATTAATAACTTTATTTTTTCAATATGATTCTAATTTATTCATTCTCAATTTTTCATTATTTCATATTTTTTTTAATTTTATCAATTTTTAATATTTATTTATACATGTTTAGTCATTTACATTTAATTCTTTTAATGTTTTTGTAATTTACATAATTAATATTTAATAATTTTCATATTAATATATATTTATTTTTTACTTTTGTTAATAATCTATATAATTAATAACACTTGTTCATTTTTGTAATATTTCTGCAATCTATAGATTTTTTAATTATTAAATATCACTCTTTTTTAACAATGATTTGTTTAATATTATTTAGTATTATTTATTCACTAGTATTGTTACTTATTTTTTACTCTTCTCTTTAAAATTTATTCCATTTTAATATTTTTTCATTAATATTTTTTCAATCTCTTCATTTTTCATTTTTATTTATACATATTTTTTCCTTAATACTTTTGGTTTTTAATATGGTTGTAATGTACATATTTAATTTGAAATCATATCATTTTAATATATATAATTTTTTTTACTTTTAAAAAAATTGAAACAATTAATAAAACTCATTCCATTTTTTTATATTTTTTAAGTATATAATTTTTTAGTTATTAAACATCACTCTTTTATAGCATTCATGCGTTTCATATTATCTACTCATTAATAATGTTCATTAATTTTTACCTTTTTTATTATCTATTCATTTTTATGATTATTCATTTAATATTTTATAATACATATTATATAGTTTTTATAAGAAATTTCTCAAGAGAATAGATCAATATATTTTTTTTTCAGTTCTAAAATGCAAAGGGCAGACAAAAATTATATTTATCAGGGCAATTTTGAAAGCATTGGTAAAGATTGGTTTTATGAGCACATTCTATATTAGCACTGAAAAATATGGGTCATTATATGCTCTTTTTAAAAATTAATAATAAAAAATTTATGATCATAGATATACAACCCTAATGGAGGTCCCCATAACTCACTCCATTTAAGATCTCAGGGAACTCAGACATATCGACCCCTCTCCCTCACTCTCCTTAAATGAATAACCACCTTCAAACCCCATAGTATGTGACTTGTGATTCATCATGCAATCTCTTTCATTGTTTCATCATTTTTAGTTCTTATTTGGCTATTCTAATATTTTATAATGATTTTAATAGTGAACATGAGTGATTTAACCACAATCTACCTCCCCCATTATCCACCAAATATCCCTTGCCTCTAACCATTCACTACTGGAAAACTAACCTATACCAACGGTTTGGAACCGTTGGTATAGGCCTCCAAACCGTTGGTATAGCCTATACCAACGGTTTGGAGAACCGTGGCGAAGTAAGCCGTTGGGATAGGTCTATACCAACGGTTTTGGGAAAACCGTTGGTATAGACCTATCCCAACAGTTTTGAAAACCGTTGGCATAGGTAATATGAAAATCTATTCCAACGGTTATAAAACCGTTGGTATATGTATTTCAAAAAAAAAATACATTCGGTGTGATTTGATCCCTAAACCCCTCGTTTATAATAGAACAACTTAACCACTAACCTAATATGACTTTTTTAAACATAATTTCATAAATATATATATGTATTATAATAATTATTTAAAATTTAGATTTATATAATGTTCTCGGGCAGTAGACCTGGAAAAAAAATCGAAGAACCTATCCCAACGGTTCACAAAACCGTTGGGATAGGTGCATAGGGGTGGGTCTTTCCCAACGGTTCTCTAAAACCGTTGGGAAAGGGGTGTTTTGAGCTCCCTTTCCCAACGGTTTGGGGGAACCGTTGGGAAAGACCCACCCCTTTCCCAACGGTTTGGGAGAACCGTTGGGAAAGGGTGCCTATACCAACAGTTTTTACAAACTGTTTGTATATAAGTGTTGGGAAAGATCCGATTTCCAGTAGTGATTATTTATCCACTCTCTCCCCAGCCCTTACATTTATTAACTGTTATTATGAAACAAGCCTATGTTATGTTTGAATCTATTGTTTTATATGATGTTAATATATCTAATTTTGATGTGAAAAACTGTCAATTAGTCGACTTTTCTGTTTGATTTTCTAAAAGTGTTAACATATTCTATATTTAAAAATGTTTATGTTGTTATGTGTTGAAGTTTTTTATTTCAGTATTTTGAATTGATCTATTAATGAGGCATAAGAAGTACATGTGGATTTTTTTAAATATGGTTTTAATCAATTTAAATAAAAAACGATAATAAATCATTTTTCTTAAAGTTTTATGTGTAAAAGTTTTCATTATATGTATCCTTTGATGTTAAACTGAATTTTGTTTCATATAAGGTTATTTTTTTATTTTTTTTCATGAATAATTTTGTGGGTTTTTTAAATCTATCATGTACTATGTAAAATAATGAAAAATATTATTTTGAATTATTTCATTGTGGATGACATTCATATCAGAGATTATGTTTTTGGGGTGGTTTTGAATTCACTTTATACTAAATTAGAGCATGTTACTTATTTTATCTTATTTATTATATTACATTGTACATTAAATATTTATATATTCAGAAAAAAGTTTTAAAAATCCTATAAGAACATATATTTGTAAATATTTTTGACAGTTTAATTTATCAATTTAATTTAAAATATACTGATTAAAATATATATTTATTACACCTTGAAACATTATAATTTTATGTATAAATTATAATTTTATTAATTTATATAGAATGAGCCTTTAAATAGGATAAAGATTATTTTTAAAATCTTGTTGATTAATTTCATAAAAAGTGTATATGGTATTAGTTTCAAATTTAATTTTTTTTTTAAAATACTCAATTCCTTATATTTATTTGAAGATCTTAATTTATACTAATTTATAAAAATTCTATTTGTGATTATTTTATTATTAGGTTTTCTATAACTTCATTTAGATTGATTTATTTTTATATATATACTTTATTTAAAAATGTATAACTTTTTCAAAATCAAATTTTCTCTTTATCAGTTTATTTATCCTTGTGATATTGTACTCAAAATGAATCACTTCCCTCATGAATACATGATATGGAACCACCATCACACTTAACTTCATACAGTCCTGATAATGTCAACATCAAGTAAGTATATCATCTGGTTCACCACAAAACTTATGTTTCTTCTGATCCACTTAACCCTTCTCATCCATACTATTTTCTTTTGATTTATTTTTTATGTTACTAATGATTTTTAATGTCCAAATTTCACATATGATATCAATTTCTCGCTTCTTTTTGGATCTTGTTTGTTTAATCATATGAGATATTTTTAAATTAATTATACATGACATTTGGTCCCTAACAAGTGGCACTTACCTGAAAATTCCCACTCCTTACACATAGTGATGAAATGTTTGAGTGAGGTCTTAAATCAAGCAATCAAATTAGAGGGGGAGAAATCCATGTTATAGTTATACATACAAATCTCATGGATTAAAATCAAAAAATTATTCATATTTTCTTCTATTTAAATGAAAAATAACCCTAATACTTATAATATTTTCATTACTGTGAACATCTATGATATTGATTTTTCAACATAAACCACTATAAAAATGTTATATTAAAAATTCCTTCTTATAAGATTGAAGAATGTAACCATACACAATAGGGAGATTCAGATCATTATGTAATAAGTCAATTCGTCATATTTTTCTGTCGTAGTGCATAAAATCTATAAATTTTTAATCATAATAGTTGCATCCATGTGCCAACACCATTAAAGATTCATTCCAATTTCATTTAAACGTTGGTTCCAATTAGTAATTCGAGATTTATTTTGTATGTGTTCTTTCTCTTTCCCCCAATAAAATTCATTCTGACCATCGTTTGATTTATTTATTTCATCAATATTTTGACTTTTTCCATTTGACGTTATTGGTCCATCCTATTGATACATACAAACATTTTATTTAAACACTAATACATGTTAGGGAGAATCCCATAAATCACATTAAATCTCCATTTATACTACCTTTTACTCCTAAAATTGGAATCGTGACCAGCGCTGAAAATATCAATATCTTCTTTTCTCTTGTTTAAAGCTCACTCCCTATTTTCAACCAAACATTTTTCCAAATTTTAATCTATTTATTGGTTCCACTAAGGATAATTTTTGTTCTCATGTTATCCAAGTTAGTATGTATTATACTCTAATAATTATTTGGGCAGGAGTGTTTCTGATTGTAACATCCCATGTTTTTAAGGAAACAATATGTCTGATAGCATACATGAAACACCATATAGAACTTAACCCAAAAAATAAATATTATTATTTTTATTTCATTATTGTAACCTAGATATTAAGGTGAAATGTATCAACATGATTAACTAGATTTTGTAAAAAAAATTCAAACATGTATATATAATTAATTCTTTGGTTATCATTTAATTATAGATGAAAATAAAACCCATCTAAAAAATAAAATAAAATATTTTTTCCAAAAAACTATATTGACACAAGTGAATTTTATATGAGTATTTAAAAAAAATATAATTATATTCTATTAATGAAATATATATATATAATATATATAATATAATTTATAAAATTAATCATATAATTTTTAGATATTATATTACAACAAATATGATTTTAAAAATAAATAAGTATTTTTAAAAAATGATATTTTTCCAGCCTTTTGATGGTGCATTTGTTATCAATCTAGTTTTTGGAATGCCAATAAATTAATTTTGTAAAAATAAACTAATTATTTCAATTATTAATATCCAAATTTTCTTTTGTTTAGTTTTTTATTTCTTGATAAGTTTCATGTTTTTTTAAATAGTGAAAAATATTGCATTTTAATTGGAAGCAACTTTTTAATCTAAATAATATGTAGTGATAAATTATATATATAATTTTTTAGTGTATAAATATATTAATTTTATATAATTTAATCCAATTTAGGACATTGTAATCAATTTCTAATTAAAATTTTACATATGTACTTTGTGAACTTGGGAACATTTTCCTTTAAAAACATGTTTTCTCATTCCATCAACAAGATTAATTTTTAATTAATTTATGAAATTTTTCCATTTGAATTTTTAAAAATTAATTCAAAATTTAAAATATATGGTTTAACTTTATTAAATAGTTCCCATTTATTTTTTAACAATATGAATAATATCTTTATTAATTTTTTATTACTATAGTTATCGGTTAATTAGGTAATTAAGAGTAAACATAATATTATTAATATTATAAAATTATTCCAACACTTTTCCAAATTTTATTATTTTAGTATTTTTCTTCCTTAACCCTAAAATTATTGGTTACAAGACAATTTATGGCCTTTTGATGAACATATAACCTTAATAATATTATATTTAATGGGAAGTCAATTTTGTCCAACTTTTGTTTGTAATAAGAGAAATATTTTAATATGGGGTTATATAAGGGATATGTTTGTCTATAAATATTATTTTTAAATATAAAACATTAACCTACATCATCTTAATTTATTTATCATTTTAATGATAAAAAAATTACCATAAATGGTGACACAATCATGATGTAGTAGTTGTTTAATTAAAGGAAATATAAAGAAAATGATATTAAAAATACTAAAATAAATAAAATTTGAAATTATTAATTTCATACAAGAACATTTATATGACTTTGACATGATTTTTATTTTTTAGAATTATTTTTTATAACTCAACTTGTTTTTAGGATACTTTTAATACGTCAAGTAATGAATATTGTCGTAATTGAAATTTCTGATATTTTAAAATAAATAATAGTTTATAAAATGAAATAAAATTTTAAAAAATATAAATTTGGCCAAAATATTTGGATAAGTCTTTAAATTTCATTAATTACTTCTTTATTGGACGTTTGTAATTTTATAATAATTATATTAACCCTAGAAACGTAAATTACCTGATATCATATTAAGAGTTAAAAGGGTTAAATAAGGGTTAAAATGAAAAGATAAGGATTATAAAAATTCAAACATGTATTATTTTAATTATATGAAATTATTTTGACCCAAATAATCCTATCTTTTAAATAAATTTGTTTGGAGTCATTTGGAATATAAAATTATTTTATATTAATTTAATAATTTAAAGAATTCTGATAGTGCCCCTCTCTTCTCCTATAAAAGGGTACCCATTATAATCATTTCAATACACTTAAAAACCAATTTAAAATATATAATATATTCTAAATTAATTTTATAGTGTCTCTCCCCATATTATTTAGGACTTAGTTAAGGTATAACACCATTCTTAGAGGTGTTATGGTGTGAATCAAAGGAGATCATCCAGAGAAGATGTCTTGTTTTAATTAAGTATTCCTATTTTATTCAACTTACATATAATATTAATCAACCATGATTAAATATAAAATAAACTATCTTCAATATACTAATATTTTTTTTATGTTAATGTCATCATATAAATCCATCTCCACTTACATCAAATGGGAAAATAATTATCGTTTATTTGTACGAAGAACTACTGTCTCACGATCAGATATAATTCATTTTCAATCACTATATGACATGGTTGTATATAATTATAGAATTAATATTTATATACTATATTAATGAAATATTTATCATTATTAATGTAGGATATATCATATACATTCTTACCATTCCATGAACATGAAAATGATAATGTTGTTTGTGCGTACGTGTCAAATATCACCTCCACGAAGCGATGCGATTAGTTTTTAATCACCCCATCACATTGATGATATATTTAAGTACATTTAAATTATTAAAATTATATTTATGGTATTACTATAATATTTGAAATATTAAATAATTATTATCTTCTTTCTATAATGATTATTGGAAAATGGAAACGTTACACATGCATACGTATGGCCTACAGTCTCCATGATTATAAAATTACTCATTTTTAATAACCATATATAAATGAGATGATTGATGTATAAAATTGGTTATTGTGTCATGAATATTATTCTTCATATGATGGAATAATGACCAGTTTGACTATTAACATTATACCAAATTCATTTTGAAAGTAAGTAACAAATATTTTCAAAAAATTCAATTTAAATAAATAATTAATTAATTTTTATAACATGATAATAAGTAAAATAAAGATAATAATAAACATTAAAAAGGTTTTAAAAAAATTATATAATTAACCTAGGATTTTTATTCACAAATATAAATATGATACGTGATTAATCAAACTCATGTTAACGAACATTATCTCAATCTCATTTTATTGAGGTATATTTAGATGTTATACACCCATATTCTTTTATAAGGTATATATTAAAACCCTTTTACATATCGTATAATTTATTTATTTAACATTATTTTATTTAATGTTTTGTTTAATGTTAATACTTCATGGTTCATATGATTCAAATGTTTCAAAGTGGCATGTGGAACATTGATTTAAAAATATCATTTAAAATTTATAATGATTTAGATCAAAATAATTTCCTTAATTCTTGATATTAATTTTCATATTTGTTTATATTTATATAAAATTATTATAAAGGGAATTTTATTTCTATTTTTATATTTGGATTCATCTAGAAGCCATAATGAATTTCGTAATGAAATCATATTTTGATTTTCTAGGAATTTTGTTATTGAAAATGGTTTTTAAAATGGAATAATTATTTAAATAACATGAATTGTTTTCTAATGATTGAAAATGAAATTTTAATAGTGACCTATAGAAAATTAAAATATTTTATATGTTTTGATTATATAATGCTACTTGGAAATTTTATGGGTGGTTATATGATAATCTAAGGATGGTTGGTTCCATGATAAACCAAGGATGGGTGGTTAAGTTATAACCTCCAATGCACAGGGTATGGAAGTTGGTTGAATGATTATTATATTGGTTAGAGTATGATTTATGTAGGTTGACCATTTGGTTATTCCATTTATGCGATTAAAAAGCATAATTATGTCCTATGGCACCATTATGTATTTTTTATGCTTTATATGGGATATATGGTAATATTTTGATTACCAAAAAAGAATGGAATGATCTTATTTTAAATGTAAAATATTTACTACTTATTAGTGATGATAAATATTACATTATGATATAGTTTTCATGGGTTTTAATGTTTAATAACGGACTAACACTTTCCTTATTTTTATCCCTTTTCAATTTTATTATGCTCGTAACACAATTTTATTGTTCTTCATAGGTATTAAGGATGATTAAGGGATTGGAATAATTCAAAATGAATATCTTAAATATTTTCATAAAAGAGATCATGATTTAAGAAAAATATATTCTGAAATAATGGATACCGATTAAAAGTATACACTTTTTTTTTACATTTTTGTAATGGAGGATTTATGGACTAAATCTCTAAAACTATAAACCTGAAAAGATTATCAATATAAAATTATGTAAAATTACTGAGTTAACTAAAGATTATGTATTACCTTAAAGAAAGGGCCTTAAACTGATGATCCCACTGAAACAAATCTCCTAATTTTGTTGAAGTAGATAGTTCCTTCCATCCCAAATAAGAATTTTCATTGGTTTACATTAAGAATTGATCCAATCCTTGTGAATTGTATAAATTTTAAGCATTAATGAAACACCAATTAGATGTTTTATAGGTATTTTATATATCTTGGGAACCCCATCACGAGACTTTTACTTCATTAGAACTACATTGAAGTTCTTGAACAACTGTTTGGTTTTCAAAACCATATGATTGGGATGTATTGAAAATTTCATCATTTAAAAAATGATCACCTTCAGATTCTATTAATTATGTCAATGAAACATCACCTAGCCTACAACATACAATGTTAAAAAAATAGTAAACATCAACCCTTCCCTCTTAATTTACTCCCACCTATTAAAGGTATAGAAACCATTTGAGGTTTATTGAATCATAAATGGTAATATTATTGAGAAAAATATTATATAATTAATGTGAAAACAAATTACATCCATAGAAACAAATTGAATCATGCCTAAAATTAGATTGATATGATGGCTCTAATCACTCTCTTTAAAAATCCATTCTGACTACCCTGAAATATTTAAATTAGTATAATGTCAAAAAGTTAAAAAATATATATTTTATTCTGTCCTTTTTAACCATCTCTTCTATTTTCCTCTCTAGAATTTACATAGAGTTGATTGTCTATATTGGTTTCATTGAGGTCATGTTTTGTTTTTAGGTAATCCTAGGTAGTTGGGCTTATACTCTAATCATTTTATTGAGATGAGGAATTATAATGATCCCACTGGGACACTTTTTCAACTTCTATTGAAGTTTATTATTTCATTATCACATAATATATCACCAAATTTAGTTCCTAATTAACCTGTCACTGAAACACCATCCGACCCACCATGTTTCATTTGAAGAAATGCGTAAACATAAATTCATCCCTATTATTGGACTCCCACCAAGAGAAGTCAGAGAAACCATCCTATAATTACATACTTTTTGTCCTGAAAACATCAAATTAAAAACTGAGAACAAAAACCCCAGGTTTACCCTAGTTTGTTTCTTTTCATGCCACCCTTATGTAAAATGATAACTTGTAAGGAATCATCACCAATAACATTCAAATGTTGGGTTCCATTGTTATAAGTATCTATTACTTTATCCTTTTATTATGAAGACCTTATTGGTATTAATTTATTTTTTACAAAAAATAATTAATAAAAAATTATGATGGATATAAAATGAATATAGATGGGTTCTAATCATATGATAAATAAGTATGAGGATAAAGTTAAATAATTAATCATATTTAAAATGGAGAATTAATATGACCCTTATCAAATCCTTTTTCTATGTTTATGTGACTATTCAAGAAAAATATTCTAAAAGTGTTGGAAGAATATTTGATTTTTCATAGAATAGATCCTAGCTATAAATGTTTCACTAAACATGGGGAGAAACTAATGTGAATACTAATAAGGATGATAATAAAATTTATAGATCATTTTAAATGAATTTTGTTGTAAATTATGATGGAAATATCATGGATTAATGAACATAAAAATTGAATATGAACATTTTGATTTTTTGAAGTAGTTCGAGAAGTTAAATAGATGTGGTAAGAGGCCATTATATACTGGTTGTACTAAATAAACAACAGTGTAATCTATAGTGAATTTATATAATTTTAAAGCTCAGAATAGATGGAGGGTCACCATCTTTACAGAAATACTTGTTCTCTTAAATAATATTCTACTAGAATAAAATGTGATTCCTTTTCAAACATATCAAAATAAATGAATTCTATAATCAATGTCCATTTTAAAAAAAAATAACTTCATATCAAAGATATTGTATATTGATTCATAAGGACAATTAATCACTTAGAAAATTTTCTATGTGTGGCGTGAATTGATACAAGAAAGAAGTATCAATTACTTCTTATGTTTTATGGTAATTTCATATTAGTCCATTGTACTGATGAATATAAGGATGTCAGGAACCTAGTAAATAATTGACATGGCACAAAGATAAATGAATTGAATATGGAAAACTACCACATCCAACAAACAATTCACTGTAGAAGAATTTGTTTATGAAAATCAAGAATTCATAAATGAACTGAGAAACCACTATCTTTCATTATCTATATATAGAATAAATCCTTTTTGTGTAGAGAGTAGTACTCACAATTCCATTATAGTAATGTTGGTAAATTATAACTTTCCCCCATGGGTATACATCAAGTTAAAATACATTAGTTCTTCTATGATTATATCTAGACCTAAAAAACCCAGTGATGAAATTGATATATATTTTTTCTGATTGATTAAATATCTAAAATTGATGTGGGATACATGTGTTTCATTTATAATACTCATATAAATGAAGATCAAAATCAATGTTGAACAGGATGTTAGTTGATATTCCTGGTTATAAAAAGTTTCTGGGTTATAAAAGTAATTGAATGTTGAGGTTCCCCATTTGTAATGATTTAACACACTTTTTTTGGTTGAAAGGTTATTCAATGATTGTGGTTCTAGGACATAACAAATTTTTTCCCTAGTGACATAAATACAAATAGTAAATGATAAAAATATATGGGAATATAAAATAACATACAACACTATCTCTACAAATTGGTGATCAATATTTTGAATATTTAAAATATAATGAAACTTATTTCTATCAATGTTTTTGAAATAAACCTTATAAAATCATGTTTCAAAAAGATTAATTTTTGTTGAAATACTATACTAGAATCATTTACTAATTACCCATCTTCTTGATGTCATGCATATAGAAAAAACGTATTTGATAGTGTTATTGGAACAATATTAAATGATCCTGAAAAAACAAAAGATTTCATCAAGGCTAGGTTGGACAATATTTACATGGGGATAGGGGAATATTTTGCATCCTTAAAGAGATAAAGGTGTTATTTTCTTCCTCAATCATCTTACACTCTATCTATACAAGAAAATTTGTAATTTTTCAATATCCTTAATGGTATAAAAGTTCAAAATGGGTATTCATAAAATTTAAATAATGTAATGTTAATGAATAATTTGAAGTTATATAGTATAAGATCACATGAATGTCATGTTTTGATGAAAGATTTGATTCATGTCACTTTACATTCCATTCTTCAAATAAATGTACGACATACATTAACTAAGCTATACATCTTTTTCAAAGCCATATGCAGTAAAGTTGTAGATACATGGACGATTTAAATCAAGAATAAGGGGATTGTACCCATATTACGTGAAATAGATGAGTTCTTACCAACATAATTCTTTGATATAATGGTCAACCTAATGGTTCACTTAGTTATATATGTTCAACTATGTGGTCCTATCCACTATAGATCAATGTAACCCATTGAACGATATATGACTAATTTGAAAAGGTACATCAGGAATAAAAGTCAGGCAGAACACTGTATTTTAGAACAATATATTATTGAATAAAATATTGAATTATACACTGATTACCTATTAGATATTAACATAATCAGCCTCCCAATGTCTCATAATGGTAGAAACCTTATGGGTTAATGGATTTCTATAAGAGTTCTTGTTACAATTACGATCATAGAGTGGGAGAAAGATCACCTTTACATCATACATAATAGTGATGAGCTTACTGTATATATTGAATCACACAATGTAATTCATAGACATTGAAATTTATAAAGGGTTAAAGTATGGAAATGTAATAAACATAATCCGTAGTTTATAGGATGGTTATGAGATCATATTTTTAAAATGTAATATAAAAATATGAATTCAATTATGGAGTAAATTTGATGGATTTCCAGGGGACTAAATTTAAATGTTATATATTACACTAGTTTTGTAATACATTGTTATATGTTCTATACAAAGGACAAAGATAAAAATAGTACAATGAAAAATAGTGGAGTTATGATTGCGTCCTAAGTGATGTGTGTATCCTTTTCCAAGTATAGAAATGCAATCAATTATAATATGTATCATTTCATCATTACAGAACATATATATGAGTTTGATTATACAACATTTATAGTGCCCATTTTCTATTGCAAATGGGATAACAATAAGTTAAAGTTGATTAATACGGCTTCATGAAAGAGAATTTTAGCATGGAAGGGTATAAGGAAAAGATATTCACAATGGAATAACAAGTAGTGAAATTATTTAAGATCTTAGATATAGAAAACGTGAATTGTTTAATTGTCATGTTAATGAATATAAAAATAATAGGGACATATGAATATTAAACCGAGTATAAACATTTCATTGGTAGATCAGGATCATTTCACATCATTCCCAATGCAGATAATTCCTTTTACACTATAGAAGACCACAAATAGTTTATTTTGATACTCTAAAGTGGATTGAAATCCCTTCAAGATTTACTGAAAAACCGAGTTCAATGAGTAGGTTAAATTATTTTTAATGGATTATGATTTTCCTCATATTATTATGTGTTTAATAGTACATTTTTGTAATTTAAATTAAAATTTTGACTAATAATTTAGTTAATGACTTATACACTTGAATATGTGAGAAATCCTGAGAAATTAAAAATGATTAATGCTTAAATTATGTAATTATTATGGGATCCACAACAATTTGATGTAAAAAAGAACAACATATTGTCATTGTGTTAAAAAAATTATCAACACAATAATCAAGTGTATAAAATTTAAGGTTGGATATAATTAATGTATCTAACCTATAAATAGTATAAACCCATGCTTTTCATAAAAAACTATCAAATATTTTTAGTTGAATATTTTATACATTACATAAAAAAATTTTAAGGATCTTAATAGATTAGTGTATTCAAAAACTATGAACATAATATATTTACTTCATGATAGAACTTTAACATATCCCAAAAAATTCATATCACATATTAATCATAATATGTATATTCTAACAAAACCTTTCTTCATAACCCGGGGAATAAAACATAAAAAAATGTGAGATAATATGCACAATTAGGTTAAAATATGAGTTATCAATCTATAAACATATGAATGAATAAGATAATAATAAAGGTATGTGATCATGAGAATAACTTATGAATTTCATACCCAACCAATCATAGATCAAAAACATAAGTCATGGAATATTACATTATCATTTTATAAAACAGGGCACAAAAAGTGAAAAACCATCCTAAATTAATCCTAAACTATTAGATAAAGACATAAAAGTTTGGAAACATAATAAACATATAAAACAATTTTATATGTTATGGATCACTAATAAGAACATTAATATAGTGGATCATGGCTTTTCAACTATATCCCAGTTTTGATCATGATGCATCTATTTCCCAGAGTGGATCAGGATACACCTATTTCCCAATGTGTATCAAGCCCTTCAACTTGTTTTCTATTATTATCTCATGAGATAAATGGTTTAACCAATGCATTGGAGGAAGATATTGGCCCCACTCATCCTTGTTTATTACATAATCACTAAACTTGGTAATAAAATTACCATAATCCTATGTTATAATGTAACAACCATCACATAATGAAAACTATATGTATATAAACTATAATAGTATAAAACATTTGTGATATCATCACATTATAACCCATGTACATAAAGTGGGTTTCAGGAAATAAAATTCATCAATTCACTATAGTATAATGCATGAAAAGTAAATTGATTTCCTAACCATTTCATTTATATAAAAATTAACATTCCAGATAAAGAATAAGGATGGTATCATTCAATCCCGTCCCTAGTAATTTATATGTAACATCAAAGTATTTCATCTTATTTTAATTTTTTCTAAATATCAATTGAAAAATTTATTGAGGAAAATATAATTTCCTCATTGAATGACCCTTTTTAAAGCATATATCATTTTAAAAAGCATTTTCTTTGAAAATAACCTGTGAAACATATAATTTAATCCTCTAAAATAATTTAAACAATATTTAAGGAAAATATCATTTATATTTTAAAAATTAGTTAAAATTTATACAAAAAATTAAAAATTATTTCCATTTACTGTAATACTTGAATAATATATAGAAATCATTAAGTCATCGAGTTTAAATATGGTGGGAAATTCCATTCATTCCATTAATTTAAAAACAAATATCCATTTCAAATTTTAGGTATAATTCAAATGGGTCTTGTTTTGAAAGATACATGAAGAATTATTTTTAAACACTTTATAAAATTTCAAACATGGGATAGAATGAATTTAATATATATTTTTGATAATTTTAAAACATTTTTAGAAATCATATATATGGAATAAAAAATGATCTTCAACTGAAGAGATAAATATTGGTAATTTTTCTTTAAAACACATTTTTAACTCTTTTGTACATAAAAGGATAAAAATGAATGGAAAAAATGTATTACCTTGATATAACTGGAGGAGAATAAAATTCATGAGTTTATAAAATACATATATCAAAATATTTCATCATTAAAATAATAAACATAAAGAATCTGAATAGATGGTGAGATTGTATCATAAAACTCTTATCTCTTTGGTAACATTGAATAATAAGCTCTATGAACTAATAACATTAAATAAAACATAAAATATAATGAGAATAAATAAATTCATGATATTTCATTTGAAATTGTATTTTTATAAACCTCACAATATAAGGTAGGTGTATAATATAACATATTTCCAAAAAAATACAAATTGAGGGGAAATTCCCATACTACTATGGTGTTTTTAGAACTATAAACCATGTGAAAGAGGGATCCTAAAATTGATATGTAAATCCATATAATATTAAATAGAATCAATATAAAATACATTCATGTGAAGTATATTCACTGTATATAAGAAATAATTTATGAATATGGCATGTATCTCAGGTATTTAAAAGTGATATGAAAAATCTCTTACCTTATATCTAGACTACCTTTATACATGTACAATTTTCCTTCGATTAGAACAAACCAATTTGAATATCTTATTAGGGACCCTAGGGTTTGTCTTCTTCGATGACCAGAAGCTATAAAATATGGATATGTGTTTTAGTGACTTATTTTGGTAGGGTGTGGTCAAGCGAATGTTCTTAAGTGGTGTGAATAAGTGAGCGGAGGAGGTGACATTTTATAATAGGGGAGAAGTGACATTTTTTTTAATCACTAAAAACTATTAAATAATGGGGATCCAAACTCCCCCAAAGTACCTCTAAAATTGATAATTAAACGGTTGGATGGAATATATGGTTTAAAAAGACATCCACCTAAAAACATGTTTTAAACATGTTATTCCTCAGCCTTTGAGTTTACATTCTTATACTATTTTTTTTCACCAAAACAAATACATTTTTTATATATTTAACTAAGAGATTCATCCCTTTAAAATATGAATAAAATGAGTCCAATTAGATAATTCTTATTCAATAGATCTATATATATATTAAAATTTATAAAATAATAATTATATTTGTGTGGAAAATTAGTTTTAACACAAGTGCATTAAACACACAAAACCTCAATTTACCCTTTACTATGGTAATAATGTTATTACTATTTACATGTCAATGTAATTATTAAAAATGAATATTGGTATATTAATTGTCTATGATTGACATTTTTACAAATATACCAATAAATTAGATGAGGATAGGGTTTTAACAATTTTTGAATCATTTAGTAAAATATTTTTTATTAAAAAATCATACTAATTTCAATTTTAACAGTATTCATTTTATTTCACTTTAAAAACCCCATGAATAATATGGAATTAAAATTTAAAATTTAAAATATTTATATCATTATATATTTTTATAAAATCCATGAAATATAAAAATTAATTCAATTTTTATTACATTTAATATTTTTAGTGTAATTTATTTTATTTTTTATTAATTAAATAATTACTGTGTTGGAATTGGTTAAACATTTAATGTAATTATATAGTGAATAATAATTAAAAATAAATTACCTTAATGAAAATAATTTCATTATTTTGAAATTTAATATCAATATTCATTCAAATATTGTTTATTTTCATATGTCAACACATAATTTAATTTTAAAAGTAGTTGGGTCATATTTTGCATTTTTTTATTTATTTAAATTGTTGTATTTCTTACTATCATTGAAAAGTGACACAAAATCACATAAAAATTGTGAACAAAGTAATACAGGTTTCAATATGGCCATAAAATTTTATTTTTACATGTTTCTCGTCCATTTACCCCATAGATTTTTAGTTTAACAAACTAGAAACCTATTTTAACTGTATCGTTGGTAATTAATTTCTTCTTCTTTAGTAAAAATTTTCATCAAAAATTAATTTGACCTTATTAGATAATATAAATTATTCATATTCCAAAAATGGAACCCATTTTTCTAAATTCAATTTACTTAAGTGTATAAATTTAATTTAGAATTAATCACGCCGATGTGATCAAAAAGGTTGTTTCAAAAAAGAAAGTTTTCAAACATTTAAAAAGTTTTTATATCAGAATTCACCAAGAAATTGATTATAATTACCTTATTTAGATTAATATATTTTAAACTCAGCTAATTTTATTTTTTAAAAAATAATAATATAAAATTTATCTTGTAAATTATTTGAATGAAAAGAATCATTTTAAGAAAAAACAATATCTTTCACTATTCACTATTTTTTTATTTTCATAAAATTCTAAAAAAGTTATATTTGATATAATTTAAAATTTTTAATTTAAAAAAATAATTTAATATTTTAAAATAAATTTTCAAAAATTGTAAAAAATTAATTTTACAACAAGTAAACAAAATGCAACAAAAATGCTTTTTAAAAAAATACAGTTTTTAGTATTAATCAAATTAATCCTTATCTCACGCCTAGAAAAAACAAAAGATGAATATTTTACATATTGAATTGAATATATAATATATAAAACTTATTAATATCATTTACCAAAAGCTATTTGTTTAATTTATTAAAGGGAATAATGTTTATAGAAATAAAAATTGTTTTTTAGAATTAGATTTCAAATTTTTCAAATGTTTTTTAATTTCATTTATAATTAATTATTCATAAAAGAATTAATTTTATATACATTTGTAACGAAATATTTTTACAATTCACCTAATCCTATTAATATATTCCATTCCAAAAGCTTGGTGATAACAATAATATTAAGTAATGACATTTTAATAGTATATTATGTTTCGTTGAAACTCTGGGTTGTGTGTGGTGAATGATATAAAATAAAATAAAATAACTTGTAAAAAATATTTCATTAAATATTGGGGTGTTAAATTCTACCCCCTTAAATAAATTTCATCTTCACAATTTGAACTTGTACTTTTCTAATAATGGTGTAACATTCGAACATCCCGTTGTTAGAAACACACACTATAAAAAGGGTTAAAAACATTTCCTATCACTAAAAGAAATTCCATCATTCCCAACCCTTTTTTCCAATGGTTTTAATAAATCATTTGGAAAAAAGACCCTATGCCAATGGTTCATATGAACCATTGGGATATAGGTCATATGGACTGGTTCTTTCCAACGGTTCAAATGAATCGTTTGGATATATCCATCTAAAATCACATTCGCCATCGGGATAATTCTATGATTTCTAACCCACACCACTTTAAACCCTTGGTGCCGCTCACATGCTCCTCCCTTCCTCACCAGGGATCCCATACCAACCACCCCTCACGGCTATCCGCTCGCCGCTCGCCACTCACCACTCGCCGCTCGCCGCTCCCCGCTCATCGGCACTCACGCATCCCCCTTCAAGACACAATTATCCAAACCCTACATGGCTGCTTCGCTCCTCCCGTCATTATCACTGCTCTCACCCCCCATGAGTTCCCCTCCTCCCATCCCGACTCCTGCTCACCGCTTGCAGCTTCTAGCTCATGGTCGCTCGTGATTCCCCCTTCTACTGTGTAAGCATCAATTATAACTCTCTATAAGTTTGAATT
Source organism: Viscum album (assembly GCA_963277665.1). NCBI lineage: Eukaryota > Viridiplantae > Streptophyta > Magnoliopsida > Santalales > Viscaceae > Viscum > Viscum album. The sequence continues at coordinate 505,631 of CAUJRU010000346.1, forward strand.
TAGGTTAATTATGAGTTATTAATAGTATTTATATAATTCATTCAGGCTATATAACAGTCATTTCCAATGTTTTATATTATTTATTTTAGCTATTTTGATTATTCATGCCTTTACAAAATTATCCAAAGGAGGGTGATTCAACAATACATCATTGAGTTCACCTGTACATTGAATCAATGGTTTTTGATTCCACATTTGCATATGTGAAACCCAATAACTGCAGGACGTGTATTATATTCAGTATCCCATTTTTTTTGAGGGGTGATCTTCCTTATTTAGATTCTTTTTATGTTTCCTTTATGTTGATACAATGTGTTTAACTTTATACTGTTTTATGAGATCGTTTCTCTTCATCGATGTGATGCTTTTTAATGGATTTCCCCTTTTTTTAGAGGCATCTCACATGAGAGTGTTTTTTTGGTTATTTAATGATGTTTCATGGTTATGAACACTATTCATATGATTTGAATCTATGTTCTTTATATAATGATATCCTTGGGAGTCATCTCATAGGGTGGATGTTCAGGCCCCTTTCTCTCCATTTCATGTTTGTTTTAAATTCTAAGGGACATTAATTGTTTGAGATATATCTATTATAGGGTCCCAAATATATAAAAACCATTGTGTTTTATGAGGGTTAGAGGTTTCAAGAGGGTAATTAGAGCCTTTTACATTTTCAAATTATAATTTTATTCATGGTGTCACTTATTTGATCATGCATTCGATTTCTTGTCCATGTGGTAACTTTTTTGATTATATAGTCACTAGTTTGTTTTTTCCACCTATTATTTGACTATGAAATCTCTTTTTTTTATTGTCAATTGCTGAGATTTCTCACTTTTTTGTGTGAGGAAACATTGGAAGCTAGATTATCCTTCGGGTATTCCATGATATGGATTTGTTTTTCTAAGACATTTTGTGAGAGCATTTCTGGAGTATGTTGAAATAACCCCAAATGTCCCCATGAGATAGCATAAATAACCCCACGTGTCTCTATAAATCGTATCCTCCTCGCATGGGTTGGCCACTCACCCAATCATATCAAACATATCGTATTCTATCCTCTCAGTCACATAGTATAGACTCATCTCTCGAGGATTATCCCATAATCCTTATCCCACACACTATAGTCTTGTCTCGGCATGTCGACAATTCCTTAATTATATTCTCAAGAATCTGGTCAAGAACCTCATTAGAATTATGTATTTTAACCCATCCCCCACCAACACACCAAGCCTCTTGGCATTATAATGCCAGTATGTCCGACAATACCCAATACTCACAGTATCATCTCGTCCTTGATCTCCTTAGTTGAACTTCTGAATCATTAAATGGAGTAAAACCTTTCATAATACATTTTATAGACTCTGAGGGACAATCCCACTCTAAGAACCCACCAAGATGCCAATCCATCCTCATAAGTATTTCCTCATCAAACACTAGACATACAATTGCCACATTTATCACCATAAGGCCCAATCCTCCTAGGAATATTTTACTTGATCTAAACCCTCATCTTGTCCATACACATATCATCCAAATTATAAGACATATGTTAGACCACTCATATCCCAATCGATATCTTATCCACTTGGAGACCTAGTGACAGGGTGATTTCATTTTCATAAAATCACTAATGAATTTTATCTAAACCTAGGTGTCTTGTGAACACCATATCTATAGGTCTACTATGTTAATCTATTTACTTTCATTTACTGTCATTAGACTCCATGACTCCCATGGAACATAGTTATAATCAATCCCTTGGGGATCTATGATCGAATAATCATGTTAGTGTTTAAGGGTCTATCGAGGCTCTTGATACTGTCTTTATATACATAATAATTCTTATTTAAATAAACAATTTATTTAAGTAATGGTTGATCACCCAAGGTGGTTCTTATACTTCATCTTCTAACTGCTAAATGATGTATTTCCTCCACATGAATGAGGAATTAAATAACTCCACTTCCATGTTCATATAAAAACTAAATTTTCCAAAGACATCATACTAACCACAAATATATAGGTGAGAAAAATCAGAAGACTGGTCCATGATCACATCATTAGTCATAGCTTCATTACAAATTTTCATGCCTTAAGCCTTATATTAATCATATGATTTGACGTATACTTACCAGATTACTGAATGTTGATTCACATTCAATCACTAACAATTTTTCCTACACAATATCTATGAGATATCATGATATATCTTGTTTAAGATCATCTAGGATGTTTTGGTCATTGAATATTAGTTGGAATCACTTCAAATAATGTTTTCATCCTTCAATTCCACAATAACTTTACACCACAACCTATCTTGACCCTTTAGTAATGGTGTAGCCATGTAATTTCCCAAACAAACTTGTATTGAACAAAACCAAACTAAGCTGAAACTCGAGCCAAAGTAAATATATACCATTTATAGGATGATTAATTTTTAATTAATAGGAATGTACTTTTTTATAGTATCATTTTGAAACATGGATTTGTTTCGCCTTTGCTTGAAGGAACATGATTTGACCCATGTGGCGTTGTGGTTCTTATATGTTGGGCGGTGACATGTATTGTCACACGACACAGGTATGTTTTTGTTTAGTTTATATTTTCTTTTCTTTATTGCATTGTCCACTTAGGCCTTTTACTGGTTTCTATGGACATGGAGTAGTTATATTCTACGAAGGAGGCTAGAAGGGGTTCAGATTGTTTCAGTCCGTCGGCTTTGATCCGAGGTAAGATTCTATGATTACTACTTATCTCGCACCTCATATATTTTGGGTATTTCAAGGTTTTTGGTTCCATATAATGATTTTTGTAGGGTGTTGGATCATTTTTTGTTGGTTTGGGTGTATTTGGTTCTCACCAATGGAGGTAAGGCTTTAAGGCTTTTGGTTGGTTTTTCACTGGTTATGTAGGGTCCTTTATGCGTTTTAAGGTTCTTAATATCCTTTGTGTAGTGCGTTGATCCATGATCGTTGGTTTCGAGTCACCAAGTCAAGGGTGAATCGCTTGCGTGTGCATAGGTAAGTAATTATATGTATGTGGGTTCCCCCGTTACGTGTATAGTCAACCATGGCAATGATTATTCACATATGGGGCTAGGTGTCCCCATGTATATATATAAAAATGCATATGTAGGTGAGTGGAGACTGGTATATGCATTTAAGCATATGTGTAAGGATCCCCTTGCACATGCTCATGGCCATGTGGGTGTGTGAATATGGGCTAGGTGTCCTTGCATGTGTGTGAAGGTGTGTATACTCATTGGGGGAGCATCAAATTTTAGTTAGAAATATCCAAGAGCCGAAGTGGATGGCTTGGTTCCACCGTGAGGTAGGGTCCCAATTCTAGTCTCTTTAATTCACGAATGCTTTAAATTGTATTACCTTTCTTCTTAATTATGCTTAATTATATTGACTTGTATATCTTGAATAAGTGTTCTTTTATATAATCATTTCATTTAATAAATAAATTCATGCTTTTTTAATAAAACCCCTCAAACGGAGGTGCGCTCTCTGTAAAAACTCACAGTGACATTTATGTTGATCTAGTTGCTTAACTTATTGCATTTGATTTGTGCTGAATGAGTTACAGAATAAATGTTAAATATAATTTAATGAATTGTTTGATGAAGCATTACCAGGATTTTATAATAAAACCCCTCCAATGGAGTTGCGCTGTCTTCTAAACCAATGAGTAGTGATAGTTATTTCCCATCATTTTATTTCCCTTTAGATGTTGCGTCATTGTGTCGCTCGCTACAACCTTATCTGGTGATCCCTTGTTATAGCATATTAAACAGTTGATCTGTTCTATCATTTGGAGGAAGGGCGATGGCTGAAATGTTTCCCCGCCTCCTCTCACTCCTAGTCGGAAGATTATGCCCTGTGGATGTCGCTGGACCGGGCCAACACGTCGCAGTCACGCCACGGTCAGGTCGCGGTCATGCCGCGGTCACTCCGCGGTCACGTCGTGGTCACGCCGCGGTCACTCCGTGATTTGGCCCTACTCCAGCGACATTCAACCCACACCAGCCCCCTTTCACCTTCATTTTAGCCCACTGCCAACAACATTACAGCCCGCAATATCCCCCCCTGCCACCTTCGAATCAGCCCACACCATCCCCCAACACCTACAACCAGCCCCTTTCCACCAGCATTCCAGCCTCCTCCCGCTCCTTTCACTCTTGGCTGGATGATGCTGCCCCGCAGATGTCACTAGACAGGGCCAACACGTCGTGGTCACTCCGCGGTCACGCCGCAGTGACGCCATGATTTGGCCCTACTCCAGTGACATCCATCCCACACCATCCCCCTTCAAACTTCATTTAAGCCTGCTGCCACCAACATTCCATCCTGCAACAGCCCTCCCTGCCACCTTCGAATCAGCTCGCACCACCCCCTAACACCTGCAACCAGCCCCCTTCCACCATCCTTCCAGCCTCCTCCTGCTCCCTTCGCTCCTGGCCGGAAGATACTGCCCCGCGGATGTCGTTGGACTGGGACAACACGTCGAGGTCATGCTGCGGTCACGCCGCGGTCACGCCGCAGTAATTCCGTGATTTGGCCCTGCTCCAGCGACATCAACCCCACACCATCCCCCTTCCACCTTCATTTCAGCCCACTGCCACCAACATTCCAGGCCGCAACAACCCCCCTGCCATCTTTGAATCATCCCACACCATCTCCCCAGCACCTGCAACCAGCCCCTTTCCACCAGCATTCCATCCTCCTCCCGCTCCATTCGCTCATGGCCAAAAGATGCTGCCCCGCAGATGTCACTAGATCAGGCCAACACGTCGCGGTCACGCCGCGGTCATGCTACGGTCACGTCACGGTCATGCCGCGGTCACGTCGCGGTCACGCCGCGGTCACGCCGCGGTCACGCCGCGGTCACGCTGCGGTCACGCCGCGGTCACGTCGCGGTCACGTCGTGGTCACGCTGCGGTCACGCCGCGGTCACACCGTGTTCACGCCGCGGTCACGCCTCATTCACGCCGTGGTCACGTCGCAGTCATGCCGTGAATTGGCCCTGATCCAACGACATCCAGCCCACACCAGCCCCTTCCACCCTCATTTCACCCCGATACCACCAACATTCCATCTTGCAAAAGCCCTCCATGCCACCTTCGAATCAGCCTACACCACCCCCCAGCACCGACAACCAGCCCCCTTCCACCATCATTCCACCCTTCTCCTGCTCCCTTTGCTCATGGATGCAAGATGCTGCCCTGTGGATGTCGTTGGACCAGGACAACACATCGCGATCACGCCACAGTCACGTTACGGTCACGCTGCAGTCACACCGTGGTAATGCCGTGAGTTGGCCCTGCTCCAGCAACATCCAACACACACCATCCCCCTTCAACCTTCATTTCAGCCTGCTGCCACAAGCATTCCAGCCCGCAACAGCCCCCCTGCCACCTTTGAATCAGCCCGCACCATCCCCCCAGCACCTGCAACCAGCCCCCTTCCACTTTCATTCCAGCCTCCTCCTGCTCCCTTCACTCCTGGCTAGAAGATGCTGCCCTGATGATGTCACTGGACCGGGCCAACACTCTGAGGTCATGTCGCGGTCACGCCGCGGTCACGCCATGATTTGGCCTTACACCAGGACGACACATTGTGGCAGTTTTCAGTCCTGTCAGGATACTTCTCCTATCCCTAAGCCCCACTTCTCCAAACCCTCAGCGCCAATCCCATACTCCTCCTATCCTCACCGCCACTCCCATACTGACCACCCCTCTCCGCTGCTCTCATCCCAACCACTCCTCGCCACTCGCCGCTTGCTGCTCACCGATCGTCGCTCCCCGCTCATCAGCAGTCACGCTTTTTTTTTCAAAATCTCTATGCGAACCCATAACCATTGTCATTTTACCCTAAACCATAGCTCAAGGCACCCATATGGAATATTTTTCCCAATATCACGACATGGATCCTACCTTCTAACCGACTCTCGATGCGAACCCTACTTCCCAGTATGACAGGTCTTCTTTTCCAACGCACTATTCTTCTGCATTACATGGGTACGTGTTATGATCCACTTAGGATTTTACGTTGTGTTTGGAACCCTGCTTCCCTACCTGCTCTCGAGGGTTCTATCTCTACTTTCCAACCGATCATCTTATCTTTGATTCAAGTAATTTTTGTTCATTCACTTTAAATCAGTATGTATGCCTTCATTTATTTTCGATTTTTTTGGTTCCATTTCACTGCAATGTACTCTCTATTATGATCCCCTTATGTACACAAGAAATATATCATTTTATGTTGCATTTTTGTTTGAATTTACCTGTATAGAATCAATTTTATTGATATTTAAGAGGTCAAAATGAGGTTGGGAGGAGGGGGGATGTGCTGGAGGGGGGGGGGTGATGGGCAGGGGTGAGGTGAGGAGGAGGGGGGCTGGACAGGGGGTTGGAGGTGGCTGTGTAGGTGGGAGAGGGTGGGGGGATGTGCTGGGAGTGAGAAAAGATAAGATATGGGGGTGAAAGAACATCCATGTTGATGGCAACACCAATACATAAACGACTAGAAAAACCTGATCATCGATCAACAATGTCTCTAACTGATCATCTATCAACAATTCCTATCCATGTACCTCACACTAGATATAGATTTATACCCTAAATGGTCATCTTCCACTAGCACACCCCGAGTCACCACTACATGGCGTGTAACCCACCCCCTTGTATAAATCTTTTAGTTCCCAAAACCCATCTTTCCCAAGTAAGAAGAACACATGATTTGTTTTCTCAAAACTACACATCAAGTACATGAGTTCTCCCAAACTAAACCTCCCAAAAATATCTCAAAACACCTAATTTCTCCAAAGTATCCATAGATTGAATCCTGAATGGGTCACCAAAAACCCAAATAATACGATTAAAAATTAAAATAAACTACCCTATGGGAATTTGTGGGGGAGGCGGGGGTGCTTGGCGGGGGTGAGGTGGGGAGGAGGGGGGCTGTGTAGGGGGTTTGCTGGGGAGGGGTGGGCTGGGCAGGGGGTGGGGGTGGGTTGTAGGTTGGGCAGGGTGGAGGGGGGGTTGTGCAGGTGTGGGGGTGGCTGTGTAGGTGGGGGATAGGAAGATGGGGGAGGGGGGCTCGGCAGGGGGGTTGTGTAGGTGGGGGGGTGGTTGTGCAGGTGGGGAAGGGGGGCTGGGCAGCTGGGAGAGGGGATGGGATGTGCATGGGGTTAGGCTATGCAGGGGGGGCTGTGCAGGTGGGGTACTGGGGTGTTGGGTAGGTGGATGAGTATGGAGATGAACTTGAGTTCCTTGAACCCAATTAGGGAACTGCAGAACGATTTCGTAGGACCAGAGTATATCAGATAAGGCACATTCGTGGAAGACCCTATAATTCTAGCCATGTACCAACTTAGAATATCAATGTTGTAGAAACCGTGGAAGACCCATTTAGTGAATCTAGTAGGAGAAAAAAATTCCCCATGCATAATCCAACCAGGTACAATTACTATGGAATGTAATAATGTTATATCCATCATTGATCAAGATTAATACGTCATTATGTTGAGAAACATCAGACCCTTGTACATGTATTTAATGATAAATGTTATCAATATTTGAAAATATTACATTGACTACGATTTTGATTTAATATCATCCCAATGTTGACACATTCTCAAATTTGATATGATGAGGACAATATAGAACCTTCCACATAGATACTACAGCTCTATGTCCAATGCAAGAAATGTCCCTACTTAGACTATCAATGTTGTAGAAATCGTGGAAGACCCATTTAGTGAGTCTAGTAGGAGAAGTAAAATCCCCATGCATAATCCAACCAGGTACAATTACTATAGAATTTAATAATGTTATATCCATCATATATCAAGATTAATACGTCATTATGTTGAGAAACATCATACCCTTGTACTTGTATTCAATGATAAATGTTATCAATATTTGAAAATATTACATTGACTATGATTTTTGATTTAATATCATTCCAATGTTGACACATTCTCATATGTGATATGATGAGGACAATATAGACCTTTCCACATAGATACTACAGCTTTGTGTCCAATGCAAGAAATTTCCATAAGTCCAATTCATGCCCGGGGATCAATTTGGAGACCTCATTTCTGAATCATAATTTATAGTAATTCAGTAGGATCGAAACTTAATTTAATTTGTAGGAAGGACTCTTTAAACTTTTCTGACCACTCAAACATAACTACATTCTTAGTAATCCTAGTCATAGGCACCTCTAAAGGGGAAAGGATTTAAATGAACCGTATGTAAATCCTGAATAAACAAAGGAAACCCACAATCTCACACATGTTTCGTATGCCTTCTCAGGACACCACAACCTATACATTCTTTGGGTCCACATAGATTTCCACATTATAGATTACGCGCCTAAGAAAACATACTATATGGAAGCATAAGTGACACTTTGAGATCTCATAAACTATATAATGTGGTCAAAGTGTACAAAAAAAATATAGGTGTCCAATGTGTATATTAATGGTCGGTGAGTATATAAGGATATCATCAATAAGCACCACAATGAATGAGTTGAGATATGTATGGAAGATCTCATTCATGAGATCCATGAACACCATTGGATTAATTTTAAACATGAAAGGAAAGTCAAGATATGTATGGAATATCCCAACATCTTCCATACTACTAATGGTAGTGTCTCATACAACTATATATCAAATACCAACCCTCTCACTCAATAAACATCCATGTTAATACATTATGATCAATGTAAATCCATTTTCTAAAATAATACCATATTAACCATGGTAGGTCTAATATCACATTCCAAACTCTCCATTATCACTCATGGTTGGGTTCACCTAGAACCTTATCACTCAAGGTGAGGCCATTATATTGACGACTACCTTATCAATCATAGTAGGGTTAGATATCATGTTATAATATGATAACTTCATTATCAGTCATTCCTTATGATATTTCACTATACTTGTTAGAATTTGTCACACAACATGTGTATGAAATAATATGGGCATTTGGTCCATATCATAGCTCACCATCTAGTGTAACACCATGAGGACCATTATCCCATGTGATAAATGGTTAATTTTCATGATTATACCTATTGATCATAATTCAAATTTCAATGGATACAAAAATCATCTATGGAAGGTATATACTAAAATTCATGTAGTAATATACTGGATTGTCATTGAGGATTATCTGAATGTTTCCATTACAGATTGTGGATAGAATATTAACTTGTAATCTTATCCTCTTAGAATATGATTGAAAATTTCCAAAGTGATCCCAATAGATGATGTAAATGATTCATAACCACTAACAAACACCATGTTGGATGTCATCATAGCAGATCCCCTTAATAATTAGGCATCAGATATCTCTCATGAATCATGTAAATATCTATCCCCATAGAATCTATGTGTCACAGAAGCCTGACCAATATCCCTCTTTTAAACACAAACCAAAACCTTGATAAATGAAACAATATAACTTAATCTCTTGACATTATAGAATTCATTTCCCCATAATATATGATTCCCCCATCATTATACTCTAGGAACAAAAGGGTTATAATGGTCATAGTGTAAATATCCTTCTAGGTTATTATATTGAATGATTAAATTCATCGAAAAAATATCAAATTTATCCAGGGGTAATCAAAACCAATAACCCTTATCCGATAGATCATGATTGAGGTAGGGGATTCTTAATATATGAGTTATAAACATGAATTTCCAATATCCCCCTCTCTATTTGATCAAGAAAACAACATTTTGTTGGTTCTTGGTCTCTCTTCCACATCAATATGTGAACCATTCAAGGGGAAGGGATGTGAGTAAGCCATCAAAAAATGAGAAGATTATTTATATGTGTTTCTTGTGTGTTTTTGTGTGATTGCAGGTGATTGTAGTGATTTTTCTATGTGTGAAGTGTGTTTCTTGTGTTTGTAGGTTGCAGTGTTCCTAAACACACAGAATGAGTGTTTCTTTTTTTTGATTGCAGCCTGCATTGTGTTTTTTGTGATTGTAGGCTACAGTGTGTTTTTTTTGTGATTGTAGGCTGCAGAGTGTTTTTTGTGATTGTAGGTTGCAGTGTGTTTTTTATGATTGCATCGTACAGTTGATTTCAGGTTGTAGTGTTCCTAAACACATAAAATGAGTGTTTTCTTCTGTGTTTGCAGGTTGCAGTGTGTTTTTTGTGAGATGGCACTTTTTTTACAGATTTTTCATTGCAGCCTGCAGTTGATTTCAGGCTGTTTCATTTTAAATTAATAGGGGTCTATGCCAACAGTTACAAAATCGTTGGGTTATACGTGTGTTGCTGCATTTCCCAATGGTTTCAAAACCGTTGGGTTATACCCCTGCTGCATTTCCTGAATTTCCCAACGGTTCAAAACCATTGGGTTATACCCCTACTGCATTTCCTGCATTTCCCAATGGTTCAAAACCATTTGGTTATGCCCCTCCTATAGGTTTATGCCAATAGTGTTAAAATCGTTGGAATTCCCCTGTGTGCTGATGTTCCCAACAGTTCAGTTGAACCGTTTTGTATAACAGAAATCTAAACAGCCTTCCCCAATGGTTCAACGTAAACCATTGGTATAAGGATTTCCCAATGGCTCACAGCCCAATGGTTTCTAAAACCATTGGGATAAAATTTCCCAATGGTTTGAGGGCCTTTCCCAACAGTTTTAAACTGTTGGGAAAACATGGATTTCCAGTAGTGTATTAAAAATAGAAAAATTTTTGTTTGAAGGTAACCTAGAATTATAGAAAACGTGGTTTCCATATTAGAGAAATTTTTTTATAAGTCAGAATATAGAAATATAAGAGATTTATATCACCCAAATTTAAATAGAGAGGGATAGATAACATGGGATGTATAAAGTTAATGACTAAAAATCCATATATTTAAGATAAATGAAAAGACCCCTCAATCATCAGAAATTATATTAAACTAAAAACATTTTATTGAATATCCTTTTCTAAATGCTTATGATTTCTCTTGAGAATATATACTTACATAATTTCATTCCAGTTCATAAGCATAATCTCATCCCTTGGATGTTCTTTGATCAATTTCAACTTCATCTCTCACTTTAAGAAATGAAGATGAATTTTTTTATTCTTTAAGAACTAGTGGATCAAGAGATATATAAAAGAATGTTAAGTTATTCCATGTATTGCAAAATATTATAAAAAATATAATTCTTCAAGTAGTATATCTAATAACATACACAATTCAACTAAATCCCATGAATAGTTAACCTTAAGACCCTCCATGTTTGATAAAAATAGAATTCTAAGTATTTATAAATAATGTCACTAAATTTCAAAAATCAACTTATCATTAATCCCCCAAAAATCATAAAGTGGATCTTAATTTTAGAATTCTATATATTTGAATACATTTATTTTATATTTTCCTAAAACATGGTAATATCCTTAATCATCATAAAACATTATTGAAAACACCCATTCTTTAAAAAATTAATTCTTTCTTCCCGAAATCATATTCTATTAAATAAATTCCATAAATAAAAATAAGTCCTAAAATCTATTAGTAAAAACATAAAACAATTTTTTATCAAATCATCAATCATTTCCAAGGTAATCAATATTATCCAATTTATATTGTTTATATCAATCATCTCTTTATCCAAATTAAACATTGTTTTTCCACATTAGGAACATATTAAGGGTTATCATTAATTAATCATGTGTTTTCCATAAAATATCACAATTCCAATAAATCAATTTTCTAGTTTTTCATTAAGATTTAAAATATTTTTGTTAGTATTTGATGAAAAAATTATTTAGAAAAATCCTTATAAAATTCGTGATTCAAATAACATAATTCTTGAATTACAATGCATAAATACTTCAACCATTCCACTTCATTATTAAACCATAAACTAGGTTTCATCATCATATTCTTCAATACCACTATCCATTAATATGGAATATGAATTAGGTGTAAAGATTTATCAACCTAAATTTAATAATTATTCTTAGTTTTAAAATAAAAATTATAGTTAGAACGACCTATAACTTTCATATTTCATTTTTTGTATCTTCAGTGCGAGTAGTTTAATAACTACTCATGCCACCTTGTTGAATATATTTATTATATTTCCCCCTAGGATGTCGCTTTTTATAATTCTCATTAATAACACATTTAAAAAATTCAACCATCACTAATTCATTAGTGGTAACATTATTCTCATTCATTTTGTTAAACAAACACTTATTTTTTTAATAAATATTCTTTGTTTTTTTCCTCCTTTTACACACTCAAAACTTATTCTTGTTGATTTTATACATTCACTTTGGTGCTTCTTCCAACATTCTCAACACATACGAAACTGAATCTTCTTTCCAACATGGTCTTAACCACCCAAACTCTCAATGAACTATATCCTAATATTTTTTGGTGGATATTCGAGTTGGTTATAGTGAAATTTTTTAATCATATATCATGATAACTGATTCATCATAATAACAACATCCTTCACTTCTATCATCTTCCCATTTGGTTTCCCATCAACAAATTTTCTATCAATTTCAATGTTACCCCAGTTCCTTCTGGTTCCCTCTATTGTCTAAAACAAACAAACATATTGTGAGAAACAATATTCATAGTGTAAAACCACATAATTGTGAAAAATAATTTATTTAATAACTATATCATGAAACCAAATTCATAATTTATGACTCCTTATTCTTTACCTAGGTCATTCAAAGCCATAATATATATAAAATATTCATGATTTCTCATAATGAGTTATTTAATTTTTAAAGCATACCCCCAGGACTGTCTAAATAAGTGCACAATTTGGCCCATTTTTGTGATCTAGGTGACAATTGAGTCCATATCAATGCACCATTTTCGAGTTGTCCCCACTAGGTAAAACTATACCAATGAAACCTTCCACTTGTAATATCTTGACATTGATGAAATTTCATGGAACCCCCTTGCACTATCCCTCAAAAGAATTATAGTATATTTTCCAATACATATAATTATACTTAGACTTATCCATGGAGATATCCCAAGGAATACACAAAGAAATATCTAGAGGAATATCCCAAGGTGTATCAGTATTATTTTCTCATCATTATTTGTAAAGGTTATCTAAAACGTTTCTATGATACAAAAATTAGAATCCTAGTATTCTCACACATAAATATCACATCTTCATTGATGAAAATTAACTACATTTCATAAACACATTCATGAGGTTGTTAGTAGTTTAGATCATTTTGAGACTAGACCCAAAATATTATTATTTCATGAAATATCTTAAACATAACCCACTATGATATTATCACATAGTAATACTCTTATAAATAACCTACATAATCCTTTCTTCATAACATGGAGATGAAAACATAAGAAAGTGTGATCATAGATGTTCAATATGGTTAAACATAGTATATATCAATATATAATCATATGAAAGAATATAATATGAATAAGGGTAATAGGTGTTGAACATAACATAAAAATTTCATACGCAATCTTTTATAGATCATAAAAATGAGTCACGGGACAAAACATTATCATTTTGGAAAAAATAGTTTATAAGAGTGAGAATTATCATAAATCAATAATAAACCATATCCTCATGTCCCAAGATTATTGCACCCAAAAAAAAGTTCCTATTTCAATTATAAATACCAAAAACATCAACATAGTAGATCAAGACTTATCACATATTTCTCCCTGTGGATCAAGACACACTTATTTCCAATAGTGGATCATAACTCACCTATTACCAATAGAGGATCAATCCCATTGACTTTTTTCTCATTTTTATCTCATGAGATATAAATATTTTACCTTTAAACTGGAGTGATAGAGCGGTCCTATCCATCATTATTTATAATGAAACTCCATCCATGGTTATAACATAATAACCATAATTTTTTATAAAATAACCCCTAACAAATAATGAAAAATATACATTTGTGTGGTATAATATCATAAAACATTCATCATATAATCACATTATAACTTGTGTAAAGAAAAAGATTTTCATAAATGTTTCTTCAATTTATCAGATAATAACCTTGCAAAAATATGTGGGTTTCATAAAAATATCATCAATATAAACATTAACCATAAATAGAAATTATAAGGATTAAATCATTCAATATTATCCTCATTAAATCAAAAGTAACATCAATGAAATTCATATTAGATGAAAAATTATTTTTAATGACCACATGGATCATTTCTTGAGGAATATAACATTTCAAATTTGAAAAATAGTTTTAAAAACATAAACCATGTACCAAATGTTTTTTATGAATAACATTGGATACTTATAAAATACTATTTAAAAATAATTGAAAACATTTCTTAATTGAAAATATCCTTTCCATTTTAAGAATTAATAAAAATATATAATATATATTTCAAATAACTGTTATTTTAAAATAAACATTGATTTTTCTAAATGAATCTAAAAAATATTGGTCTTGATGGCAATAAATCCATTTCATTTCAAAAATGTTAAAACAAATATTCGTTTTAAATCTTCAGTAAGAGAAAAATGTGTATTATTTAGAAAACAACATGATGATTCCTTTTTAAAAACATTTTAAAAATTAAAACATCGGTAATAATGTATTTAATATTTCGTTTGGAGAATATTAAAAACATTGAAAACATTTTGAAAAAACATGGATATGGAAAAAAGTAGTTTTGACCAATGAAATAAATAAAGATAAATTTTCTTAAAAACATTATTTTGGACTCTTTAGTATATAATGAGAGTAAAATGAATGAAAACAATGTATTATCTTGACATAACCAAAGGAGAATAAAATTCATGAGTTTCATGAGTTGAATATCATAATATTTCATCATTTAAATCATAAGCATAAACAATCCTAACAAATGATGAGATTGTATCATAAATCCCTTACCACTTTTGTAACATTGATTTAAAATCCCCATGAAGGAATAATATTAAATGAAACATATAATATCATGACAATAAATAAGTTCTTGTTATTAAATTTTAAAGAGGATTTATAGACACCTCACAAAATATGGTAGGTTTATAACAAAATTTATGTCCCAAAGATGATAAATTGAGACCAAAATCTCTTACCTATTTTGAATCCTTTGAACAATAAACTCCATGAAAGTGGGATCCTAAAATAGATATGTAAATTCATATAATTGTTAGAAAAATTAATATAAATTAAATTTTTTGTCCTTATAAACACCATATATTCGAAAAAAGTGTGCAATATGTAATGAGTCTCACAGATATAAATGTGAGAAGAAAAATCCCTTATATTAAGTCTCGACTTTCTTTGTGAACATTTGAACTTATTTCTCTTAGAACAAAATTGTTGGGATCATTAATTACGGACCATAAGGATGAACATTTAGGAATACCATCATCTCTACAATGTGGATAAGGATGTTAGTGAGGGATTTTTGTAGGGATTTCTCCAGAAAATGTTATTAAGAGGTGTGAAAAAGTGTGGAAGGAGGGGGACTTTTATAATGGATGAGGAGAATATTTTTTTAAGTACGCAAAATTATTTAATAATGGGGATTTACTCCCAGCCCAAGTGCCTAAAAAATTAATAATTAATAGTTTGGAGAGAATACATTATTTAACCACACATCCAACTATAAAACACTTTTTTAAACTATGTTATTTAATAGACTTTAAATTTATATGGTTATACCATTTTAGTTTTCACCAAGGTAACTAGTTTTATTGTATATTTACCAAGGCGATTCATCCCTCAAGAATAAAAAATGAGTATTATTTGATAATTTAAAACCATTTATTCTAAATATTAAATCCAATTTATATAATAATAAACATATGGGTGTGGAAAATTAAATTTGACATAAGCGTAAGAAACACGCAAAACCCTGTTTTACCCTTTACAATATTAGAAATTTTTTGACTATTTAAGGGTCCACATAAATATTAAAAAAGACCATTGGTCTATGAATGGACCATAATTTATATTTCTAAACATCTACCAATAAATTTTAATAGTATATGATTTTTATAAATGTTAAATAATTTCATAAAATATTATTTATTATAAAATAACATTAATGTCAATTTTGACACTATTAATTTTATTTTACTTTAAAAACGTAAAAAAGGTAGACTAAGAATTTAACATCATCAATGATATCTAACATGTTATATTTATCAAAAAAATAATCGAAATATAATAATTCATTAAATTTATATTACTTCTAATAATTTTAATATCAATTATTTCTTTTTTATTAATTAAACAATTATTGTGCTAGCATTGCTTAAGAATTTAAAGTTATAATATAATAATATAAAATTGAAAATAAATTATCCTAATGAAATTAATTTAATTATTCTAAAAATTACCATATATATTCATTCTTGTATTCCTTTTGTCTATATGTAAACACATAATTGATTTTTAAAAGCATATGGGTGACATTTTTTTCTTTTCTCTTTATTAAAATTATTACATTTGAAACAATCCTATAAAAGTGTAAAAAAAGAACATAAAAATATATAATAAGGTAATATGTGTCTATATATGTATATGCAACAGGTATTGAATAAGTTTATTGGTCATTTTACCTCGTTTATTTTTAGTTTAACCCATAGTAAACTCGTTTTAACCTTAACTAGAATAATTAATTTTTGACTATTTTTACTATTACTTATGGTAAAAAACTAATTTAATATTATTTTATAATATAAATCATGAATATTTCAAATATATAATCTAATTATCTAAATACTATTTACATAAGTGAAAGAATTTAATGTAAAATTAATCCCATAAACATTGTGAAAAAGCAGTTTTCCAAAAAGAAAAGTTTGAAAAGTGTAAAAGGTTTTTATATAAAAACCCAACATTAAATTGATTAAAATTACCTAAATTAGATTCATAGATATATAATTTTATTAATTATACATTTAATACATATTTAAATTAAATGTATCTGGTAAATGAGTTAAATAAAAAGGTTGTTTTTAGAGAAACAACAATTTTGCAGTATTAACTAAAACATTTATCTATTTAATAAATTCCCAAAAAATCACTCAAATATAATTTTGAAATTATAATTTAAAAAATTTATTTCGTTTTTTAAATAATGTATCTAAAATTAGAAAAATAAATTATAAAATAGGTGTGTAAAATGCGACAAAAATGTGTTTTATAATGTTTGAGTTTTATGCGTAAAATTGGATTGTTCTTATCTCATACCTAGAACAAACATAAGTTGGATTTCAATTATTTTATTGAATATATAACATGTTAATTTAATTAAAATAATTTACGAAATTTGATTTGACTAATTTAGTGAGCTAAAATATGTTTATACACATAAAAACAGTTTTGAGAAAAAAAAATTCCTTTATTTTCGAATGGTTTTTATTTTCATTTTTAATTAATTGGTCATCAAAGAGTTCATTATATATTATTTTGTAAACATATATTTTCATAATTTATTAAATACTATTTATTCCTAATATAACAAAATATACAGAATAATTATTATATTAAATAATAAAATTTTAATAGTATGTCGTGTTTCATTAAAACTAGGTGTTGCAAGTAATGAAAGCTATCAAAAAAAGTAAACTTGTTTAAAAAAATATAATTCATAATATCTTGGGGTATTATATTTACCCAAACATTTCAATTTTTGTTAGTTCTTTTCGGCTCATAATTTGAATGAATGTGAATATTTATATAAATTAGTGACACCATTTCTTGCCAATATTGATGAAAACCTACTGGGAAGGAAAGTTACAGTATAATTTTTCATTTTTAACAAAAACATATATATTTAATACAAATCCCAATGCAACAGTTATGTATGCACCCATTTTTAAATAGTATACATGGAAACAATTCACTAGTCATCATGATGAGAAATCATTGCAAGTGAAATATTGTCAGTAATATTTTATATGAAATTTCTTATATTATCCACTTTGATTCTGAATTTTAAATTCAGGAAATTGCAATGGAGTCCTAAAAAAATCAACATGAAGAAAAACCAATGTACCCCTACTGTAATTAATGTTTGGGGTACCCTTAACTTGAAGATAAAATGGTATGTATTTAAAATCTACAATAAAAGTTTTGTGTGATTTGAAACAACATTTATCCCTTTATTTATATACAGATTGATGAATCAAAACATGAGGTCACTTCTATCCCATATCATATGCCATGGAAGGAGGCCCACTTAAATAAATAGTGTAAACTAATTGATAAAAACATGTAAGAAGTTTGGGAATAATTTGTAAGTATGGAATAATAATTGGTTAATCTTTATAACAATATTAGATAATATTTATATTTATGCTTATATGTTTTATTTATGATTTAGACACAATATTCAACATAGAATTTTCTGAATGAAAAACAAATTACATTATTTTTGAGCAGTCATAATAATATGTCCATGTTAGAGGTATTGGTTTTGGAGTGTCACCTCATGCGTATTTTGAGTAGATAAATATGTTAGGAGCTATATATGAGATTATAAAAGGACTATAGACATATATAGATGCTTGGAAAGATATTATTCTCTATTCTGTTTTGGTAAACCAATATACGCCAAAGGATGGAAGCAAACAGATAATGGAAAAAATATTAGTACATGAAGAGTTAAATTCCACCTCTAGATTTTAGACTATCCATCCCCCTAAACCACTTACCTTGTCTATGGTGATCAATTTTTTTTATTACACTTTCTCCTAAATACAAATCAAAAAACATTTGATAACTTTATATTAAAAAATTTTGAATGGTGAGGTTGTATGTGATTTATCTCAATCAACACTCATGAATCTTCTTAATATACGGGCTAGAATGTATATTATTCTACGAGACATGATACACAAAAAAATTATCCAGTGGGTATTTTAGTTGTTAAGAAGTCAAGTGATGAGTTTCATGTTCCTCCGGATTATTTGGGTGTTACTATGGTCAATAATTCTATCTTAAATTTCATTGATTGACCATAAAATCTTATAAAGATGCATGGGGTATGACCTTAGAAAAATTAAAGAAATTTTTTTTATCATTTGATGTAAAAAGGTATGAATGGAGGTATGGTATAATAGATAGGTAAAATGAGAGGGGAAATGGTCAAAATAAGAGAATATAGTGAATCAACAATGAAATTAAAATGATATTATAAGAGTACTATCTCCCCTCTAGTTAAAAATTTTCATATATTAATATTACTTGTTCATATAGACACAAAATTAAAATATGAAAACCTATCCTACAATCAATATGATGATAAAATATTTAGTGTTCCATTACATGAATTGTTGGTATTAGGAGTATAAATGAGATTATCAAGATTGAATGATTAGAATTATTAGTTTTTTAACACCTAAATGTTGTACATTTTCATAATTTTTCTATTGAAAAATTGATATAATATGTTCATTATAGCATGTTAATCATCATATTTTCCATAGGGGTATATGTTACAATACTATAATGTGAAAAATCTATAAAGCTTGATTTAAATTCATTAATCCCAATATCAATTATATGCATGAAAGTTTTTGGAATTGGAAGAAATTTAAAAAGAAAAAAGATACACTAAGAAAGGTTTGGGAGAAGAAAATAACAAAAAAACTACTCTTATTTATTCCTACAATAAAAGGGTAAATCTCTAATATGAAATCATATAAAATATATTTTTATTTTTTCATTGCAGATTTTTTTTCTATAATTTTTAGGAAGCATGGGATGCTTATCGTAGTCAATTTAGATACAAAAAATGTTTATATTTTAGATCCAATCCATGTATTTCTATCAAACTAACCACACATGAGGTATATTGTGAATTTTTAATGCACCAAAATCAAAATTTTATAGATAAAATTTGAATTATATGTTTGTAGTTTTGTTTTAACCTGAATTTTGTTATGATAGGGAGGCCTATAAATATAGGATAAATCATGAAATATGTTAGGTGAATGAACTTAAGAATCCAATATATTTTTTCAAATGGAACATATTAAAGCATATATATTAAAATTTATTTATCAAAACATATTTCAAAAGACTTTAATTTTTTTCAATGTTTCTGCTATGTAAAAAAGAAAAATAATGACAATTATTATTGATATTATGTTCTAATATTTATAAAAGATATCATATACCATCAAAAGACTAGAATCCACCAACATGTAATTTATGATGGTAATTAAAATTTCATTATATGTATTTTTTTTAATAATTTTTCTTTCTATATTTTCTCAACACTACTAAGATTTCCAATAATCTACATTCTCAAAAGAAGAAGTAATGTTTTTAGAGATTATTTGGGAGAGTAAATTGTGTAATAATTATTATCTATATCAAATATATGTGATTAACTATTATTTTTTTGATCTAGTATGAGTTATAACCTTATAGATACATTTTGGAAGTGAATCATTTCTACCATAATGATTATATATTATTTTTTACCTATTTCTCATGGAGGGTTATAATGTAGGGTTACACTCTATAGATTCTAGCATATCTAGTAACATATTTGAAGCTACATGTACTAATGAGATATTGTACAATTAGGCATCAAATAAGATAATGGTGACATGGAAATGGTTCAAAAATGTATACCATTATAATAAAAATGTAACTTCCAACTACTTATTTACTTAATTTGCAAATCATTTTGTATACTATTCTTAGTTATTTTTCTTATGATTTCTATCTAATACTTATTTAGTTAATTTTCATTGAGATGATTTATGATTACAAACAAGAAATTGTGAGATTGTTTAAGGCTTTTCATTGTAAAAAACTTGTGCTCTTTAATTGGATCACATCCATGGTCAGAGTTTCTTATCACTATAGATGTCATCCAATTCAAGGGAACATGATTTTGAGAAAAATAGTAAATGGATTGATTTGTAGGAATCAACGACACCTCAATCTGATATATTGTGAGCATGGTAAACCTCAAAGTATATGTTTCTAGTTCAACATTTAAACATCAGTTCAAAATACATATCACATACTAAAAATATAGAAAACACATACATAATGTTTTGATATTTTATGAAAACAATCAATAAGATATTTTTAACATGTAATAATCGTCCATTAATCTATTTTACTTAAAATTTACCTGGTATAACTCAAAGTGTATTTTTTTAGTTTAAAATTTACATTTTAGTTTGAAATAAAAATCACATACTCAAAACCAAGAAAAACCATTCATATTGTTTTGAAATTTTATGATTATATTCATATGTCATTTTTTATGTTTATAAATCAACTACACCTCAATATGACATGCAGTGTGCTCGTTATGACTCAAAATGTATTTTTTTAGTTTATAATTGAACTTTTAGTTCAAAAAAAGTGAGATACTCAAAATAAATCAAACACATTTGAATTTTTGTGATACTTTATAAAAATTATCCATACATATTTTTTTATGTTTTTAAATCATCCAAACCTTAATATAATACACGGTGTGACTGTTATGTCATGAAATGTGTGTTTTCAGTTTAAAATGGGTAGTTTAGTTCCATAAAACTGTCACATACTCAAATATGAGAAAATGAATTTAAATTGTTTTAATACTTTTGTAAAATGATCTATATGTTATTATTGATTCATTTTAATTGACCTCTCATCAATATGATTAATGATTTCAATGATATGACTTTAATTACTTTTTTTGGTATAGATGTTCCACTTAAGAATAAAACCCATGTCACATAGCCAAAATATGTAAAACGATATCAAAATTTCTTCAAACATCACTAAAACAATCCATAATTTGTTTTTAATTTTTAGGAATTTACTGTACATAAATATAACACATTATGTTGCTGGTATTACATGAAGATAATGTTTTTAAAATAAAATATTAATTTTAGATTAAAATTTCTTAAACATATCCAAAATTAAGAAAACATGCTGATATTATTTTCAAAAATTAATAAAACACTCTATAATTATTTTTTGATTTTTAGGAATATACTCAACATAAATATCATACATTATGTAGTAGGTATAAATAAAAGTGTGTGTATTCAAGAGAAAATGGTAATTTTGGTTTATAGTGTGCATCACTAAAAAAAGAAAATAGATTAATATTGTTTCCAAAATTTTTGAAAATTATCCATAATACATTTTTGACATTTATTAATTGATAACATGTCAATATGACTCACAATATAGTCGGTTTGAATTGAAGTGAATCTTTTCAGTAAAAAATATACATTTTATTTTAAAACACGATTCATTTCTAAAACCAAGAAAACGATCTTTATTTTTTCAATGTTTAGAAAAATAAGGAATAATTCATTTGTGACAAGTAGGAATTGAGAACATGTCAATATGACGCCCAATGTAGCATGAATCATTTAAAGTACATCATTTCAATATAAAAGTATCATTTTAGTTTAAAAAAATTGTCACTTTTCATATATGAGAAAACAAACTTGAATTGTTTTCAAAATTTAGAAAAATAATCTATTATTCATTTATGACATGTAGAAATTGACTACACATAAATCCAACACAAGATGTGGTCGATATGACTTGAATTGTATGTTTCCAATATAAATGTTTCATATTAGTTTAAAATATGCATCACAAAGCTAAAACCTATAAAATGAGCTCATATTGTATTCGAATATTTGGAAAATAGTCCATAGTTGAATTATTATGTGTTGGAATTGACCGCACATCAATATGACACATTATGTAGTCAGTATGACACAATGTGCGTGTTTTCCAAAAAAAAGTTTCATTTTAATTTAAAATGTGTATCACATGGACAAAACGAAGAATATGAGCTCAAATTGTATTTATAATTTTGGAAAATGATTCATAATTAATTTTTCAGGTGTAAGAATTGACTACACAATCAATATGATACTTGATTAACTAATTATACCATCAATATATACAATTTCCATGACATGTCTTCCTCAAGATGAGGGAAGGGAAAACAAAGTGCCCTGATCACCCTTTGTCAATATGAATGAGAGACAATTATCACTGGGTCCGACCTCCAGTAGGCCCTAGTGTGGTAACTAGCGCCAATGGTATAGAATCTCACTCAAAATGGAAAGCATTACCCTTTTAAAGAAAATAAGATAGGGAGATAGGATAGTAGAAATCCAAAATAACAGCAAAAATTTATATAAATGAAACCAAATTCCAATCCATGCATGATTAAAATATAAACTGCAACAAAGTACAAAAATAGTACCAAAATAATTAACAAGTAAAGAGTCTAGGACTTAACACATCAATTGACCTGACACCCGAGCTAGTAAATTTCACCATAGTCCCCAATGTCCTCTTGGAAAGATAAAAATAGTTTTAGAGATGTATAGTGAGTATACAAGTATTTCCAATTGGAAAACTAAGGCCACATATGCCCAAGTGGGGGAACATACTAATTCCCCTATGAGAAAACAGTATAACCTCAAAGAACTGACCAAGGGGTACTAAACAACCCATCATAACCAAGGCATGCTCACCAAATAACGTAAGTAATGTAAAGTAGTAGTACAATATAATCGACATTTGGGTAACATGCACCACTTTCCCACTGGTTAACTGATCATTCCTAGTGGCTAATGTATTGATGATTACTCTCTTCCAATATACAGTCTAACAATTAAAACCTTCCTACACACACCTAGGCCACAAAAGCACCATGTATCTTGACCACAAACATTGGGCCACAACAAAAATACATCTCGCTTAAAGACACCTGGGCCTTATCCCAAAGACACTTGGGAAAACAAACCTGGCGCACAAACACCTAATCCCCTCATCACAATAATTGTGCCTCAAGGGTCTTGGTATATGGTAAGTCTCAAGCCATTATATCCTACCGGATATTCTTGAGAAGTAAGAACTTGACAGAGGTTGCAAGGAAGAATGTCAGTAAACATCCACCTATCTGCCCACTAGGGTTTTGGGGAAAACACCAACCCCCATGAAATGGGTGTGTTCGAAACAAAGTGCTCATTGATGGTGGGTTGTGTATAGAAATGACAAGAAACTAAAATTGATACATATAAGTAAACAAACACTCATCCCAACATATGGGTCCCAAAACAAACAACCAAACCACACAGAACCATATTTTATTATACACCTATATGCACAACCACACAAACAATCACTGCCAAAGAATAAACCCTACCCCTTTTTCATTAAAGAATTTACCATTCATTAATTAAATAGTTCACTTTAATTTAGTTCAACATGACCCATTGAACTACCAAGAACTGCATGAGAAACAATTTTATCAAGGATAAAGGCCACTAAACACTACCAAGTCAAAAAAGGGAAAAGAGACCAATGTATGGAAATCCATTTCAATACCCATTCATAAAAACAATATTGAAAACCCAACCCATAGTTCCACTACACACCATCTTCATCCTAAACGCCCATTCTAACACTTCCAACTGTCATTCTTCAACGTTATGTAGAACAATTCTACTCTCACCACTAGGACAGAAAACCCTACTACACAAAAACACCACACCTAGCACACCAATAAACATGAAGTCCCGCCACAATATAGTCTTTCAGCCTTGATTACCATCCATTTCCCTGATACCGTCCCTCTACATAAGAATTTCATAACCACACCACAACCCCACTTCCCAATGTCACTCCATAGCCACAACACAAGTAAAGGAACTCTCACTGCCTATAAGTCCATCAATTCCACAATCAATCAGTATCTCAAATTGGGATACCATGGCCTGAAGCATACCACCCCATACATGAATCCCTCAATAAACACTACTAAAACTGTATCCCTACTACACAAACATACCAATCCAACTCATAGAACCAATCTAAATATAGCACACAACAACACCATTAAGACAAACATATTCTGGTTTTCCATGAGGGGCTTTTTAATTCCATTTTAAAATAACAAGGGTGGTCAATTAACAAGTTTGATCATGGGGAATCCATTTTAAATTTACCATCATACATGATTAAGAATATTTCACGTTTCAACCATTTATTAAGAATCATGAAAAAAGACATCACAAGTGCGCAACAATGACCTCCAAAATATATGATTTTTAGAAGGAATAAAACCTTAACAAACCAAATAAATAATCAAATAAAACAAGGGATCAACATAAAGTCACTCATAGCTCGTTATTTTACTGACCCTGGTTTTGTTTTGATCATCTTACCTTATTATTGTTTACTCGTTTTAAGAAAAGTATTCAACCATTCTTCATAAGGAATCATTTTTACACCCACCCCACATAATTCACAATTAAAGAGAGGTAGAAGAAATCACTACTTAGAAGAAAACAAGACCAAAACACCTCCTTTTTCCCAAAAATAGGGGATCACACCAGTAAAAGGAATGAAATACAAGAAAACACAACGGTGAAATCCGCACATATACATGACTCTGGGTCGGGGAAAGCTTTGGGAACACAAAGGGAAACTGGAAGGGTCTAAAGAGGATAGAATATTATCTTATAAAAATTCCAGATCCAAAAATATGGGAGACAATTTAAAAATACTTAAATTTATGATTATGGGTTGAACACATGTCTTGGTGGTCTCAAAGGACTTAAATTGTTCAGATATAATTGGGATTTAATTTTCCCATCTAAAACTATGAAATAATCCTTAGAAATGGATAATTGTTGATAGGTTCTCATTTAACAAAGAAAAACACGTAACATGGGTGAAAGTGAAAAAACATGAAAACTGGGAATGACTCACCGATGATCTGACACTGATGCCATGTCATTGACACACTAGAATCAATGACCTAACACCGACACCCTGGCACTGACACCCTGGCACGGACGCCCTGGCACCGAATTCCTGGCACCAACGACCTGGCACCGTGGCTCGGACACTGACGCCCTAGTACCGATGCCCTGGAACTGACACCCTGTCATCAATGTTGACTCCCTTAACTCACTAATGCTGACACCTCTAACTCACTGATGCTGAAACCCATGAATCATTGATGTCAATGCCCCTGACTCACCGATGTAGACACCCCTAACTCACCATTTCCAATTCCCCTGACTCACCAATGCCGACACCCCTGACTTACGGATGCCGATGCCCCTGGCTAACTAATTTCGATGGTTCAAAATGGATTTTTTTACTCTTAGAATGAGTCACCAAAATCGCCTAGAACACCCCAAACACTGGTTTTTCATAGAGGAATGGCCCGGAGTGGTCTAGGTCATTATAATATTTATTAAAATTTTAATTTATAAAATGTGGATAATATAAAAATTAAAATTATAATTTTTTTATATTTTTATATTTAGTTAAAAAAATAATGATTGGTGTTATTATTGGGGATTCTTTTGTATTGAGTTTAATTGATGGAAAAAGTATGCAAGTTTTGATTTTTAATATGGGTTTTATATTCTTTTTTGTTAATTGTATGTAAGACATATATGTAAATATTTCATTCATAAATTTTGAATAGAAATGATGGTTCAATGTTATATTTGTATCCTAGTTTGGTTTTCTATATATTTCGGATCCTATTTATATATTCTATTCGGTTTTGTTTATATTGGGTTGTTGTATGAGTGTTGTTGGGCTGTAAATGGGTAGTAAATGATATGGCCTTTTTCATTGCTAAAAAAAGCACGGATAAAGGTCATTTTATTTTAGTATCACCTATATAGTAAGTTCTTTTTTGCACTGATAAATCCATTTTAGTATTTTTAATGGCCTCATTGGTTGTATTGGGTTGTTTAAACTATGGAATAATGTGGTGTCACAAAATATTTCATGACATTTTTTAGAGCCACTACTGATTTTTTAACAATGTTTTTTAATTGGAAGTTAAAAATAACCTATATTAAATTTAACATCAATTTTCATATTTTTAAATATTTTATTCAAATAATTAAATATATAATTTTTTTTACTTTTTACTTTTTATTATTTATTATTTATTATTTATTTAACTAATTATTTAGTTTATTAATATTATATATTATTATTATTTATCCTACTGTGTATGTATATATCATCCATGTCATGGAGAAATTTAGAGTAAATATGACTTGGATGAGATTTGAACCTCTCACATCTTAGATAATCTACAATGACTTTTACACTGTAGAAAACTCTTAATGTGGTGTGAATTAAAAATTAAATATATAAACACACACACACACACACACAAACACGCAAATAAATTTAAAGAAATAAGTATACATAAATAATAGTATTAAAGAATAAGAAAATAATAATTACTAATAAAAAAGAATACATAACAAACAAATAAACAAAAAATAATTAACTATTAATATTTAATAAAAATTAATTGATTAATAAATAATGAATAATATGTAATAAGTAATACATAATAAATAATATATAAAAAGTAATAAGTAATAAAAAATAAAAAGTAAATAATAAGGAAATAATTAATTAATAATAAATTATAATTTATAATTAATTATTAAATATCAAATAAATAAATAGATAATAATAAATATTAAATAAATAATAATAATATTCAAAATGAATAATGATTGAATAAAAAGTAAAAAGTGAAGAAAACAAACACTCAGAAAAAAAATAATGGGCATTTGATGTTTAATTATGATTTACAACTTATCCTATAATTAATTTATGTTTAAAATAATTATTAACTTATAAACATTTATAATTAATAATTAGTGTATATTAATAAATAAAAATAGAAAATAACAAATAATAAATGGTTATAAATAATAAATTATATATTATAAATTATAAATATTAATAATAAATAATTTTTTATCATTAAACATTGAATACTTTAATGCATTAATTTAGCAGTAGTTTATTTTAGACATTTCTATAAATTCATGATGGCTTTTAAAATTTTCCACTAAAAAATTAAAATTTAAACTTAAAAAAATAATATTTATCAGCAGTTGTTTGAAATCCCAATGATATAAAAACACATTTATCGATGGTTTTAAGATAAAATGCTAAAAATCGCCTCTGAATCTAATTTTACTTATAGTGTCTTCTTCCATTATAGCTTAGGAACACTTATTTGATTTGGAATCACAGTCATGGGCAACATTAAGACGATATGAAAAATCCAAAATCTTCTGAGATTATATTTTACTTTTATTTCATCATAGCTTCCTTATTATCTTATTTAATATTTTTAATAAATATGTGAACTTCAGTAGTATCATTCCCTCATTCATGTGTCAGAGGTGTTTCCTTCTTTAAATGTTAATCATTATCATGGATGCATCCCCACATCACATAATTTTAATTTTTCTCTTCAAATTTTATGGGTCACCATTGAATATCAATGGTTATCCCCACTTTTGTGGGTTTTGGTGGTTCTTATTCATTAAAATTTTTATTTCATTCAAAAAAATTCTTTATCTGAAATATTGTCTTTCCTTTCATCATTAATTATTTTGATGGGTCATTTAATTAAGTAGTAGATCCCTTTATTTTGGGTGAAAAGGGCTCTTCCAATTAAAAAATAATAATCTATTTTACTAAAATCAATCTGATTCACTACTTCTTCTCTTAGAACCTATTGAAATTCGATATTGCCTTCAGCACTATATTACTATTTATTTTATTCCACTATCTCATATATAAGATCCATTATGTTTTTCTCTTTTTCCTCTTTTAAATTTAGGAGTGATGTATTTTATTTGGATTATCAATTACTTAAATGTTATTCTTCCTCAAAGGGTATGACAGATACAAAACAAACATCTTTTTTATCATGCTCTTTAATCTCCACTAAGAATACACTTCTTCTACCATCTCTTATTCATCATAATTTTCTAACTAATTACCTACATCAAAATTTAAATGTATGTTATTTACAAGGAAATTTAAAATTTTTCAAATTTTGGACACATGGTCTTTCATATCATCATCTTCTATAATTTATTCCTCTTATTCATTGATTTCCTAATAAAGTTTCTCTGTAAACCTAAAAAAAACTTCCATTAAATTCTTTATGATTTATTCTCCATGGGTTATGAATTTTTGGATCTCAATGGTAGATATGATTTTCCAATATCCATCATGGTAGTCATGCTATTCAAGGGGTCATCTACATATCATATAGATAATTTTATAAAACTATTTATTCTGGGACTAATCACATCCATAAGAATATGAATCACCTCATCCTTATATGGTGACACATAATAGTTATTCAACATGAAACACATATTTTACACAACCATAGACACCAATCACATCAAATGTAAAAAAAACCCAAACATAAAACTAGTCAACTGAAATTGGAAGATAAGATAAATTTCTTAATAAATTGGTCTTGTGTTATTCACTAGTTTTATCATCGCCGACCACAGTTCCAAAAACATCACCATCCTCTAAGAACTATTACTTCCCCAAAGATGGAAGACGTTTATAAATTTATATTACATTCAAACTAATACTAATTATAATGTAAGATAGTAGTGGAAGTTTAGTGAGAGATCCATGAAGAATTGGAAATCATAGTGATTAATTCCAAAACAATTATCTCATAATGATCATGTTAGATTGATTCCAAAAAAATTAACTAAATTTAATTAAACAAGTAAAAAACAAAGGTAATTAAGAAATATAATTGAAATATGAAGTGAGGTGAACCAATTTCTATTGTACTTTTTCTGAAGGAGAAAATTGGTTTCACTCATGAAATGACCAAACATAGTTTTTTTGTGACCATTAAGTTTATGTAATAGTAACTTTCACAGTTCTTATCAGAAAAATCCTAACATCATGGCCCTCATTATCTAATAATACAAAATGAAGAGAATGTATTTATTTCAATGTAACTATAAATGAATAATCCCATTTATTATTCAGGGATTAATTATCTCTAATACACTATTTTTATTTCATTTTAAACACATTCGTTTAATGATTCAATAAAAATAAATTAAATTCTCATTCATAATTTTTTACTTATTAAATAAAATTATTCTATGAGAAAATATATAATTAACACATGATAACTAGAACATAGTTTTCTAAAACCACTATTCTTAAGGGGTTTAGTAAATAATTGTTTAGTGGTCACCAATATTGAATAAATCACCCAAAATTGGAGAGATGTTATAGCATATAAGACTTAGTGAAATCCATTTACTCAATTCTTCATACATGTATAGATGTGGTGTGAGGTAAACAAGGTTCAACATAAACCCTCTATAAGGAAATGCTTCACCAATGTCTCATTATCCATGGCATTGAAGCATCTTTTCATATGGCATGAAAATCATGGAAAATCCTAACAAACATCATGAACATGTAGTAGGACATGAATCAAACTATCAGAGTGAGACATCATTTCAAAAATTCTAGAAATGAACTTCTACCACACCATGACTTCTTGAACTATCCACACAAACACATTTTTCATCCACACAAAGTATGTCATAGTCTGAACTAAAAAAGAAATAACACAAACACAGTGTAGACATCCACCATCTCTATATGATGTGGTAAAATTTACTTTATCATAACATAAAAACATCATAAACATCCACAATCCCTAAAAGCCATGATTCATGGTCCATAAAAATAGTGTAATCCTATCATTTTTTTGTGTCATGCACCGCCTTCCATCCAATTCATTTTATCAGCTTCATGGAATTTATTTTAAATAATATCATCACATTGGACAGTGAGACATGAGTTTTTATCATCTTTATATATTCTCTATCTTTATTTAAAGTAGATATCCTCATAGTGGACACTCTAACCAAGCATTCTCAGCCATATTGGGATATCAGCATTGATATCTAGCCATTATAGTCTTACAAAGAGGTCGTGTGGTAGATTGTGATCATTAAAATGGTGTAGAGATTGAAGCTTCAACTCCATTGGTGAACTTCATTATGAGATTCATCAATATTGGATTGGAATGAATGATTCATAGAGAAACCCTAGAACACATGTTATTTAGAGGAACCGATATGTGTTTTTTATTATAAGTAAATGTGTCCCACACTAGAAGATAAAAGAGGTGTAACTGCATTATATATCAAGGGGTGTGAAAATATTCTAGTTATGTCAATATGGTTCCACCATATAATACAACCCCCATTAGTTCCACCACACATCAAATCTCACTCAAATCACATGTGAGTAAAATCCTATACTAGTTCTAGCTCACTGTACTCACATTCCTCCCAAGAAAGGTGTTTGTGTTAGGCTTGGTTGGATCCCCTCGTGTGATGATCCTATCTATGGGTGATTGGATAATGGTTGTTCCATCCTAAACTTCCAGAATTTTATAATCAAAATAATATTATGATATATATATATATAAAGGGAGGAAAATTATTATAAATAGACAGGGTGTGTGTAAACGTCAGATCTAGTTAACACGCCATAGTGTTCCCAAAAAATGAAAACACCACCTCAACCATCAGAATTTACACCAAACACCTTTTTGATGTGATCAATCCTTGTGAAACAACAAAAATACCAAAAAAAGGATCATTACATATAACCTTAGTAAATCCCTATTATGAATATCTTTGAACCAAAGGCTCTATGGTGATAATTTTGACTCTTCACCTCCTTTATTTCTGTATTTTTTCACGATTCATAATCAGCCCACTTCTTTTAGATATTTCATGATTTAATAATTATACAATATTATGATGTTTTTTATTAGAAAAAAATTATTTTCATGGGGAATCATGTTCCACACCAAAGATATCTTTCTTGATGAATCTATTTTTCCAAAAAAATTGATATAAACAATTTTCATCTAATTAAATAGTTTTTTTTCTCTATATACAATCTTTTTACATCCCCACCAATGTTCTTCATTTCATATAGAAAAATAAAAAATAATTATCTCTAATGATATTTATATTCACATTTATTAATTTTACAGTGATGTTTCTTGAAGTGTTTCATTTTTGTTATTTTTTCGAATGGTTCAAATTATAAAAATGACATATTATTAAATAAATATCATAATGTGAATTAATTTTGTATAGGGTATAATTTATGAAAATTTTATATTTTGGAAAATATCGATGTTTGGAGTGAATAAAGGTTGTAATTTCATATTGTATGATCATAATAGATAGATTATAGACTTTTTAATAGAGTGTAAAAACAGTGTGATTTCCCTCTTCTATAAATTACTAATTTTTCATAAGCATGAATCCACCCTCTCTTGTTTAAAAAAAACATCGATCCTATATTTTATGTCACATAGTTGAGACACATGGTTATTGATAACCTTGAAACATAG
This sequence comes from Viscum album, assembly GCA_963277665.1. Taxonomy (NCBI): domain Eukaryota; kingdom Viridiplantae; phylum Streptophyta; class Magnoliopsida; order Santalales; family Viscaceae; genus Viscum; species Viscum album. Next base: position 537,930 of record CAUJRU010000346.1, read on the forward strand.
AATATTTCTACAAAAACAAAATCTCTGGGTCCCAAACCATGCCTAGATGCACACAAAACCTTTCTTAAACGCTTAGAAATATTTATTAGATTAAAATAAGGGATTTAGACTAAAAATAAAAGGATCTATACCTTAATGAAAAATTAGGATCTTATAGGCATGAAATCCATATTTTTTAGGATTACTATGGATGAAATAGACTCATAAAATTAAATATATTTATTATTTGAATGAAAATAAAGCCTTATCACATTATTTTTCAAACTAATTAACTATTTTTACTTTTAAAAAGGTAATAAATTTTACAATGGTTGTGATTCATAATGAATAATAGAAAATGTTCTTATTTATAAAACATAGAAATCCTGATTTCAAATGTGGAATCTTTTTTAATGATTCAATTTCTAGATGTGGTAGAATATATTTTAAAATAATAATGAAAAATGATAAAAAATTATTTTTTTAGAAAAATTCATTTTTTATGTATACAAATGATTTTTTACCAAATTTAACCATAATATATATATCAGTTTGGGATAATCAACCATAATTTGAAAACCATGGTGTGTATTTCATTGAAATCATACTATCTCACTAATAATTATCTTCAAAAATTTACATGTTTTGAAAAAACTACAATATATCCTAGTAAACCACTACATGCCATTCCTAAGTCTCATTGTACCTAAATTTGAAAACATGAACTATTCCTTATAATTATGTCACAGATCATAAATTTAATCAATAAAACTCATTGATATACAACCCCTATTATAATAGTATCCCAAAAAACATATGTATCGAAACCACCAAATGATCTATGGAATTTTTTCATAAAACAAGTTGAAGAATCCAAAATAGAAACATAATTTTACTCATCATGATTACCAATCATTCCTCCAATAATATAACTCAAAAAACCATTATAAATTCATGATCTAACCTATTAATTATTGTTGAAGGAAAACCATAATTTAATGAAGAGGAAACCTTAATGTAGTTTCTCTTATAAATTCATATTTCAATTAATCTCCCACAATTTACCATCAAAATTAATGCTTGTCATTCAAAACCATTTAAATTCACAAACTAATAGAGTAGATATTTCATAGTGAAGTAGGATTAAAAAAATTAAATATTTTATAAGATAATTTCTATTCAAAAACACGATGGGAGACTCTAAATAGTTCAAATATTTTACAATGTTTTATAGAGGTATCCAAATATTTCTTGATAACTAACAAAAGTAAATTTTTAAAGATGGGTGGTTATTTCTAGCACCTCTTTGTTAAAAAATTAGTATTTATAGAAAGTATTACATCATAACCTTTTATGAATATCAAAACAATTTTATGATAGAGTATTTTTTTTACAATGATAAATGTTCTATTTACTAATAATCTTATTGTTTAATGTTTATTTCTTTATCAATTGGAAATATTTAATATATAAATTTAGAAACAATTATTATAAAATTATGTTTATATAATTTCATACATTCTAATTCAATAAATCGAAAAAAATATTCTACCACTATAATATGAAACTATAAAAAAATAAAAAAATTAATATTATATAATATATATATATATATAAAATGATAGGAATATATTCCATGACATAAAAAAGATTATAAAGTAAAATAAAATTCATTTTAACAATTTAAAAATGTTAAATCACATAAATTAATTAATTTATTCTTATTATATCTATATATAACAATAAATATTCCATATTTAGGTAGTAAAAATAAATGTACTATTTATTCGGAAGGATTATACATGTATTATAATTTAAGTGTTTAATTCAGAAAAACAAGAAGCATTAGTCCTAATTTAAACTTACTACAATCATTTATGAACAAAAAAATCAATATAATTATATCCATTAGATATGATAATTTATACTATTTACAAAATAGTGTTGTTGAAAAACATTATGATGAATATAAATATTCTCATATCTTTTCTATACCCACAACTACAAAGAAAAATAGTGTTGTAGAAAAGTAAAATAGAAAATTAATGTTTATAATCAAATGTATGAAATTTTAATATTATCTTCAAATATAATTATAGAAAGAAACATTCAACACATTTTTTATTATTGGTGTAATTATGTACTCAATGACTATGTAAGTACCTTATGAGTTATATAATGACATGAAAAGTTCATGATGGCAAATTCATGAGTTTCATTATAATGTATTAATTTCAAATATCAATGATAATATAGATATGTTTGAAATAATTTAAATTTTGATGTCTTTATTATTTACTTTATTAGAGGTGTATCTAATAGATTTTATAAAATAATAGAAATACATGTTGTAGAGATATTTCATAATATATTTTTTGAGAAAAAGATTTTCTCTTATGTTTTTTAACGTATCTCTTTGGTGACATTAAGGAATTGAACATTAATATAGTACACAATATTTTAAAACTAGAAATTAAATTACATGATTTAGAAGAACAACCATCATCTCATTTACCATGAAATTGGAAAATCCATTTGGACTACCTCGTAGAGGACTTGATAGGTGATATAAATATAGAAAATAAAATAATATTTCCAGTTAGAGATGATTGTGAAAAATTGCTATATAACCATTAGAAGGAAAGTGAAATAATGATAAATAATTAGAAGTGATAAATTTTTTATTTTCTATATAAGAAAGAATTTATTATTTCTTTATAAATAATGTCATAGGGATTATTAAAAAACTTATGATTTTTGTGTTATAAGAACTAAATTATTCTATACACTTAAATTTTATTTAACACAGAAGATCCTTAAAAATAAGACAACATAATAATCTAATATATATAACTAGGAGAACATTATATATTAACGTTAAAATTATATCATAACTGAAAAACTATTTGGAAAAAGTATGAAATGAAAATTTATAACACATATTAATTTCATATTGTCTAAAATAGAAGAAATAAGTTTTCCATTTAATGGTTTTATAATGGGATATTTTTTTATAAAATAAGCACATGGTTATGAAATTTATAATTTTCCAAATAATTCATTAAAATTAGAAATATATTTATTTGGAATAAAATTGGAACCAAAAAATTTTTAGGAACATTTTTAAATTTTTTTTCCAATATCACTCTCAAAAAGGTTTATTATACTAGATACTATTAATTTAATTAATTTCAATTTTGAGATTAACGGGGTCTGTTTCTATTGAAGAATTAATTTCTATTCCACCTAAATAAAACAATGTATGAATTTTTTTCAAATAACTAACAGTGAATTTAAAATATGTTCAATGGGTTAATTATAATATTTATTTGAATTTCAAACGTTATAATGAAATTTTATAAAATATAAAACATAAATGTAATATTATTAGGTGTTTGTTGAAAATTTTGGTAAATAAAAAATTAATATTTAAAGGTAGATGAATGATTTCTACTTCAAAATTAAATAACAGTGAGTCTAGAAATTCATTTAATAAATCTATTTACATATATACTTTTAAAGGCATCTTAATCATCACTTTCATAACATTAGATAAATTTTTAAATTTTATTCATAGTGATAAGTTTCAATAAAATACATACGATACGATACATGATTTTATAAATACATTTTAAATTATGTAAAATGATTTATTAATTTTAAAATATTTTATCATTGTCTCAAACACATTGATTTTATCTATTATAATAGAACATTTTCTAGTCGATGTAGATTTGGTAGGAATTGTAAAAAGGGAAAAATATCAATTTATATTAAAGATATTAGTTGAAATTTTATGTTTATGTCTAGGGATGATGTGGAATATAATGACCAGAAGATTTTTAATTGAAATTCCTTCTTGTTAAATAGGTAAAATCTTTAATAATAAAAGAATTTTTAGAAAATTTATTCACTACATAGGTTATTTTGAACCTTTATTTAGTTTTTCAAATTTTAAATATAGTTAGTCGATAAAACTATTGATAGCATATCCATTGTATATTGGCCATTGAGATTATTATAATAGGGGATATGAAAAATTGTATTTCACCAATACAAATAAAGAATTGACCTCAAAAAAAAGGATTGTAACCTATGAATCCCATTTATCAGAGTTTATGAGGGAGATAACATCATTGGGATTTTAAATTGACATATCCCACGAAAGGAATCAATAATTGAATAATGAGAGAAACTGTTAATGGGAGAATTTAATGCTCATTGAGATCACAAACCAAACTATGTTCACCAAACCACCACATGAATATCCCACCATCACACACGTTACCATTAGTGAATTAACAAGAGAAATAAAGGGATATGTATCTAGACCATAATAGTAATAATTTTTGTATTTTATTTATAGTTAAATAATGATAATATTTATCCCATTAATAATATTCATTTTTAAATTATTATATAATGTATTTGATATAAAATATATTAAAATATGATGAAACACAAATTATATTTAAATAAAATATATAGTTCTAATTAAAAAACTATTTTTTATGAATATAATATTTTAAAAAATATATTTATTTTTTAATAAAATATTACTATAAAATATAGTTAGATAAAAATAAATGATAATATACTTTTTTAAAGTCCAGAATAACATTACTAGGGGTTGAAAAATTTGTTATTATAAAAAAACCAGTATTTTTCAATAAGTGTGTATTTTTTGGTTAAAAGTATGAATAATCATACTTATAGAAATATCTAGATAAGGCTAATATTATTTTTCAAATCAAACCATTTAAATTATCAAAGTTTGATTTTTTCAAAATTTTATGAACCAGTCAAATATTCCGGTAAAAATTATATAGAGTATAAATATATGGTATGTATTATGACATAAAAATAACCTAAGGGTGGTTTAATAAATTTTATAAAGAGTAACAATGATGAAAATTATTTTTCAAATTTAACACAATGTGTTTCTTAATTTATTTTATTAATTTTATAAATCCTAAATAACTCTTTCAAAACCTATAATATATATTAATGTTTTAAAATCAATTATTCGTAAACATTACTCACTTACATATCAATAAGGGAATTATTTTGGTATATTTTGTTCATATACTTATATAAAATGAAAACAACACTTAATAGGTAGAAACCATGCACAAAACTCTAATGATGGACTGTGGTTTTAATTACTAAATCATATAGATACATTTATTTGGGAATTAATAAAACATTTCCATCTCTTCCATTATATAAACCCACCTAAACTCCCTTTAATCTCCACATAAAACTTGTAGTTCATGAATTTAATCATCCCTTCCCTCTATAGATCCCTCCCATGGTTCACACATGATCTTAATAATCTCCTCCCAGTATTTTAGAAGCACCATCTCAAGTTAACTTAATATGTCATTCACCTATTTATTAAATAACCCTCTTTATCTCATGACTTTTGATTTATAGTTGTTCAATTTTGGATATGTTCTTACACATCTCTCTTAAAATTTTTAGGATTCTCACGTAATGATATGCCCATTTCTCTCTCATTTATCCCTTCTATAAACATTTATTTATACTCATTTTCTATCAAAATTATCCTATTATTTTAAATGACAATCATTTGTTTAGTGAATAATCAGATCTATTTTCTCCAAGGGTATTCACTTAGTTGAACCTGAGATTAATTTACTGGTTATTTACATGTATTTGACCTCAATCCTTAATTTTTGGGGTTAAAATTAATGAAATGAATCCTTATGTTGTATGATCTATGTGGAACCCTTTTTCATGTACATGATTGGAACATAAAGGGTGGGATCATTATTATATATCCCTCCAATGAATTGGGTAATTTTTTTATCTCATGATATTCCCTGTATAGTTCATTAGAGGTTATCATAAGCTCACTAGGTTATGTTTTCTTTGTGTTCGACATAGATTTATGTTTATGATGTCATGTTTTATGCTGTTTCTACATTCCTTTTTTATTATATGTTATCATGTTATATCATGCCTCATTGTTCATGATTATGATTCATACACCTCTTATGTTACTATGATATACCTCTTGTATCACATATAATAATTTAACTCAAGTTATTATTTCTATATTCCCTTACTGGAATTTATAGCTCACCCCTTTCTTATGTATATATGTTGGTCATACTATGAAATTTTAGAAGATCCATGGAATATAAGGGAATGTTTTGGAGTTTTCAAATAATTATGTTGTACCCATGTTTAAGGTTCATTTTCTATGTTCCTAATTTCCCAAATACACTTGGACTCATTATCTTATTGATCTGTATTACATTTACCTTTATATAAAAAATCTTGAATTAATGTGAAATAAAATATGGGTTTTCATAATTTCTATTATAAAATATTCTATTTATTTTTGGGGATCACTGTTATAAAACTCATGTGTAATCATTATGGATAATACTAAACATAGTAAAACATCTCTAAATTTTTGTAAAGTATAAATTAATTTGTTTATGTGAAAATAAATCCCTCTTAAAATATTACAAGTTTATGTGGCTCTAAAATAGTTGTACCTAGGGGTAATAACCCTAAAAATAATGTATTGAGATGGACTTGATCATCACCTGGCACTTGCAATTGGCCCTTTCTACACACATGGTTTAAAAATTTCCAATGGATATCCTTTATTAAATTTATAGCCTCTTTATGAACCATTATTATTTAAACAAAACTTCCCTCATATTTTATTTTAGTAAATATATCATGGATAATGTAGATTGAAACCAATAAATTCATAGGTTAAATAATATATATCATTATGAGTTTCCCTTTAAATGTTAATGGATTCACATTTATGTCTTTAATAGTTAGAAAACTCTCACCCCTAATTTTATATTTATTTCTATTCAATATATGGAAATAGAAGGAACTGATTTGAAATACAATGTGAGGGAAAATGTGATGAATTCTCAAATGAAATTCCTAACCTGATGGGAGAAAGAATAATTAAATTATTGAAAATAACTTCTCAATTGACTCATTTTTTTAATAGGAAAAAATTGATAGGAACACCCAATTCCCCCTAAGAACTATCAAGTTGCAATAGAGACCTTTATGTGATAAAGGCCTCCTACATTAAGTGGATCTTATGAACCCTTAATCATAGAGAATTAGATCAGCTCAATTGAAATGATCACATCCATTCCTCAATGCTCCATGAAATATAAGGTCATGTTTGATGTTTATAATATCTAGGGAGAAGCTTATAAATGTTAAAAATTGGTTATAAAATAAAAAACCAAGGAAGAGATCGAAGTGATTGAGTGGAATAATGTTCATAAATCTTTTTTTGAAAAAAATATTTTCCTCACACACTATGAATTAAGAGAATATGGAGTTACTTAGCATTAAGAAAAAGGATAAAAAATCAATTAAATTATAAGAGAAAAACATCATAATACATTCACAATATGCATAAATCTTTTTCAATACACCTGAAAGTAAATCTAAAAGGTACCATGATCAGCTTAATGTGAGTATACTAAAAATCATTCGTAATTTGTGACTTTGATAGATATGAGAAAATTGTTTGATATGCTCTCAATGTCACAATGGGGACTGGGGAACCTCATAGGTCTCATGGGTTAGTAGATAAGAAATGGAGAATGGGATATAATCTAGGTTGCGTGATGGAGAGAACCGATGGTGGAATGAAATTGAAACATCCCACATGATAAAACTTTAGCAAGAACCATCCTGAAATATGCCTAAAGTGGAAAATAAAATGCATTATTTGTGAAAAGGAAGGGCACCTGGTTATTTATTATTGTTATGAGAATCCAACTAATGTGATGGAATAATGTAATGGTCCACTCATCCCTCATCCTATCATTAAATGTTACAACTAATACGAACACATAGACATTGAGAATCAATTCCAAGATCCAAGGTTTTTGATGATATCAAATGACAAAAACCTATAAAACCATGAGAGAATGGGTAATATTATGCCATCATAACAATTAAGTTTGATCCTAGTGATGCATTAGTGATAGGTATAGTAGTTATTAAATCAATAATAGTAAACATACTTATAAATTATGGTTCTATGAATTATTTCATATTACACAATTTTATTAGAACTATTTTCCACCTCAAAACAAGGATGTCGTGTTATTGGTGAAGATGAAAAATTTGTCATATATTATATGCCAAGAATATAAGTCATCCCATACAAATTTTTTTGGGTTGGATTTCTTAGAAATACTTGTGTTAATCCATTTAGTTGAATTTAATGTTATTCTATGTATAGATCAGCTTTCCTTATATAGATCCAACATAATTTTCCAAGAGAAGGAAACCAACCACTGAATTGTGAATCATCTTTTGATTCTATACAAGTGAAAATATGAGGTTTCGTATACCTTTGTATAATATTATAAATCATGTATATTATTTCATTTTGTGAAATAATATCTTTCTAAAATGATTTAATCTACTTAGAATACCATCCTTGAAAACATTACAATTATAAGAGATTTCTTAGATGTGTTTCCTGATGAATTTCATAGTTTAACTCTTAGTTAAGAAGTTGAGTTCTTAATCAAACTTATACCTATTTATTTTACAATATCCAATACTACATATAAAATGGTTTTTGTTTAACTTGAGGATATGAAGGAACAATTACAAGAAACTCTTAATAAAGGCTTTATTTTCCCAAGTACATCAATATAGGGTGCAGCAGTTCTCTTAGTTAAAAGGAATAATGGAAAAATAAACCTCAATATTGATTAGAATGAGCTTAAAAATATTATGATATGCAACAGGTATCCTATTCGACAAATTTATTAATTTTTTGATCATCTAGGTGGAGCCCAATACCTCTTTAAAGTGGAACTTTCATTATGTTTTTATCGAGTAAAGGTGAATATAGAGGATATCCCATTGCATAATTTTTTATATAATTTGTACATAATACGAGTTCATATTACTTCTATTTGGAGTCAGTAATACTCCATAAACATTCATGGAACTAATTAATAGAGACTTTATTGATTACCTCAATTTATTTTTTCTAGTCTCTATATATGATATTCTAATTTACTCAAAAATAATGGAGGAACATGTGGAAAATTTAAATATTGTTCTAAAGGCCTTTTAGAATGAAAATTTATTTGAAATGTATTGTAAATATTAGTTTTTATGGATAGTGTAACTTTCATGGGGAATTTTATCACACGTAATGGGCATCTTTTGAAAACTCAAAAGAAAATATATTTGAAGGATGACCCCGAACAATATCTATGATGAAAAATATAGTTTCCATAGATTACCTGTGTACTATCTTTGATTTGTGGGAAACCACTCACAATTTCCAAACACACTAACCTTGACAAATTATAAGGGTTTCCATTTCTTCTGGACTAATGAATTTGGAAAATTTTTAATGATCTAAATAAAATGATAATAAATACACTTATTCTCACATTACCCACTCGTGGGGAAGTATTTATGATCTTTAGTGTTGCATCCAAAATGCCTTGGGTTTTGTACAAATGCAAGATAAACATTGATACCCTATTCTTCCAAAAAAATAATGATACATGATTAGAACAAACCAATGCGTGATCTATAATTTTTAGAATTGTTATTGGCATTTTGATCTGGTGGTGTAATCTCTATGGATAAAAGTGTGATATATAAACAGATTATGGAACAATTAATTATATATTCAAATAGAAATATATTAATATTCCCCAAATATATTGGTTACAGATGATCAAGAAATATTATTATATAATCCATTACTTTCATGGTAAGGAAAAATAGTGGTATATTATTTAAGTAGAAAAGATCCTGAAACCTTATCCATGATGGGGATTTAAATTTATCCAATCTTCATGGACATAAATAGGATGTATCTGTGAATAATTATTGGTACTTAATACTACATTTAACAAATAACTATTCAATAATATATTCTTTATAGAATAAAAGGTTCCTATTAAGATGACGAGTTTTATAGAATAATGTCGTAGATACTGTGGAATTAAACATTGATTAATATGTAGTTATATGTGTTGGCACCCAAAAATGTATCCCATAAAAATTTTAAGGGAATAGTGAAATTAAAGATGATGTACATGTATCATTCTACTCTATTCATCTTGGAAATACTAATATGTATAAATATTTGAAGAAAATATTTTGCTGGGATAACATCAAGAGGAAGATTGTGGAGGTTTTATCTCGATGCACGATTTTTAAAAAATTCATGGAAGAATGACCAAAGTCTAATGATATGAAATTTTTTTTACAATAAAAGTATGTAAATTGGAAAAATAACCATGGATTTCATTTTAGGACTCCCCGAAACACCTAACGGAATTAACACCATATGGGTGGTAGTGAATTCCCTTGTAAAATATGCACATTTCATTCATACTAAGAAAGATTTCTTTCCTGGCCAACTTTTTGAAGATATGCATAAGAGAAGTTGTAAAACTAGGGGAAGATACAATATCTATTATATCTAATTGACATATAAGGTTTATAATGATGTTTTATAGAAGGCTTCAGTAATAATTGGATACATAATATATCTTTAGTACTACTGAACATCCTTAAATGGATAGTCAGTCTATGAGGACCATTCAATCTTTGAAGGATATCTTGAGACCTTGTTAAATGGATTTCCCTACATGTTGGGACTAACACCTTCACCAAGTAGAATTATAATTTAACAAAACATTCCAATCTAAAATTAAAATTGAATCCGATTAGGCTCTTTATGGGAAGTGGTGTTGGACTACGACATGTTGGGATGAAGTTGGAGATGCAAATATGAGGGTACTTGATATTATCAATGAAATGACACAAAAGTTTTAACCTATTAATCATTATTTTAAATCTTACACAATTTGACATAAAATCTATGAATATAATCTCCAATGGAACCTAAAGTTTGATTCTATAGATAAATATTACCTTTATATATCATTGTGGAAGTAAATCTTGAGGTTTGGGAAAGAAGGGAAACATTATTCCAAGATATATTGGTCCCTTTGAGATTCTTGATTGCATCGGAAAAGTGTCATATTTAATAGAACTATCACATAACCTATCTTAAGTATATGATGTGTTGTATGTATCCCTGTTGATAGAGTACATACCAGACCACTTCCATGTACTAAATTCATGGGATGTACCATTAGGGAATGATATTTCATATGAGGAGTATTATATGAAGATATTATATAATAGAGAAAAAATTATATGAAACAAGACAAATCTTTTGGTCAAAGTGTTATGGAAGAACAACACGTTTGAGGAAGAAACATGGAAACCAAAATATATGGTGAAATAGAAGTACCCTCATCTATTTTAGTGTGAGAATTAAATTTTATTGGTTAATTTCTTGAATCTAGGAACAATGTAATGACATTAACATTTATATATGATATTACTTTTTTTAATTTTGTAAATTCGTTATTAAGAATTGAATTTCTATAATGTACATGCACTAGAATGGTTATTTTGGATACTTATATGGTATGTTAAATTTAAAATTCCATAAATCTTAATAATAATTGAAAATATAAACATTTTATAGTGACCATTGAGATTAGGGAATTAATGGTTATGATAAAGTCCATTTCCAAAATATAAATGAAGTAATAGTGTCAACTAGTATGATCAAACACTATGAAGCACATTTATCAAAGTATTCAAGGGATATAAAATAAAAGGGAATTTCTCTTGACCAAGCCCATGTTGAGATTCAAAAATTTAATCATGACTGAAAGCATTTATGGGTGAAGATCAATCTCATCGAGATAGAAACCTAGACCATGTTTTATGAACCACCTAATTAAAATATCACCGTCTGACACATTACCCTTACGGAATTCAATGTTATAATAAATGATTATGTATTATGTCCCTAATAGATTGAATTTTTTACATTTTATTTACAATAAAACAATTAATCTATCTATCCATTTCTAATATCACTTTTTAAATGACTAAATATTGATTTTGATAAAAATATATTTGGATACGATGAAACTGAAATTGTATTTAAGAAAAATATATATATCAATCAAGACACTGTTTTTGAGGAGTTTAAGAATTTTTTTAATAAATTATATTTCAATAGAATATTATTATTAAATAATATTTATTAAATATAAATGATAATGTAATTTTATGAAATCATGGTAAATTTTTATAAGGGTTAGAGATGTGTTTTTTAAACATTGAATTTTCCAATTAATGGAGAAATTAGATTAAAAAATATAAATTATTATATTCATAATTTTTTTTTAAAAAATAATTTTATTTTTGAAATCATCACATCAATATTTTCTATTGGTTAAATTTTTATTATTTTTGGAGATAGTCAAATTTTTGGTTAAACATTAAATGGGCTATAATTATAAAATATGTATTGTGAAATCATAGAAGAAAAAAAGTGATGTAATAAATACTATAATTTTTATCCATGACCAAAATTTTGTATCCAGTTTAAAATAATATATTATTTACTTTTTTTAATTAATTTTATAACCCGTTATTGAATCCTCCATAACCAAAATTATATTTAATATTTTCAAAATCAATTTCTTTATAAACATGAATCACTTCCACATCATCGTGGGGATTATTTTAATGTGTTATGTTATTAGAATTATAAAATAATTAAAACAAATTATATTTTTAGATACCATGGTCAAATACCATGGTATGATTTTTGGTTTTGATTACATTATCATATAGAGTCCAAAACCTATGTTTGGAAATTAATAAAGAATTCTATTCTCTTTTTACATATAAACCCACCAAACCTATGTTCTCTATTCACTAAAAACTCAATGATAGTGAATTTACTCTAACATTTCATCACTATATCCCTCCCAATGTTCCTCTGTCTCTTAAAAATCCCCTCATTGTCTTTTTTAATATCTCTCTCAAGGTAAGGTATCACCTACTTATCGTGTTTATTCAAGCACCTTTTTTATGTGATGAATTCTGATTTCCATTTGATCATGTTAGGATTTGTCTTTACTCATAAATATTTATATCCTTATGATTAAAAAGTAATGATAAACTCCTTTCACACTCATTCACCCCTTCAATAAACTTTTATGTATTCCCGTTATGCTGCCAAAATTATCCTTTGATTTTTTCATGCCAAACATTTAAATAGTGAATACGAATCTCTATTTCCACCCATGGGTAATCACCAATTTCTACCTACCCATCAATTATTTGTGGTTTACATGTATGTAACCCAAAATCCTTATATTTTGGTTAAAATTGATTAAAGTCATGCTTATATTTTATATTCTATGTGTCACACTTATTAATGTACATGAAATGTAAATGAATGATGGGACTGAAATTATATAGCCATCTAATGCATTAGGAAAAGTTTTTATCACTTTAGAGGACATGTATGGTTCATAGATGGTTTTTCTAAACACTCCATGTTATGTTTTCTTATCATTTATACTTGAATTATGTTTATTAAGTCAGGTCATATGTTTCCGCCACATTCTTATATTTCATTTTTGTTACCATGTTTTATCATTCCTCATTGTTAAGGATTATGATTATCACCCCACTTATGTTACCTTGATATTCCACATGGATCACTTGTACTACTTTACCTTATGATGTTTTTATTCCCTTTATGGGATTCATATCTCTTCCCTTTGGCATGTACATCCATAGGTTATCCTACAGAATTTCATAAGATCTTTGGAACATAAAGGTCGGTTTGGTAGTTTTTAAATAATAATGGTGCACCCATTTTTCAAGTTCATGTTCTATGTACATGATTCCCAAAAGGCACTATGCCTCGTGATTCTCTAGGGTTGTATTAAATGAATCCTTTTTAATATATAATTAATTATGGTGTAATAAAATATATGGGTGGCATATGGATTATATGTTCATAGTAAGTTATGGCTATGAAATTATTTGGATAAAAGTGACCCTTATAGAAATTGGGTATACTCGATAAATAATATTATTATATGTGATCATTTTTTTTTATTTTACCAATGTATGAAAGTTATATAAATGATTATAGAATAAAATATAATGATTTCAAGCATAATTTTATTGATATTTTTCATAATGGATATATATTATTTTCAATTTCACTAACTGAATCATAATTAGTAGATATATTCACTAAAACTTTGTAAGATAACACGGTTTAAAATATACATATGAATTTATTGTTTTAAACCAATTGGAGGTGGTAACGAATGTGGTGTAAAAATATAAACATGTGGGTTTCATAGAAAATTTTCTTCTTAAAGACTATTATCCTCTATTTTTGGGTTGATAAAAAACATTCATAATGAATATTTTATAGATAATTAATTATATAATGTATTCACATTGAGCTACAAATAATTATTTGATATATGTTTTGAATAGGAGTATATATTTTTAAATCATAGATAATTTATAGTTTTAATCTTTGAAATACAATTTCATAATAATATTTTAAAATTTTCTCTAATAATTGTTTGGAATTGATATATATTGATAAAATTCCATACTCATTGTGAAAAAATTTCATTTTAGATCATCACTATAAAATACCATGTTTGAGAGGAAAAAATTGACCATAAATTCCATTATAGACTAGACTCATCAACATAAATACCACCTTAATATTTTTTCGAAAAAAATATTGAGTTGAAATTTTTAAAAATTTAAGTGGAATCCACGAAAAGAATTTAACACTCATATAAAGATATATTGTTCACTAAGAATGTAAGTAAACCATTCATTACAAATTATATTAAAATATGTTATCATATTTTCTCATTAACACTACTGACTATTTATAACCCTATCCTCTCGTACACTCTCTAAATTTGAATTTTCCACTATTGGATTAGTTTTTTAATGGATTTTGATATTTATATATAATAAGTGGTTCTGTATATTTTTTTAACCATTACTGGTGGGAAATAATTAATGTAAGTATCCATACCATGATATTCTCCTCCTATTCTTCTCTAATTTAATATTTTTTTACTGAAATTACATTCCATCTATATTCGATATTTATCATATTTCTTTAATTTTTCATGTTAAATTTTTATATAAATTTTTAAGAATTTATAATTTTATACAGAATTGGTTTCCACCTATTCGACACTTATATCTTGATAAACATATATATAATAACCCCACCCACTATGGAAGCATTTATTTGTATGAATTGATATGTTTTCGATATTATTAAAAAAAATTTAATTAAAATATAAAATGTATTTTTTTAATTATGTTATCTATATTAATTTCTTTCTTAGTTCATCATGAATTTATGTAATTATTATGTAGCATTTGAGGACATATATATTGTGTAAATTTTGAAATAACTATATTAATAGGGAAAACAAAACAGCTGAAGATCAATTTATATAGTTTAAATCTTATCCTAAAAGTTAAGTAATTATAAATTATAGTATGTAGATGATTATTGAATTGTTAACTGACTATAATATATCTTTTCATTGATAATTTGAGAAGGGATCAATAATTTCTCATCCTGAAGTAAACATAGGGTTTAAATGTTCCCATTTCTTATAGCCATGTTTGTTTCCATTGAGTTGGGAATATATGAAAAATATGGAATTATATTTTAATAAAATAATAATTTTAGTAAAAATAATGAAAAAATGGAAATGGTGGTATAGATCAGTTACTCAATAATATTCAGTAGTCTTCCAATATTTATTTTACTTTTTTTCTCTTAAACCCTTCAAATAAAAATCCCATAATTTTCATCATTAGCATTATTTTATTATAACCAATAATATAAATATTAAAAGACTTTATAATTGAGAAAATATCCTAGATCATATACTCTATATCACTTATTAAAAATAAACCATCATATAAGAAGAATCATGGAATCAATTATCAAATTTTATACTTTTACTGGGAACACATATATTTTCTTAACAAGATATAGGCATTTTATTTATTATTCTTTTATTTTATAAACATCACTTACTTTATTATTTCAATAATTCTATCAATATCCCATTTTCTCTCCTTCGTCAACTTATTTCATCACTCCTTTTCCCTTTTTTATTATATGTTTCTCAATTTTTAATTTTAATTCATTCCTATTAATTTTTCCCAGACCACTTTTAACATCATTTATAAGGATATTTTAGACCAATTTTTAATATTAGTTATTTAATTTTGATATAATCATGTCCCAATGTTAATTTAGATCTATACCTTAAGGAGAAACGGAACATTTTAGGTTGAATTAGATAATATCAAACAATGAGATATTCCATGATTTTTTCAATTGAGAATATATTCAATTCTATGAATTTTGAAATTTCTAGCACATAAAAATTCTACTCAAACTGATTATGATATTACTATGAGAGATTGTACCACCACATAAGGGAACGAATCAATGGTTTCTGAAAATCAAACTCTCAATTGATCATATTATTATCACTAGATAGTGTGATTAGATATTGATGGTGATGATGTGATGAGAAGATATAGGGAGAGAAGTAATACACATGCCACAATCAAGATTAAAGGGCTCACTAAACCTTTTAAAAATAGTTATTCGATGTTGAAAAATAGTTTTGATCACACTATTCATGATCTTTTATGGATATGAATATAAATAATGAATTGATCACATAGATGGACATATATTATATTATAGTAAATGATTATTCACACTAACAAGTCAATCAATGTTCTGTTCCTATGTTCTCAACTACCAATATAATTTAGATCATGTATGCACTCTATATTTTATCTTTAGTACTTTTCCAAAGTCTCCTAGAATGGGTGGGATATTTTCTAAGATATTTTTATATTTTTTATTGGAACCCATATTTTAATGATCAAAAAATCATATTTCACATGATACTAACAACTTTTATGTTTTATTAATTAATTTTATAACATAAGGTAGATTGGAATGAAATTTGGCAATGTGTTGGAAACAGACACCACCATACGTGAGTCTTCATTGAGGATGGGTCACCGCTAAGGATGACTCACTTTCAAGATAAAAATATATATAATTATGGGAGAGACCCACCATTAGAAATGGGTCACCATCAAAATGTATTTTGGAAAATGTAGGGGAAATAGTCACTGCCAAGGGATGACTCACCACTGAACTAAGAAATTTGGAAAAATTATTGGAAACACCTATCATTCAAGACAAGTCAATGCTATAATGAATATCTTACATGGGGTCAAAAAGACCTATCTTTAGAGATATGTCACTGTTGATGATGACCTACCATTGTAATAGAAATTTGAGAATGTTTTCAAATGAAATACTACCAAGAAGAATCATTGTTGGCTAGACTCACACCAACACGAGTCACCTCCTTAGCTATATCATCATTCAAAAGATCCACTACCATTGTTTATATTGATTTTTTATAAATTATTTCTAATATTTATATGATCTAACATAATTTAGAGACCTATTTTAAAGATAATTATTGAAAAATTATTGAAAAGATTAATTAAATTATGCTTCATCCGTCTAGTACGAGGAGTAGAGAATCAAAATGATTCTCCTTTCATGCTGCTGTAAAAGAAAGTAGTATACTCCTAGATGTAGTGAAACATAATACATTGAATATATATATAACACAATAAGGAGAGATATATACATGCAAATGTGAATTGATCTGCAAATGTATTTAATAACCTAACGATAACAACTTTCTAAGATTAAATAAGATATATCTTTTCTACACACGTCTTTGAGAAAGAGGAGCTCATAGAAAATTATATTCCAATTGAAATTCAAAAAAAAATTCACGACACTCGCTTTTAAAGAAATTTTTAAAATATCAATTAAAACTTATACTCAAGCTACATCCAAGAATTCATGTTCTTCATAGAACATAAAAAAGAGAAAAAATGTCTTATTTACATCATTTATTTCATATGTTCATTTATTTTCTTTACATTATGAGAAATCTGTGTTTCACTCTATATTTTAATAACACAAATTTTCAAATGTACATTAACTAGAAGATACTCTATATCTTCCCAAAATCATTTACATTGTTTTTTTCACATATAGTGGTATAGGTATAATGGTTTCTTATATTTGTTTTCTTCCAACGGTTATTAAAAAAGTTTTCTTACATGGTCTGGACTACTAGTCTAATTTTTTTTACAAGATTCAGTTTATGGATCAAACATTATTTTATTTAATTTTCTTAGAAATAGGTTATTTCCAAGTGGAGAATATATTTTATGGGCTTGAGACTAATAACTTTTTTTTCTAACACTATTTTTTTTATATATATTCTTGAAACTATATATTTTTTAAACTAATAATTCCACTATAATGATATTTTGTCTTAATTTTTGTTTATATATGTTTTTGGCTATGTAAGTTGATTTCAAATGATAAATTAATTTTCAAAATTATTTTATCTGATACATAATCATTCATTGAGAAATATTTTAAAAGATTAAAACTTATATTGATCTTTTATTCTATTTATCTGGGTTGTTTGAATCCTTTTGGGGGGTTACATTTAAACCTATTTTTGATATGAATGTTTATTGGTTACTAAATTTACCTCCCCCTTGAGATACTCACTCAAAAAAACATTTTGTATCAATGGTTTTTTAAAATATTTTCAACATTTATTTTAGTTTTTTTTAAATATCACATATTTTTATCCATTATAAATTTAGTTATTTAAATGGATAATAGTGAAGAAGGTTATTTATGAAAATTTTGGATAAATTATTTCAACAATGTTTCTGTATTTTTTTAAAAATAATCTTTTTGTTAAGAATGTTTTTGTTATGCCGGAATCTGATACATTCTATCTAAAGGAGTTCTATAATAATATTGAAATATGTTGAATGTTCAATCCCAAACCGAATGTGGGAGAGATGTTTTTTGTTTTCTAGACACATATTTATAGAATCATGTTTTTTAATGACCAGCATTAGAAGTAGAAAAAGTCAAAAAGGTGAAGTTGTTGACATGATGCTTCATCATACATAGAACCATTGGAATAATGTTTAATATTCATCAGAATTTATGTTTTTTTGAAAGTCAGATTTTATTGATTTCATGAATATTTTCTTTTCGATAATTAGAAAATTAAATTTTATAGAGTGGATGTATTAATGATGATGAAGATTATTTTTGAAGAATGTGAATTCAAAAGTTTGAAATTCTCAGACATTCAAAACAAGTCAAAAAATGATTTGTAGATCATGATGTTCTTATAAATCATGAAACATACTTATGATTAAATATTTTGTTAAAATAGAGGAATCATAATGATTGAATCAATTCCCATGATGATGAAAAATTATTCACTGGATTCAAAAAATATGGACACAGAACATCAAATCAAGAAGTCAGAATGTTTGAAGCTAATTCATTTTGAAGGAGTTCGAAGTTTCTATGTGAATTCATAGTTAAATAATTTCCATAATTATGGAAAAATAATTGTTGTGATATTTATATCATAATGTGAATTCTAGATCAATTATTATTTTATCACACTGATTCTAAGAACTAAATTCAATCGCATTGTAATGATCTAAGAAAGAATGAAAAAACCTAATGAGCTGAGAAATAAAGTAATATTATAATTAGGTGAGAAAGAAAGGAAGATCGTAGTGGGATAAAAAATAAAGAAATATCATAATGATCTGAGAAAGAAATATGGACCATAATGAGAAAATTAATAATGGAATATCGTAATGAGCTGAAGAAGAATGTAGATCATAATTAGATGAGAATGAAAGGAAGATCATAATGAGATGAGAAATAAATATGTTCATAATGAGTAGTGGAAGATTAAGTTTAAAAAGTTTCATTATAATGAAGAATATGAAGTTACATAAGATTACAGTAAATTTAGTTTATTCAATTTAGTGTAAATATCTACGAAATATTATAAGGTTTGAACAATTCGATGATGAAGTTTAAATGTGAGTGATTTTTGGGAGTTATAAAATTTAAGAATGCAGGTAATGTTTCCATGTTTCCTAATTTAGAATTTTTTTAAGTTTTCTATAAATATTTTTTCAGATAATTTTTCCAATTTATCTTTTACACAAACATATCAGTAGAAACGATGAAGAAATCAAGTGAATTCTTTTCCCAGACAGAGATGTCATGAGGAGGATTAGACAACTTGAAGTGTTTTTTCCGGATTAAGCAAGATCGTATTGATGGAATTATATTGAGTAAATTAGACTGAAGAAGATTAGATAGAGGTTTTTTCTAATTAGAGTTTGAGATATGTAGATTATATAACATATAATTTTATTGAATTCATCTTATTGAGAAAATTATATACCTCAAAATCGGACTAAAGATTTATACTAAGAGATCGGGGAGTAGTTTCAAAAAATTAATTATTCTTTTATTTGGATGAATTTTTTATATGAAATTATTGTAAAATTATAGGAGATAGTATAATCATTCCTATTAAGAGAGAGAATTCTTCTAATGGGAGTTTCAAAAAACTATATTCACTTATTCTTAATAGTAAATTTTCTCTTACCCATATATGGAAAGGATGTTGGTTCTCACACTGAGGCTGAATCTTGTAAATCTTATGTGTTATAATTTCTTTACTATTATTCCATTAATGAGATTTTGAGATGATAATATAGAAATATAGCTTAATATATTGTAGGGGTTATGTTTTTAATAAGTATCTAAACATTGAAAGGGGAATAACTAATTCACCCCCCCCCCCACTTCTCAGATGTTATTTGTTCCTTTGGACCATCAATGGGTATCAGATCTAGGGTTCCCTTTTTGAATCCTTATCATGGATAATTTCAATTATTTAAACAATAGAATAATAACTATATTTAATGGATTAAATTATTATAGATTGAAAAATAGGATTATTTTTTATCTCATATCACTTGGCCTAAAAGGTTTTTTCACTAGTACTTTTAGGTTTCCACTTATTTAGAAAGATTCCCCGATGTCCATTGTCGATAACGTAAATATAAAAGTTGATGGAAATGATAGAAATGTTATTGTTGTTTTTTATTAGAATTTTTTTTTCAAAAGGCGATGGGTGTCAAAACATTATTGTCTATGTGTGATAAGTTAGAATGTATTTTTAAAGGAAATACTAAATTGATGGAAGAAAGGCTAAAAAAAGAGTATTAAATATGAAAACATCAGAATAAAAGGTGAAGAAAATATTAATGAGTACTTAACCATGGTAAGTGATGTTTTCTATAACATTATAGGATCTAGAGATGTCCAGGAATATTCTACAATTCTGGAGAAACATATGAGAAACCGTCATGATAGATTTGATTCTAAAAGTTCCTACCTAGAAAATAAATAAGATTTTTCTCTTGATGAATTTCATAACTTTCTTGTTTCTTGTGAAATGTGGAAATATCCAACGGTTAAAAAGAAGATGAAATTTAAAATGGATTTGGATGTTATGAGAAAGATGAAAATAAAATATGATGAAGAATTTAATCATCGTGAGTCCAAAGATAAGGAATGTAATGAGTCCAAGGATATGATTATGTATATTATATTTAAAAAAATGGAGAGGTAGGAAACAATATTGAGGCAAACATACTCTCAGATGTTTTTAATGTGGTGTAATTGGAAACAATGATATGAATAACCCTAAGAATAATGTTATAGAAAATCAAGATTATTATGAGGAATCCCCCAGATGGAAGAAGTGAATCAAAAAATTTAATAAAGAAAAGTCATCCAAAAATATAATATAAGAGGATTACTGGAAAAAAATGTATGTTGATTAGAAATGTTAAATAGATCTCCACTTAAAAAAATTATTCTGAAGATGAATGATAAAAAAAATTATCACCTTCATTTAAAATGTTGAGAAGACAAAATATTCATCAGATAGTGAAGAAGGGGGTGAAGAATCTTATAGAGAGTATCAACTCAGAATAGAACATGTTTCTTTTCTTGAAAAAAACAATACTCTCGATAAAGAAATTAGAGTAATGAATAATGATTGGGAAGATGTTTTTTATGGAAGAAAAGATTTTGTAAATCTTGAGGAAAATGAATTTAGGAGACATTTAATTACAAAATTAGAATTACTGAACTAGGAAAATTGGTTGAAGATCTCAAAATGAAGTTAGATTCCAAGGTATAATAAGATAATAAGATTAAATAAATACTCCTTATGTATAAAATTACTCTGATTAAGATGAATGAAAACTTCAACAAAGCCTTATATGTAAAATAAAAGACTTCTAATGTTTTTGAGAAATCATAAATCAAGAATCAAATGAAATCATCACATATGAAAAATGATGTTTCATATGAGTTTTCTAACATTAATGGTTCAGTAAAAAGTGTTGGAAAATAATGGGTTGAAAAAGGGTGTGAGAAACATATTTCATATACAATGTTTGAAACCACACTAAAGAGAAAAAAATGGTCCATGGCCCTATATTGTTAAAGAAGAAATAACTTATCAACCATAACAATGTTTCCATAGAGAAAGGTATTACATCAATAGAAACTAGTATTTCATGAATATCACTAGTATTGTGTACTCTATGGGTACATGTATAACAATTTTTAGCACAACATATCATTTACCATAAAAAGTATTTAATAAATTGAAATAAATGGGAGAAGAATGATGAGTAACTATCCTATCCTATATGAAGTTGAAAAATTAAAATTTAACATGTTAAAAACATTTCAACAAAAAAATAAATTTCAATTTAGGAAATTTTTTTGATGATGTGATTAGGCTAGTTACCATGAAGAAATATGAATGACACTCCATTAAAAACATGTTTCTTATGACATAAATGAAAAAAAATCTAAAATGAATAATGTGGAGGAAAGATCTTCTTTTGTTGAGAAAAATTTGAAATAAAGTAAATGGAATAAACTATAGATACCTAATAATGGTTGTTTTTCACATATGATAGGTGATATAAAAATCCTGAAAAATCTTTATAGTCATTATGGAGGAGAATTTACCTTTTGTAATGATAGATCTATAAAAATAAAAGGAATTAGAATGGTTGAGATTGAAGTAGAAATGTAGATCTCTAAAGATGATTTCTTTGTCAAGGGGCTAAAACATAACATAATCAGTGTAATAAATCATTTTGATGATGTAAAAGAAGTTATTTTCAGAAAATATTCTTGTGTTATCCCATGTGTGAAAGATGGAAAATTTATTACAAAAGGGGAAATAACCAGTTGGAATCTTTTCCAAATAGCAAAATTTGATAACTCCTATTACTTCAGTGTTGATGATGAAAACAAATTATCGCATCAACGACATGGTCACCTTGGAAAAAAATGAAAAAAATATATAAAGATTATATTGTATACAATTTTCCATAATTGAAAAGAAGAGATTATGATCTTTGTATTACTTTAGAGAAATAAGGGTTTATATAAAGAAGTTGATAGTAGATAATAGTGCCAAATTCACCAGAAATTATTTTTAATATTATCTAACAAAACATGGTATCAAAAATCAATATTGTGCTCCCTGAAATCCAAAAAAAAGAGTATAATAAATAATGAATGGAATCTTGGTGAAAATTGGAATCAATATGGTACCATAATAAAAACATTCAATGTTTTATTGGATGGAAGCAGTTAATACTATTGTACACATTCAAAACAGATGTTTTTGGGGGCCAGAATCCAAAATGTCTTCTTATAAAATGTGGTATGATAAAAAACCATCATTGAAATATTTCATGGTTGTTATAATCCTATTTTTACATAAAATAATAAATTAGTATATGGGAATGTTTTATGAGAAATATAAGGAAGGAAATTTTATGGGTATGTCAAAAAATTGAAGAAGTTACGAATTATGGACCAAATGTTTGAAAAATTTGGTAGACTCTTATAATTTGAATGTTATTGAAAAACAAAATTCCTTTAAAAACTTTTTTAGAGTGTTTAGGAGTATAAACTATAGATTTAAAAAAATAATGAATGTATATCAAAATAACCTTATCAATATTAAAAAGAATCATGTGATGAGGATTGTTCATCTGGGAAGGAAACCTTGAAATTACCCACCTTACAAAAACATGTTGAATCTGAAGACATTATTGGGAATCAAAAAGCTCTATTTTAGACCCGAAAGAAGTTGAGATTTAAATACTAGACTTCACTTATCTCAAATGTTAAACCAGAATCTGTTTCAGAGGCTATTGAATACAAAGAATTTTCAGATTATATTAATGAAGAGTTGGTTCATATTGATGAAAATAAAAAATTGGAACTTATTACATGGACATAAAGTATAAATGTTATCAGAACAAAGTGTGTTTATAGAAACAGATTTCTAGATCATAGAGAAGTTTCAATAAATAATGAATGAGTTGGTTGTAAAGGCTATGCATAGGTGGAAGGAGTGGTATTTGATGAATCATTGTCATCTTCTACAAGGCTAGAAATTATTCGAATGTTTCTTAATTGGACTTCTCATTGGAATTTCTAACATTATTAGAAGGATATAAATTATTTTTTCTTAAATGGTGATATTGAAGAAGAAGTTTACATTTAACAACCATTTCAGTTTTCACCTGATGAGGATGAATATAAGGTTTGTAAATTGAAGAAATATTTAAATGGAATGAAACAATATCCACAATAATGGTATTCTAATCGTGATTGTTTAGTAAAAATGTTTATATTTTCAAAAGGAAAAGTTAATAGAAAATTATATGGGAAATATTTTGTCTTAAAAACTATAATTTTAATTATTTATGTAGATTAAATGTTTTTTTCTAGTGAGGAAGAAAAATATTCTAAATAATTTGATGAGGAAATGAAGAATAATTTTGAAATATCAATATTGGGAGAATTAAGCTTCATACATGGCTTACTAGTTCAACAAAAACAAAATTTCACTTTCCAATATCAAGATGGGTATGACTTTGAATTGTTACAAAATTTTGGCATGGAGGAATTTAAATAAGTTTCTACTCATATCTTAGTGGAGACGAAGATGAGTAAAAACACATCTGAAAAAAGATTGAATAAAAATGACTTTCTAAAGATGATTTGAAGTATACTTTACCTCACAACCTCAAGGAATAATATTTTTGATTTTATTACTTTTTGTTCCTGGTATCGAAGTAATATGAATGTATCACATATGTTGGAATTAAATAAGATTATGAGATATCTAAAATGAATAAATTTTAATTGGTTGTTATACAAAATAAATTGTGAGATCAAGTAAAAAGGTCCGGCTGATGCCAATTGGGATGAAGATTTTAATGATATAAAATAAACCTAAAGAGGAATAAATTTCACAGTTAAATGTAATGTGAGTTGGAATAGAGTGAAAAAAATATCATTAACTTTATGTAAAATTGAATATGAATATGTTGTTACTACTCAAGATTTTACTGAAATGTTGTGAATGAATGTTTTTCATGAATATGTGAAAGAAAAAGTTTCTAAACCATTGAAGATACATTGTGATAATCAAAGTGAATTTTATACTTCTAAAACTCTTTTCCAACATTCATGATCAAAATAGAGTGATATAAATTTTCACTTAATAAAAGGGAAAGTAGTTTCTAGAGATGTTTCTCTGGAATTCATTTCAATAAAGTATTATATTGTGGATATCATCATAAAAGAAATGTAAAAATAAAGTTTTTATGGATTTGAGGTTGCAACTACATGTTCATACTCCTTCCATGACATACTAAACCACTAAAGAAAGAGCCCCCACCATGATTTAGAATATGTTGACAATGGGGGAGAGATTTTTACAACTATTTTACTTTATAAATAATTTTTTACTTATATTTCTTATGGGAATCTATAGAAATGGTTATCATATAATGGGGGAGAGAAAAAGAAAAGTGGGAAGAAAGGAATGTTTATATTCATATATCTGAAAAAATTTCCTATCACCAAGGGATGGAATATTTTCAAAAAAAATACATTCTCCAATAGTGTGGTTTTCGGACACTCTCTTTTCAAAAAGGCCATATTTTGGTAAAATTAAAAAACATGAGTTTATTTAAAGAGGTTTAGTTGTGAAAAAATTATAAGTGATGAAAAATTTGTTCTTTTTTCAAGTAAATAAATTCAAAAGTTGATATTGATTAACCTTTTTGATAAATTCTTTTAACAAAGTCTTTTTATTTGTTGAAAATTAATCTTGTTTTATAAGAATTTTTTTTATTCGGGAATTATACCCAGTCCATAGTAATGATTTATGTATGAAATTTGATTGTTGTTGAATGTTGAAACCAAAAAATAAATGGGGAGAAAAGTTTTTTGTTTTCATGAAATAGGACTCAGTTTTTCAGACTAAGAAGTTCCATAAGAAAAAGAAGTTTTAAATATGAAGTTGTTGATCAAGTTCACCTTCAGACTCAAATTCATCAGTATAAAGTTCATGATTCCTCAAACAAGGAATTTTTTAGAAATTAATATATTTTTTTTATAGTAATTTTATATTTTCCATAACCAGATAAATAAATTTCTAAGAATAGTATTCATAATGATGCTAAATAGGTTTGTTAAAGAAATTATGGTTATGATTTAGAACTTTATGAAACATTCTAAACATGTCAGATGATGTTTTTTATCATGAAGTTATTATCAATCATGAAACATACACATGATAAAATATTTTGAAGAAATGGAGGGACCATAATTATTCTATCCGTTCTAGTTATCAAGAAAAACTATTCATAGGATTCAAGAAATTCACACATAGAAGTTCATATCTAGAAGTCAGAATGAGTGAATCTTATTAAGTTTGAAGAAGTTAAAATTTTCTATGTAGATTCATCATTGAATAAATTCCACCATTATAGAAAAATTATCATAATCTAATATACATCATAATGTAAATTCCTTCATAGTGTGGATTCCATCAGTCTGACTCTGAGATGGAAATTCAATCAGATTTTAATGTGCTGAGAAAGAAAGAATGATCGTAAAGAGAAGAGAAAGAATATAATATTGTAATGAGATGAGAAAGAAAGTTAGATCAAAATAAGATGATAAATAAAGGAATATCACAATGATATGAGAAAGAAATATATATCACAATGAGATATGAAATAAAATTAGTTTTAAATGAGATAAAGAATAAAGGAATTTCATAATGAGATGACAAATAATTCTAGATCGTAATGAGCTAAGAAAGAAAGTCAAATCATAGTTAGTATAGGAAGCTGAATATGAAAAAGATTCATCGTAATAATGTTGAGGAAATTACATTGAATTGAATAAAATATTTTTTATTAAATTATGCATAAAACTAAAATATATATATTATGTTTTGAATAAATCAAAGATATAGTTTATATATGAGTGATTTTTGGAGTTTCAGAATTTGAGGAAGCGAGGAATGTTTTTAGGTTTCTCACATCTATTTTTATGAGTCTCCAATAAATAGTATCTCAGATAAAATTTTAATTGTATCTTTTATATAAACCAACAATGATTAGTGTTGAAGAAATAAATTGATAGTTTTTTCTTGATATAGATCTCATGAGGAGGATCAGACCACTGAGTTATTATTTACTGAATTGAGAAAGAATATATTGTGAAGATCATATTGAGTTAATCGGACTAAGAAGATCAGACTGAGTTTTTTTATCGTCATAGTTTTAAAAGGGAAATTTATGTAATAGAGAATCATATTGACTTAATTGGATTGATAAAATTGGATCCTTATAAATCATACTGAGGATTCCGACAGAACAATTATGGATCAGTATCAACAAAGTAATTATTTTTGGTTTGGAAAATTATTTTATAATAAAATATTGTATACTAATATGATTCAGTATAGTATTTTATGTCATGATATAGAAGATTCCTAATGGGAGTTGTAAAAAGTTGTATTCA
Source organism: Viscum album (assembly GCA_963277665.1). NCBI lineage: Eukaryota > Viridiplantae > Streptophyta > Magnoliopsida > Santalales > Viscaceae > Viscum > Viscum album. The sequence goes on from CAUJRU010000346.1 coordinate 565,789, forward strand.
CTTATTCTTAATAGTAAATTTCCATAGACCCATGAGAGTAGTTGCGGTAAGGATGTAGGTTCCCACACTAAGGTAGTTTCTTCTAAATATTATGTTCTTTACTTTAATTCCTACTTTTTTAGGCATGGGTTCTTAATAATAGGATAAGGAAATATACGTTAATAAATTTTTGGGGTTATGTTTTCTAAAAGTATTAAAACATATAAAATTGAATAATTTATTCACCCCCCCCCCTCTATTATTATTCGATTATTTGGAACTTCAGTTATGTTTCCATAAAACCTCATTTATTTAATGGAAATAACTATGGTTATTGGAAAATAAAAATGAACATTTATATAGAATGTATGGGTTTTTAAATCTTGTATACTATAGAGGATAAATATGAAATACCTAAGACTTCTTGGAAAACTTGGGATGATTCATCTAAACATGCCTATAATAACAATTTCAATGATATGAATTCTCTTTATTGTTCCTTAGGTGGTGAATAATTTTATATAATATCCACTAGTAAAATTTCTTTTTAAAATTGGGATTCATTATATATTTCTAATGAATAAACTACTAATGATAAAGACTTGATATTTAAAACTTATTCACTTAAATATGACAGTTTTCAGACGAATCTTTATGAGTTGATTTATGATATGTATATTATGTACAATTAGATTGTGAACACAATGGGCTCCTTGGGAATCCAGTTTGGGAAAAAGATAAAATTACGCGACTATTGATATTTCTTCCATAGATATGGAGAGGGACATATATTTCAATAAGAGAATCATGTGGTATTAGGGAACTATCTTTCAAATATTTGATTGGGATGTCAATGATGTATAAGGAAGGTCTTAAATTCAACTATTAATATAATAATGAACCTAAGATAAAATCATTATAATTCATGTCTATTAAATCAAAATAGAAAGAAAAATAAAAGTTGATTGATAAAATATCTAGTGATGATGAGTCACTAACTAACAATGATATTGAGACATCCCATATGACCAGAAGGTTTAATAAATTTTACAATAAGAATGAATTATTCATGAAAAACAAGCTATAAGGGAATGTATTACAGTAGAATAAATTGATATAAAAGGATATAAAAATAGATGGAAACTCAAATGACATTATTTTCTATGAGTTTAAGAGAAAATGACATGTTATGGATGATTGTCCAAAGATGAAATAAATGAATATCTATAAACATAAGGATATAATGTATATGAAATCCATGAAATCCACATGGAATACATATGACGATAACACCCGTGACTTATACTCAACTCATGAAGAAAAACCTAATAGATCCAACATCAACTTATGAAAAATGTATCTAAGGTAAATACTGGATCTCATGTACTTAATTATGTCACTCTAAAATTTTAAATGATGATGATATGTCAAGAAAGTAAATTCTTTTGTACTAAAATATGAGTAGAGACACTTTTAATGAACTCAAAGACAAATAAAAAAGTTATAAATAACAACATGTTTTATCTTATTGTATTAGAACTGACCTTACTATTGAAAATGAGAAGAATACTCAATTATTAAAAGAAAATACTAAACTGAAATTTTCAAAAGAGAAAATAAATAATGACATATAGAGATTCAAAAATGTAAAATAAATACTTACTCAGATATTAGAAAAACAATTTGCTCAAAAATATGTTACTAGTCTAGGTTACCAACTTGGTCAAATAAGAATTTCTAAGCCCACTTCTATTCCTAAGTCTAATTCATGAAATTATTATACTAGTATTTATTCAAGTGACCCTAATAAAGGTTTTATTTCAATGTTTTTACAGTATTCTTATAGTAAACCTATTAAAAAAATATGGCATCCAAAATACCTAATTACTAACATATCTGGACCCAAGAAAATCTTCATACCAAAATCATTCTTCATATAAACAATGTTTTGTAGAAACACTTTTTGAAGAGATCATATATATTTATATGATACATAGAAAATGGATATTATAGGTATATGAAAGGAGATTACTCATTCTTTAGGAACCTAATAATGGTTGTGGTTGGTCATGTCACATTTTGGGGAAATTATAAAAGAAGGATCACCGGACTTGGAAAATTTGGTAACACTAACTTAGTTTTAATTTCTAAAGTAATTTTTATTGATATTTTAAAATAATATTTTCTTATAATCTCATAATTATGTGATAATTTTTTTCATGTGATGGTTTAAAAAAACTACTGTATTGTTTTTAATTCTAAAAATTCTTTAAAATTTATTTCTTTTAGAAATGAGAATATGGGTTTTGTTAAATGTGATTCTTTGATTTCGTAAAATGTTTCTTTGTTATGTAACATTCATATAGAATATTTTCATTGGAATAGAAGATTAGGCCACTATAACATTAACTCACGTAAAAATATTTTTATGAAATGTTTAGTTAGGGATCTACCAAAACTTGAATTTCCAAATGATAATGTGTGTAACCACTATAAAAAATGGAAACAATAAAAGATTTATTTTAAATCAAAGAATGATGTTTTAACTTCTAATCCTCTTGAATTGTTTCACATGGACTTGTTTGGACCATCTATATTTTCTTGTATAAATTGTAATTACTATGTCTATGTACTTGTAGATGACATTATCCAGGTATACATGGGTATTCATTTTAGAACAAAAATTTATATCTTACTCTTATTTTAACATGTAAGAAAAATCTATATTAAATCTATGTGGAAATAAAAATAAGACCTCAAAAAGTGTCCATTGATGTGATTTTGAACATCCATAATTTTAATCATTTTGTTCAAAAAATGGAAATATTCATCATATCTCTTCCCCTAGGACCCCTTGAAAGAATGTAGTTGTAGAAATCAGAAATTGGATACTCTAAGAGATATCTTGGACTATTATTAATGAATATGACATACCTATCTTCTTTTGGAAAATGTCCATGAATAAATCCGGCAGTATAGTCAAAAAATGTTAATTAGACCAATTTTTAAGAAAACCCCTTATGATCAATGGAATAGTAAAAATCTTACATTTAATTACATTATATTTTTTGTTTGCAGGGTAATTTTTCTTAAAGATAAGGATTATCCTGATAAGTTTTCCTCCAAATGTGATGAAATAATTTTCATTGGTTACTTATATTCTAGAAAATAATATAGAGTTTTTTACAAAACAACCATGACTATGGAAGAATCTATTCATATCAAATTTGATGAGACAGATCCAAATCAGCCTAATAAACCTTTAGAAAACATTGATGTTGATTTATCCAACTTGAAAATAAATTCAAAACCTTTTGATTCATCCATTAATCGTGCATAAAAATCATCAAGTTTTAAGAAACTTATCGAACCTGAACCTGACCTATAGATAACCCTTAGGTGACTATCCCTTATTCTTCTAGAGTTTTTTGAAAACTTAAATACCATAATTTAAATATTTTTGTTGGATACATATAAGGAGGTTTAAAAAATATAGGTTCTCTAAGAAACCAATTTGAACATCAATCATTCTTGTCATATCTTGAACCTATGAAAATAAGTGATCTAATTAATGATGAATTATAGGTAATTTCTATACAAGAAGAACATATCCAATTTGAAATAAATAATGTTTTGGAACTTTTTGATAGCCCAAAATTCTCTATGACTATAGGTACTAAATGGGTGTTTGAAAACAAGGTTGATGAATCTCATACAATAGTAAGGAATCGGGATAGACTAGTTGTACAAGGTTATAGTCATAATGGAGCTATAGACTATGAAGAAACATTTTCTCCTATAAACAGACATTAATCCATTAAAATACGTTGATCCTATGAATCAAATCTAGATTTCAAACTATATTAATGGATGTCAAAAGTTTATTTTTTAGTTAGAATATTGTTTAGGATATTTTGTGGAACAACCCCCTAGATTTCAAAATCCCAATTTTCAAAATCATTTTTTCAAATTAACAAAAGCTTTATAATGTCTAAAAATAGGTATTTATTGGAATGATAGTATCAAATTGTTTCTTATTTCTAATGTATTTTAAAAAATCTATAGCTGATCCTACTTTATTTATACTAATAAATTCAAAAGATGTTTTAGTTGTGAAAATTTATATTGATGATGTTATTTCTGGATCTTATAAAAATATTTACTTTTTTTTTTCAAAAATGATGAAAAATGAATTTGAAATGAGTTTAATGGGTGAAATGAAATTCATTCTTGGTTTTTAGTTTTTTCAAAATTAATAAAGAATTATTTTAAATCAATGTAAATATAATAAAGTCCTTTTTAAATGTTTTAATTTCGAAAACACTAAGACTAGTGGTACTCTTTTGAGTACGACCTATAATTTTGATCATGATGAAGTTGGGAAATCATTAGATCAAACTAGTTACAGAGGATTGATTTTTATTCTTCTCCCCTTAACTTCCAGTCGACCTGACATTATGCTCTGTTTGTGTATGTTTGTTCATTTTCATTAAAATCCAAAAGAGTCACACATAGTTGCTGTAAAAATGATTTTTAAATTACTCAAGTGTACTAAAAATTTATAACTATTTTACCCTAGAGGAAAATCATTCGACCAAGTTAATAATTTAAAATAGGATCTTTGTGGTTTCAAGTTATAATTTAAAAAAACTCTAGAACTTGTCATCTTTTAAGAATGTCTTTATCTTCTTGGTGTGGTAAGAAACAAAATTACATTTCATTGTCTATATATAAATCTAAATACATACTTATATGTAGATATTATAAATAAAATATTTGGATGAAACACACTTTACTATACTATGTATATCAATTTCAACATGTTCCTATAAATTATGATGACACAAGTGCTATAAAAATTTCTAATAACTTTTTATCTCACTCTATGAAAACATATTGATGTAATACATCACTTTTTGGGATATCTTTTTCAAAAGGGTGATATAACTCTTGAATATATTTGTAAAAACTACTATCTTGTGGATATATTTACTAAGACATTGAATTTTTAGATAATGTAGTACATCAAAGAAGAATTATTCATGATTAATTTTAGTTAATTCTTATTCATTTGGACTCACCGTTGTGTTTTAATCAACATGGAGTTTCACCCCCAATTTAGTTTTACTAACATCTGGAATAAATCACTATTAAAATTACTCAATATTGGAATTACCCATCTTTGGAATTAAATACTATTTTAATTTTACTCCCTTAGTCAAAAAAAATCAATGGTTAGTGTTTATGATTACATTTATAATTTCTTTATTAGTTATTTATTTAATTATTATTGAATTAAAACTTTATTATGTTATTCTATTTTTAATTTCCTTAAATACTTATATGATATAAAATTATACACCTATATAATTTCAAAACATCACCCTATCATGCCTTTTCTCTCAAACCTCACCATGACCATTTATCTCCCAACTGTCGACATTTCCTCACCCTTTTTAAATCCTTCCTATCCAATCTCAATAGTTAGAGTGAATAGATCCTCTAAATATTCTCTAGATGAGTCATGTCCCTTAGAAAAGATGAAAGGAGAATATATTCGCTAGATAATATTAATCTATGGAATCCATATCTTGAAAAATAGTTGTTTTTCATGAAAAATATGTTTGAGTTGAATGGTTAATGTCAAGAAAGTATTTTTTACTCATAGTTGGGCCAGACCATGGATTAGTTGAATTGTTTTATTCTAATTAGATACCCTTATATGATATGTTAGTGAAATTTTTTATTAATATGTCATGTTCAGTTTTGAAGATGAATAAGACTTGGTAACAAGAAGATTAAATGAAATAAATTTTTTTCTTTTTAAGGAAATGATCTTGATGCTGAAATGCTCCTCATAGAGGTGTCCTGAATGACTATCAAGTAATTATTTCAGATGATAGTGAAAATTTTGTGTGTAAATATTCTTTAGAAGAGTTAACTTGTGATGGGATAGTGAGAAGAGCAGCTTCTATTGAGATAGATGGAGAATTTTTCTTACTTTTCATGTTTATTCATCATCTTCTATGCCTGAGTAAATTTGATTTTTACACCATGAGGTATCAAGATATTTATCTTTTATTTCACATGAACTGGGGAGAAGGACAAAATCTATGTAGAGTTATGATGTCTCACATTATGGAGATGTGAAAGCCATTTTCAAGGTCAAATTCTATAATTTAAAAAAAATTGTCATCCATGATAGATTCCATGGGACTATTTGAGTAAGGAGTGGAAATAGTTGTATAGTGTGGAGGATTTTTTATTAATAGTGTCATTTATAAAAGATTGAAAATAATATGGAATACTTGGAAGAAGTAATGGATTGATGATGTTGATAGGCTCAATGATTAATTCAATCTATTATACCATCCACGTAGACCAAAGAATATTGTGGATATTGTTTTAGAGCCAGATGAGATAGTTGAATATATAGATGGGGAGGTTGAGGAGGTTGATGCCTCAATAGATTAGGCCTAAGTATTCTTAGTGGATAAAATAATTGATCTATATTTTCCATAGATTTCTCCAGATATATCCTATGGTGGTCCTATCCCAACTAGGTCTCTCCCTATTCAAGAGACTCTCTTGAATGAAGGAAATGATGAGGAAGAAAAAAATGTTTCATGTGAAGGGAAATTCAATATGACATATAAGTCCTACGAGGAAAATGGTGAAAATTGAAATGATAACGAATAATAAAGTGGTGAAGATGAGGAAAAAGATGAGGAAAATGAAGATGGAAATGGAGATTGGTATAAAGATGAAAATTATGGTGGTTGAGACCATAATGATCCTGATGGAAGCATTAGAGATGAGAATGTTGAGATGCTTCATGCACTTATTTATTCTTCTAGGTTATCAGGTTTTTCTATAACTAAAGATGGACCCAGTTTAGTTAAACTTATGGAGATAGATGTTGTAGATAAGAAGGAATAATTAGTTTAGGGGTAGGAATCCCCATGTATGGATAGCCACCAAGTTAAACTAGATATTTATTGTGACCAATATGTGCCTATTGATGATGAACATATGGTTATTTAGTAGACTCTTATTAAATAGTCATTTTTTAAGAAGATAGAGGTTGAACCTACTATTGTTGAGCAAATAGTGGTTGTGAAAAATTCTAATTCGTAGTTGGGTGTTTTACCAGACATGGCTAAATTTATAGATATGGAACCTATAGTTTTTAACACCTATGGTGTGCCTTATATCAGACTGATTGACCCAGATCTTATGTAATGGGATATGTTCCAAGGGTATGTCAGACTTGGTGTGAACCACTCATATTTGAGTGATGAGAGGCATATTTTTTAAGAAATATGGTTCATAAGGGATCTATGTTAGATCATATTAGTACCACATAAGAGTTTCAAAAGTTTTATTTGGATGTTCCTGCACCTACCGTTACACTTACACTATTTACTACACCTTCTGTTGCATCAAGGCCAGAGAAAGTTGACACTACAGGTGACTTAGGATCCTTTAGAGTGAGGTTACTCTCTTATTTTATTTTATTTTTTAATAAATCAAGAACCTCATGTTAGTATGTTGAGTTAATGAGATGGAAAATATATACTGAATTTTGCGCTACATCATATTCATCCAAAAATGATCCATCACATCTATGAAGTGGAAATAGAAAATAGAAGGTTAGCTAAAGAGTTAGAATCCTTGAGATCCACAATGGATGATATGTTGTCTTCTTTTTTAGATTCGATGGATTTTTTTTATAGAGGGTCGAGAATTTGATATTTATGGGTTATACTTCACATGATGCAACTCATGATATTGATGTTTATTTGATCAGGAAATTTTTTAGGTAAGATATTCATGTTTCTTCAAGTTGTTTACCTAACATACCATAGGAAAGGCTGAGGAAATTTGAGTGTAATAGTGATCATGTCCATATGATGATTCTAGAGTATATAAAGGATATAAAAAATGAAAAAGAGAAAATAACCATGGAAATAAAGTACTATCTGTCTCAGATTTATACTTAGAATGAGATGAATTCTCATCTGAATTTCCTGGAAGAAAAACTACGAATTCTTCATGCCACTCAAGACATTAAAGGGAACATGATTCTATTGAATGTCTTATATTTGGATCCCATGTTATTTGTGTTAGAGAAACATTATTTATTTAGTTATATTCAAATGGGATGAAACATCAATATGGACTTCATAAATTTTATGAAACTATTTCTACATGATTCTCAAACTATAGTTGTGGCTCAATATTCAATTCCTGTTAATGCTCATCTCACCCCTCCAATTTCTAACCCAAATTTCTTCCAACCCGATGTAACCAATGATCCAAATTCACCCTTACAATCTAATTTATAGCCTTTCATCCTCACTCCCATTGAAGCAGTCCAACATCATAGGCCAATCATTATCAGGGAAACCCCTTATCTACCATTTATCCAAATAAGAATTTTCACAGTTAACTCAACCTCACCTTATAAACCTTATACTTCTAAAAAGGGTTTGGAAATTCTAAACGTGATCCCTAAACCAATCCCAAAATACATTGAATTAATACATTTAGTCTTATGTTAGGATATATTTCTATGAATTTTTTTTGTTTCTTTTTTTTGTAATTCAATTTAATTTTTCTTTGGAATTTATCTTATTATTAATTTTTAATTACATATCATTTAATATTTTCTTCTAAAATTTTGATAATCCCAACAGTGCGAGAAAGTATCAATGGAATTAATTTTATTTTTTTTATAGTAATTTTCCTTTGATACTATTCTATTTCACTTATTTCACATTCATTGATACCATAATGTTTTCAAATTATAATGATCTAAAAGTAATACAATTTTTTGACATCTTCATTAATGATATTACTTTAATATCATATATATATATAGTTATTTACTTTGATATAATTTTTTCTTTGACACTATTTACCAGTTACCTCTGAAATTGTTTTGTATCTACTTACCTTTGGTATCATGTGTATAAAATTCAATGATTTGAGATCATCAAAAAATGGGGAGATTATTGGAACAATTATTTTAATAATCACCAAATAATGTTTCTTATGTTATTAATGACTTTTATATGTAATGAAAAATTTTAAAAATATTAGGAAAATTATCAATAAATTTGGATAAGTGTTGGAAACAATCTCTGTCAAACATGAATCACTATTGAGGTTGAGTCACTACCCAGGATGACTCACCGTCAATATGAAATTCTATCTAATTAGGTTAAATACCAACCATAAGCAATGAATCCCTGTCATAATGTATTTTCTAAAACATATGTGAAGGACTCACCGCAAATGGATTACTCTCCATTGAACCATGGAAATTTAAAAAAAAAAGTGTGGGAAACACCGACTATCAGGGATGAGTCACCATCATAACAAAAATTCGTCTATGTGTCGAAAACACCTTACACCATTGAGAAGTCACCATTTATGATGACCTACAACCACAATAAATTTTTTTAAATTTTTTTAAATGACCTATCACCGAGAAGACTCACCATTGGTCTGACTCGCCACCATATCAAGTGACTTCTAGAGTTGTCTCATTGTTTCAATTATTCACTGCCACTATTTTTTTTTGAATTAAATATTTCTAATGGAAATATTATCGAATTTAATGACAAGATGTATTTTAATTATTGTTCTTAATTGTTTTGCAGAGATTAATTAGAGTGATTCTCAATCATCTAGTATGAGGAGAAAAGGATCATGATGAATCTCCTTGTATTATGCAATTAAAATAAGTAAAAGATTCCATCCTGAATTGACATACAATGAATATAATATATAGAGAACATAGTAGAGATAAATAAACACATACATGGAGTGATTTGAAATGATACTAGAAAACCTAAATAGTTCCACTTGTTGAGATATTACATGATGCATCATTCCTACACATGTCTCTGAGAAAATTAATCACATAAAAATTTTAGTTCCTTCCCACAGTTAGAATAAATGAGTTCACGATGCTCTATTCTATAGTAATTTTCAAAAGTGTGGATAATGATTCACCTGAAACAACATACAAGGTGATAGTATCATTATAGATCATTAGATAGAGCAATAATATGTTTTTTACTTAATTTATTCCCTCTAACTATTTATTTTATTTTCATTTGAATAATTGTGTGTTTTACTCTATATTTTACAGAGGAACACTATCTCTTGTACTTTAATAAAGAGATACTTGATATAATATCAAATTCCTTTACATCTATCCTCCCATATGTTTTATAAGAGGTCCATGTATGGAATGTGATTGTTTTATTCACACAGTTTTTGTGGAAGAGGTCATGTGTTGCCTGGATAGCTAGTCTACTATTTTTTTACCGAATCCAGGTTATGTATCAAAGATTATTTTCTATAACCTTCTTGAAAATAGGTGATTTATATGTGGAGAAGATTAGGAATCATCTTTACACTGAACCTCTTGTTTTTATTATGCTATGTGTTTTCGGTTTTTTCTATGCTTTAAAGTGAATATGTATTAAGCTAAACAAAACCACTACATTGATAGCTAGTCTTAATTAGTTTTTATAAATGGTTTTGGTTAGTTATATTTTTTTTCACAGGTTAATGTAGTTTTCTTAGAAATTTTAATTGATACTTAATCAATATTTTATAAATATTTTAAAAGATCATAACTTATACTGATCTCCTATTTTTATTAATTGGACTTATTAATTATTTAGGATAATTATTTTAAACATATTTCAAATAAGAATTTTTATTGGTTACTAAATCCCCCCTATTTAGATGCTCACTTAGAAATAAATCCTCAATAAACTCATGTGTAATTTGGTTTTGAAAATACATAACATATTTATAAACATCTCATGAATAGTGGTGGAACAACATTCACTATAACATGACCACCAAATTTAAAATATTGAATATAAGACCCAAATTTCTCAAATCTCTTTTTGCAAGTGTTTTGATGTATCCTAGTTGATTATAGTGTGATGCCTCCATAACGTTCAGAACCATATATCCACTGATTTTGTATAGTTCATATCATTTTAGTGTTACCAAGGAATCATAGAGCAATATCTCCAAGAAAAAGAAAACATTATTATACCAAATTATTTTTACCTTTCTTGATATAGAATATATATCAACATAGTTGAATGAATATCCATATTTTCATTTTGAATCCATTCTATTTTAAGGATATTGTAGCACTAAAATATAATAACATCCACATCACATTACAATAATATCCTTGAAATCCCCCATATGATTCATCATGATGTAACTATATTCTTTTATAGTGAGACCCTTAGATGTAAGCGTAAATATTTCTATTTATTTATCTCTATAATATAGGAATAAATATGGATATGATATGATTTGTTTATATAAGAGTAAAATTATTCTTATGTACCATCACTTCATAGTGAAAATAAACCCCTTTATCTCATGATATTCTTTAACTTAGGGTAACTTCATTCATTTTTTACTCTATTCAAAACTAGAAAAACTTTTCCTTCTCCATGATTTTTTTCTCAATAAATTAAAAAGATATAACCATTAAATGAATTCCATTAAGAAATAATAAATTTTAATTCTATAATGTAATGGATATATAAACAACACACAAGGTTATAAAATGGTATTCTTGAGACTAATTCAACATTCAACGTATGATCAATGATATATTAATCATGTCAAAATTGGGATAAAAATAGAGATCCTGCATAGTCAATTACCTATATCTGTTTCTTCTCCAATTTTTAAAACTCATTAACTTACCCAATTATTAAGGGATATTTAATTTCCTCCTTGAGGATATCTATAATCTTACAAATTGTATTTATTAGAATTATAAGAATCAACACATGAGCTCTTCTTCAGAATTTGGTGACAAGATCCATATGTTTATATCAATTTAGATGAACATATCCTCTTATATTTTACCCCTTTATAAAAAATCAATAATGAAATTGGGAAAATAAGTTAGAAAACATACAAGGAATTTGAGAGAGAATTATCTCCTAAAAACACTCTCACGTGTTAAATGGAATCATTTATAAAAGGATTAATCAAGTTTCTTGTGACATTATAAATGGATGAAATATAAACTAATGGATGCTCACTATATTTTAAATCCTCCTTAGAGAATTACTTATTGTTGTATATAATCTTCAACCTTTAATGTTGCATCATATTTTTTGCATGTGTATTTCACTTTGGTTGAAACACCATATCATCAGTGGATATATGACCATCATTATTATCTTTTCATGATGGGAATTTTTCAACTTAATTTTTATCATAACCTTAAATTTCAAAAAATTTCTAGCATCCATTATATTTAATGTGTTATATTTTTATTCTTTTTGTGTTAATAAATGAACCTTCCTCTAATAATTAATGTGCCTCCAGAAGTGGCCCTTAAATCACCAAAATATCTTTCCCAATTAGCAACATAATTTCTATGATGCTAAAATGATATATTATTATTATACCTCAATACAAAATAAATATTTTTATATGTATCATAAGATCCTTTAAAACACTACATCATTTATCTCCTTAGTGTTTTTTGGAATGTTTACATAATGTAACTCCAAGTTAAATGTTTGATTTAGAATTTTTCAAATGTAATTGGATACCAATAATCCTCAATAACATCACGTGATCAAAACTCATTCCTTAATAATAAATAGAAAACTTACATTGACGTTTCATATGATTAGATAACATTCTATAGTCATCCATGTCAAATATCTACAATAACACATAAAGATACGTATTTTGAAGGAAATACTGAACCTGTTGTGTCCATTACTTATAAGAACATAAAAATTTTTCTATTTCCAATCACTAAATTATAAAAAATGTTCACATTTAGGTATAAAATTTTCCATATTTTGTCATTTTTCTTATTAAAAGTTGTTTCATTGAGATATACCATCACTGTGAGTTAATTTTTGTTATCGATCAGGATAAGGAAACTAGTACCATTTTTTATTTTCAACCATTTCATGATATTTTGTTTGTAATTTAGCTACAGATAAAATGATTAAGGAACATTTTTCCTCCCATATAAATGATTATTCATCTAGGAAAGTTATGAATCATTTTTTTCAATTTTAAACAATTAAAATTATTCAATGTCAAACTCCTCCTATAGTTCACTATTTAAAAAACTATATTCACATCTATTAGGAACAAATTATAGTTTAATTGATCCCAAGTGATAGAAATAAATTTAAATTTCATGATATTTTCAATGACAGAAAAAGCATCATAAAAATTAATACTATCAATTTGAGAGTATCCTTGGATGCAAGAAGATATTATTTCCCTATTAATTTTTCTATCACATGTTTTTTATTCTAAAAAACATTGTCCCTATAATTTTATTATCTTTGTGATGTGAAAACAAGTCAAATGTTTAAATTTTACTAATTTGATTCAAATATTTTACCATTTTGGGATGTGAAGCCTATTTTTCAGTTCAATGAGTATTGTCAATGATAAGGAATGAGCTAAATGACGGTTCAAACTAATGTTTAGTACATTAGTAGTTTAATCTATCCAATTAATGGCATGGTGATCATACCATGGTACAATCTAATGACTGTATGCATATGTGGTGGTACAAATAACATGACTGATTATTACTAATAAAGCATGACTTGGAGTTTTAACTAGCTAACAAGGTCAAGTGTTTATTATTATATTCAATTGGTGTTCACCATGGTGTAATGGAAGGAATTATATGAATCATAGAGTTTAGTGAAACTAGTTGATCTACTAATACTTATTATAAGTAAGTGGGTCAACCATTTCACTTTTTGATGAAGATATTAGAGAATAATTGTAAATAGTGGTCTCATTTTTTATCTTAGAAAATGTGATTCTATTTCATATATCATCCTCCAATGGTTTGAAAGCATTATTTTTTTATTTATTTCTGATAATACACCTTTCAAGGGGTGAGGTGGAACCCTTACGAGGCCCATAGGTATAAGAATTACATGGACCATAGGCCTTAGAGGAATTAATTTCTTGTAGGCTTCAAAAATTGCATACAATCCATACTAACTACTTAGAACTGCTCCTCCCCAGCATTTTCATTGTGAAATCAGCTCTCCACCTTCGCATGGCTGTTCGGCTAGGATTTCATGTGCATGCACAGGCTTGTCTTGATGGTAGGTTCCATACCCTCTCATTCTTGCAATCCATTTAGATTCTAATATGGAGAATTATCCTTGCACCTCCTCCTTTTGAAGCTTGTTCCTTGTAGGTTGTCTGGTTTTCATCTGCACTTTAAGGTGGACTGAATGCCGTGAGGTGGCCCGATGGCCTTACTGACCTGAAGGCCTGGGTGGCCCGAAGGCTGTAAAGGACTCGGGGACCAAATCCGTGGCCTGAAGGCCCAAATGGGGGCATATTCTTGGCTACTACAGTGCCAAACAGTGCCTGCTATAGTACCTGTTATAGTTCTGCACAGTCCCTACTACAGTTCTTGCTATATTACTACTACAATACTGCTATAGTACCTGGAAATTATCCCCCTCATGTATTTTATCCTAGGTCTCTTGGCTGCACTTAAGAAGTGTGTGTGAACTCCACATGGTGTGGTGTTATGGATTAATGTTATTTTTATTCTATCATATGTTATGGTAAGATTATTCAACATGAACTATTTGACTACCTGTATCATTTTATGATTCATATTTTTTAAATTAGATTCTATGATAAATTCCTAGTATGTAGTATTTAATATTACTTTAGTACTTAATCTTCAACACACTATGAGGTAGATCAAGTAATGAACTATCTTAATTATATTTTAATTAAATATTAGTGGTATTTTATTTTCATCATATAGTTTGGAATCAAATATAGTTGTGTATTAAATATATAAATTTAGTATAATATATTTTACCTTTCGTTGTGATCACTTCTTTTGGATAGAGTTCATCCGTAAAAGGTGAAAAATAATGAATTGAATTGGATAGACTATAAGGTGATGGACATGATAACAATTTCATTGTAATAGAAAGTGCGAATTAATATATTGAAATTGGAGACTATGGTTGTGATCATAGAGGCTCTGGATAACATGTATGAGAAGCTAATATAACATAACAAAGTGTCAATAATGTGAAGGTTCTTCAAAATTTGGTTATTAGAGGGAAGACTAGGGGTATATAACAAGTACAGTTTCAAAATGATATGAGGGTAGTTCATATTAATTAATGTGAATTTCATAGAGAATTTATTAGTGCTTCAACATTTATATTATCAAAAAGAGTTGTGGGATATTATGATAATGGGTGTGAGAAACTAATGTGGAAAAATAGAAAATTTATAGGGTATTTCATGAACATTATCCACAATAATTAAGTAAATTAGATGGATTTAAAAGAACCATCTCGAATTGAACTAAATTTATATATTATCATGGTAACCCTAGAAAATAATTCTGAAGGAGAAATCAGATGATAAGTCTCTTGAGAGATGTTGAGGGAAATATAATGGGTTTAGTCCTAAATTCTAGTGAGAAATGGAAAAATAAAAAAGTATTTTTATAATAATAAAATAATAAAATTAGAAAAATTAAACGTTTAAAATTCTTTGAGTAAAACTGAGGGAGGAAATATATTGTTTCATTATGTCAATATGTTAGTGGTCTCATGGGTTATTTCTTCCATAACATCATTTCACTCAATGAAAGGGTAGTATTAAATATTTATTTATGTGTTAGGGATGTTTTAAAAAGTGTATTGGGTAGATTGTAATACTCTAAAACTCATGGGTAATTTTTATTTTAATGATTGAATGAATAATCAAAGCTTCCTACATTTGCAATAAGTCAAACAAAACCTAAGGATATATAAGAAACTAATTTTTTTGGGACAATATGATGAAGTGGGATATGGGTATATATTTACTAATTGATTTTGAAATGTGATTTGAGGATCCATAGTGTTTTCATGATGAGTAATATCCATGACCCTATATTTTATCAAAATATCAAATAATGTAGTAATTTTTGGTGTTTCCATGATTGACAGTATAGATTTTGGTTATTTTATTCCGCAACATCTTATTGAGAAAAATATAAATTGTATAATTAGAAATAATTATTAAATATTGATCATATTTACATTATATTTTTTTGGTAATATTAATATCTCAATAAAGAACTAGGTGTCATTCAACTTAATAAGATGGAATCCTAAAGCCCAAAAACTATAATTGGTATAGTCATAAATTTTGTGTCCTTCCCTAGTCCAATACCACAATGGGTCTCTTTAGTTTTTAATGATCCTAAATGATGAAACAAGAATAATATGGTTTTAATTCCAAAATCATGAGTTTTATCTCTTTTTAACATTCATTAAATGGATGTCCACAATATATATGGAAATTAGTTGGTTGTTAAAATTCCTATGATCCAACAATAGTAGAGTTTATAATATAATGAAATTGTGAAATTTATATGAGAATAATTTGATCTTGAAGGAATGAAATATGAATAGTACAAAACTATATAATAGTGTTATAGAGTACAAGAATTAGACATTAATAGAAAATAAATAATGTATGTGAGTACAATTTGGAATTTTGATGGAAATTTGGGTAGAAGAAATTAAGACAATAGTATGTTTGTTTAATATAAGTTTGTCCACTCCAAATGGATAAGATATTTTAGAAAAACTATTATCTAGTAAACAACTTGATGTTATCCAAATTAAAATATTTAGATTCCATTCTATTTCTATGTTAATACTAAGGATAAAAGTAAAATTTAGGTGAATTCAAGAAAAATTTTCCTTGTTAGATATAGAAATAGTTATTTTTTTCTGAATAAGAAATTATGAAAAGTTACAAATCATTAGGAGTCGAGATGATATCTTCAAATAAAAGCTTATGTAGAATGGGACAAACATGTATGAGGTAGTATTTGAGAGTATTAAATCATCTAAATAAGTCTATGTTGGTCTGAATGAAGACCCAAGAAGTTATCCAGTTCTATTGTGTTTATGTTTAAACATTTGTAGTCTATAATCTAGATTATTGGATGATATTATAGGGTTTTATGAGACTAATTTGGTTTTAGGAAAATAACTAGATTTCTGAGAATCAAAAAATGGGGTTTCATAAGATAGATCTGTAGATGAAATAGTGTCTAGCATGTTAGAGAATAAAATTCAAGAGTGATGTTCTTCAAGATTTAGGAGGCTAGTCTAGATTTTTTATAACATCCCAAGGATTTACAAATAAATTTAATATAGAATGTAATGTATGAAATACTGAGTTGTTGTGAAAAAACACTTTTTTATTATGACATTGCCGTTAAAAATAATTTTTTCCCTTCTGTTAATTGAATTTTGAAAAACAGAAAAACATGGTTGCGAATAGAAAGATATTTAGAGTCTGATAGGATCAACATACATTTATGGTGAATAGAAACTTGGCCATAGGAAGAGTAATATGAACCTTATGAAGAGTAAATTGGCCTAATGAATAGTTAATAAACCCAGGAAATTATAAATAAAATTCATTCATCTCATAAATGAAATTATTATATATAATTATATAACATTAAATGTAAGTGAATATTTTAAACAATTAAAATTTATGTGTTGGTATTTTTATAAGTCATACATATTTAAGTAAACTATTATAAATATTTTAAAACAAAATTTATATTCATAAATATTAGACCAGAATAAATTTATTTTCATATGATTTTAGAATAATTTCATGATACCTTAGTTAATTTTTGAAAATGTTCTAAAATAAGTTATAAATTTAAAACAATACTTTTTGAGTAGATAATGACTTTAATTAAAATAAATTTATAATATTTAAAAAAATATTTTCATTAAATTATGTTCATTTTTTAATTCTAAATGTCAAAAATTGTTATGGTGAATGTTTTGGGAAATTTATGAAATACATTAATTTTTAGTTAATAGAAAAATATGATATTTTATAGTGTAAATACATAATAAGGTAAATATACTTCTCCTTGAGTCATGGATGATTTAATAAAACTTGGTTTGAACTCATATTTAATAAATACTATATTTATCCATAATAATAAATACTATTTTTTGTCTTGATAAAAATAATAAAATAATGAATATAATAATGAAAAATCACCCCTCTCTTCCACTATAAAAATAACCCCCGCACCCCTCTTCTCTTTACCTATATAAGCCTTGAATCATGACAAATATCTATCCAAATACTCTTACATAGTCTCTACCCACTTACATGAGCTCTTGGTCATACCAAAAGTCCAAAACTCCTTTCCCTAAGATGTTTCTCAACGAGGTTAACTCAAGAGGTAACCCCTCCTCCTTTTTCTTTTAATTTCATTTTCAATCAAATTTCTTTTCGTACCTTCTCCCAAAAAATACTATGTCCAATTGTTCATGATCACTAAATTATAATCTATATACAGTAATTATATCATGTTAATGTAATATCATTCCTCAAACTACCCTATCTCTCTCTCTTTTATTTTTAAAAAGGAAATCATCGTTTGGGAGCTGCCGATTTACAACATTCATGGACGATGACCCTTCATTGCTCAATTTCTCCTCAAAAGACGATCATGAAACTATTTTTATGGTTGAATGAGATTATAAAATATGAATTATTTCCAATTTATTTTCTAGAACCATTATATATATGTAATACAAATTCGTATTTTAAAATTTGTTCATGATTATCAAAATACCGATGTAATAATCTAAATGATTATCGGTAATGTTTTATCTTATAAGTGATATGAATACCATATAAAAAATAAATTATATAACTATTTTATATTATATATGTTCAATTGTATCATATAAATTCAATTCTATAAAACTATATCCATTCCACAGTTTCTTCCATACTTATATACATGTATACCAATTGTGAAAACCAAAGAAATGAATGCTCTTGAGAGATAAATTTTCATCTTATAACTCATCAAAAAGCCAAAAAAATGAATTTTATGAAATTATAATAAATAAAATTAATATATAATTTTTTTAATTAGTCAATTAATGTATTTAATTTATTTATCCGTTACATTAATGTCAAGTGTATAACACATTCAGACATAAGGTAAGGTTTTCTACCCGAACCTTCATTTTCTTTCTATTTACTCTTTTTATCTCTTTACAACAATGAAATTATTTATTATTCTAACGTATTCCTCTTGAAATCTATTATAATGTTCTATATATTTGGACCAATCAAAGTTTTTCTTTTTTAGGTGGGGAGTTTCATGATAAAAGGATATTTCTCAAATTCTTCATGATAATCAAGCCCAATTCGAGGGAACATCTCGAATTCTTACCTAATTTCAAGGTAACTCTATAATACGTTTTATGTAGTAATTATTTTTCAAAAAATAATCATTTTATTGTGATATAAATACCTTATTTCACTTTTGGTTCATATAAATATTTTTCCAAAAGAACTCTTCTTTTCAAAGTAAAACATTATATCTATCATGAATTACCCAATGTGTTAATTAAAGTGTTTTAGTATATTTCAACACTCTTGTTTATTATTATGTTCAATTGGGATTAATATTTTATTAAATAATCTTCCATATTTTAATGAATGGTTTATTATTAGTTTGACTGTGGATGTTATATCTTCATACCATTCGCTAACTATCATTGAATGGTTAGTATTTATGTTTACGAATTAGGAGAAGTTATTTACATTTCATATGTTAGTTTCAATATGAATTTATATGTTGAATATGATTTATTCCTTTAATTTTAGGAAATTATTGGACTTAGTAAGTATACGTTGGGGCCCTCTATATCCTCCTTAGTGAATCGGTTTGTCTTAAGAGACAAACTAGTTTGGGTTTTTACGCACTTATGTATGGTCTTGGCACGAGGCCTTTGCAATATTGTTATGATGTCCCACATTATAAATTACCTCATTATAAAACTAGTAATTGATATTACATGTGATTATTGACTAGTGTAATATCCATGGTTACGTTTTTATGAAATTTTTGTTCAGATTTTATTCCTTCGAGACTATGCTCAATTTTACTTTTAATGGACTGTGTAATTTTATTTGTTCACCATGCCTTCTTACATATGCTTCTGCTATATTACTTGCACTTACTAATAATCTGAGCTCACCCCTATATTATTTATTTTAATTTCCCCTTCTATGAGATTAATTATACCCTGAGTGACTTTCAAGGATTATCTTGGAGTTATGGAACTTTAAAATGGAATTTACATAGAGTTTTTTCTTTTATGTTGTAATGTCGAACCTATATATGTATCTAGTTTTCTAATGATACTAAATTTTTTTTATTCAAGATATGACTCCCATGTTTATATGAAAATGTAATAAAATAAGGCACTAGCTCTTTGAAACTAGGTTCTGGTTCTTTACAGTTTATAACAGCGGATGTTTTGTAGAATTACTGGAAACTAGATTTAGAAAATATAGATTAGTTAAGAAAATATTAAGATAGACTATGAGGATAAAAAACAAAAAAATCCTATAATTTTGGTAAGTTGTAGATTATCTGGATCATCCTATAAATACGTCTATATATAGATATTACAAGTGGAAGTGGTTCTGGCATTGATGTACCTTGGAGTAACAAATCCAAAAAGGTGTTTTGGGCCTGACTTAGGCTTACCAAGTACAAGAAAACTAGCCTAACTATGTACCAAGTTTTACACATCCAATGGATATGATTAAGATAATTTACATTTTATTTTAAAATCATTATGAATGATATAATTGTAAATATTTTCCCAAAGAAACCATTCTTATGATTATGAGATTATACAGGCATAGTATTTCAATTTATGTTAAGTATTTTACTAGTTTAATGTTATATATTTTTATTCATAACCAAATTTAGTGAAAGAAATTATTTATAAATGGTGCCTAGTAGAAGTATTGGAAAATGAATGAATTCTCTTATCCTGTGTAGGGATTTCTCTTTTATGAAAGATAATGATGTTAGTTTTGGAGCTACGATTGGTGATGAGAAACTTGTAACTATACTTGGACTGCTGAATTAGGTTATGAACAATAAAATTACCCATATAGAGCATACTTATCCACCACATTGAGTAGAAATGATAGATCTCTTTATGAGAAAACATCCACCATCAATTAATGGGACTAAAAACCCATTCATATCAGAGTAGTGGATAAGTTCTTTAGCAAAGATATTTATCACCTTGAGATATAATGAAAGGGAGAATGTTTTTATGGAAGTGTATCATCTATCATAAGGTTTTGATCAATGGTGGCCATTGAATCATAACACGAAGTAGGAGGAAGATATGATGCATATGGAATAGAGGTATTTTAAGGAAATTTTCCTAGAAAAATATTTTCCTCGCGAACAATAAACAAATATGGAGAGGAAATTCAAGAGTTTAAGACAAAATTAGGATGAAAATGATGTAATGTATGAATCCAAATTTACAATGTTAGAAAGTCATGCTATGGAATATATATGTAATCCAAGGAGCAAGATTTATTGATTTATTGATGGTTTAAAACCGTTCTTCCAAAGAGAACTGGTCTCTCAAAATTTCACATCATATGACGATATAGTCTCCTATGTTATCAAGTGGGAAATAGAATTCTCAATGTTATATGACTTCATTGTAAAGAAAAATAATAATATTCCTAATCATAACTTATGAAATAAAAATAAAGAAATAGAAAAGAATGGAAGAGTTTGAGTTCCACCATGTAGTAATTGTGGGAAGAAACACCCTCGTACATTCTTGAAGGGAAGAGGAGTTTGTTACAAGTGTGGAGAAAAATGCAACCAATATTGTGATTTCATGGGAAAGAAAGAAGCTTCCCATGTTCAATTCTAAAATCGTAAATATGTGGTACATTATTCATGTGAATTTCCTAAGCATGAAAGAAAATTTCCAAATATAATGTTAACGAACAAGTCCAAGATTATACGGTCACAACTGTTGAGGTAAACCTTCCTAATGATTTAGTGGTAGGTAGTTTAATAATTTCCTTAAACATATTCAATGATTTATTTGATTATGGACCATCACATTCATTCACATCTTCCCAGTTTTCCAAGAAAATTATACATTTCCAAATTGATTTAATAATGGATTTTTTAGTCAAAACTCATAAGAGAAATATAATTTAAACAATTATGTATCAATTAGTCCCTTATAAGACATATAAACATGATTGAGTTGCTGACCATATCATCATAACCATGATTGGATTTGATATAATTCATTGTATGAATTAGATTTCAAATTATTATGTGATGATCTATTGTAAGAATAATGAATTTACCATTTTTGTGAATGATATAGAGTCCCTTATCTTTAGAGTATGAAACCCACCATCTAATTATTATCTAGATCCACCCCCAGTATCTCTAATGAATTCAATTCGTAGGGGGGAATGGGATGAAATATCTATGGGTAAGGAAAGAAATGATCAAATTGAATATGTACCAGTGGTTCAAGAAAACCTTGATATATTTCTAAAGGATTTACCTAGATATCCTCTAGAGTAGGAAATTGTGTTTTTTTTATTGAATTAATTCCTAGTTTAAGGCCTCTATAAATGACTCCTTATAGAATGGTCATAGTGGAAATAGTGTAAATGAATTAAAACTAATAGATTTTAGTAGTAAAGGTTTTATTCTCCCTAGTGTTTCTCTATGGGGAGATCCTATTAATTTCATTAAGAAGAAATAAATATCTATGAGGTTATGCTTCAACTACAGGGAGATAAATGCTATTAAAATAATCAAATACTATCATCTTCGTTTTATTGATGATTTATTTGACAAAATTCAAGGAGCCCAATAATTTTTGAAGATTGAAATTCGATGTGGAAATCATCTGTTTCTTGTGAGGAAGGATGGTATTTCAAAGACAATATTTTTAACTTCATATGGGCATTGCAAGTTTACAGTAATTCTTTTTGACCTGACAAATTCCCCCTATGTTTTCATGGATCTAATGAATAGAGTTTTCAATAAATATCTTTATGAATTTTTTTGTGGTATTTATTGAAGATATATAGGTAAACATAAAATTATATTAATATCATGATAATCACTTACAAATTATTCTGAAAACTATTAGAAGAAACAAGTTATATGGGATGTTTATCAAGTCTGAATTCTAGATTCAAAAACATTATTTTGATGGATATATTTTCTCTAAGGATGGAATCTTATTTGATCTAGAAAATAAAAAAGGCATCTCTGAAATATCCTAATCAAACATACATAACCGTGGAATATGGTATTCCTGGTATAATATGTAATTATAGGAATTTTGTTTAGAACATCACCAGATTAGCTAACCCGTTAACCAAGCATATACGTAATGGGGTTAAGATAATATGGATAAAAGAATGTGATGAATGATTCTAATAATTGATGAAAATGTTAGTGAATGATCCAAACCTAGATCTTCCATCATGTAATGTTTGATTTTTGATTTATAGGGATTCATCAAAGAAAGGACATATTTTTGTTCTTATGAATAATGATAGATTTCTAACCTATGCATCATGGTAGTTAAAAACTCATGAAAAGAACTATTCATCTCATGATATTGAGTTATTATATACAATCATATCTTTTAATATACGGATAAATTGTATCTATGGTGAAATATGTGAGATATATACATATCACAAGAGCTTGAAATAAATTTTCCCATCGAAAAAACTCTACATGAGGAAATGTGACGGATCGAGTTCTTCAAGTATTTTGACATTTTGATATACTATCACAAAGGGAATAAAAATATGTTAGACGATGCATTGAGCAGGAAGGATCATAGAGTTATGAACAATATTATAATTGACAATGATCCTACATATATTCATATAGAGGGGATGGATGTAGAAATTATCAAAGAAGGTGAACCATCACCGCTATTTCAATTGGTTTACCAACAATATTTATTAGAAAGGATTAAAAGTGTTTAGCTTGATGACAATAATATTCAAAATAAAATTAAGGCTATTAATTATGGTGTGTTGGAAGAGTTTGTGTATGAAAATGAAATTATGAAATTTTGGAGGTGGTTATGTGTTCTGTCTATACCTGAGAGAAAAAGGGAGTTATTGGATAATGCCCATAGCTCAAACATATCTATACATCCCTGTAGCACTAAGATATATCGATATCTAAAGAAATATTTCTGGTGGGATAATATGAAGTGGGAAATATCTAATTATGTATCAATATTTTTAGTACACCAATAGGTGAAGGCTAAAAGACATAATCCTAGAATAGTATTGCTACTTATTCCTATTCCTACATTGAAAAGGGATGAAATAACTATTGTTTTTGTCACTCTATTACCCACAATTACATGAAATACTGGTACAATATGTTAATTGTTGATCGATTTACCAAATATGAACATTTCCTCAACATAAGGGATGATTTTACACTAGTTCTCCTTGTAAGAATCTATATTATTGAAGTTACCAGACATCATGGAGCACTATTTCTATTAAGTCTGATCATGATCCACGTTTTACATTGAAATTCTAGAAGATTCTTCTAAATGTTTTGGATATTGAGCTTCATTTGAGTACTTCTTATAACCCTTAAACTAATGGGAAATTAGAAAGGATGATCCAAACATTAGAAGATATTTTGATAACATGATCACTTGATTTTCAAGGAAAGTGGGATTAATATTTACCTTTTCTGTAGTTTACATGTAGCAATAGTTTCCATTATAGGATTCAAATGGCACCATATAAATAATTGTAAGGAAATAGATTTTGTACACCAACATATTGGGATGAATATGGTGAAACAACACATGAAGGCCCAGAGCTTGTAGAGGAAACCAAAGTAAAGTTAAAGAATATTCAAGCCCATATCAAGGAAGATCAAATCCGGAAAAGAGAAATATTGATAATCTAAGGAATGATTTTTAGTTTAAAGTAAGAGAACATGTTTTTTTGACAGTATCTCCATGGTAGTGTGTTATAAGATTTGGAAATAATTGAAAATTGTGCTATGGGTACATTGGTCCTTATGGAATTCTGGAGAGAGTTGAATCTATGGATTATTGATTGGAAATGCCTCATATCCTATCAAATGTACACAATGTGTTCCATGTCTCAATTTTTTAAAATCACATGCTAGACCCAACACATACACTCACTTCTAAAGGTATCGAATTAGAACATGACTTATCTATATATGAAGAGCCTACCAAGATTATGGAAACTAAAGAACAAGGTTTTAGGAATCATACTACTTAGATGATAAAGGTACATTGTAAAAATAAAATAAATTGAAGAGGTGATGTGGGATCCTGAGGAAATTATAATGAACAACTACCCAAATATTTTTCTGAGGAAACATTCTGGTAATTTCAAGGATGTGTTTTTTTAAAGGAGGGGAGAATGTAACACCCTAATGTTTTAAAACTAATTTGAATATAGAATTTAATTCATGCAACACTGAGTCTCTATGAAACAACCCTTTTTTATTATATCATAGCTGGTAAACATAATTTTCCACTTCTATGGTTTGAATTTTGAAAATCAGATATACACAATTATGATCAGTAAGATATTTAGCGTCTGATAGGATCACCGTACACTTTTGGTGAAGAGTAACATGACATTAGGAATAATAATATGACCCTTATAAATAGTAAATTGGCAAAATGAAGAGTAACCAGACCCATAAAATTATAAATAAAATTTAGGCATCTCATAAGTGAAATTATGATATAATTATATGATAGTAAAAGTAAGTAAATATTTTAAAAATTAATATTTAATTGTTGGAATTTTTATAAATTAAAAATATTTAATTAGAATATTATAATGATTGAAAGTAAAATTCATTTTCATAAAAATTATCCATAAATCGACATCTTGTTCTATTATGATTTTTTTATAATTTTATGAGACCTTAGTTAATGTTTGCATGTTTTATAAAATAATATATAAATTTAAAACTATATTTTTTGAGTAAATAAAGGCTTTAATTAAAAAATAAATTTTTCATATTTAGAGAATTATTTTAATAAAATTCAGTATATTTTTAAATTCTACACATTGAAAATGCTAAGGGTTAATTTTTTTTATTTCACTGAAATACATGAATTTTAAGTGAATAGTAAATTAAAGTAATTCACGTAATAAATACATTATAAGCTCAATACACTATTCCTTGAGTTACAGATGAAGTAAGAATCCTTGGTTCGAACACACATAAACTTATTACTTTATTTATTCACGATAATAAATATTATTGGTTTTCTTGAGAAAAATAACAAAATAATGAATAGAATAATGACAAATAACCCCTCTCCTCCATAAAAAAACCATTCTCGTCCCCCCCATCATCTCTTGACACCTATATGGCTTGAATCTTAACAATTTTATGCCCAAATTCTCTTCCCAAGTCTTTCTTCATGCCTAGGAGCTCTTTTTCTTAACAAATTCCTAAAAACCCTTTCACTATGGACGTTCATAACAAGATTAACTGTAGAGGTAAACCCTATTCCTTTTTCTTTTAATTTCACTTTCAATTTACTTTATTTTCTTATCTTACCTAAAACCTACTATATCTAAATGGTCATGATAACTCATGTATCATATATATAATAGACTGATATTAGGTGAATAGGATATCATTCCTTTAACAACACACACACACACACTCTCTCTCTCTCTCTCTCTTATTTTTAAAAACAAAACCCTCATTTGGGAGGGGCCGATTTACAACCATCATGGACGAAAAACCATCAATCTCGAATTTCTCCTTCAAGGATGGTCATAAAATTATTTTTATGGCTGAACGAGATTATGAAATACGTATTATTTCTAATGTAATGTTCTGGAATTATTATATAATCATAATAATAATTCACAGAACAAAACTGGTTCGTGGTGATCAAAAAACCACCGTAAAAATCAAAACTATTATCACTAATGTTTTACTTAATAAATCACCCTCATACCAAATAAAAAATTAATTATATAACAATTTGATCTTTTTATGTTCATTATTATCAAAAAATTTCAATTTGAGGAATTATATGCATTCCACATAATGTTCTATACTCATATACAAGTATACCGATTGTGAACACAGAATAAATGAACGCTCCTGAGAGATAAATTTCCATCTTATAACTCATAAAATAGGTCATAAATGTACATAATAAAATTATACTAAATTAAATAAATATAAAAATTGTTTTTAATTAGTTAATTGTTAATTTAATTTGATTATACTAGACATTAAGGTCAAGTGTGGAATTCAATCAGACAAAAGGTGACGTTTTCTACTCAAACATCCATTTTCTTTTGAGTTACTATTTTTATTCCTTCAAACCAATGAAATTATTAATTATTATTATGTAATATTTTAAAATTATTTTTTAATTTTTTATATGTATTTATGAATAAAAATCATTCATTATTTTATCTGGATTTTCACGTTTTAATAGGATATTTCTCAAATTCATCCCGAAAAATAAGCCCAATTCATGGGAAGTTCTGAAATTGTTACCTATTTTTAATAGAAATATATAATATGTTTTAAGAAACCATTATTTTTATAAAATTGATCAATTTATTATGAGAAAAATATCTTAGTTTAATTCTCGTTTATACAAATACTTTTCCAAAAGAACACTTCTTTTCAAAATAAAAGAGTAATTCTATCAAGACTTACATGATGATTTTATAAGAATTTTTCCATCTATTTCAAAACACTTGTTGATTCTTATTTTCAATTGTGATTAATATTTTATGATATAATCTACAATATTTTATTTAATTTTTTATGATTAGATTTATTTGGGATGTTCTATCCTGATACCATTCACCATATTTCTCCGAGTGGTTAGTATTTATGTTTACTAATTGGGGGTGTTATTTACAATTCATATGTTAGTTTCAATATTAATATATATATATATATATATTGATTAGGTTTAACCCCATTTATATTAGGAATTAATTGGACTTGTTATGTGTTGGGTCGGGCCTACTATAGCCCCTCAGTGCATCTGTAGGTATCATGAGACAAACTAGTTTGTGGTTTTACTCATTAATGTATGGTTTTAGCTTGAGGCCTTGATAGTATGGTTTTGAGGTCCTGAGTTATCCATTATCTCATTATTATACTAGTAATTGATTGTCCATATGATTATTAGACTTTTATAATATCCATGGTTTAGTTTCATAAGGTAATTATTTATTCATATTTTATTCTGGCCATAATATGCTCAATTTTACTTTTAATGGATTGTGTACTTTTATTTATTCACCAAGCCTTATTAATTATATTTCTATTGTATTACATACCCTTACTATTCACATGAGCTGAAACCTTTCTTATTTTTCCCCCAAGCCGTGCGAAAATATATTTTGAATGTCTTTTAGGGATAATTTTGGAGTTATGGATGTTTACAATGGAATTTATATATTTTTCTTTCTTTCATGATGTAATATTGAACTTATGTATGTATCTGGTTTTCCAATTTTAATAAAGTATTCATATGATATGACTACCTTATTTATATGATAATGTATTATAAAATAGCATCAAATCTAGAAAATTGGGGTTTTGGTCTTTACAATTTTGGGGTCACCATGAATTTTATCCTTCTAAAAGGGAAATGGTTAATGAAAATCCCATAAGAGGCTACCAGTCATAGTGAATATAAAATATGTGAGATGACTTTGAATGATGAATTTTTCTTAATGGATTAAGTGGAATTTGAGAGTTTACTATGATACCATGGGGAATAGGGGACTTGACAATAAGTGTGCATTTAATTTTAAGGAGGAATCTAATTGAAGGAAGATGTATAAGGAATAGTTAGTGGTGAAAGGGTTTTAGTAGAAGTGTGGAATTAATTTATAAAAAAATATACCAGTGGAAGTTAAGAATGCTAAATCTAGATGTGGCTGAGTATGGTAACATCCATAAATCTATATCTAGAGAGAATATGGATAAAAAGATAAGTTTCATGTAAAATCATGATGAGGTCTTGATGTGAAAGGAAAATAAAAGTATCTAAGTATTAAATAAGGCACTATGGTAGTGGAGTTGGATATTTAATTAATTTTTAGAGAAATAATATATAAGTCCATGAAATATGGATCATTTATTCCTTTAAAAGTCATGTGATAATGGAATATTTATGTTACTTTTTTTTATTTAGATGATTTTCCAGGTTTTAAGTGGAATTAAAAGATAAAAAATTAATTTTCTTGGAAAATCAAGATAAAATACCTTGTATAGGCCAATAATATATTAGGAATGAATATAGAGAGAAAAATAAAAGCTATAAAATTGGTTCTATCTCAATGAAATGAATCTAAAATATTATTTAAAGTCTTTGGATTACAAGATATAAAATGATCTCAACTCCATTTTTTAACACTTCATGTTGTCCACGTAGAAGGTAACTAATGAAAAACCTGAGGTGTAATACATGAAAAATGTTATATATTTATTTTTTTCTAGAAGGTTGATGTATAGAAATATATGTACTTGAACAGAAATTTCATTTTTAGTGGTTTTTGTTAGTAAATTACTATCAAATCCATTAAGGGATTATTGGGTGGCTTTCAAATGAACCATCCACTGCCTAAAGGGATTAGAAAACATAGCCTTATTATTTACATAATATGGGCCATTGGTATGTTATATTAAGGATGAATTAATTGGGGATTGATATATAGTAAAGATCATCATTGTGTTTGTGTTCACTTATAAAGAATCAATAGTTAGTTTTATTTCACAACTATAAGTAATTATAAATTTTCCTATAATGGACGTTGAGTATGTAGATATAGAGGAATCTAGGAAAGAATTGGTATGGTTGATGTTCTAATTGAAGGACCACGAAAATAGTCAAGGTGTGTAGTGTCATTCTATGATAATCATAGTGTTATTAAATTGTCATGGAATATCATGTTTTATAAAAATATGAAAAAAATTGTCATGAAATATCATTTCATACATAAGATACTAGAGGAAAAGGTACTGAATTTGTGGTAGATATCTAGAATGAAAAATCCAGATGACATGTTCACCAAGGAATTAGTTTAAAATAATATGAGGTGGTTTTATACCATTGGGGAACTTGGGTGAAAATAAGAATGTTGGAGAACATTGATTATTATAGATACTCGTGTGAATGTGTTATTTTTTGTCTACTATTGGAGATAATCCAAAGTTTTTCTAAAATAGTCATAAAACTGAATATTTTGGGGATGTGTAGCATGTTTTTCAATTCACTGGAGATAGTCAACAAGATTGATTGTAATAGATCAAGTTATGAACAGATATTTTGTAAAGCATTAGTGTAATATCTCTGTTATATTGTGGGGTTATTAGAAGATGGTACCATAAGATGGGTACGTGCATTGGTGGTGGTCTAGTTATT
The DNA here is from genome assembly GCA_963277665.1 of Viscum album. Taxonomy (NCBI): domain Eukaryota; kingdom Viridiplantae; phylum Streptophyta; class Magnoliopsida; order Santalales; family Viscaceae; genus Viscum; species Viscum album. Next base: position 596,208 of record CAUJRU010000346.1, read on the forward strand.
AAAAATGGTTGTTACTGAAAATGTGTAACTTGAACTGTTCACCATCTGTAGTGGTATGGTACCGAGTGCTAAATGCTATCAAATATCACGATGGATCAATATTGTGACATCCATGGATCTTAGTGGTTCGTGATATAGGATAACCAGATGATACATACTATAAGTATGATGGACCCCCCAATACATGATTGGTGACGTGATTGATGATTACTTTAACTAGTGATATAAATTCTTTAAATAGAAAAATGGTTTGTAATTCTTTTATATTCTGAATGAAATGGAATCTGGTAGTGTTATATCAGGGGTGTATTAAATGATGTCCGAACAGCATAAAACAAAGGCTTATTTACTACCATATTTAATTTCATCTTATATATAAATTTTTTGTATGTTACCATTTTTTTGAGTGAACATGATGATGACTTAGGGTGGTGAGTTGGGTCCATATTCTTTCTATCTTCTAACACACATTACTGAGGGATTTTTATAGAAAATATATTCCACCAAATATATCTACTTGTGATTCAACATTTTGTAATCAAACACTATGCTAGATTACTACAATTAAATCAACACAATCCAATAAAAATATTTTAAATATTTTTTAATAATTTCTAATTTAACTTTAAAATGAAAGTTGGTATGATTCATATTCCCCATAATTAAATGGGTTCAAACACCCTTCATAGTTTCCCTAATATTTTTCATCATCATCAAATGATTTATAAATTTTACGAACACAATTACTCTATTATCATGTTTTTCTTCAATAATGGATATTTCAAAATCAATTGGGGAGCTTTGAAAATATACTTGTGCAATTAGAATTATCCTATTCTATCCTAATTAATCTATAAAGGATTCATTAATTTCATCAATAGCAATGGATTATATTTTTAATGGATTCTAATTTCACAAATAAATGACATCAATTTTATCAACATTTCTTATTCAATTTATATCGAAGCATAGATTACTCCTTCTATTAGGTGTGTATATAAGAAATACAACTTCATTTGTTCTATAATAAAACTTGCCTAATTTGTTTTTATTTATATTAATATAACTATATCTTTTGAATAATTTCATGATTCTCCATCATGGATTCTTACCCAACAATGCCTCTACATTTTTATCTATTAAATATGGTATGCGGAACAAAAAATTTGTAATATTGATAACAACATAAATGGATTCTCTATAGAAAATTTTTATCTACCATGATTCGATAATATGGTTTCCCCTGTGTCCAAATGATTCATTTTCTTCAAAAAAATGACACTATTTTCTTAGGGAAGTTGTGGGACACTATATTCATACCTTATTCTATGATAAAAAAGATATTCCTCATATTATTCAGTCATGTACTCAAATAAATTATTAAAACAAAATCTTTTGATAGCCATCAATTTATATTTTTATCACACCTCCAGTGGTACAAAAATATCTCATGATATTTTGATTCACTTGATATAAAATACACATATTTCATAGTAGTAAAATCATCAACATAATTTAATAAATCTATATATCCATTAATTTAATTCTAACTAATCCATCCATATACATTTTATTGTACCAACATAAGTAGTTTCATTTCTCATATCTCCATCATCTTGTAGCTCTTGTTCAATATTTGACATTTGTGACTTTTTTCAGAAGTTTTAATATATTCACAATGTTACATTAATAAATACCTAAAAAATTCAAAATGTATGTGATTTCCCAGGTTTAATTTCCCCAAATAGTAGAGTATTTAGTGGAACAACTTATATTCCCCCTCCATGATCACATATAAAGTATATTGATCATTATAAATATTAGATTGATTAACAATTTATCTCTTTCCCTAAATATTGTTCAATGCTTCAACCTCTTAATGATACATCCATCTTTCTAGAAAATAAATTATATTCTGGAGTCAGAAAGTTGAAAAACACTAAAGATATTATTCATCACAGAATTAACAATGAGAACATCATTGATTTCAAGTATCTTATATATAATTTTGGTTCATCTAACTCTTTATGTATTGGGTAACCATTAATTACTATAAGTAATACCTCATTCATCACAACTTTTTATAATTATCAAGATATTTTTATCATCTATCATGTGTGATGAGGAAAAAAAAATTGATTATCCAAGGCCTCTATCCTTTCCTATCTCTATAAGAGACCTAAACCACCATTTCATGCTCTTACTTATTCCTCCCCCGGATATATTTGAAAATATAAATTTGAATAAATTTTTCTAGCATAATAGTGACACAATTTTTGATTGTTTGATTATATAGATCACACATCACATAAGTTATCTGAATAATATTGATATGATCATTAAATTATACCTCTTATTTAGGAGTTGTCGAAGCCACCCTATAACAACAGCAGGTTAAATCTCCATTGATTTATGGGATTACGTTGATTTTGTAACTAAATTATTGTACCAGTGCACAAATTCTTTTGGAACATACACTCCAAAACACCATAATCTTCTTTCAAAGAAAAAAGATATCTAATAAAAAATATATTAATCAATTTTTTCCAATTATTTTCCCTTATGATTTAGAATCCAATTATTCATCTCAATATTTCCATCCTTTTGATTATCCATATATAACACGATATCTCCCTTTGTAATAACATCTATATTATTTTTCACCCTCACCTCATTTTTTGTGTTGTTTTCATAACCATTTTTGAATTTGAAAGTAGATGAGATCTCTTTCATGTGTGAAAAAACAATCTTATACCCTTAATTATAGATATATTAACCAAATTTATTTCATTCTTAAGTGTCTAACATGATATTCTATGGAATTATTAGGAAATAAACAAGTTTATTTATAGAAATATAACCCATTTACACTATATTCAAGATTTCACCACCTTCATAGAGAAAATTTTGGGAACACATATAGAGTTATCCTAATGGAATTTTCATCATAAACCAACTTCATCTAAATACCCATTACATATCCATTTCCAGAAATGCATTTTTTTCTAATATAAAGTATAATATCCCTAGGTGCAATTACTTAATTGAGATATCTTATCTTTTATTTGAACACCATTTTCATTTCCACAGTGTCTTTTGAATTTTGATTCATCAAGATATTTTCTTCAAAATCAATATAAAATTTTGATCATTTCATTTCTATTTTTTTTATTATCTCTAAATCTCCATAATAAGTCAATCCCTAATTATAAATACTTTTTCTCCTATTAATTATTTTTTTCATCTGTTATACTCCCATGTTCATCATCACTTAGTGCATGTTTAAGCTGTTTTAGCCTTAACATGAAATCTTTTTGGCCTACAAACTACAAGTCATCTTTTTTATTTTAATTTTCTAATAAAAACATGTGTCATGTTATTTTGAGATATGGTTCTTTGTTATTTTTTTTCAACCTTTATGTTACCTAATAATGTATTTCATCTATAACGAATATTTTCCATCTTTTTTTCTTGGAAAATGATCTTTGTAATCGATCATCATGCTCATCATTAGGTGCCTTAGTAGGAAAATTAACTTAATAGTGTATAATTTTTTTAAAATTGAAACAAATAAATGAATTCTTACTATTATATATACCTTTACCTAATTTCATATTATCATATAATGACATGATAAATTAATTTAAATCCGTGTAATGTTCTATGCCATCAATTTCATCTACATGATACTTCTTTATATCAAGATTATTTATGTCTTAAAAAGGATTGTCCTTTTCTAGTTTACCCCTTCTACTTAATTTCCTACCTCTACTAGTATCATAAGTAATAAGATAATTATTTATTTTATCAATGGTTGATCCATCTCTATTTTGAACATTGAGGTAGAGAATATTTAAATTCAATTGATCCAAGAGGTTTATAAACAATTTATTCACTATGATAGAGTTACTAACTTTTTTATATATAACATTTAAATAAGGATAATATTACTGATCTCCAAAATAAATAAATCGTCCACTATTTTATCTTATTCCATATGGATATCCTAGAATTGGTCCAAACTATTTTGTAACCATGAATCCTTAACCTTCTTCTCACATTCATGTTTATTGTATATTTTTTATAAATTATATTTAGTAAATACAATCACATAAATTACTTCAACTCCTTCTATAGTGGGGTATAAATTAACATAATAGTGTGCTCTCTAATAAGAATTGATATTCTTCTTATAATTTTTTTTTCGTTTTTGTAACATTTGAAATATTTACACCATACTCAATGACATTATGAACATATGAGACAATAGATAAAATATATATAATCATCATATCCTCCCATAGATGGAATACATTTCCAACAAACATAAGAAACCATTTTTCAATGTAATTATTCTAAACATTCCTAGATCTCATTAATCAAAGATATAAATAATAAGAAACTTCTATCCATAAGAATATTTACTTGTAACCCCTATAAGAATACTCAGATACTTACTTATTAGCCTATGTGTCAATATACTACCAATGAGATGTGGTAAATCTATAGAAACCCTAGACTTTTACATATAAAATAAATGATTTTAAACATATTTATATACCAAAGTACAAGCCAAGTATCGTTATGTCTAATGTCTTGGATGACTGGAAACATATTACATAAACATGGGATTAATAAAACTTCTTTATTTAATATTCATCAAGATATCATAACTTCTAATGAGCCCTTACACTTATATAGGATAACATGGGGTTAAAATGAAGAAATAGATGAGCTAAAAATCCCCATAAGGGAATAAACATAAGGAAGAAGCTTAAGAACATTAGTTAGGAGGCATGACATAAACATACCAAAAGCATGGAACATATAAAATCATAACATATAAACATGGAATATTATAAATGTGGCCAAAACATAAAAATATCTTTAGTATGAGTCAAGGCTAACCGCCAATCTAGATTCTTATAGTATTACGGGTCAAGGCTAACCACCAATCCTATTTCCCATAGCAGCAAAAGCCAAGGATAACCACCAAGACCGTTGCACATTGCATCTCATGAGACTTAACATTACCCAATGTGTTAGAGTGATATTTTGGAACACACATCTTACATTTAATGATCATGTTTGACACATAAATAATCATACATAATAAATCTTACATAAACAAAGGGGTTACCCAAGGAACGAATTGGTTACCATAATCATGACATAAATCATAACCAATGGGCATATAATGAAAGTGTCCATGAAATAAATGAATTAGAAAAATACATGGACGTTAATAAGGTAAAATAGAAATATATCAGGGTATTTTATTTAAAATATAAGTGACAACATGTAAGAAATGTATTTGAGAAATTTCACATTAAAACATTTTTTGCGGTTTTAATGAAAATACAATAGAGATTTTAAAATAGATAAGGGATAAATATTTATAAAAACCAAAAGTAAAATAATAATGTTTTAATGAAAAAAATACTGATTTTATGAAGACAAATGTGGCATAAAATGTTGGAGATATTTCACATCATGTTGGGTAAAAATTTGGGAAGTTCCCTTAAAATAAGTTTTCTTATTGGAAAGTATCGAGGAGGGATTCACATAAAAGAATGTATATCCCCAAATGATATTGAGAGATAGATATTGGAACATTATTTTAGATAATATAAAAATCAGGTATAAGTTTTACATAAATATAGAAGACAATTTCATTTGGGTAAAAAGAAAGATAGGGCAACCTGAAGGAATAAAGGAGGTTTGGGTGGAATTCATTATGGATTATCGACTTGGTATTGAGTGTACCTAAAAGAGATTGATCAGAGAGAAAAAGAGTTTATCATCACCTATAAATCAATAGGGTAGTATGGGGAAGGTTTGAAATTATACCCCATCATTTGAGATTAGACATAAAAAGGGATATCATAGACGACAATATTGATTAAGAGTGAAATGGGGAGGATCCATACCTTAATTTCCACTTAATTTCATCTCTTCTGCACTCCAAAATAATAATTTTTTTTATTAAAACAAGATATAAAAATTAAATATATATATATTTTTAAAAAAATATCAATTTTTTTCATTGTATTTTATTCCCTAATATTCATCGATTAAAATGAATCATTTTGATATCATATTTTACTTTAAAATTTCCCATCTTGTGAGAATTTCACTTTTTATTAAATAAAATTTATAAACTTGTATAATTATTTATAGAAGAATAGAATAAATGAAATTTTATGTTAATATATTATATATAATTTATACTTTCCTTACCTAAAGGTGTTTATATTTATTATCTTGGCAACGTCTCCATAGATGGTTAATCGACCTTTAAGAGGATGTTGTCGATAGTGCGTGAACGGGAAGTATGCCATTTATATATTTTCCTTGAAATTATAATTATTGTTGGTTAACAACATTAATATAATATTAAATTACATAATAATAAATATTTTAGAATAATTTTTTTAAATGGATAGGGTAAAATAAAAAAAATTAATAAAAGAGAGAAGATTTTATAGTCTTACTCTCTCCTCACTGCATATCCTCTTGCATGAAACTATAACTCCCTTGGTGATTGGAGTAGGAGGGATCTAGATCATCCCTAATTATTCTATGAGTCTTGAGAAGGAAAATTTGGCTAGATATTAGTATTAGTAAAGGATTAGAGGACTAGTTTCCACAGGGGAGGGAAAAGGGTTTTTTATATTTTAGGAGGGGGTGTTTTTAGAATAAAATTTTAAATAAAATAATATATCAAATGTTAGACTTGTAATAGTAGTTATTTAAAACATAAATAATATATTAATTTAATATAATTATATTTATATTTAAATAATATTTAAATTATCAAAATTTTTATTTTATTAAATGGAATCTAAAAAGAGAGAGAAAATGATTTTAATGAATTACTTTTTAAATTTAGGTTTTGGAAAGTTTTTTTTAGATTTGGAAATTGAGTTTATTGTATTTAAATGAACCTTATATGAAATTAAATATAAAACGGAAGAAACTAATGTTCTATAATGTTTTTTTCATCATTATATCATTAATGATGAAATTTAGGATATACTGGTTATGTAAAAAAACTATATTTTTACTATTCACTGGAAAATTAAAGTATTTCAGAAAAATCCCAGAAATTCAACCTAACTATTTTTTAATGTTTAGAATCTAAAAATAAATTCCATTTTTCAAAAATAATTTTATAAATATGACTAATTTAATTTTTAATTAAAGTCATAATTTACTTGAAAAGTACTGTTTTATAAATTAAAACCAACTTTATAATGTATTAAAAAAAACATAAAGTCTTATAAAATTATCTTTAAAAAATAAGACAAATAATTTTTAATTTATGAAAGAAATATAGGAAAATGAATTTTCTTATAAAATATTTAATTGTGATTAATTATTTAGGACATAAAAAAATACTAATACTTTTACTACGGTCAAATTACAACTTATAAGAATCCTCAATTTCATTTAATCATTAAAGGGTAAGGTTATTTTTATTTTGGATGATTTTTTATTCATAAGGGTCGTATTACTTTTAATAAGGGTAGGTTACTATTAATCAGAATTTATGTTTTTTCCATTAGCCTACAAATAACTTACTGATCACAACCATGTATGTCAGATTTTCAAAATTCCAAACATAGAAGTTGAAAAATTATTTTTAATGGTCCTATAGTATTTCATATCATGATATGTCATTGTGCTTCCTAATATAATAAACCATAATTATTATTAGGTAATTCCATTGATAAAACATTAGATCATTAAATTCTTCCCCCTTATTAAATTTCACCCTCGAAATTTCATTTTACAAAAACTTGTGAGGGTACTTCTCCTTCATTTCCACCTCTAGTTCCCAAGTTTCTTCCTCAAACTTATGGTTCCTTCATTAAAATTTGAAATGGTGTGTTGCCTTGTTGCGTAGAACCTTATCTCTCCAGTCTGTAATTTTTATTGTCTTCTCTTTATAGGAGAGATCATCTTCCAGTTGTACCACCTCCATGTTTAGTACATGTGTGGGATATTGTTTGTACTTCCTGAGGAGTGATACGTGAAAAAAATCCTGAAATTGAGACATATTCAGTGGAAGTGTAAGCTGATATTCCACATCTCTTAGGCAGTCAAGGATCTCAAAAGGGCCAATGTACCATGGGATTAACTTCCCTTTCATTCCAAACTGCATTACTCTCTTCCATGGTGATATTCGGAGGAATACATTGTCATTAACGTCGAACTCCATATCCATTTGATTGTTGTCATGACAGCTCTTTTGCCAACTATGAGATGTTTTGATATGTTTTTGGATGACTTGAACCTTCTCTATCATCTCTTTTACAAGATCAAGTACTAGTATCTTTCATTCTCTAACTTCATCCCAACAGGTTAGAGTTCTACATCTCTTTCCATTCAAAGCATCATATGGAGCCATCTGAATACTCGAGTGGAAGATATTGTTGTATGAGAACTCAACCAATGGTATATTTTGATCTGATACACCTTTGAATTCAAAAGAGGAGTCTCTTAGCATGTTTTTAAGTGTCTAAATGGTCCTTTTATATTGGCCATCAATTTGGGGGTCATAGGCTATGCTAATATTTAATTCAGTACTCATAGCATGTTGAAGACGCCTCCATAATTTAGATGTGAACCTTGGATCGCGATCATAGAAAATCAAGAGTAGAAACCATTAAATCTCACCAACTCCTTCACATATATATTTTCACATTGTTTAAGTGAGAGATATTCCCGAATAGAAATAAAATTCGATGTCTTGGTGAGTCATTCAACCACAACCCATATTTCTTTATTTCCATTAGATGTCTTCGGGAGACCCGTGACAAAGTACATAGTGATGTTACCCGATTTCCACATGGGTATAGGCAATGGATTAATCATTCGTTTGGACTTTTTCCACTTTTATTTAACTTGATGACATACCACGCACCTTGATATATATTCTGCAATATCCTTCTTCATGTTATCCCACCAGAAGTGTTCTCAGAGATCAGGATACATCTTGGAACTAATGGGATGGATAAATAATTTTGAGACATGTGAATTATTCAATTGATCCGTCTTATTCTGGGTGATGAAGGCACGCAAAGTGACATTCCAAAATGAATCACACTATCATCATTGATATTGAACTCATGTAGATTCCTTTCTTTTATTACATTCACCTTATTTTGTAACACCATATCATCCCTTTGTTCTTCCTTATTCTTCTCTTGGCTATATGTTTGCACAATAATTTGGGAAAGGTAGGATTCATCATATTCCCTTATGATTTCCAAATCCATCCTTTGAATATCCAAGAATATATGGGATTTCGTAATTCATAACATGGATAGATTAGCATGTTCTTTTATTCTTAGAGCATTAGCTACTGTGTTCGCCTTTCTGGGATGATAGTGAATAGGGAAATCATAATCTTTGATTAGATCGAACCATATCCTTTGATGCATGTTTAGCTCATATTGTGTGAATATATATTTTAAACTCTTTTGGTTAGTCTATATGTCACACTTCTCACCATAAAGGTAATATCTCTAGATTTTCAAGGTAAAAATCATGGCTGCCAGCTCTAGATCAGGCACCGGGTAGTTCAACTCATGGATCTTCAACTGTCGTGATGCATAGGCTATCAAATTATCATTTTTCCTAACTACGCAACTCAAACATTTTTCTGAAGAATTTCTGTATAACACAAAACATTCTACACTTTTCCTTAGTGAGATTAAAGGTGCAGTGATCAACATTCTCTTTAGCTCCTTGAAGTTTCCCTCACACTCTTCTGTCCAGACATACTTTACCCCTTTTTTAGTTAACATAGTTAGTGGGCTTGACAATTGTGAGAAATTTCTCCCAAAATGTTGGTAGTACCCTGCAAATCCAAGAAAACTATGGAAATCTGTGACACTAGAGGTACTAGGCCATTCCTTAATCACCTTTATTTTTGAAGGGTCCAAAGAAATTCACTCACTAGAAATCACTTGTCCCATGAACTTGACTCGCTTTATTCAAAAGTCACACTTTCTGGTCTCGGTGTATAACTTCTCCATTCTCAAAGTCTCCATCACAAGTCTTAGATATTATCCATGTTTCTCCATCATCTTGGATTATATAAGAATATCATCAATAAACAAACAAAAAATTTGTCGAGGTAATGTATAAAGACAATATCACCAAATCGATGATGATTGTAAGTTCATTAGTAATTCTAAAGGGTATAACTAGAAACTCATAGTTCTCATGCCTTGAATGGAAGGAAGTATTCTAAATATCTTCCTTCTTTACCTTTAGCTGATGATATCCATAATGAAGATTCACATATGAGATGTATTTACCTCCTCTTAATTGATAAAACAATTCACCAATTCATGGAATACGATACTTATTCTTTATAATGATCTTGTTAAAGTACCGAAAATCGATACACAACCACATTGTTCTATATTTCTACATTACAATGAGCATTGGCGCACCCCAAGGTGATGAACTAGGGTATATGAGACCTTTTTCAAAATTCACGTACATCTACTTCTTTAAATCCACCAGTTTGAAAGGATCCATTCAATAGGGACACAATGAGATAGGAGTAGCTCTACGTATGAGTTCAATTGAAAACACTACCTCATTATTTGAGGGATGTCCAGGTAACTCTTGGGAAATACATCACTATATTCTCTCACTATGGGAATGTCTTCAAGCATGATTCTCTCCATCTCAATCATTTGAGCTATAAATTATTTCTGATAAGGTATTAATATCAACACTTTAGATAACGATTTCAAAGGATACTCCTCTTCCTCATTACATTTATAAAGAATCAGATGATGCTTCCATATGTGAATAGTGATATCTCTTTCCTAACATTCGATGTTGGATTTATATAAAGATAACCAATTGATTCCCACGATAGCATCAAACTCCACTAAATAAAATATGAAAAGATTTTATGGGCGGTTTAGTCTACAAACATTAACTGCGGATGATTTATAAACCATGGATGAAAAAATTTACCCATTCATTGTTCTAATAGAAAACATGTCCTCCAAATTTTGAGGTGGTGTTTGAATAGTTCTTCTGAACCTCCAAGATATGAAAGAATGCCTAAAACTAGAATCAAATACAATGTTCGTTGTTATTGAATGAATAACTTATGTACATGTCAGCACATCATTTTCTAGCTCCACCACAGCAGTCGTGATAGAATAAGTCCTTCCCTATTGCCTTGGAGGTTATTGTTGATTTCCTCCGCCAACCCTTGGTTTAGGGTAGTTGTTGGAATAATTCCCATGCTCCTTGAAATTGTAACACTATACCATTGGCTGGTCATTGATCTGAACATTCATTTCTTCTTCCACATTAGTGGGATTTTTCACATCCCTTCAGCAATTCTTGGCCAGATGACCAAACAATCCACATTTGAAGCAATTTTTGGTTCCCATTAAATAGTTCTGAGGATACTTCTTCCAACAAATTTTACAAGTGAGACATTTGAGCTTCATTCCATTATAATATTTTTGGGTTGAACAACCGATGTTGTTCTCTATTTTAGACTTCTTATCACCAGTCCCACGGGACCACTGAGAGTCTCCAATCTCCATTTCAACCTTGAGGGCACAATAGAAAATCTCCTCATAACTGTCAAAGTCTCAAATAGATAATTCTCTTTTTAGACTCAGCTTTAGTTTGAAAAAGAAGTGATCCAACTTGCTTTCAGTGTACATGAAAATTCTAGAAGATTACCTCAAAAGCCTTGTAAAATTTTCTTTATACGCCCAGATAGACTCATCTTTCTTCTGCATGAGTCTGAGGAACTCTATTTCTATTATGAGAAGAATGGTTTGAAGAAAATATTTATTAAAAATAATCCTCTTGAATTCCTCCAAGTTCATGGAACCAATTTCTTCATAGGGCTCTGTATTATTGATCAGTGTCCACCACTGATCAGCTTCCCAATCAAAACAATAGACTGGTAGTACGTCTTTCTCTTCTTCTGAGCGCTGGAAGACAGATAATATCTTTTCAATGGAGTTAATCCACTGTTCCTCAAGGAGGGTATCAGAGGATTCTCTAAACATGGGAGGAATTTTCTATATTAATTATTCTATGGAATCTTGATCATTCCTTATAGGAGGAGTGTGCTTTATATGGTTCATGTTATTATTCCTAACTTGAGCCAGCTGAGCATGTACTGTCATGAAGTTTTGAGAACCCATTCCTATTATATCCGGCTTATCGTTAGGGAAATCATCACATTTCCTTTCACGTTGGTTATTAGAAAGTGTTCTTCTATTTACCATAATTAAATAAAATAAATAACATACAATTAGGGGACTTGAATATTTATCTATTGATCGTTAAAAATGAAACTTTGAAAGTAAGAGGTTAATCTTGTAATTGGGAAGCATATCCAAACTTGTGATTACCTATGTTTAAATCTAGGTTATCCTTTATCTTTTTAAAAACTTATATTATTATGGGATTTTTCTTCCTTTATAATTTTTTGTACTAAGATCGTGAATTCAAGAAACGATATCCCATGGGATTGTTGTAACCAAGAGTGCAGCAAGACCTTGTAAAACCCCGAGATTTTATGAGAAATATAATTTTTAATTTCATTGATGTATTTTTTTATACAATACACCAATATTAGATTGCACTATACACAACACCGTATTAGCTGTTAGTATACACAAACACTATTCTTGGCTTGTGTTTCATGCAAGAGCGACCTTCCTCAATAGCATGTGTTGTACGCAATACCGAGTTTCACTAAACAACGATATATTGTTATAATATTATTATGAACTAGCCGTTATGAATAGTATTAACCACATTTTTAATTTTATAACATTTTCATTAATCTTACACATTATCTAGAACATGGTATGGTAACCAAATAAAATCATTGGTTAAAATAAGTATTTTTCAAAAAATGCAGTTTTACCGCATTTTGATGGAGCACCCCCTTTAAATCTTGTTTTTGACATATTTATAAGTTCAATTTGACAAAATAAACTTATTAATTTCAATATTTATATAAAAAATTACTTTATATCATTTTTTAACATTTTTCTGTTAACTTTCATGTTTTGATGAATAGTAAAAATACGCTAAATTTTAATTAAATACAACTTTATTCATCAAGATAATTTATATGCTTATATTATAATATTGAATAGTATTAAATTATAAATAGAATATATTTTTACCATTTAATATAATGTAAGTAATTATCATTAATTTTACACTGAATTCATAAGTAAAAACATTTCAATCTTTTACAATGTTTTAACTTTTAATACCCATTTTCTCAATAGTGGGATTAATATTAAATAAAATACTGAAACATCTGTGTTTTGAATATGGAAAAAAGGATTCCATATTTGGAATAATTAGGTCTAAATTATGTTAATAGGATACGTTTTATTTTTAGACATTAGGAATTGTAACTAGGGTAAATTTTATTTACTACAATTAAAGGTAAATCATGTAATTAAGGGTAAGAATAAGATTATAAAAATACCCTAACACCTACCAAAATTCTATTGTATGAAAAAAGTCGACCCATATCACCTAATTTTCAGAATATATTCATTTCATGTAATTTTGACCATAGAAAATATATAATTATTATTAAAACCAAAGAAAGTGACAACATGTCACTCTCTTATATCTTATTAGTGTAATAATTTTTATTTTGTGATAAAATTCATAAAACTTAAAAAATAAATATTCATATGAAATAAAATAAAATTATCTACATCATGTAATGTTATATATAATTTTTAGTTATTTAATAATTATAGTTAATTGTGACACAATAGTGGTGTAGAAATTGTTTTATTGATTAAAATATCAAAATAATGGTTTTAACAATATTAAAATAAATATTACATGAACTATTTAATGTGATCCAAGAATTTTATAGATAAATATGAAATGTTATTAATCTATTAAATATTTTTTTTGAATATATCCTCTGTGTGGATTTTATTTAAATTCAAATAAATGAATAGTGTCAAAATTGACACTATTGTTATTTTATAAAAATAACATATTATTAAATTGTTTAAAAATCAAAAAAATATTTAAAAATTATAAAATAAATTTTATATGGTCTAAAAATTTATAGATTATCCAATTATTTACTATTAACAACACATAAGTAATTATTTTCAACAATTTAAAATTTAGAATATTACTATGAAAAATAAAATTAAATAGATTAAATAAGGATAAATCAAGTTGATAAGGTTTAAAATAAATTCCCAACATGTCTAAATTTTTTTTTCTGATGATATTACAACCATATATCACCTCATATAATAATTTGAGTCATTTGGGAAGTTTTTATGTGGGGTTTGGGTTTATTATAAATTAATATTTTAGAGGTTTCCAAATGTTACCCTCCCCTCTCTTATAAATGGGCACCTCCTCCCTCTCCTCTTCACAAAATTATGGGCCTTAAATATCGGCCAAACCCTCACCATTTCCACTATCCACTTCCCTAGAAACATAATAGATGTCCTGGTTTTCTCAAAACACCAACTTTAGTGCCTTAAGAAGAAGATCAAATGAAGTGCGTCGAAGAAGAGGTAATGTCTTCAACCGATTCTTTCAAATTTATTTCTTCTCTATATTTACTCTTCTTTATTTGTTTCATTTTAAAGTAATAAAATAAGTATCACTAATATATTAATATGTTATTATAAATATGAAAAACCCCTATTTCACCCTCTATCCATCCAACGAAAAACAAAATCATCGCGCGTGCGTATGTACGACTTACTTTCTCCATGCCATGGTGTAATCTGTTTTTCCACCACCCCCTTACATGGATTGGTATAATGGTAGAAATAATAAGTATATATGATTATTATAACATGATAATAATTATATGATATTATATAATCCACTCCAATTCCATTCAGCCATTATTGGAATGATATCATCACTCATGCGTACGTACGGATTACCGTCTCCACGACGCGATAAGATTCATTCTCCATGTTAACCATTCAAGAATGATTATAAAGGTCATATAATAAATAATCATGAAATATATGACATAATAATGATACTATATGTATGTAAGTATATTTTTCATTTACTTAATTCCATTCAATTCAATAAGGAAACGAAAACAGTGTTCATGCATACGTAAGGCCGACCGTCTCCATGAATGGTGTAATTCATTCCATTTATCGATCTATCATATATATTTATATACAGAATATATAATATATATAAATCATGTTTTACATTAGGGATGTAATTAAATCATGATATAATTAATAATATCAAGAACAAAAAGTCCAAACACGTACGATAAATGAAACGATTATTACCCAAAACGTTGCTTTAACATGCAATTGACAAATAAACAGGTAATATAAAGACCTAAGTGAGTCATATATGATATCATAAATATTATTATGGTTATTTTCCAAGTTAATAATTATTTTAAACGCACTATAAAGAAGTTTCAGGAACATACAGAAGAAATCAGACCTAAGCTAAGGGATAATAATTCCAATCTCATTCTTATCCGAGATCATTTATTCTTAAGTATTTACTGGGGTTATGTTTATCATCCATGTCCATGTTTTTGAAAAATATTTTAATTAAGTGTTTAGTATTCTTACAGGTATTTTTAATGTCATTTTTCCTATTTTTGACTTTTACCACATTGTATAGAAGGAATCTTTCTTTTGTTTACCATACAAGGTACTTTCTGACTTTTCTGGCTAAAGTACATGGAGAATGTTTATTTAACTTATACAGCGTGAATGGATTTTTATGATTTCATAATGCCTTATTTACATAATTATTCCTCAAAAATATTTCATGATTATTTTCAATAAAATTCTTATCTTTTAAATTTCACGTCATTTTGAGAAAAGAAAATGATTTGAAAGAAGAAAAGATATTTTCCTCAAAAATTCATTTCAAGTGTTTTATCAAAACTATTTTCCATCAATAATAAAAAAATTTAATATGGTTATGATTCAAGAATAATGTCTCCATTTTTTATATGGTTTGATTTATTTTATGATGAAATTATATCCATTGTTTTATATGGATTATGTTATGATGGGATTATGTTTATGAAACTTATTTTATTCGATGGGTTATGAAAAATGATTTATGTTTATTTTGTGGCACACAAAAGAATGATTTAATTATGAGATGGGTGGGACCCATATCTCACTATGATGGATTCGGTAATTATTTATATCTCATGAGATAGACATGGCTAGGATGGCAAGTAAATCTGGTTCAGTAATAGAGGGCTGGAACGACAAGTAAAACCAGTTCATTAAGGGACTTTGTCCACGATGATGGTCTTTTTAGCAATGCCATGACTACTAGGGAAATCATATCATGTTCTTAATGGTTTTCCACAATTAAATGTTTTATTCTCATGCTATTTTTTCATGATTAATGTTCCTTTATTATCTATTCCATCTGTACTGCCATGTTTTATGTCATTACTCAAGATTTTGAGGTTTAGATTTTATGTTCAGCTTTTTATGTTCAAATGTTTGTGGATTGTTTAATGTTCTCCATGTTTACCCTTACTTAGAATTTGAGCTCACCATTTTTATGTTTTCTTTTCCCCAGAATATAAAGAATGTTTTTTAGGTAAGAAAACTAAAATTGAAAGATCATTATGGGAGATGTTGAAGATCTTTCACCATGATTGGTAGATTATGTTCTGAGTTTCCAAAGACACTAAACTGTTATAGTCTTTGGGTGTCTCTTTTTGTTATGTATCAAGTATTCTGGAAAATTAATATAACGTCCATATATGTCATGATTTGGGTCTCTACAGTTGGTATCAGAAGAAAGGTTCATTCAACCTTTGGAAAGTAGGATGCAAAAAATTTAGTGAGATCCCTATAGTTATTTATAAGGTATGTCTAGGGATGTCCCTAAGGGTAAGAATAATTATAGGTTATAATCCTATAATTATGGTAACGATCTTAGAATTAAACCTAAGATGTTAGATATTGAAGTCAATCCACCTTTATTATGTTTTTTTTCTAGCAAGAATTTTTCCTCTCACACTATTCTTTTTGGGTTTTAGACAACAGCCGGAACCCGAAAGAACCGTGTTGATCAATATAATGGACAATGCAATGATTATCCTCCTGAAAAAACCAATGTTATGGGAGATGGAGTGAAAAATATTATTTCTATACTTATAAAAGTTTTGAATTATTTTGGATTTACAAATGAGCAGAGAAGGGAACAATATTCTATTGAGTCCTTTATGAGGCAACGTCCACCTTCTTTCAATGGGTCTTCTGATCCACTTATTGCTGAAAAATGGATCAGTACCATTGAAAATATATGTTCCATACATCATTGTTCAGAACATGAAAAATTCATTTTGGTTGTTTACCGTTTAGAAGGTGAAGCCGACCAGTGGTGGACTCTAATTAAGAATAAAATGCCCCAAGATGAAATTGAATCCATGGAACGGGATGAGTTCCAGAACATGTTTTTCAATAAGTACATCCCTCGTATTCATTGAAAAAATATGTAAAAGGAGTTCACTGAGATTAACAAAAATGATGATGAATCTATTGAGGATAATTTTACATGGCTTGCAAGGTATGCATCTGGATTTATCATCCAACCAAAAAGTAAAGTTGATCGATTCTTCAGAGGAATAAAACAAAGTCTTAGAAGTGCAGTAGCTATAAGAGACATCAGTAGCTATAAAGAAATTTTATGTTTTGCTATCAGTGTAGAAATGTAATTTGGTGTTACATATCCATCTCATGGTTTTAACAAGAAACTAAAGATGGAGTTCAAGGAAAAATTTCAAAACAATGGTGAAAAGAGGACGATTGTTTCTTTATGCTCAACATGTGGAAAGAAGTACGGTGTAGATTGTCTTAATTGGACTAGAAAATGTTTTAATTTTTGAAAAGAAGGTCATTGAGCAATTGAGTGCTGATTTAATGGGAAAAAGGTATCTAATTAACTGAATATATAAAGGACTACAGAGAACTTACCACCAACACATCAATGCTACAAGTGCAATGAAATGTGTCATTATGCTAACGAATTCCCCAATAAAAGCGTTAATGTTGTTATAAATCAACAACCTCTTAAGGGAAAGGACAAAGGGAAGTAACATGTGACCACTATTGGTGATGTTGAATATGAAACGAAGTGGTGGAATGATTAAGTGTTTATGTAACGAGATTCAAAAATAGTGTTGTGGAATCTCATTTGTAGTATCATGGAATATTGAAATATCTATGTATTGGTTTATATTGGTTTTCAATAATAATATGGTACCGGTAACAATGAAAAGTGATAGAAATATTTTTGGAAAGAAGATGATATGTGCATAATGATGGGATAAGGAGAAAATAATGTGTTTGATAGTATTAATGAGCTCATGGCTAATATAAGGACAAAGTGACATCATGGTTTGAGTATATAGAAATTTTGGGATTTTGGTATGTGGAAAGAGTTAACTTTTGACCGAATTCATGTTTTCACTATGGTTTTATGGTATTTCATGTTTCAAGAATACATGATTAAGGTATTCACATGTTTTGAATCTGACCAAAAAGATATATCTTATCATATATCGGGGATAAATGATGGTATTCACATGCTTGTTATATGACCTCTATAGTAATCTTTTTCATTATACTATGTGATTGAACAAAAGTATTTTGTATAAGCCTAAAGGTTAGAATGGATTAAGATAGACATCATATAGTATTGTTTAAGGCTAGAACTTTTTTCAATATTATTTCTGAAATTTTATAATGGTGTAGTTTTTGAAAATGGACAACCTGCAGGAAGGGCGACAACCCGTCGCTTCGGACAAGGCTGTGGGAATTAAACCCACAACCAAAGTGCGACAAGCCTTTATCGCCTACCACTGGCCTACGGGAAGTCCATGGTTAGTAGAATGTTGTTTTATTTTATTAAGTGGTATAAGTCCATTTTTAGAGCCATATACGATTAATATCTCCATATATGGACTTAGGTATATTTAAAAACGTTTTCCATCTTTTTGTTTGAGACAGATGGAATGACCCATAATTCTATCACATGATCTACTAACACTTCATGAATGACAAATTCAACTTTATTTCATTTATATATGATGTGTAAATTGTTCATGGAATGAAAAATGGTGAGATTGTACCAAAATAAATTAAGTATTTCTTCTAATTCAATATTTTTTAATTTATGGAAAGGATCTTAAAAACAAAAAATGTTGTCCTAGTACCATCATATCCGATGAATCAGATGGTACCTTAGATCATAAAAAATATATGCCTTTATTATTGTTGTCTATTTCCTAGCCATGTTCTCTACCACCCTCCATCAAAATTTTATGGTTAGATTTCTCTTCCATATCCATGTTTTCACCTATGTTCTCCTATGTGGAAACCCAGTGATGAGTTAACTTGGGTAACAGTTACATTTCTTACTTTAATTTTGAAAAGTAAGTTTTAGTATTCCTTTTTACGATGTCGGTTTCTATGAAATAAACATTCATGAAGAAAAAACATTTATAACCCCAATGAATTTTGAAGGTGAAATTCATTTTAAGGGGGGTAGAATGTAACACCCCAAGATTTTATGAGAAATATTATTGTTAATTTCTATGATTTCTTGTGTTGTAAGATAAAACAAATTATCTTTCCCTATACACAACATCGTATTATATTATAGTATATGCAAACACTATTATTGGCTTGTGTTTCATGCAATAGAGACCATGATCAATAGTGTGCGTTGTACGCAACATCGAGTATCACTAAACAACGATATATTGTAATAATATTCTTATTACCTGTCCATTATGAGTAGTATTAATCACATTTTGAAATTTATAACATTATCATTCATCTTACACATTATCTAGAGCATGGTATGAGAACCAAATAAAATTTTCAGGTTAAATAAGTATTTTTAAAAAAATGCAGTTTTGCCGCCTTTTGATGGCTCACCCACATTAAATCCAGTATTTGACACATTTATAAGTTAAATTTGACAAAATAAACTTATTCATTTCAATAAGTATATAAAAATTTACTTTGGATAATTTTTTAATATTTTTATGTTAACTTTCATATTTTGATGAATAGTAAATATACGCTAAATTTTAATTAAAACAACTTTTTTCATCAAGATAATTGATATATTTAAACTTTAATATTAATTTATTTAAAAGTATAGATAGAATTTATTTTTACCATTTAATATAATATATGTCATTATCATTAATTTTACATTGAATTCATAAGTACAAATATTTCAATCATTTGTAATGTTTTAACTTTTCAAACCAGTTTTCTCGACAGTGGGATTAATTTTAAATTAAATAAAGAAACATATGTGTTTTTAATTAGGAAAAATTAATTCCATATTTGGAACCAGTAGATCCAAATTATGTTAATAGGATATTTTTGCAGACATTTTTAATAGTAACTACTATAAATTTTATTTACTACAATTAAAGGTAAATCGGGTAATTAAGGGTAAAAATAATATTTTAAAATTACCCTAACACCTGAAAAAAATTTATTGGATGAATAAAAGTTGACTCATATCACCTAATGGTCAGAATAGCTTCATTTTAGGTAATTATAACCATGAAATTGATGTAATTATTAATAAAACAAAAGAAAGTGACAACATGTCACTCTCTTATATCTTATAAGTGTAATAATTTTAATTAGTGATAAAATTCATAATACTTCGAACATAAATAGTCATTAGAAATATAGTGAAATTATCTACATCATTTGAATTTATTTATAATTTTTATGGATTAAATAATTATCGTTAATGGTGACAGAATAGTGATGTAGAAATTACTTTTTTGATTGGAATATCAAAAAATGGTTTTAAAAATATTAAAATAAATATTATATGAACTATTTAATGTGCTACATGAACTTTAAAGATATATATGACATTTTATTAATATATTAAATATTTTTTTGAATATGTCTTCTATTTTTATTTTATTTAAATTCAAATAAATGAATACTGCCAAAATTGACACTATTGTTATTTTATAAAAATAACATATTATTTAATTTTTCAAAAAACAAAAAAAAATTATAAATTATAAATTTAAATTTATATGGTATACAATGACATATAGTATTCAATTATGTACTATTCACAACACATAAGTAATTATTTATAACAATTTAAAATTTAGAATATTATTACCACAAATAAAATTAAATAGATTAAATAAGGATAAATCAAGTTGATAAGGTTTAAAATAAATTCCCAACATGTCAAAATTTTATTTTATGATGATATTAAAACCCTATATCATATAATATTAGAATTTGAGTCATTTGGGAAGTTTTTATGTGGGGTTTGGGTTTATTATAAATTAATATTTTAGAGGTTTCCAAAAGTGCCCCTCTCCTCTCTTATAAAAGGGCACCTCCTCCCTCTCCTCTTCGCAACATTTTGAGCCTTCAAGATCGGCCAACCCCTCCCCATTTCCATTATCCACTTCCCTAGAAACATAATAGCGGTCTTGGTCTTCTCAAAATACCAACTTTAGTGCCTTAAGATGATGTTCAAAGGAAGTGCGTCGAAGAAGTGGTAATCTCTTCTACCGATTCATTCAAATTTATTTCTTCTTCTATATCCTCTTATTTATTTGTTTCATTATAAATTAATAAAATCAGTATAACTCATATACTAATATGTTATTATAAATATGAAACAATCCTATTTCACCTTCTATCCATCCTATGAAAAATGAAATCACCGCACGTGCATACATAGAGCTTACTTTCTCCATGTCGTGGTGTAATCTGTTTTCCACCACCACCTTACATGGATTGTTATAATGGTGGAAATAAAAACTATATATGATTATTATAACCTGATAATAATTCTAAGATATTATATGATCCACTCCAATACCATTCAACAATTATGGGAATGATATCGTCACTCGTGCGTACGTACGGATTACCGTCTCCACGGCGCGATGTGATTCATTCTCCATGTTAAGCATTCAAGAATGATTATAAAGTACATATAATAACTATTAATGAAATATATTACATAATAATGATACTGGATTTATGTATGTATATGTTTCATTTACTTAATCCCATTCAATTTAATAAGGAAACGAAAACAGCGTTCATGCGCACGTAAGGCCTACCGTCTCCATGAAAGGTGTATTTCATTCCATTTATCGATATGTCATATATATTTATATGAGGAATATATAATATATATAAATCATTTTTTAAATTATGGAATTAATTAAATCATGATATATGTAATAATATAAAAAACAACAAGTCCAAGCACGTATAATAAATCAAACAATTATTACCCAAAACGTTGCTTTAACATGGAATTGACAAATAAAAAGATAATATAAAGACCTGAGTGAATCATATATGATATCATAAATATTATCATGGTTCTATTACAAGTTAATAATATGTTTAAACCTACTATACAGAAGTTTCAGGCACATACCGAAGAAATCAGACCCAAGTTAAAGGATAATTATTCAAATCTCATTCTTATCTGAGATTGTTTATTCGTAAGTATTTTCTAGGATTATGTTTATCATCCATGTCCATGTTTTCTCAAAATGTTTTCATACTGTTTTTACTATTCTTACTTTTATTTTTAAATTCACTTTTCCCA
Source organism: Viscum album (assembly GCA_963277665.1). Classification (NCBI taxonomy): domain Eukaryota; kingdom Viridiplantae; phylum Streptophyta; class Magnoliopsida; order Santalales; family Viscaceae; genus Viscum; species Viscum album. Next base: position 618,897 of record CAUJRU010000346.1, read on the forward strand.
TTTTTTACTTTTACCACATTCTATCGAAGGAATATTTCTTTTGTTTACCATATAAGGTACTTTCTGACTTTTCTAACAAAAGTACGTGGAGAATGTTTATTTAACTTATACGGCGTGGATGGATTTTTACGATTTCATAATTCCTTATTTAAATAATGCTTCCTCTAAAATATTTCATGGTTATTTTCAATAAAAAAAATTTCTTTTAAATTTCATGTCCTTTTGAGAAAAGAAAATGATTTGAAAGATGAAAGGATATTTTCCTCAAAAATTCATTTCATCTGTTTTAACAAAACTATTTTCCACCAATGTTGACATTCCTTAATATGGTTATGTTTCAGTAATAATGTCTCTATTATTTACATGGTTTGATTTTTTATGATGAAATTATATCCATTTTTTTATATGGATTATGTTATGATGGGATGATGTTTATGAAACCTATTTTATTCATTGGGTTACGATAAGTGATTTATGTTTATTTTGTGGCACACGAGAGAATGATTTCATTATGATATGGGTGGGACTTATATCTCCCAATAATTCATTGGGTAATTATTTATATCAAATGAGATAGACATAGCTGGAATGGAATTTAAATCTGGTTCAGTAATAAAGGACCGGAACGACAAGTAAACCCCGTTCATTAATGGACTTTTTCCACGATGATGGTCTTGGAAGCAATTCCTTGGCTACTATGGAAATAATATCATGTGCTTAATGGTTTTCCATAATTACATGTTTTATTACCATGATATTTTATCATGATTAATGTTCTTTTATGATCTATGTGGTGTGTACTTCCATGTTTTATGTCATTACTCAAGATTTTGATGTTTAGATTTTGTGTTCATATTTTTACGTTCAAATGTTTATGTATACTGTTTTATGTTCTCCATGTTTACCCTTATTGTGAATTTGACCTCACACTTTTTATGTTTTATTTTCACCAGGATATAAAGAATGGGTTTTAGGTAAGAAAATATAAAGGGGAAGATCTTTATAGGAGATGTTGAAGATCTTTCACCATGATTAGAAGATTATTTTTCGAGATTCCAAAGACACTAAACTATTATGGTCCTTGGGTGTCTATTTTTGTTATGTATTAAGTATTCCACAAAAATAATGTAACATCCACGTATGTCTAGCTTTGGGTCTCTACATACCTGTTTTCGGGCACTAGTTTCCATTCTTGTCTAGCTCAACATGGTGTTTTCGAGTTTTACCCCTTGATACATCTGTGCCAAAGCCGCCTCTACCTACTCGTATCAAGACATGGATGTATTTTCTTGATAAACCACATACACCATACACACAAAAATTTAGGGACGTTTTTTTATACTTAGTCTCATCTTATAGGTTATCAATAAGTTTATTTATTCTTAATCTCCAAATATAAGTAGACCTCCCTCTAATACCAACTATAGTGACCCTATCCTTTTACATATAACATTACATGATTTTAAACATAATTATACATCTGAGTACAGGATAAGGATCATTAAGTCTAGTGTCTTGGAAGACTAGGTACATAATACATAAACATGGGATTAAAACAACTTCTTTATTTAATCTTAATAAAGAGATAATAACTTTCATTGATCCATTATATCTGTAAAATATAACCTGGGGATAACATGAAGTAAGGGATGAGCCAAAAATCCCAGTAAGGTAATGAACATAAGAATGAAGCTTAATAACATGAGTTAGGATGCATGACATAATGATACCAAAAGCATAGAACATATCAAATAATAACATATAAACATGGGATCATATAAACATGGAATCTTATAAATTTGGAAGAAACATAAAACATGTCTTTAGTAAAAGTCAAGTCTAACCTCCAATCTCATTTCCCATAGTAGTATGGGTCAAGGCTAACTGCCAATCCCGTTTCCCATAGCTGCAAAAGCCAAGGATAACCACCAAGACGTTTTCATGTAGCATCACATGAGACATAACTTTACCCAATGAATTGGAGTGCTATCTTGGTGCACTAATCTTACTTTTCATAAATATGTTTTCCACATAAAGAATCATACATAATAAATCGTTCAAAAAACAAAGGGGTTACCCATGGTAAGATTTGTGTGCCATATTCATGACATAAAGCATAACCAATGGGTGTATCATGAAAGTGTCCATGAATGAATGGAATTAGAAAAATAAATGGACATTTATATGTTAAAATAGGAATATATCATGGTAAGTGATGTCAAATATAAGTGAAAACATATAATAAATGGATTTGAGAAATTTTAGCATTAAAACATTTTTGTTCGGTTTTAAGGAAAATACCTTAGTGCTTTTAAAATAGACAGGGGAAGAATATTTTATATAAAACTAGAAGTGAAACAATACTGTTTTCATTATATAATGACTGATTTAATAAAGATAAAGGTTGAATAAAATAGATGATAGACTGCACTTGAAGTTGGGTAAAAATTTGGGAAGCTCCCTTAAAACTAGTTTTCTTAATGGGATATATCGAGGAGGGATTTTCTTAAAAACATGTATATCCCTGAAAGAGATTGAGAGATGGATCTTTGAACATGAGTTTGGAGCATACAATCAGCATGTAAAAGTTTTAAATAAAAATAAATTACCACATCATTTGGGTAAAAAGAAAGATAGAGCAACCCAGAGGAATAAAGAAGGTTCTGGTAGAATTCATTACCGATTATCGGTATGGTATCAAGTGTACCTAAAATAGATTAGGTAGTATGGGTAAGTTATGAAATTATATCCAACAGTTTGGGATTACACATAAAAATTCATATCACAGATTAAAATCATGATTTAGAGTGAAATGGGGAGGATCATTTACCGTAATTTCTGCTTAATTTTTCTCTTCTGCACCTCCTGAATAATAAATTTTTTTTAAAGCAATGATATAAATGTGAATTATAGTAATTTTATAAAAATATATATCAACTATATTCATTGGATTTTATTTTATAACTTTCATCGATGAAAATGAAGCAGTTTGTAATTATATTTTATATAAACATTTCCCACCTTTTGAAGATTTCACTATTTAATAAATGTAATTTATAAATTAGTACAATTTGTTCTATAAGCATATAATTCATGTAATTTGATTTTAATATATTGTATATAATTTTATTGTCCATATATAAAAGTTTTTATAATTATTATCTTGGAAAAATATTCGTAGATGGTTAATTGACCATTAACGGGACGTCGTCGATAGTGCGGGAAAGGGAAGTATGAAATATATATTATTCATTAATATGAGAATTATAGTAGGTTAACATCATTAATATAATGTTAAATTAAAGAATAATCAATTTTTTTATCATAATATTTTTAAAGGGATAGGGTAAAATAAAAAAGGCATAAAAGAGAGATGATTTTATAGAGTCTTACTCTCTCCTCGGTGTTGTTCCTCTTGCAAGAAACTATAAATCCATTAGTGATTGGTGGTGGAGGGATCTAGAACGTCTATTTTTATTCTAAGAGACTTGATAGGGAGAATGTTTTTAGATACAAGGCTTTGTAAAAGAAGATAGGAGAGGTTTCCAAATTAGAGGGAAAGGAGTTATTTATACATTAGGAGGGGTTTTTTAGAATAAAATATTTAATAAAATAATATATCAAATGTTAGACTGGTAATAGTTAGTTTTTTACAACAGAAATCATATATTAATATAATATAATTCGTTTTATACTTTAAATAATCTTTATAATTCCAATTTATTAATTTATTAAAAGGTATGTGAATAGAAAGTGAAAATGATTTTTAAGGAATCACTTTTTGAATTTAGGTTTTGGAAAGTTTTTTTAGGTTTAGAAATTGAGTTTATTGTATTTTAAGGAACCATTTATAAAATTAAATATAAAACTGATGAATTTAGCATTCTAGAATGTTAATTTCATCATTACATCATTAATGATGAAATTTAGGATATACTGTATATGTGAAAAACTGTATTTTTACTAGTCACCCAAAATTTTAAGTATTTCAAAATAATTAAAAAAAATTACCCTAACCATTTAACAATGTTTATAATACATAATTGAAGTCCATTTTTCATGAATAATTTTAAAAATATGATTTATTTAATTTCTAAATAAAATCATAATTTAAATGAAAATTTTAGTTTTTAAAATAAAAAGTGAATTTATAATGATTTCAAAAATTATATACGGTCTTATAAAATTATCTTCAAACGAGAAAACATAGAATTTTTAATTTATGAACAAATTTTAGGAACATGCATTTTATTATAAAATAATTATATATTTATCACTTACCGAAATACCAATACTTTTACTAGGGTCAAACTGCCGTTTATAAGATTCTTAAATATTATTTAATCATTTATGGGTAAGGTTATTATTATTTTGGATTATATAATATTTATAAGTGTTGTATTACTATTCATAATTATAGGTTACTATTCCTATGGTTCGATTACTATTCACCAAATATTAATTTTTTCCAATCGGACTTCAAATAACTTACTGATCGCAATCTTATATGTTGGATTTTTGAAATTTAAAACATAGAAGTGGAAAATTTATGTTTAATGGCCACATAGTATTTACTATCATGATATGTCTTTCTTCTTACTAATACTATATGGAATAATTATTACAAGGTAATTACATTGATTAAACATTGGTTCCTTATAAAATCTGTGGTTTCTAATAATACTAACACTCAATCCATGTTATTCAATAATATATTTTGAGTGATTGGATCTTGATGGTGATGATATAATGATGAAATATAGAGTGATAATGAACACACAAGGCACAAGTTTTAATGTAAGGTTTAATAAATCCTATAGTCTAGTGGATAATCCCCAATGAACATTACTGTGATCCCTCAATGAAAATTACAATTTTTTATCAATAAAAATATGGAAAACATTAGAGAACTATCCTAGAATAATTATTATCATGATGAATGAAAATACTGAAAATCAAATCTATTTTCACTTCTAATGGTTAAAATTTACTTGAAAATATTGATCATGAATAGACCCTTGATTATTTACTCAGTCCTAGCCAGAATCCTCCATTAATAAACAGTAATATTATAGATTAATCAATTTTTTTCACTCAACTAGTTCACAATTTGTTTTAGGTGTGAGAATACTCATTTATTGACATATCATGAATTTTAGTGTGATTCCCTTTATTTTATAGTGATAATGAGATAAAAATGGTATGGAAATTGAATCCCAAAGTTCTTATATCCCCTTTGAACAAAGATTTAGTGTAGTTCATTAGAATGTATAATGAGGGATCCAAAATCAATAGACCTAGAAACCCACCAATTTAATATAGCTTTAATAACACATCATCTAAATGTATCTCCAAGAACATAAGAACCAAGGCCGCATGAATTTCTCATGGCATTACCTCTTATACCATGGAATTCGTGATTACTACATGACTCACCAAATCATTAAAATTACTACATTTTTTTTAGGCATGTATGGAACCAAAATCTCAGTAACTCTATATCATGGAATAATTAGTAATAACCCAAAAAATATACCATGATCTAGATCTAATAACATATTACATACATAGTGGATTTGATATTGACTAATGAAACCAAATTTTAACCATCCATAATTACAATATCAAAGAAATGATTGAGTCACCTACATGACTGAGACCTTTTAGGGTTTAAATCATTAAATAATTTGGATAAAATTTAATTAACCTAAACTATATCTTTTATACCCAATACACATTTCTTCTATTATTTCCATATTTTCTTATTCCAAAATATTACATCAAAATATACCTAAAAAATTTATCACACATAATACCATTCTAGAAATATCATATGTATTACTCTTCATTATAATCCAGATAAATGGAAACAAAAGAATGGTAATATCAAATACATAATAAGGGAAATATATAGTAAGACCTATCATAAAAAAATGAATGGACAATATGAAAATATTAAGGAATATTCAATCATTCCATTTTACTTAGAATGTCAGAATAAATCACTTCTATGAATAACTTCCTATCATAAATTGTCACATGGAAATAATTAATTAATTAATTAATGATTTAATGAATAATGATGGACATAATAATAATATTTTTATTTCATTATAAAATAAATCATTCATACCATCAACACCTTAACCCATACATCATTAATAAAAATGTTGGCACACAAAAAAAACCTATTCTAGTTTGTCCCACAATACCCACTAATGAATCAAGGAGATATAAAATATTTAGTCCACCCATCACTTTAAAAGTATAATGCTCTCATAATAAGAATTAAATTAATAACAATTAAATATATAGTTAAATTACCTTTATAAATGGAAATCATATATACTGAATCAAGTATAAAAAATAATAATTTTTTCTCAGTCAATAAAAGATCAATCTTTCTAGGTAAGCATCCCATATCTGATTTCTGTAAATGGGGTATTAAAAACATATAGAGTAATGATTATACATATAATATTAAAATATAAATTATTTATAATACATCCAAGATATAAATAATATGAACATGAAGGATAATAGTAAATTAAAATGGGGGGCGGTGATTGATAACTAATCACAAGGAAATAAGTGATCTAAGAATAAACCATGTGTGAAAAAATTGGTTATAAACAATAAATAAATAAGGGGTGGAATTATACCATAAATTCATCCAAAAATTATGTTTTTGTGGTAAATATTACTATTTTAAGAAATATAGATTAAAATTAAATAGAATTTTAAAAAAATCCACTATGATTTTGTAAATTAGTTTCCAAAATAAAAACATAAATAATTTTTAAAACTATCTTAATGGGGTGTCAAGGATAATTTTAAAAAAATATTTTAATGAAATTTAGAATAATTAAATCTTGAAAATAATCTCGGATTAATTAATAAAATTATATTTTATGATAAAAACATAAAATAAATAAAATGTAACCCCCATTTCGAAGCATGTGAGAAAATAATATGCCTTTTTAGTAATGTTCATAAATAAACAATTCCTATAATAATGGGATGAGTCATTAATTTAAAAAAACTATGTAAAATTTTAAATTAATATTTATAACTCATAATGTCTATGATGGGGAAACATTATAGTTATGAAGTATTCATTAAAAGAAAACATTTTTTTCAAAATTATATGATGAGAGTTGAAAATGAACCTCATGGAAATAGATGAGAATATTATTTTTTAAATATTTAATAAAAAGACAAATTTAAAATAAATTTACCTTAATAAATCATTAATTTATAGCAAAAAACATTCTTGAAACAAAATATGAAATATGAAAATTGAGGAAAAATATTCCCAACTAAAGGGTGAAATAAGGTCATATTTTCTTAAAAACATTATTTTGGTGGTTTTGAAAACAAAAGGGAGTTACAATTGAAATAATACAAGTAAAACCCATAAATAACCATATTATAAGATAATATGAATATTTTAAGATAAATCATTTCATATAATTTTAAAAAATGGGACTCCAGATTAAATAATCCTGGTTAAAATTGAGATTGAAACAAAAACCCTTACTAAGGATTCCCACTTGGTCAGACATATTCTAATTTCCTATATAATAAGTAAATATTTACTATTCATCTATATCATATCCATATTTATATTTATATTTCTCTAAATAATTTACTCATAACTTATTTTTACCAATTTACTCATAATACTTTTTTAAAAGAAATTATTTAGGTATTAAATATTTTCTTTCTAACGGTTATTTTGATTCGGTGGTTTCAGACCATGAAACATGGTCATGGTTTCATCACCTTCAAAATGATAATAATTTAATATATATTTTATTTATATATTAAATAGCATTATATTAAGAGTAACATAAATTGGATCTACAAAATGAAATATGTCATTCATGGATGTTGTCGTATGCACGTACGAATGGGTGACATTTTCATTTTTCAATGGATGGAAATATCAAAAGTTATATAATTTTTTTTGAAATTATAGAAAATTAATTATGTCATAAATATAATACTTATATATTAAATACATATATATAACAATTCATGTGATGTAGTGATGAAAAATGAATTGCATCACTTCGTAGTGTCGGTAGTCATCATGTACATACAAGACACATTTCTATTTTCCAATGTATTGTAGATAAGGAAATCATATGATATTTTACATTTAAAAATAATAATTAGGTCATAAATATCCTATAAATTAATTAATTTAATCCATATTACCATTTATGATATGCAGTGACAAAAATGAATTATATTGTTTTATGAAGGTTCTATTACACTCATTCTCACGAAGGACATTTTCATTTATCATTAGATCAAAATGAGATAGAAAATTTTTGTACCAAAATACTAAAAAAGTTTAACTATAGTAAATTTATTTATTTAATTATGTTAAAATGTTCATAGATTATTTGTAGGGGTATTTAGAAGAAATAAACATGAAAATTATTAGTAAGAATATATACATCTTTCTAAGATAATCTCCTCTGAAAAACACCTCAAGGATTTTGGGATGGGTCTTCTCTGATGAATAAATGCTATAGTTATTTTATAAAGGTTTAGGGAAGGTATTTGATCATATATTCTACCAAATAAGGGATATTTTTTTGTTTTTATAAGTGAACATAAGAGGTTACCATTTATATTGAGGGGAGTTTCACCCTTGTAAATACCCTAAGCTTTATAATAATATAAAATTAATTTTTTTTGAAATGTGGTAAAAATGAAAAAATAGAATATATTATATTTTAAGGTAATAATCCAATCAAATATATAAAACTTTCCATGATTTATTTATATTTTAAGTCTTTATCTCTTAGTTTATCCCCCATTATAACTTTTTTTACCCTAACCACAATGACAAAATTTTTATCACAGTAACTATTAATTATGAATTAAGATGAAATGAATCTTATTGTATAATTTTAATATGATTATTGATATTATCGAATAAATTTTACAATATTAAATCATTAATGGTGGAATAACTTATTTTAACATAAGTTTGAAATGAAAATAAATGTAGGTTTTGAAAAATGTCATTTTAAGCTTGTAAATGAATTTATACCAAAATCATGGATATAATTTAATTTAATAATAATAATTTGATTATGAATAAAAATTGTGTAATGTGACTTTAAAAACAATCTAAAATCTATTATAACCATGTTATTAATTAAATAAGTAAAATGAAAAAACATAGTTCTTTTATTATAATGAAACATCACTTATGATTTTAAATGGCATAAATTGGTTTATAAATAAAAAATAAAGTCTTAAATTATTTTATTTTAATATATAAATTCATATTTAGTGTATGAAAATGTTTCATAAACTTATATTCCATTATTATATCATGATAATTTCATGAAAGTGTTAATCTTTTTAAAAGTGGTATTTTATCACTATTCATCTAAAAATCATCTGTTTCAGCAAAATCCCAAAAAAACTCTAATATAATTTTTTTAATGAAAAATAATAATTTATAATCATATAATTAAATTAAAAATATATATTTCGAATTTATCACTTAAATAGAAATTTTATATAAAATGAAAAACATATCTGATAGAAAAATGACCTTTTAAAAGTATGGCTATTCTTATATTTATTTAATATAAATTTATTTTTAATTGAGTGTTAATTTATTTATTCAAACACTGATTTTCTATTAAAACCGATCCATTTATTACAAAACACAACACATGAAAATAGTTCCTTAAATAAATACCCCTCTTAACATTAATAATTTTAATCATGTCAAACTAAATATTAATTCTCTTGTAATAAAACATCATCACTGAAAACAATAATATAATATGATTATCACAATTGATTTATATATTTCTATATATTAATAGTTTATTATAATATGTAACAACTCATTTTTGTATGATATTTCTGGTAACATATGTTATATGAAATAGTAATATTTAAATGAATATTTAATATTGTAATCTTGGGGTGTTACACAATCAATTACCTGAAATCTATTAAAAGATTCATCCCAAATAAATTATATTATTATATTAAAATAATATTAGATGAAATAATAAAATACTCTATTTCATTATCTCATTAATGGAACTACAAATATCGATTCTGTGTGATGCAACTTCCTGAGATTGGAAATTTTATTCTATACCATCCATTCAAATCATAACAAAACCCTTCACACTTCAATTGAATTAACTCAGTCAAACATCATTTCTTTATAGTTACAATCAACTCCAAGGACACTCCAACTCATCCATGAGCATGTTTTCGACAAATATATCATAAACACACTTTCAAAACCCATTAATGATTTTTTAAGAAATAAGTCATAAAAAGACACCATTGAGGGGGTCATAAAAACACCACACCATATAAAATAATGATGTTTGTGAGGGTAATCTAACTCATGATAAAATAAAAATAATAAATTTATTAGGAAATCATAAATATCAATTCATAGTTTACCCTTCATAAGATCCATTCATAAGTGGATAATCTAATTTCCAATACTCATAACCTACCACAATCATACGTGGATCTCCATTTACCCCTTTAAAGGATATTTTTAGTGTATAGTATCCTATAATAAAAATAATTAACTTGATAGAATCATTCCTAATTTTTTTTTACTATACATTAATAATTATTCAATATTCATTTCATAAAAAACAATCAAATCTTACAATGAACTCAAATTTGGACTAATACACATTATTTACTCCATAATTTTTCTAACGCTAAGAGAAACATTAGAATTTTTTTGAAACATTGATCCCCAATTTTATAGGATTATCCCTCAAATTATTTATATTGATTTATGGGTGATCCAAGGTTAGTTTTCCTATTATTCAATTGTTATTTTCTCTCATGTCTTCTATCCATATGTTTAGAATCTTGATTCCTTTTATTTCCATTGGTCTTATATTGGTGAGTTATTATGTTTTCATTATTTTAATATGTACATTAGGATAAAATGTTTCACACAGGATATGATATTAAATATATGTTCTTTTTATTCTATTATTTCGTAGAGAATCTTGAATTTTTTCTCTCAAGGAAGGGGATTTAGGAAATATCCATTATTTTTTATAATTTCCATATTAACATGATTTTTCATATTTGGATGGGAAAAAATATTGACATAATAATGATAATTATATTTTCGAAAATGAATTTTATTTCAATGGGGCAAGTCAGAAATGTTTATAATCATTCATGATATTCCTCTTAACATCTACATCTTCTTGATACTATTTCTAAAAATCATTTCTTTTGTGGGGCCTTGTGTGTTGATAATCTGAATTTTATCTTTTAATAACACTTTAAAAATGGATAATCACTTAAATATTTAATAAACTTGTGGAATGAGAGAAAAGAATTTATAATAAGGAATACTTTAATATAAAATAATATTGTAGTACTTAATGAAAAAATTATTGTCATGTATTGTGGTAAATATTATTTTTATATTGATGTTTTTATGATTTATGTGGGCTTGTAATTTGTGTTTTTATAGTGGATATTGTGTTATATTACTAGATTTATATAGTGAGATATTTTTGGCTCATGGATTGTGCAACGGGGTTGCAACTACCATTTCATAATTGAAATGTTGGAATACTTGGGATGTTGTGGGTGATAATTTGGTTAGTTGACATTAGGTTAATTAGTAGTTTCCTAGTGGAATGCAATATAGTTGGCAATAATGAACTTTATATGGGGTTTGTTGGAATTTAATAACCTCCTTGATAAAAGTGTATAATCGATTCTTTAAATGAATGATAAATTTATTCAATTAATGTGAGTATTGGATGGAAGTTGTTTGACATTAAACACAGAATTCAATAGGTCAATGAAAATAAATTTACTCATAAATGGTAAATCTAGAAATGAAATAATTGTAATTTTTAGGGTGATATTGAATTAATTTGATGTTGATTTATTTCATGAAATGTAGAGTTGGTTTTGGTGTCATTGTTTACAATTATTGAAGTTCTTAACTATCGTAGTGATTTGATGTTTATGAGATGTGTACATTTTATTTGGTTGGGAACCTCTTAAACTGTGATTGTGTATGAATTTAACGATTCTTGTAATTTTTTAAAATATATATTCATGAAACCTAAATCATATACCCTTAATTACTGCTAAAATTTATTGGGTTCTAGGTATTTTCTTTGAATGTCTAGGATTGGGAGGTAAATGATGGATGAATGCTCTTTATTCCCTACACTCCCTTCATGATGTAGCATGGGATGTAATGGATCGAGGTAGGTGTGATAATACTAACTTAGTATGTGGTGTATAGGAAGACCATGTGGGGTATTGGTGTGATAATAAGTATATGATATACTGACAGAACCTATAGGGCATGGATGAGGAGGCACATGGTGTACTAGTAGAACTTGTAGGACATCAATGAGATGTAACTACATGGTGGGTGTCATTCATGGTAGTATAATGGAAATAGGTTTCTCTATATAATGTTCAAGATAATCTATAATACTTGAAATTAGTTTTTTAGAATAGATGTGGTTTGTGGAAGCAGATATGGAATTAGGATGATATAAATGTGTCATGAGCAATGAATTGTGCTACAAGACATTGTGTACTTTAACAATAATGTGATAGTGATTGGGAGAACAAGAAATTTTATATTTGTGTGTAAGGGTAAGAAACATTTGGGGGAATAGTTACATAATACCTTTTGATTATATTCCTTGATGTTGTATTACAATGCTTGGATGAAATATTTGGGGAGTGAGACATGGTGAGGCTCGATGGTAGTTGACTTGGTAAGTGCTTGTTGGTTCTACTGTTTTTTCCCTATTGTGATAGTATGATTCTTCGAAATTTTCATGAGAGGTATTCAGAATGACCCTAATAAGTATATATGTTATTCTCACCCCAATATATATTATTTTTTTGGGATTCTAAGGAGTGTTTTGTGACCATGTTGGATAGAAATATATTAGAGATTTAGGATGCTTGTGGAGTTACTACCTTGGACTCTATTTAGTACATTGTTTTAACAACGTTTATTTTTTATAAAAATTCTACATTTTTTGGGATTGTTATGAAACTTGGTTTATATATATAGTGATTTTGATTGATAGTTTTTATATATTATTGTGTTATAATATTTTAATACCTCTCATTTCCATTCTATATAACCTAAATGAAAGTCGTCAACAAAGGTCTTAATAGAGGAGAGGCTATGGAATCACAATTACATTTAATGGAGGCATAAGAGATGACATTGTTAAATTATGGTCATTAAAGAGTGGTATCATAGATTTTGGATAAGAGTTATGGTGGATATTTGAACTAAGAACCGTAGAAGATTTCATAGTTTTATAGGGAATATACATAGTATAAGTTCATGCATTATTATTTTTTGTTCTTAATCATAAAATAGGGTGATATTTTGAAAATTAAATTAATTTAAAAAATTCCATGCTATTAAAATTAAGATTTTGATAATTAATTGTGGATTTTTCAGTTGGTCTCAATTAGTGTAAAGTTATTGATAGAGTGGATCGGTAGACTGCTCTAATTTATCATAGGAGGGTTAACCTAGATGTTAATATGGGATGTGATGGAAGATCATATGTTTTATTAGTATCAGGATTTGACTTTGTATAAGGGGAGAATCTGTGATCTGGTGATAGAGTAATGAAAAGAGGATCTTGAGATAACTATAGATCATATCCATGTTGGGGGTGAGTATTGAGTTCCACTTGTTATTAATTATATGCAGTTAAATGTAAAGTAGTGGAGAATATTATATCACATGGATGAGAAATAGTAATATATTTCACTGAATTATTTTCATTATCAACTTCTTAATGAATTTCAATCATCAAAGATGAGGGGAATGTAGGTAGGAGTTAATCTCTCTAATGTAGGGTAACATGACTGTTCAAGAGCTCAATATTAGTCTTAAAAACATACTTTAATTTTTTAATATCCCATTTTTTTGTGAAATATTTTTTCCGAATTAATTTAATCTTTTGGATAATTTTTATTTCACCCAATACATATATAACATTTAGTATACGAAAAAACTATGTCTAGATTGAATCCTATATAATAAAAATTTTAGACTGTTCTACAAAAAAACACACATATTAACTTGTAGTATATGAAACACTATTTTTGTCTCCTATTTCACACAATGTCGAGTTCTTTTGATAGCTTGCGTTACATGCAAGGTTGTGTCTTACCGAATAACTATATATTAATGAAATATTATTATTTTATATTATAACATATAACAAAGTTGTTAAAATATAAATTATTAATATTATTGACTAAATAATGAAATTATAGGGTTTATAAGATGAATTTATAGATAGCTAATAATTTATAAATGAAAATATACAGCAATTGAATATAAAGGAAACATTTTTATTTGTATACTCCCATGTTGTTTTGACATAATAAATTAATTAAATTACAATTTTTGGATGAGATTAACGAAATATAATGTTATATATTCAATAAAATATTTTTTTATTATCCGATATATTTTATAGGTATAAGATAATATCCAACCCAGTTTCATTGATAAAAACTATATTTTCCAAAAGGGTAATTTTACCGCATATTAAAGGAAAACCCATTATAAATCAACTTTTTACAGTTTTATAAATTCTATTTGACAAAATAAAATTCTTATTTGAAATAAAGTCAAACAAATTTACTTCTAATGATTTTTTGGATAAGTTTCATGTTTTGAGGAATAATAAAAAACACTCAATTTTAATTGAAAATGAATTTTTTCATCAAAGAAATTTATAGTATTAAATTATAATTTTGATTAGTTGTAAAAAATAATAAGATTAAGTTTTTATCATTTAATATAATTTAGTCTATTGGCATCAATTTCACAACCAATTTAGATATAAAATCTTTTTATTATATTGAACATTTTTACTTTAAAAGCATGTTTTCTCGATCCATCAACGAGATGAATTTTAAAATAATTGTCCAAATACTATGTTTTTAATTTTTAAAATTTTATTCCATATTTTTTCAATTTGTGGGTACAAATTATATAAATTGGTTTATTTTGATTTTGTCCTTATAAATTGTAACATTAATAATATTTTTATCCCCACGTATAATGGTAAATCAGATAATTAATGGTAAACTTAATATTATAAACACTAAAAACTACTATAACACATTCCAATGTCCTGATGGATGAATACAGTTAAACCCTTAATTATTTAGGTTCATATTGAATCCTGAAATGTAATGTTTTCCATGAAAATTACATAGATATTATTTAAATCAAAGGAAGTGACAAAATGTCACACTCTTATTGCTTATTAGTATAATATTTTTATTACAAGGGTAAATCGGAAATAACTTTGTTCATAAATAGTATCTAGAAAGACTAAATAATTATATAAATCAAGAAAGTTTATTTATAATGTTTATATATGATATAAATACCATATATTTTAACACAACAGTGATGCGATAATTATTTTATTGATAGAAATATCAAATAAATGATATTAAAAATGTTAAAATAAATATTATTTGATATGATAAATGTTATGAACTAATATTATATATGAAATAAACATATTATTGAAGTTATAAAATCCTTTTTATGTAATATAATATATTTATATTTTAAAAAGGTCAAGTAATAAAAATTGTCAAAAATGACTTTAATGATATTTTAAAAAGAACTAATATTTTATTAAATTATATAATTTATATAAAAAACTAAAATCTGTAAAAATAACAAGAATAATGTTAAATATTTCATTAATGATCAGTTTAATGTTTTTTTAATTTTGTAGTAACTATATTAACCCTTAAAATAAAAAATCAATGTTGTCATAGTATGAGTTAAATATTTTAACTAACGGTTAAAGCCAAAAGATAATGAATAAAATTTAATAATACCTATCTATACATTATTAATGGATAGTATTAAAAAAATATCATTTTATATTCAAATCCATGAACTTTGGAGTTATTTTTATTGAGATTGAATTTATTTTAAATTAATATTTCCAGGGATCCTAAGGGTGCCCCTCACCTCAATTATAAAAGGAATCCTCCTCTCTCACTTACTCACAACACATTGAGCCTTATAGGTCAAAAACCCTTTAAATTTATATTATAAAATTCTATAGTAAAATTATACAGGTTCTGTTCTTCTCAGAAGACCAAATCTAGTGTCCCTAAGAGGATATCTTGAGGGAGATCGTCAAAGAAGAGGTAATCTTCTTACTGACTCTTTAATAATTGTTTCTTCTTCTACATCCTCTTCAGGTTTTGATTCCATTATAACGTAATAAATTTTTTATAAAATAGATTATGATATTTTATTGTGATTATTTATCAAACATATTTCACCTTGTATCCATCCCATGAAAAATGAATGTATCATGTGTGCGTATGTACGAATTACCCTCTCGACGCCATATTATAATCATTTTTTCATCACCCTATTTTATTAGTGATAATTATGATGATATTAATGTCCATATATATTATCTTTATAATATAATTATACTTCTTTAATTATAATGTCATTTCAACCTTATTACCATCGAATATTTTGGTAGAATGATAATATCGCTTTTGCATATATATGGCTTATCATCTCTATGATACGTCATGATTTTTTATTCACCTATATTTCACATGGATGGTAATAAAGATGAATTTTATGAATATATATGATAATTATGACATAAAAATTATTCCAAAATGATAATATATCATATAAGTTCCTTTATTTTTACATGATAAAAATGGAAACAACGTTCTTGGGTACATACGACCTACTGTCTCTATGAATGGTGTATCAAATTTCATATATCTATCATTTATAAGATTATTTTGAATCTTTTTATAATTAATATTTATGATATATAATCCATGTTTTAAATTATTTAAATAAGTAAATAATTTTTTTATTATAAGGATCAATAATTAAAATTCAAAACATGTATGATAAACAAAGCAGTTATTATCTGAAACATTACTTAAGGATCGTAACTGTTACTAAAAGTATAATTTAAGGTCATAAGAAAATATTATATGTTATTATATATAATAATATGGTACTATGATCAATTTATGATAAACTTATACTAATTATATAAGAGTATTTTATGTGTATGATTAATGTCAAGAAACAAGGTACGATATTTATTCCTCACATTCATTTCTATGGGACACATGGCTTGTAGAGTAATTTTTTCTTATATGTGATGCATATATTACCCATGAATGTATTTTATGAGTCTTATTCATAATATTATGGTATTTTCATATCCATGTAAATTTATTTCTCTCATGGTTAATATGATTATACTGATTATAAAGTGATGAATATTTATTTCACAATCTAATGAATAGTTGGAAATGTTTCCTTTTAAGTCTGAGTTGGGTAATATTTATCATTCATGTCCATGTTTCATAAAAATGTTTTCTAAAATGTATTTAATATTCTAATTTTTATTTATAAATTCATTTTGATCTGCTTTTTACTTTATACTACATGGTTTTCAAGGAATCTTTTTTCCAAACGACCTACTTTGAGAATTTTCTTACAAAAAGTAAAAAAGAAAAGATTTTAAATTATACAGAATTAATAGAATTTTAAACTATCATGAAAAATTAATGATTTGAATATTATGTTATAATAATATAATTTTATTTTAAAATAAATTGTTTTCTTTAAAAATTGTGTGTCATTTTACGAAAAGAAAATGATTTCAAAGAAGAAAGGAAATTTTCTTCAAGAATTTGTTTTCATGTGATCTCTTAAAATTATTTTTCATCTGCAATTACAATATTTTATGTTACATAAGTTTTACTAGGGATATATTTCAATTTTTCTAAACATATTATTTCCATGAATATTTTATGTTTCTGATGAAATTATTTTTATGAGACCAATTTGTTTTTTGTGGGTTATGTTATTATTAAATGATGCTTATGAAGCTTGTTTAATTCCACAGTTAATAATATGATACATGATTTTAGTTTTTGTATAACATATATGTATTATTTCATTATGATATTGTTGGAACCTACATATCCCTCCAATGCATTGGGTAAATATTAATATCTAATGAGATAAACATAAAGGACTTCGTTTTCCAAGTTGGCCTTAGGAATGATCATTGACTACAAAGATGGTTATGGGAGTGAACCATAACTACGAATATGGTAATGGGAGTGAACCATAACTACCAACATGGTTATGAGAGTAAACCATAACAACTAATATGGTTATGAGAGTGATCTGTGACTACCAAGATTTTATGGGGAGTAAACTCCTACTACTACGATGTCATTATAAGTGATGTTTAGGATGCTATGGAAATCATTTTATGTGCTTCTTTGTCTGCCATAAATTTCAGGTTTTATTCCTATGTTATGATTTCATGAATTATGTTCTTTATTTTATTATTATTCATGTATTATGAACTGCCAATATTTATTACATGATTCAGTTTTATGATATTTGATATGATGTGTAAGATATTCTATTTTTTCAATCTCTTATTCACTTATACTCATGATTATGCTTACATATCTCCCTAGTTTTCCCTTACTGATCATCTGAGCTCATCCCTTTTTAAGTTTCTCTTTCTTAGTCTATGAAGAGGTAGAAGAAGTAGTTGTGTTATGAAACAATTTTTTCGGTTTTCAAGATTCAAATGGAAGAAATCCAACATGGTATTTGGGTATTTTTTTATGTAATGTATTAATAATTATACAAAAATGATGTAATGTCAGTGTACTATAATCTTTGGTCATTATAGTCGGTATCATGGTAAACGTTCATTTAATCATTGGAAACTATGATGAGAAAAAAATACTGACAACCCTTAGTATATGTCTAAGGATAAGTCTAAAGATAAGGAAAATATCATATAATTTTGGTAAAGGATATATTGAGTGGATTCATATAAGTAATTACTTTTTTGGATACTACAATTGGAAGGGCTCTACCACCTATGTTCCTATAGATAACACCTCTAAAATGTTCTTTCATTCATAACTCCAAGGTAACCTAGTACAGGAAAATGGGCCTTGCTGCACACCTTCTTTGACACTCCTCTGGGATATTCTTTGGGAATTATCAAAATCTTGATGAACCATCATGAAGAATTTAAATATATTGTGGTTTTGAATAACATATGATTAAACCTAATGTGTTATATATTGAAATATTATAAGTAATTTCTCTTGATTATGTGCTTTTGAGACACTGATTACTTTTTCTCACACTATGCTTTTTGTATGTAGTCAATGGTTAGAACTAGAATGAGCCATGTTTCTGAAGGATACAATGGAGAATTTAATGATTCTCCTCTTAAAAAACTGAATATTATGGGATTTATAAAGAAAAACCATGTTTCCATGACCAAACAACCTTATCACGCCTTGAATAATATTTTACTTCCAAATGACCAATGGAGGGAATAATGTTTTCTTAGATCCTTTTTAAGGAAATGTTAACATTCATTTAGTGGAACTACTAATCCACTAATCTCAAATAAATGGATCAACACCATTGAAATATATTTTTCATTCAAAACTATTCATAATGAGAAAAAGTTATGTTGAGTACTTATCTCTTGGACGGTGAAGTGAATAAGTGGTGTATCTTTATCAAGAATATCAGGAAAACATATAAAGTTGACTCCATGGATTAGAATGAGTTCAACAACTGGTTTTTCCACAATTAATTTCCTCACATTCTTTATAGTAATGGATATTGAAGTTACCCATCTATCTTGCGATTATGATAAGAAAATAAGGATATAATTGAAATTAATATCTAAAACTATAGGGAGAATAATATTATATTTACTTTATGATCAATGTTTGGAAGTAAAAATGGAGGAAATTAACTTAAGGGAGATAATAAATGTTTTATTTGTTGGAAAGAAGGTCATTGTGCAATTTACTACCAACGTAATGGGATTAAAAATCCAAAGAGTGCACCTCCCACAAATCAGTGTTTCATGTGTAAATAGAATGTGAATTATTCTAACCAATTCAAAAATACAAGGGTTAAATATAATGTTCCCATTCAACAACCTATTAAATCCAAATATAAAGGGAAATCTCATTCGATCACTCTTGGAAATGTGGAGTATGAAAATGAAGTTATGGAATGATTGATTATTTATGTAATAGAATTCAAGAATAATGTTGTAGAAGTTCTTTTATCATATTATGGAATAATAAAACATCTATTTATTGGTCCAAAATGGTTTTCCATGTATATTAAAGATAATATGTTGAATCGTAATGGTAAATATGAAATTTTATTGCGGTAATAAGGTGATACTTTTGTAAAACACCCGATTAAGGGAAGAATAACCCTTAATATGTTCATGATGGTGAGATAATGATATTTTTTTAATGATATGTTGTATAAAAATATGTAAAATAGATGGTACTAATTTCCTTGGAATTGATTAAGGATTTTTCAAAAATTGGTTTCTTCTATCATAGATGAAGTTTACAACATTTTAGACTAGAATAATATATCCAATAAACACTATAATGATAAAACATTCATGTTTTAAATAAATATTTTTGGTAATTTCAGTTATTACAATGTTTAAAAAATATTTTATGAATGTAATCACAAGTTTGGAATGTGACAACCTTGAGATTCATTATGATATATGGGGGATAAATCATGAGCTGATTTAGTGCACTTCTATATAATGGTTCGGAATTTCATTTTTCAAAACGGTTATAAGGTTGACCATTTATAGAAATGTTTATTTTAAACTTCATATATGTTTTTAGATATTAATTAATTGTCTCACCATATAAGTATTTATTCATATTGTATGACTTATCCTAAACTTTTTGTAGTGATAAAAATAGATAGAAGTACATGTAATTATATTTATGGATCTCAAGATCTGTTAATGCTTCAGGAATGATAGATTCACCTTCATTTCTTGGAATGAGAGATGGATTGGAAGTTGATCAAGGGAAAAAAGGTAATTTCGTCTTGAAATAATGTAAGTATATCATTCCATGAAAATTTTTCAACTTTAAGAAAATGATCTTGAAATAAAATTTTATCTCGATGCTATGATATTTGTTCAACTAATGGTCTTTTAGATCCTCATAGATTTATGACTTTGATTCCCACAACATCCCAATGATCATTCACTTGTTTATGATTGATGATCTCAATCAGTCCCTATAAATATTTATGTTTCTTTGTTCAATTCCATAATTTCACTTTCCACCTATGTTCTTCTATGCGGAAACCCAGTAAAGAGTTACATTGGGGTAACTATTTTGTTTCTAACTTTACCTTTTAAAATGATGTTTTAGTATTCTTTTTTACATTGTGGGTTTTTATGAAAGAAACCTTTATGTATTAAACCTTTGATAACCCAAAAAATTTTCAAGGGAGAAATTAATTTGTGGGGGGTAGATTGTAACACACTGAGATTTTGTGAAATATATAATTTTTCAAATTAATTTAATATTTTCAATATTTTTCATTTCACACAATATTTATATAGCATTCATTAAATAAAAAATGCAATATTTCACCTGCATCATACACAACACCATGTTTAGATTTCGCTATACACAAAAAATATATTATCTTGAAGTATACGCAAAACAATTCTTGGCTTGTGTTACACACAATGTCAACTTTTTTCAATGTCTTGTGTTACACACATGATCGTATTTTACCAAACTATTTTATATTATTAAAATAATATTATTTAATAAAATTAGATACAACCTAGCCATTAAAATTTAATTTATTAATAGAATTAACTAACTCATGAAAATATTAGGTTGATGAGATTAATTTATTTTTTAGAAATTAATTTGAAATTAACATATACAAAAATTTAATATAAAGTAAATATTTTCATTTGTAATCTCCCAAATTCGTTTTCTCTTAATAAAATACATAAATTAAAATTAAAGAATTGTATTAATTAAATATATCTGTTTTTTATTCAATAAAATATTTTTTATATTTATCATATATATTTTATAGGCATAAGATAAGAACTAACACAATTTCATGGATAAAAATCAAAATTTTTCAAAGGGGCAATTTCACGGCCTTTTAATAAATAACATATTTTAAATCCAATTTTCGACACTTTTATAAATTATATTTGACAAAATAAACTTAATATTTGAAATAGGGATATAAACATTTTCTTTGGATGAATTTTTGGTAGTGTTTGGATAAGTTTCATGTTTTGATGAATATATATTAAATTTAATTTAAAATAACATTTTTATTCAAAAGAATTTATTGTGTTAAATTATATTTTGGATGGTATTAAAGTATAATAGGATTAATTTTTTTTAATTTAATATTGATTATTTTTATTATTATTAACTTAATAATGATTTTATATATAAAACATTCTAATCTTTTGGCCGTTTTTATTTAAAAAACTCGTTTTTTCAATACGTAAATAAGATTAATTTTAAATTAATTACTGAAAAATTTTTGTTTGGAATATTTATAAATGGACTAAATATTGTTAATAAATTTTTAAAAATTATGTAAATAGGTTTATTTTATTTTCATGAATTGTGAATAGTATCATTAGTAAAATAATATTACCACGGTTAAATTATAAATCATGTAATTAAGGGTAAAAATAATTTTATAAACATTATAAAATTAACCTAAAACATGAAGATCTATTATTGTAGGAATAAATTTATACCCTTAATAATTTATTTTCTGAATTTAATTATTAAATGGACACATGTCCATGAAAATTTCATAAATTTTATTTAAATCATAGAAACTCAGAAAATATCACACTATTATTTCTTATAAGTATTATGATTTTGTTATATGGATAACCAGGAGATACCTTCAATAAAATATATACTATAGAAATATAAAATAATTATAAATATCATACAAATTTATTTATAATTTTTAGGGTTGAAATAATTACCTTAAATGTTGACATAATAGTGATGTAGTGATTATTTAATGAATTAGATATCAAATAAATGATATTAAAAATATAAAAATAAATAATATATGAGATAATTATTGTCATAAAATAATTTTACAGATCATCTAGACATATTTGGGATGTAATAGTTGATATTTTTGGAAGTTATCTATTGTATTTAATTTTTAAAAAAGTTGGGTAATGAAAAGTGTCAAAATTAAATTTAATGATTTGTTTAAAATAAATAATATATTATAAAATGATATAAAAGTAATAATAATATAAAACCTGTTCAAATAACTATAATATGTATAAATATTTCAGAAATAATCTATTTATGCTTTTTTCTCATTTTATTGAATCTATATGAAACCTAAAGAGTAAAAATCCACATTCTCATAGTAAGAGTTAATGGGTTTAACTAAGTGTTAAAGCCAAAAGACGAGGTTTAAAATTACATAAAACCTATCTAAATTTTTTTATTTGATTACAATTATATCTAATATAATATTATAATAAAAAAAATTAGTTATTTTAAATGAGATTTAATTTATCATAAATTATAATTTCAAGAAATTCCAAGAGTGCCCCTCACCTCAATTATAACAGGGCACCTCCTCCCTCACTTCCCCACACTACATTGAGCCAACTATCTCAACAAAAACCTTTACATTTCCCTTATAAACTTACATGGTAACATTATAGAGGTTCTTATATTCCAAAAATTCTAACTCTAGTGTCCCCAAGAGGAGATATAGAGGGAGATCGTCAAAGAAGAAGTAATCTTCTTACCAAATCATTCAAAGTTGTTTCTTCCTATCCTTCCTCTTCATGTGTTGATTTCATTGTACTTTAATAAATTGAGAATAAAATAAAATATAATATTTAATTACAATTATATAACGAACATATTACACCATTTATTTATCCTTTAAAAAATGAAAGTACCATTTTTGTGTGCATACGCCTTACCATCTCCACGTCGTGGCGTAATCTATTTTTTATTACCATATTTTATGAGTGATAATTATGATGGTATTAATTTATATATATATATATTAAATTTATAACATAATTATAATTATTTAATTATAATATTATTTCTACCTTCTTAACATCTAATATTGGTGGAAAATGATAACATCTCTCGTGTGTACATATGGTTTATCATCTCCACAATGTGATGTAATTTTTCATTCACCTATATTTAACAAGGATGGTAATAAGAATGTATTTTAATAATATATATGATAAATATGATATGAAAATTATTCTTTAATGATAATATATCATATTATTTCCTTTATTTAAACCTGAAAAGAAAATAGAAATAGTGTTCATGTGTAAATACAGCCTACCATCTCCATGAACGGTTTATTCCATTTCATATATATATCTTTTATATTATTATTATATTTGTTTATATAATAAATATGTATGATATATAAGTCATGTTTTACATTATTAAAATAATTAAATCATGATTTAAGTAAGAGGGTCGATAATGACAATTCAAAACATGTATGACAAGCAAAGTAATTATTATTACAAACATATACTTATTATACTAGATTATTTTTTGTTTAGGATGAATGTAAAGACACAAGGTAAGGGCTTTATGTATCAATTTTATTTATGTGGAACACATGCCTTATACAACACTTGTTTCTTCAAGGTGGTGCATATACATCCCATGAATGTATTTTATGAGTATTATCTAGATGATTGTGGTATTTTCATTTCAATATAATTTTATTTCTCTCTTAAGGAATAATATTATAATGATTATAAAGTGATTAGTATTTATCTCATGATCTCATCAATATTTTGAAATGTTTCATCTTAAGTCTATGTTGGGAAATATTTATCTTCCATGTCCATGAGTTCAAAAATTGTTTTCAAAAATATTATTAATATTATCCTATTTATTATTAAATACATTTTTAATTATTTTTTAATTTTTACTACATAATTTTCAAATAATATTTTTTTCATTTTCAAAATGTTGTAATTTGTGATGTTTCCAACAAAAGTATGAAAGAAATGATATATTTTATCTTATACAGAGTGAATGGAAATTTCATCCATCATGAAACCTTAATTATTTGATGATTCATTAACAATATTTCAAATATATATTCAAATAAAAAATTTTCTATTTAATATTATAACATTTTAAGAAAAGTAAATGATTTCAAATAAGAAATAATATTTTCCTCATGAATTATTTTAAAGTGATCTTTTAAAATTATTTTCCAACCATGATTACATTATTTCATGTTACTTATGTTTTATTGAGTATATTATTCAATTTTACTATACTTATTCTTTTACTTAATGGTTTATATTTATGATCGAATGATATTTTTGAAACCATTTTCTTTTCCGTTGGTTATATTACGATTTGATGATATTTATAAATCCCATTTCATTCCATTGGTTCTAATATGATACATGATTTATGTTCTTGTAGAACATATATGTATTATTTCATTATAATATGGTTGGTACATATATCTCCCTTCAATTCATTGGGTAAAGATTTATATCTCATGAGATATACATAAAGGACCTTTGTTTCTAAAAAGGTCAGGGAATGGACCTTGGTAATAAATATGGTTATGGTAGTGAACCACGACAACTAATATGGTCATGGGAGTGAACCATGACTAAAAATTTGGTTATGGGACTAAACCATGACTACTAGGATGGTTATGGGAGTGAAAAATGACTACCAGAAAGGTATATGGAGTAAAATCATACTACAGAGATTTAATTGGTAGTGTTTTCTTGGCTATAATGGAAATCATTTTATATGCTTATATGCCTACAAAAAAATTCATATCTTATTCCTATGTTATGATTTCATTTAGTTTGTTCTTTATTTCTTTATGAATCATTTCATATGAACTACCAATATTTATTCCATGAATCAAGTTTATGATCATTGAAATTTAGGGAATGATCTCATATTTTCATAATCAAGTTCCCATACCCTTATGCTAATGATTATTATTATATATCTGTAACACCCTGATATTTTATGAGAAGTATATTTTTTTATGTCTTATGTTATACGCAACATCAAAGGAATATTTCACGGCACACAACACTAGCTTAGCTTGTGTTACATGCAATCAAGACCTTCCTCGATAGCGTGTGTTGTACGCAATACCGAGTTTCACTAAACAACGATATATTATTATAATATTATAAACTAGAAGTTATGAATAGTATTAACTGTATTTTAAATTTTATAACATTATTATTCATCTCATATATTTTCTATAACATGGTATGAGAACAAAATAAATTTTTCAGGTAAAATAAGCATTTTTCAAAAAATGCAGTTTTATCGCCTTTTAAAGGCGCACCAACTTTTAATCTAGTTTTTGACATGTTTATAAGTTAAATTAGGAAAAATAAAATACCTCTCTGGAATCAGGATATAAAAATTTACTTTGGATAAATTTTTAATATTATTCTGATAAATTTCTTATTTTAATGAATAGTAAAAACATGCTATATTTTAATTAAAAACAACTTTTTTCATCACAATAATTTATATGGTTAAATTATCATATTTAATGGTTTTAATGTATAAATAGAATATATTTTTACCATTTAATATAATGTCTGTCATTGACAATAATTCTGCATTGAATTCATAGGTAAAAACATTTCAATCTTTGGCAATGTTTTAACTTTTAAAAACCCGTTTGCTTAACAACAGGATTAATTTTAAATTAATTACTGTAACTTCTGTATTTTTAATTTAGAAAAATGGATTCCATATTTGGATTCAGTGGGTCCAAATTATGTTAATTGGTTACTTTTATTTTTTGAGATTATGAATAGTAACTACGGTAATTTTTATTTATTACAGTTAAAGGTAAATCGGGTAATTGAGCGTAAATATAAGATTGTAAAATTACCCTAAAACTTGAAAAAAATCCAATTGGATTAATAAAAGCCGACCCATATCACCTAAGTGTCATACTAGATTTATTTCATGGACTTTTGACTATGAAATAATATAATTATTTTTAAAACCAAAGAAAGTGACAACATGTCACTCTCTTAAATCTTATAAGTATAATAATTTTAATTTAGTGATAAACATAATGACACTTAAGAAATGAATAGTCTCCTTAAATATAATAACATTATCTACATCATTTTAATTTATTTATAATTTTTAGGTATTAAATAATTATCATTAATTATGACACAATAGTGATGTTGAAATTATTTTATTGATTGAAATATTAGATAAATGATTTTAAAATTATTAAAATAAATATTATATGAACTATATAATGTGATCCAATAATTTTCTAGATAAAAATGAAATGTTATAAATCTATTAAATATTTTATTTCAAACATATCGTTTGTATATATTTTATTTAAACTCAAATAATTAAATAGTGTGAAAATTGACACTATTGTTAATTTATAGAAATTACATATTATAAAATTGTTTAAAAATCACATGAATATTTAAAAATTGTAAATTAAAATTTATATATTATAAAATGTTATATAGTATACAATTATTGACAGTTCACAACATATAAGTAATTATTTATAATGATTTAAAATTTAGAATATTATTACCACAAATAAAATTAAATAGATTATATAAGGAGAAATCATGTTGATAATGTTTAAAATAAATTACCAACTTGTATAAATTTTATTTTATGATGATATTAAAACTCTATATCATCTAATATTTGGATTTGAGTCATTTTTGGTGGTTTTTAAGTGGGTTTTAAATTTATTATAAATTAATATTTCTTATAATTCCAAAGGTGCCCCTCTCCTCCCTTATAAATGGGAACCTCCTCCCTCTCCTCCTCACACCACTTTGATCCTTCAAGATCAGAAAAACCCTGAAAATTCCTCCTCTCCCCATCTCTAGAAACATTTTATAGGTTCTGGTCTTCTTTAAATACTAATCATAGTGCCCTAAGAGGAGATTTCAAAGAGGCGTGTAGAAGAAGATGTAATATCGGTTACCAATTCTTTCAAATTTATTTCAGCTTCTACTTCGTCATATTTAGTTGTTTCATTATGAATTAATAACATCAGTATCACTAATATAATTATATGTTATTATAAATTAGAAACAACCCTATTTCACTTTCTATCCATCCTACGGAAAATGAAATCACCGCGTGTGCGTACGCACGGAATATCATCTCCACGCCGTGGTGTAATCTGTTTTCCACCACTAACATACTTGGATGTGTATAATGATGTATATAATAACTATATATGATTATTTTAAAGTGATATTGATTCTTAAATAGTATACATACACTTCAATGCAATTCCATGATCCTGGGAACGATATCATTGCTCGTGCGTACGTACGGCCTACCGTCTCCACGATGTGATGCTACTCGTTCTACATGATCCTAATTGAATAAAGATTATATAAATGACTTTAATGAGTAAATATGATATATATTACACTAATACCGTTATGGAAATCAGGTATCTATAACCTAAAAAGAAGAATAAGAATTTATTCGACAAAACACACATAAGAATATAAAGCAATAAACACCTGAATAAAAAGTAGCAATGAAATATTACTAATAAAATGATAAGAATGTGATCATATATGATATCATAACAATGATTATGATTCTGTAATAAGTCAATGACATTATTTAAATCATTATACAGGAGTTTTAGACACATACAAAGCAAATCGGACCTAAAGTAAGGGAAAATCTCACAATCTCATTTTTATCTGAGAATATTTATATTTTAGAATTTACTGGGGAATATTTATCATCCACATCCATTTTTCCTCAATATGTAATATTATTTCTATCCTCATACAATTTTTTAAATCCAATTTTACCCTTCGGTGAGTTTTCAGTAAAAGATATGAAATGAATCTTTGGACGTTTTCTTTGTACGAGGTATTTTTTGACTTTTCCGGCCAAAATACAAGAAAAATGTCTTTCTTTAACTTATACAGCATGAATGGATTTTTAAAACATTATTTCCATGAATCCTCCTTCAAATGTTTTCATGTTTATTTTAATTAACTTATTTTAGTTTAAAATTTTGTGACATGTTATGAAAGGAAAAATGTTTTTGAAGAAGAAAGGGTATTTTCCTCAAGAATGGAGTTCAAGGGTTTTATCAAAATCATTTTCCATCTATGATAATATAGGGTTCTATTTCTATCCCTATTTTTACATTTATTTTATTAGGTTATGATGGATTTATTTTTATGAATTCCTTTTATCTTATATGATTTTTGTTATGATGGCATGATGTTTAAGAATCCCATTTTTTATATGGGTTTTGTTATGATGTATGATTTATGATCTTGTGGCACACATAAGAATGGTATCATTATGAGATGGGTGGGACCGATATCTCCCTCCAATGCATTGGGTAAATATTTATATCTTAGGAGATAGACATGGTTGGAACGACAAGTTAATCTGGTTCAGTGATACAGGACTGGAACGAGGAGTGAACTCGGTTCAGTAATGGACTTTGTCCGCTATGATAGTCTTGGCAATGAGCCTTGACTAAAATGAAATGATTTTCTATGATTATGTGTGTATTCCACAAAGGACCACGTTTTATGTTATGATTATTGGGATTACATTTCACCACTATGATTTATCCCATGTTATGATATTATGATCTCTTTTGCAGGTCAAGATATTCAAAATGTTATGTTCTTATGAATATGATATGATTAATATTTCTTTTGTTTACCCTTACTGAGAATTTGATCTCAACCTTTTGTATGTTTTCTTTTCCCCAGGTCAGGAAGAAGGGTATTAAGTAGGATATTCCAAAAAGGATGTCTATATAAGATGAAATAAGTGGGAGACAAGGTAGAGGATTTATAAACCAGTTAATTATGTTTCCCAGTTTCTAAAGACACTATATCTATACGGTCCTTTATGGTTTTGTTATATGTTGTAATAAGTGTTCTTCAATTTTGAATTAATAACAATTTATGTAAATTATCGGTCGTTATAGTTGGTATCAAAGTAAAGGTATAGTAAACCTTTAAAAACTAGGATGTGAAGGACCCAGTAAGAACCCTAAGGATTTGTCTAAGCATAGAATACAATATTATTGTTTTATAAATGGCCATGAATAACCTATGATAAGACCTTAAGTGTAAAATTTTATTCTTAATAATGTGGTTTCCAAATTATTATTAGTGTTTCTCACACTATGCTTATTGGTTTTAGTCAATGGTGGGAACCCGAAGGAACCGTGTTAATGCTGAATGCGACGGGAAATGCAATGATTGTCCCCATGAGCAACCAAACGTTATTGGAGCTAGAATGACTAATATTGTAGCCATGATCACACAACTTTCTCAAGCTATGAACCATTTAGGACTTCCAAACGAACAAATGAAGGAGCATCATTCTGTTGAATCCTTCATGAGGCAGCGCCTACCATCATTCAGCGGGTATTGGGATCTATTAGTGGCTGAACAATGGATTAGTACCACTAAAAAGATATTTTCAGTTCTACAATGTTCTGAACATGACAAAGTCATCTTAGAAGTGTATCTTTTGAAAGGTCATACTGATCAATGGTGGAATCTTATCAAGAATACGAAGAAAAGATATGAAATTGAGTCCAGGGAATGGGACGACTTCAAGAACTTATTTTTCAATAAGTACTTCCCTTGTATTCTTCGATCAAAGATGGAGAAGGAGTTTCTTGAACTGAAGCAAAAGGATTATGAATCTCTTGGTACCTACGAAAAAAATTTTACTAGACTTGCAAGGTACGCTTCCAAAATTATTATCCAACCTGAGAGTAAAATCGATCGATTCTTTAGTTGCATAAAACCAAGTCATCGAAGGGTGTTAGCCATAAGGGACTTCAATAGCTACGAGGAAATTGTTCGATGCGATCTCAAGGTTGAGATGGAGATTGGAGTAACCCATCAGTAATAGTGGTTTGATAAGAAGAGGAAAATGGAATTCAAAGGAAAATCTAAATACCACACTGAAAAGATGATGAGTTTTCCTTTATGCTCAAATTGTGGAAAGAAACATACAGGGAATTGTCTTAGAGGGACAAGAAAATGTTTTAAGTGTGGAAAAGAAGGTCATCAGGCAGTTGAATGTCAAAATAATGGGTAGAATATGTCTAATGATGCGAACAAAGAAAGGGATACAAAAAATGCACCTCCTACACTTCAATGTTTCAAGTGAAAGGAGATGGGGCATTATGCCAATCAATGTCCAAATCCAAGGGTTGTTGTTGATGATCGATGTCAACAAAATCTTAAGACCAAAGACAAAGTAATTTCACATGAAATTACTATCAGTGATTTGGAGTATGATAAAAAAGTGGTGAAAGGTACACTTACCATCCCCTCTAAAGTAGAAAATGTTTTATTTGATTCTGGATCCACCCACTATATTATTTCTGATGAATTTTCTAAGGGAATATCTGTATTACCGCAACAATTAGATGTTGAGTTAGCTGTGACAACTCTTAATGGCACAACGGTCGCATCAAAAGTTTATAATTCTTCTCCGATTTAAGTTTGTGGGAAAGTTCTTCCTGCAACTCATGTGATCCTTCCTATAGTAGAATTTGATGTGATTCTTGGCATGTATTGGCTTTCTTTATACAGAGCTCATATCAGTTTCCAAAGAAGGGAAATCACATTTAATATTCCCAATCAATATACTATAATCTATTGATGCAAGGATGAATATATCCTTCCAGTAGAAATTTCTTCCATATTAAGGGTCTTGATTCCAAAACAATGAAGGTTATTTATCTCAAATGGTTGGAGAGAAACTCACGATTAAGAATACACCCATTGTACGGGAGTTTTATGATGTCTTTCTAGAGCAACTTCCAGGTCTTCCACCAAATCGTGAAGTTGATTTTTCAATAGAACTCATACCAGGTGCTATGCCCATTTCAAATACACCTTATAGAATGGACCCAATTAAGTTGCATGAATTGAAGAAGCAACTCCAAGAGAATATTGATAAAGGATTCATACACCCTAGTGTGTAACCTTGGGGAGCACTTGTTCTATTTGTTAAGAAGAAAGATAGCTCAATGAGACTTTGCATTGATTATCGAGAACTTAACAAGATCACTATCAAGAAAAAATATCCCCTCCCACGCATTGATGACTTATTTGACCAACTACGTGGAGCTCAATACTTTTCAAAGATTGATCTTCATTCAGGGTATCATCAATTAAGGGTAAAAAAAGTGGATATAACAAAGATGGATTTCCGTACAAGGTATGTACACTATGAATTTATAGTGATGCCATTTGATCTAACTGACGCCCCTTCTATCTTCATGGATCTAATGAATAGAGTCTTTAGAGACTATCTTGATCAGTTTGTGGTAGTCTTTATAGATGATATTCTTGACTATTCAAATAGAAAAGAAGATCATGAAGATCACTTGAGAATTGTATTGAAGACCCAGAGAAAGGAGAAGCTTTATGCCAAATTTACCAAGTGTGAAATTTGGCTTCAAAAATTTTCATTTTCGGGTCACATAATCTCAAAAGAGGGGATATCTGTGGATCCAGCAAAAACAGAGGTTATTGAAAGATGGTCAAGAACAACAACAATAACTGAGATCCGATGTTTTCTTGGTTTGGCAGGATATTATCGACATTTTGTGGATGATTTTTCACGATTATCTAATCAACTCAGCAGGATGACTCGAAAAGGAGTTAAGTTTGTGTGGATGAAGGAGTGTGATGATAATTTCAAGGAGTTGAAAAGAAGGTTATCCAGTGCACCTGTGCTCACATAGCCTTGTAGTAGAGAAAGGTTTGTGATCTATAGTGATGCATCCGAGAAGTGATTGGGGTGTGTTATCATGAGAAATGATATGGTGATAGCTTATGCCTCACGACTGTTGAAAATCATGAGAAAAATTACCCAACTCATGATTTAGAGTTAGATACGGTAATATTTGCATTAAATATTTGGAGGCATTATCTTTATGGTGAAAGGTGTGATATTTATACTAATAATAAAAGTTTAATGTATATTTTCACGCAAAAGGAGCTGAATATGCACCAAAGAAGATGGTTGGAGCTGATTAAGGATTACGACTGCTCAATTCATTATCAACCTGGGAAAGAAAACAAGGTGGCAGACGCATTAAGTCAACAAGACCATGCTAGCTTATCAATGATGAGGATCACAAAAGATCCAATATTTATGGATTTACGAATGATGTATCTTGGAATTAAAATGGAAGGGGAAAATCGTATCTTTCTCAAATGAATGTTCAACCATCTATGCATGTGGAGATTAAAGAGGCACAAAAAGAATATGTAGAGTTATAAAAGAAGGTGAGAAATGTTCCTGAATTCAACCATGATTGTGATGGGATAATAAGGTCCAGGAATCGGGTTTGTGTTCCTCCCATCCCAGAATTAATGAAGGAGCTGCTGGATGAGGCTCATAGTTATTCATTATCTAATCATCCTGGAAGCACAAAGATGTATAGGGACCTGAAAGAGTACATCTAGTGGGATGGCATGAAAAGAGATGTTGCTGAATATGTCTCTAGATGCTTGGTTTTTCTGCAAGTTAAAGTAGAGATACAAAAGACTAAGGGGATGTTACAACCATTACCCATACCCAAATGGAAATGAGAAAACATCACTATAGACTTTTTCACTGGACTTCCTAAAACATCCAAATGCAATAATGCTATTTGGGTCATAGTTGATCGTCTTACAAAGTCAGCACACTTCATTGCTATTAGAGAATATTTCTCTCTAGATCAGCTTGCCAAGATATATGTAATGGAAGTGGTAAGATTTCATGGAGTACCACTTTCCATTATATCGGATCGGGATCTGAGGTTTACCTCGATGTTCTCGAAAAGTATTCAGCATACTCTAGATACAGAGTTGAGTTTCAGCACTACCTATCATCCTCAGATAGACAGTCAGTATGAGAGAACAATTCAAACTCTATATAACATTTTGAGAGCTTGCTCTATGGATTTAAAATGTGTTTGGGATCAACACCTACCTTTGGTGAAATTTTCTTATAATAATAGCTTTCACTCCAGCATTCAGATGGCTCCTTATGGAGATCTCTATGGAATTAAATGCCGAACTCCAACTTGCTGGGATGAATTTGGGGAAAGAAGTCTATTAGGACCTAATCTTGTTGATGAGATGGCAGAAAAGGTCAGATCTATTCAACCACACATAAGAGCAGATCCGAGTTGACAAAAGCGTTATTCCAACAACTGAAGAAAATTCCTAGAGTTTGAAGTCGGTGATAAAGTGTTCTTACAAATATCTCCTTGGAAGAGAGTAATGAGATTTTGAAAGAAGGGAAAGTTGAGCCCTAGGTATATCCATCCTTTAAAAATATTGGATCGTGTTGGGAAGGTATATTACCAATTGGATCTTCCACCAAATCTTTCTCAAGTTCACGATGTGTTCCATGTATCTCTCCTAAGAATGTACATACCCAATTCATCACTTTTACTCAGCTCAGAAGTTGTACCGCCAGAGAAAGATTGTTCTTATGAAGAATAGCCGATAGAGATTCTCGACGATAGAGAAAAAGTTCTATGGAACAAGTCCACTCTCTTGGTGAATGTTTTATGGTAGAACCACCAATTAGAAGAAGCTAAATGGGAGCTTGAGGATATGATGAGGGAGAGGTATCCTCATCTGTTTGTTACGTAGTGACGAATTTCAACGGAGAAATTCATTTTAAGGGGGATAGAATGTAACACCCTGATATTTTTTGAGAAGTATATTTTATTATGTCTTATTTTATATGAAACATCAAAGGAATCATTCATGGCACACAACACTAGCTTGTCTTGCGTTACATGCAATCGCAACCTTCCTCGATAGCATGTGTAGTACGCAATACTGAGTTTCACTAAACAACGATATATTATTATAATATTATAAACTAGCCATTAGGAATAGTATTAACTGAATTTTAAATTTTATAACATTATTATTCATCTTACATATTTTCCAGAACATGGTAAGAGAACAAAATAAATTTTTCGGGTAAAATAAGTACTTTTCAAAAAAATGAAATTTTTTCGCCTTTTGATGACGCAACCACTTTAAATATAGTTTTTGACATGTTTATAAGTTCAATTTGACAAAAATAAAATTCTTATTTGGAATCAGGATATAAAAATTTACTTTGGATAAATTTTTCATATTATTCTGATAACTTTCATATTTTTATGAATTGTAAAAACATGCTATATTTTAATTAAAAACAACTCTTTTCATCACAAAACATTATATTGGTATATTAAAATATTGAATAGTTTTAAAGTATAAATAGAATATATTTTTACCATTTAATATAATGTATGTCATTAGAATTAATTCTACATTGAATTCATAGGTAAAAACATTTCAATCTTGGGCAATGTTTTAACTTTTAAAAACCCGTTTCCTTAACAATGGGATTAATTTTAAATTAATTACTACAACTTCTGTGTATTGAATTTTGAAAAATGGATTCAATATTTGGATTCGGTGGGTCCAAATCATGTTAATAGGTTACTTTTATTTTTTGAGATTATGAATAGTAACAATGGTAATTTTTTTTACTGCAGTTAAAGGTAAATCAGGTAATTAAGGGTAAATATAAGATTATAAAATTACCCTAAAACATGGAAAAATCTTATTGGATGAATAAATGTCAACCCATATCACCTAAGGGTCATACTAGATTCATTTCATGGACTTTTGACCATGAAATATTATAATTATTATTAATGCCAAAGAAAGTGACAACATGTGACTCTCTTAAATGTTTTAAGTATAATAATATTAATTTAGTGATGAACTTCATGAAACATCGAACATGAATTGTATCCATAAATATAATAAAATTATCTATATAATATGAATTTATTTATAATTTTTAGGGATTAAATAATTATCATTAATTATGACACAATAGTGATGTTGAAATTATTGTATTGATTGAAAAATCAAATAAATGATTTTAAAACAATTAAAATAAATATTATATAAACTATTTAATGTACAAAAATAATTTTATAGATAAAAATGACATGTTATTAATATATTAAATTTTTTAGTTTGAAAATATCTTCTATTTATATTTTATTTAAAATGAAATAAAAGAATATTGTCAAAATTGACACTATTGTTAATTTATAGAAATTACATATTATAAAAATTTTTAAAAATCACAAAAATATTTAAAAATTGTAAATTAAAATTTATATGGTAGAAAATGTAATAAAGTATACAATTATAGGAAATTCACAACATATAAATAATTATTTATAATGATTTATAATTTTGAATATTATTACCACAAATAAAATTAAATAGATTATATAATGATAAATAATGTTGATAATTTTTAAAATAAATCCCAACTTGTCTAAATTTTATTGTCTGATCATATTACAACCCTATCTCATCTAACATTCGTATTTGAGTCATTTTTGGTGGTTTTTATGTAGTGTTGGAATTTATTATAAATTAATATTTCTTATAATTCCAAAGGTGCCCCTCTCCTCCCTTATAAAAGGGCACCTCCTCCCTCTCCTCCTCACACTAAATTGAGCCTTAAAGCTTGGAAAAATCCTGCCAATTTGTACTCTCCACTCCCCTAGAAACATCCTAGAGGTCCTGGTCTTCTTCAAAGACCAATCTTAGTGCCCTAAGAAGAGATTTAAATGAGGCGTGTCGAAGAAGAGGTAATATCTGTTACCAATTCTTTCAAATTTATTTCTTCTTCTAATTATTATTATTTACTTTTTTAATGATGAAGTAATAACATGAGTATCAATCATATACTGATATTTTATTATACAAATTAAACAACCCTATTTCACCTTCTATCTATCCTACAGAAAATGAAATCACCGCACGTGCGTACGTACGGAATACCGTCTCCACGCCGTGGTGTAATCTTTTTTCCACCACCACCCAACTTGGATGGGTATAATGGTGTAAAGAATAACTATATATTATTATTATTGTAAATTGATATTGATTCTGAAATAGTATACATACACTTCAATACAATTCCATGATCATGGGAATGATATCATCGCTCGTGCGTACGTACTGCCTACCATCTCCACGATGTGATGCGACTCGTTCTACCTGATATTAATTGAATAATGATTATATAAATGAATTGAATGAGTATATATGATATATATTACACCAATAACATTCTAAAAATAAGGTATCTATAACCTAAAAAGAAGAATAAGAATTTATTCGACAAAACACACATAAGAACATAAAGCAATAAATACCCGAATAACAAGTAGCAATAAAATATTACTAATAAGAAGCTAAGAATATGACCACATATGATATCCTAACAATGAGTATGATTATTAAATAAGACAATGACATTAATTAAATCATTATACAGGAGGTTTTTACACGTACAAAGCATATCGGACCTAAGGTAAGGGAAAATCTCACAATCTCAATTTTTTTCCGAGATTGATTATACTTCAGAATTTACTGGGGAATATTTATCAGCCACATCCATGTTTACTCAATATGTAATATTATTTCTATCCTTATATAGTCTTTTTAATCTAGTTTTACCCTTCGGTGAGTTTTTAGGAAAAGATATGAAAGGAATATTTTGTTTTTTTCTTTGTACGAGGTATTTTTTTGAATTTTCAGGGCAAAGTACGAGAAGAATGTTTTTCTTTAACTTATAGAGCATGAAAGGATTTTTAGAACATTATTTACATGAAGCCTCCTTTATAAGTTTTCAAGTTTATTTTTAATTAAATTATTTTAGTTTAAAATTGTATGACATGTTAAGAAAGGAAAAATGTTTTTTTAAGAAGAAAGGATATTTTCCTCAAGAATGGAATTCGAGGGTTTTATAAAAATTTATTTTCCATCTAAGATAATATAGGGTTCCCTTTCAATCCCTATTTTTACATTGATTTGATTATTTTATGATGGAATTATTTTTATGAAGTCCTTTTATCTTGTATGATTTATGTTATGATTACATGATGTTTAAGAATCCCATTTTTATTATATGGGTTATGTTATGATGTATGATTTTTGATCTTGTGGAACACATAAAAATGGTATCATTTTGAGATGGGTGGGACCTGTATCTCCCTCCAATGAATTGGGTAAATATTTATATCTCATGAGATAGACATGGCCGGAACGACAAGTTAATCTGGTTCAGTGATACAGGACTAGAACGAGGAGTGAACTCGGTTCAATAATGGACTTTGTAAGCTATGATAGTCTTCGAAATTAGTCTGGACTAAAATGAAATTATTTTTTATTATTATGTGTGTATTCCAAAAAGGTTCATGTTTTAAGTTATGATTATTGCGATTACATTTCACCACTATGATTTATCCCATGTTATGATATTATGATCTCTTTTACAGGTTAAGATATTCAAAATGTTATGTTCTTATGAATATGATATGACTGTTATTTCTTTTGTTTACCCTTAATGAGCATTTGAGCTCACCCTTTTTTATGTTTTCTTTTCCCTAGGTCAGGAAGAAGGGTATTAATTATGATATTCCAAAAAAGGATTCTAGATATGATTAAATAAGTGGGAGACAATGTAGATGATTTATGAACCAGTTGTTTATGTTTCCCAGTTTTTAAGGACACTATGCCTACACGGTCCTTTCATGGTTTTGTTATATGTTGTAATAAGTGTGCTTCAATTTTGAAGTAATTACAATGTATGTAAAGTATGGGTTGTTATAATATCCCTTCTACACCCTTGATTAGAATCTGATATAACCCCTTTTTATGTTTTATTACCATGGGGTATGAAGAATAATATTAATTATTTTAGGTCAAAATATTTCTAGTTATGAAGAAATGGTGGGAGAAGAATTATATATGTTATAAACCAGTTATTTATATTTCCATGTTTCCAAACACACTAAACTAATTCATTATTTTGGAATTTTTTGTGTAATATATTAATTATTCTTCAAAATGATGTAATTTCAATGTGATAAAATCAAGAGTCTTTATAAATTTCCCCCGATCTATTTTTGGATCATAAGTATTGATCTCTAAATTTGGGAGAGGGACCATAGTTGAAGATATGATATATGGTGACAAATATTATGTTTCTTACAAATTTTTTGGTGTATAAGAAGGTTGAGTTCATTGAGAGGATGCATGAGTAGTTAACAAAATCTTGAGAGTAGAGCCCTCAGGGTCCATTGAGGAGTATAACTATTATTATAAGATGTCAGGTACACAAACTATTGATAAATTTATTGGAAGGGAATTAGATTTAGTGTTCTCCTCCTCATTTATCTAGGACCATTGTCAAGACTGTAATTACCCCATTTCCAGCAGTTGGATATGATGGTTAATTTATTACATTATAACTAGATACAAGATTTAACATTTCAAAGGTCCAAATAGATTATCATTCTTGATAAAATAGATACATAAATTATTAACATATTAAATTAGATTTAAAATATAAAACATACTGAAGGTAAATATTTTTCATCCTTGAACACATTCAAAGATTCATTATTCATGTCCCAGTGAAGTGAAACAAACTATGGGTGGTCTTGGATAATCAGTAACGTTTATGTATAACATAATCTATCCTGAGTAAATAAGGAAAAATAAACATGGAAAGGTAAATAACTGAAAACATAAGTCATTTAATTGATAACATTAGAATTAAGAATTATATGGTAGAAATAAACAATGATAAAACCCTGCCATATAAATAATCACATGAGTTTGAAACTTTTTGATGGATATAATAATAATAATAAGTCAACAAGACATCAATAAATTATTTCATATTTATTAAATTCATAATTTTTGTTATCTTAATCTTATCATCAAGGCCTCGTGCTAATGCATCTTAAATAATTGGGTAAGGCCCCAAATAAATACACAAACTAGATTGTCTCATAAGACTTATTGATGTATTGATGGGATATGTAATTTTAGGACCCACCCATCACTTAAGAAGACTAATTAATTATTCATATGAATATTAGATACAATTCAATCAACATACCATAAAAATAAAACAACAGTTCATATTGGAAGAAATAGCATAGTGAATGTCATCACTTTCCCTAATGAAACTAATAATAAACCATCCATAGCAACAATAAGTATGTTATCATTATAACATATCCATAGTGGATCATAATTAAAATAAAGAGTCTTTTTCATTGATGAATTCAAATACCATAAAAATATACTAAAACGTTCTTATGAAAAATACCCTTTTCATTTTTAAAATCACTTTTCAAAACTAAAAAATTTCAAAATATTATAAAGAATATTTTCTTTGAAAATAACCTTAGAAACACAAAAATAGGGCTTTGATTAATTTATTGTTCATGATGGAAAGAAATTATAATTTTTTCATCTGTGTTTAAAAATATTCTTTTAACATTTTTGGTAAAAAGACAACATTAACTCATTCAGAAAATGAAAATTAGATTCATTTTTAACCATATTATCAAGAATAAAACATAGATAAAAATGGATTTAAAAAATCATAAGATAATATTGAAAAATAAAAACTACAAACCATGGATATGGAAGAATTTTTTTTTCAACTAAAGAGAGAAATAAATTTCGTTTTCTTTAAACATATTTTTTTAATATCTTAGATATGTTAAGAGTGAAAAATAGAAATAAGACTTTTAATTTCGTGAAATTACCATTGTATAACAAAATATATATTTTTTTCTGATATATAGAAATAAAATAATTCTCCAAATAAAGAATTAAATATAAAAAATACCTTATAATTAAGAGATTGTTGAATAAGAACTTACAAACATCATATCGTTGATGTAAAAATTAATCAATGAAGTTATTATGTCTACCACATGTAAAAATACTGTTCCAAATAAAAAAGAATACAATCAAATTTCTTTTTAAACAAAATCATGGAATAAAATATTCTATTAAGTATTTGTACACCCCAGTGAAAAAAAATTAAGTAAAGAAACCCCTTACCCCGAGTCCGACTTACATTATTGGTAATTTTATCATCATTTATATTAAATTCAAATTTATTTTACTTATATAATAGAAGTGTGGGGTTTAGAAGACAATCAATGGTCATCATCCTGGATAATAGGCATATCATGGTTCCACTGTCTTCCAAATAGGATCTAATATTGGCTTTGTATGGTTCTCCCTAAGTGTGTAATGGATTCTATTTCTTCCTGTTCAGGTGGTCCAATGATTTTCATATTAACTTTGACCAAATAATAATGGAGAGTTGGGTTAGTTTTCTTGAAATTCCCCTCCCATTTAAAAAGCCTTCAATCCTTTGAATGTTTGGGAATATAATTGGTCGTTACATATGCTCTCATATAGAAACCCATGTGTTATGTCACCATATTTCTCCAACCATCTATATCGATGTAGATGTCTCTTCAAATCTAGTTTAGTATTCTAGATTCCTAGTTGAAGAGGAATTCTGATAAAAGTATCTAGTTTTATTTGAGAAGTTGGTTGATTATTTATCTCTATGAAATCATCATGTTCATTCGATTGAAATATGTAGATATGGGATCTTGAACTGATTGTAAGAGAGTAAGAGAGCAATAATGATGTTCTAGGTCCTAAGAGCAGTTTTCTTGAGTTCTAGGATGATTCTGACTAGAAGGAGTTGTAATCATGGCTACCTGGAGCCATTGGCACCTTCTAAGAAAAAGGTTTTTCTCAGGAAGACTGACCAAAAAGAAGTTAATGTGAATGGAAGTATGAAAAATTATTTTTCTATTTTATAACTACTGTATATGCCCATGTCATGGGGTTTTGATGTTATAGGAGCCTCATCATCCAAGTAATATTCATATATAGAGGCTATGAGAATCGGCATTGGAGCCTGCAATAAAAAGGGGTTACAGGAAATAGGGGATGTGTTTTCTGGATCTAGTTCTGCACGTGATTTGGTTTCCTATAAATAAATTATAAAATATGTAGTGGTATATAAGGATCATGTAATGTAGTTCATACGGGGTGAAGATATTAAAAATATGTAGATGGTTATAGGATGTTCAGTCCAAACATTATGCTGGGAAACTTGTTTTAATGTTTTTCTTTTTAAGGCCCAGTCAAGTTTTATTATGATAGAAAA
Source organism: Viscum album (assembly GCA_963277665.1). Taxonomy (NCBI): domain Eukaryota; kingdom Viridiplantae; phylum Streptophyta; class Magnoliopsida; order Santalales; family Viscaceae; genus Viscum; species Viscum album. The sequence goes on from CAUJRU010000346.1 coordinate 661,050, forward strand.
GGTTTATCCATGAAAGTGGAAACTGATGATAGATCTAGCATTTTGTAATATGACAGTGTGGAGGGAATTCATGGTAGAGGGACCCACAATCCACGGAGGAAGAATGGGTGGAAATGCATCAATGATTCATGAAATTGAATTCTTCTTTAAAAACACAAACCCAAAGGGTGTAAGGATTATTTAATCCTACCTAAAGAAATGGAGACATGTTTGCACAAGGAAAAAAGGCCGAAGGAATTGGAATTCAAGATAAATAAAAATATGTAGGACCAAAAGGTGAGGGTTAAGGTTCTGGGTGGAAACCAAATGACTTACAATGCTATATCCAAAGATCAGGAAGTGGTTAAGCTTGTGATGGGAGAATTAAATAAGCTTTTTGATACCTTGGTGCTGGTTGATCATTACTATAGTGTTCTCATTAAAAATAAATAGGAGATAGAAATGGAGGTTCTAATTAATGTAAAAAATTGGGAGCTTACCATACATTATGAAGAACATATGATGGAGGAATCTCTACTAATAAATGACTCATAAGAGGATGCCGATAAAATGGTAGTGAGACAACTACTTGTCAAAACCAATAAATATAATATAAAGTGTATCATTAAGAAAAATTTTATTTTAGTAATATTTTTTAATACAGGTAAAATTTAAAAGTAGGAGTACCTTAAAATGTTTGACCAAATTTCCTACTGGTTTGAAGATCATATCGAGGATGATCTGGCTATCGAGGTAAATAGTTTCCACTGTAAATTATTTAAGTAAAATGTGTATAATAGTATTAAATTATATTTTAATGGATAAACCAACTCTTATGGGTTTTTATGTTTTATCTCATATGCATAAAGGGTTCTAACTTTCTCTTAAAAAGTTTCTTAAAATTAAAAGTTAATTTTCATTCAATAAAAATTTATTAAAATCATCACCTTCGAGTGTGAATGGTTTCCTTTTTCATGTATATCTCGATTCAGTAGTTTTGATCTTTATATGTTTCTCATGGTTCCATAATCTCAAATATTTTAATTATTATATAAATATAATATATATTAATTATATATATATGTAATTATATTTGAACTGTGGATATATAAAAATTAATTACACAGTTCATTGAGATTGTAAGGTCATACGTACACATGAACATTGTTTTCACTTTTTGAGAGATAGAATGAAAGAAAATTAAATAATAATTCACCATTAAAAAATAATTTATTACCATATATATTAAATATATTAATTTAATCTTTTCTAATTTCAATAAATGTAAATTAAAAATGAAAAATGAATCTCATCACTTCAGGAATTTGGTAGTTCACATGTAGGAATGAGCATTGTTATCTATTTCCAATGGATGGAAAGCTAAATAGTTAAATGATAATTTGTATTTATAGAACTAAAATTAAGTTATAAATATTTTATATACTCATTATTTCCATATTTATATCCATCTGACTAAAATAATGATGATCAAATAATTAAACCACAACGTGGAGAGGTAAGTTGAATGAATGCACGAGTGATATTTTCTCTTTATATAGGATGTAAAATAAGGTGTAAAATGGTGGTTACAACATTATACAAATTCATAATATTTAATATATTTAATTTTTCATCTTATAATGGCTACCATGGGTTTAAAGTTGGTATAATAAGAAATAAGATTGAAAATGCATGGTTAAGAGCTATACCTCTTCATTGAGAAACCAAATTTGGATTACATCACAAGCCTTGAATGGATGGTATTTTGGAAAGACTAGAAGCTATAAGATGTGATTTATGAATCTAATAATTTATTATGTATGTTATTATATGATATATAAGATAAAACATTTCCAATGATGAAGGAGTTGCAGTTCTCTTTCATAAGTGTGGGGAGGGGCACCCTTGGAATTTCTTAATGTAATAAATTAATATAAATTAATTTTTATAATAAAATGGATCTAGATTGATATATTTTGGATATATGATGTTTATATGTTTAAATATTCTAATATAAAAAAATTTGGAAAAGTTTTTGTTTTTATTTGTGCCCTTATCTCTATGGTTTAGCCCTCCTAAATCATTTGGACGATTATAATGGTATTCTAGTTTTTTACTATTTAGTAGTAAAGAACATTACTATAAAAGGAAAAGTGACAAATAAATGGACTATGGTTGATATTATCAACATTATCCAATTCACTTTTCTGAAGGTAAGATTTTTTTTTAATTTTAAATCATTTTATAAAGTATTGTTTATTATAGAATATCATTAATTTCATTTTGGGAATTACATTAATCCTTATTATATAATATATTTTTAAATTATGTAAAATGGTTTAAAAATTATATGTATTATAATATGAAGAATATTTGGTCTTAATATAATTATAAAATATAAATTTATGGTTTTATGTATCATTTGAAACCCTATCATTTTGTTTAACCCCTTGGTTAACCAATTTTACCCTTAACAGTAATATTGAATTTTTCAATATTAGAGGTTTAAAATTTTACTTATAAGGTAAAAAATGTCTCATTAATTTAGATTATAGTTAATTTTGGAATTGAAATAATTATAATCTTCCTATTTCGATATTTTTATAATTTTTAAATAATTATTTAAAATATATTTAACAAAAAAGACTATTATTTTAATTTTATGAACAATTCACATGATTTGACATTCGAAGCACTATGAAATCCTTGTAATTTAAATATAAACCTTTAAAATGTATCTCATTTATTATATTTATCATTATAATTCCTGGTACACTTAAACTAACCCACTTAATATTACTTTTATTGTTTTTGAAAATCATCTAATTTATTTTTTACTGTTGGAACCAGCACTGTGTCGGCATTGCGTAATAATTTAAGGTAATTTTTTGATAAAATATTAAAAATAAATTACCATAAAATGAGTAAATTAATTAATTTAAAATTTATATTCATTAAAATTGTACATTTACTCAAATATATGACACAAAAAAGGTATTTAATATTATATTTTTACTTTTCTATCCTAATATATGTATTGCATTATCATTTGGATAATTAACATGTTATATTAATAAAAGAAGTTATATATAACATAAATTAGTCAATAATAATTAATATTTATTAACTAAGTTTATCAAAGACTAATTAATTATCAAATATCATCTTTGGGACACCAAATTTGACTTTTTCAAGTTTCGTGTAAACACTGGGTTGACACTTACAATTATTTTCATATTTATCATGAAATAAATTCAATATTATTTGTTTTGGATAATTTTTGTATGATATTGGTTTTATATTATAATACATGATTAGTTCCATAATTTTCAAAAAACAATTATATCATATTTATGTCCTTGAGATATCATAAATAATACCTCATTTCATAACGAATCTATTTTTTACTATCACAAAATATTTAATTTATTTATAGAAAATCAAAAATATTAATCAAAGGGTAAATTTATATTTACTAATATAAAAATAAATTACATTTAATAAAATTCAATTCCCATAATTTACAAGAAATAATTTTAATATAATGTTATAAAACATAATAGAAAAAATATTTTAAGAAAAATGTATTTTTAAGCCAAAAAAATAATCTTATATGAAAATATAGAATAAATAAGTTTCCTATATAAATAACTATATTATTTATAACCAAATTATAAATATATTAATTTAATATTAAATCCATTTAATAATGGTACTTTTCTATTAAAATAAATCATATTTTTACCAAAATGTCAGTTTCACCATTTATTGGAAAATCAATATTTTAAGGAAAAAATAAAAATTATACCAACAGTAAATTTTGATATGATGATTAAAAAAATATTTTCTTTTTATGAAATAAAATTTCTAAAATTTTTACAAATTAATTACAATATGTGAACAAAAAATATAATAAATAATATTTTTGAAGAAAATATATTCTTATATCATAAAAACAACTTCACAAAAAATGAAGTGCTTATTTACTAATAATTATTAAATAATTTTTTATTGAGTAGGTAAATTATAAATATATTTCATAATGTCATTAATCTTATTCATAACCTACAATTCAAAAAAAAAGGTTATAAATGCCACATATAAATAACAATATTTTATAATATATCTCAATTCTCATAAAGATTTTTGTTGCATGTTAAGAAAAATATTGGTCTTTTTATTCTTTTAAAATAAATTTTTAGGGTGTTACAATATACCCCACATAAATAAATTATTCCCCCACAATTTTATAACAATCCACAAAAGATAATTCGTTACTGAAATCACGCATCGTATAGTGGGATAAAAATAATTATTTTACAAAAGTAAAGAGAGAAGTATAAAGGTTACTTTAAATAACATATAATTGGCTCTCTAGATAAGGATAACATTAATGGGAAATAAAATTATAGAAATAGAGGAGAAAACTAATATCTAAAGACTAATAGAGAGTGATAGAGAACATGGTCCTGGATTGTTGGATTTGGTGTTTCCCCTCAAAATTTAAGTTGATTCCTCTTTTCTCAATCGATCCTGCCAATGGTGATTCTTGTTGTATGGGACCTTGGAAGCTGGTTTATTTCTCCATGATGGCGATGGTGGTTTCCGATTGAAGTGGTCATTACAGATTTCAATTTTTTGTGGTATTTTTAATCTGTATAGTGATTTCGACGATGGGGATTGCAGTCCGTGGTATGATGTCTCTAGTTTCTTATTGAAATTCAAATTTATGGATTGACTATTTCCGGGTTGTGGATTGGCTATTTTTTAGTTTTTGTGAGGTTCCCACTAACCCAAAAGTGGTTTATTAAAAATGAAAAAATTGATTTGGAGGTAGAGAACATGGTCTTGAGAATGCTAATGATCAAAAAACCAAAAATCACTAAGGGGATAAAAGACCATAAATTCATCATAAATAAAGGTAAAAAATATTATATTTTAGTTAAATATCATTTTAATAATGTTTAGAAATTATTTTAATATTAATATATAAAACATGATAAAAAGTACATACTTGATTTCTTTCTATTCCATAATACCAAATTTATCATTTGGATGTGGTTAGATGAATTTTCACTTCATCTCATATTCTATGAAATGAATATTAAAGATTATTTATTCATGAAATAAGTTCTAAAATAAAATTTTAACTGATTTTAATATTCCAAAACAAATGAAAAGTCATTCCTTTTACCAGTAAGCAAATACAGTAACAAAAATGTTTAGTACAAGTTTTCCAATATCGATAAATATAATACATTAACCTATAAAACCTCAGTAATATCCCCCAAATTTCAAATTAATCTGTTCCATAAAATGTTAACCCAAGGAATCCTACATTATATGACTAAAAATTTTCAAAACCAAACAAATCTGAAATATTTAATGACATTTTTTTTAATATCAACATAATTATCATCTAAAGATAATATCAATCAGTCATGAGGTCACATAATAAAAATGTATATACCCTAATCATATACTTCCAAAAATATACTAATCATTTCTATAAATATTCAAAATCACCATAAAGTCATAATAAAATCATATATACATTAATAAATTTACTTAGTCATCATTTCAAAAATTAGGTTACCTTTATCATATTATATTTCTAATATAGTGTACTTCTTCAAAAGTAACAATAATAAATTAGTAACTAAATCACTTTTCAGTCCCATTATTATCTATACGATAGAAATTTATTCTAAAATGTACCAACCCTTTTATCCCAATCAAACATAATTACTTAAACTTCAGTGATCACATTATCCCTAGAGGTTATTAATCACTTCCAAATTATTTAATCAAAACATAAAATCATCATTCCTAAAATAACCTTTTCACAAAATCATATACCAAACAAAAGGTTTTTATTCCCATAATGTCTCCAAAAATACATTTAATCACGATAAAAAATAATCATAATAAACCTCAAAAGGGGTATCTATGAATTTAGACTTATGATCAAAATAAGTCTTATCAACCTATGACACAATAGTAGTATCCCATATTACTATGTAAAAACATAGTTCTACATAGGTTCTACTCTCTTATTCATAATAATGGATCATAACAAAATAGTTAATTAACACAAGAATATCCCTCTAGAGTGTCAAACCATGTGTGATGTAAGGGAACACTCACCATGCATTGAAACGACGGTTGAGATATACCCGACCAACTATTTTCATGTATATTACCCCTATAAGAATATATGATAAAACCTTGTCCACTTATAGTATACATACATGATAATATTTAAAGGAGAACATCAAAATATACACGTTACATAAACATTTAGTATATTATACTATAATTATATATATCCTCAAATTATTTTATAATGTTTTGTTTCCTAATATATGCCTTACCAAATCCAATTCCTATGGTTGCGAATAAACTTCCACAAACACCAATATGTGAATACACCAACTCTCGAAGCCCATACCTGGTGGTTACATTGTTACATTGGCACTGGATACAAGAGATTGTATGCCAATGTGGAAAATAGTTTAGTCGCTTGGGTAAAATATATACTAACATTCTTCACATATTACATTCAAAAATGAAATATAAATCACAGTGAAAGTAAATTTTTTGAATACTTAATATCATTAAAAGATTCATTCTAAATATACAGGGGAAAGGAAAAACAAGTAGGGTAATCTCATATTCTCAGTAATGGTTGCATATAGGTAAATAAATATTAAGTAAATGAAGAATAATCAATATGGAAAGACAAATAAATTAATACATGTTGCATTTTATTAATTACTAGAGCATGAAGAATAATGTGGTAGGAATAAATGATGATCAAATAATTCCATATAAATAATTACATGGGCTTGAAAAATATATGTGGATATCTTACCCACTTATATAATTACGTGGACATAAATAAGTGATTTTATTTTTATGGACTACATTATTTTTGAGATATTGAAATTATATTTAAATACTTATGGCAAGACATCTTACATAAATAGTTAATTCCTTGTCCAAAAAACCAAACTAGTTTTTCTAATGAGACCAACTAATGATTCAAGAGGAAATTTAATTTCGAGCCACACCCATCACATGATAATTTAAACTCATTCATTATATGAATAAACAATATGACTTAATCAACATGACTTAATAAAAAAACAATCTATATGGGATGAACAACTCTATAAAATTTCAATAATTTCTTTAATAAAATTAAAAATTAACATCCTAATAATGGATAAGGACTATATAATTTAAACCTATCCATAGTATAGAATAAGTTAAATAAATGGTCACTGTTAGCGATTAATAGAAATACTTCAAAAATATCATCAGAAATTTCTTGAAGAAAATACTGTTGGGAAAAAATCCCTCAAGGTAACATTGAAACATTTTTGAGGTGATTGTGTTTGTTCATAAAGAGGAAAATCAGTGATGTGGTTGTTGACAAAGCACATAATGACATACAAATTTGTTGATAAAGGGGATTTCATGATGTAATGATGAGTTCAAGAGCTGTGGTTAACGATCAATGTTTTATTCACAAACTTTGACAAAGAATGGATGATCTGGAGGGGGTACAAAAAGAACATATACAAGGTGGCGCTGTTTTCTAGTGTTTCCCAAATTTTTGGGCCTGAAAATTGACAAATGAAGAAAAGTGGTTTTTGGAAAAGAGACCTACGCGTCGTGTACATGAAGTCCTGGAAACTTGCACGCAATATGTATTTCAAGATTAGATCATCAAAATATGGAAAAGTGATAAGTGTCGCGCAAGTCTTTGTGTTGTCACGCAAGTGACTTGTGCACCGTGAAAGAGACTTGCACGCCGATGCCTTGGAATCTTTAGAATTTGTGTGCCTATGGTTTTTCAAGATTAGACGATCAAAACATGGCAAAGGAAATAGGTTTGCGCAAGTTTGTAATTGGGTCACGGAAGTGACTTGCAGGGGAAGAGACATGCGCGCCGAGACATGCGCGCCGAAGGGAGACTTGTCTGCCGTCACGCAGGTAGGTTAAATTGACTATAAATACTGGACCACCCCTCCTCATTCTTCATGGAGTAAAATACATAGAAAAATCAGAGATACCATCACACAGGTGTGGAAGTCGCGCAAGTGGTGTGTGTGGTCGCGCAAGTAAGGACTTGCGCGCCAGTGTTGAAGTTTTGTGCCATCTATTTGTTGAGCGCTTAAGGTGGTTTGGGTAGCAAAGGAAGTGTGTCCCGCAAGTTTGGAGAAGCTTAAGATTGAGTCATGCAAGTGTTAAGAAATACTTACACACTAGTGTTGACTTGTGCGCCGAGACTTGCATACCGCCATAGAGAAGGGCGCCAAGTAAGGTTGATTTCCTGTAGTGATTCAGGGATGCGTGGAAGCTGGGGGATTTCCTGATACCTTCGGTGCAAAGATAAATTCATCTACAGGTGAAGGTTGAGCTTCAACAGAGCATCTACATACAAGAGAGAATGTATTCATTTGTTATAATGAAGAGACCTACAGGTCTATAAACTGTGAGTGGATCCTTTCCGGAGTAGTGAGAAAAGGAAGAGAAAGAAGGTGATCCTCTCCACCGGAAGTGAGCCAGAGAGAGAGACAGGGAGTGACCCTTGGGAAATCAGTGAGATGACCCTAAATCTTGTAAAGGCAGTGAGCCTGGGTATAGAAGTGATCTAGACCAAACCTTGTAAATAGTAGTGTCCTTTAGTGAATTTGTAAAATCGGCTCTTCGTCGTTGTATGCTCCTTCGACGTAGCCCGGTGAGGGTGATCCAAGTAAAAATTGCTATGTCTGGTGCATTCTTTACTTTCTATTTATATTGTGCAGTGGGAAAGAGAGAGAATAGTGTTTTTCTTAAAATCTAAACAAGATCAGAACAGGCTTTAATTATTAATTATCCATACCCTAATTCACCCCCCCCCCTCTAAGGGTATTCAGCCTTGTGGACCTAACAAATACACTATTCACTTTGATAATTACTTTTTAAAGATAATTAATCCATAATATTTTATTTAATATTTTATTTGAAAGGATCCATGAAAATATGTAATGGAATATTCAAATCAATGAGTGTTCATGATGGTAGGAAATTTCTTTCTTACTATGTATTTTGAAACAAATATTCCTTTAACATTTTCAATACGAATTCAGAAGTACCTCATTAGGAAAATCAGAAGAAGGCTCATTTTAAACCATTTGGTAGAAATATAATCATAAATGAAATTTACTTTAAAAAATCAGAAATGAATATTTTAAAAAATTTGTTTTTTAGAGAACATAGATATGGATAAAAAATTATCTTTTGACAAAAGTGATAAATAAAGATAGGTTTCCTTGAAAAATATTATTTTGGTCACTTGATCACATAAAGTGAGTAAAATTAACGGTAAAAATTAAAATTTTAAAAATAAACTAGATGAAAATTAATTACACATGTTTTGAGAACGAAATATCAAAGATTCCCCCAACAGAGACATAAATATAAATCATCCCAAATAATGATGGGATTGTGAAATAAACCGTTACAATGATTGAATAATTGAAGTGATAATTATTCAATGAAGTGATTATGTGGAATAAATGTAATTCCACAAAAATAATTGAAATAAAAAATAATATAATCATAAATATTTTCACACATAATCATGGCATAAAATTTTCAATAGAGTAAATATATAACCTAATAAATATAAATTAAGGTAAGAAACCCCTTACCTCTGGACCAACATACTTTATTAGTACATCTAGCCCCAGGAATAATAAATATGAATTTATTATAATTATTTATTTGAAAAATATATATTCATATAATATCATATATAATCCAATTATAACATTTCAATGCCTATATTAATAATTCTTTATTTCAATTTTCACTTTTGAGTGTTAACAGTTTCGTTTTTCAAATATGCTTTGGTTCAGTAGATTAGTCCATGCATCTTTCTTAAGGTTCCATCATCCCAAAAATGTTAATAATTATATAACTATCATATATATTCATTATAAATATATACATATATTCATAAGAATCATTCACCAGTGAAGATAGAAAAATTAATTACACCATTCATGGAGATGGTTGGTTAGACGTATGCAAGAATATTATTTTTACTTTTTGACAAATGGAATGAAATAAATTTAAACAATAATTTATATTTCTAGATTCATTATTATATTCTATATATCATAAATATTAATTAAATATATCTTGGTTACCATCCATGTAAATTGGAAATAAATAATGAATCGCATCACTTCGTTGAGGTGGTGGTCCATGTCAGTCAAAAATCCATCAATACATCCGATCAGTATGTTTTGGGTGTGATTGTGTTTTTTGACCAAGCCAGATGGCTGAAAATGAGAATGGTTGGTGTTTCCCAAAGATAGGTTTTTAAGGTGGTGCAGTTTCCTAGTTCTTACCAAATTTTGGGGCCTCAAAATTGGATGTTGCGTGAATAATGGAGAACGAAATTGGAAAAGGAAGAGGAATGAGGAGCCCGAGACCAGGATCACATACCATGTGTAGGAACAGAATATGGTCGCGTACCAGGAAGAAAAAGTGGTTCGCAGATGTGGTTCTCAAAACCAAACACAGTTCGTGGCTGAGCGGCGGTGTAGTACACGGATGGGTTGAAGTCGGCAAGGGAGGGTGACCATGTATGTGAAAAGGTAGTATGCAGAGTGCATAGGAAAATTGATTGCAGATGGATGGAAGTTCGTAGTGTCTAAGGATTCGGTACACGATGGGTGTTGTATTGAATCAATATTCGGTAAATCGTGATTTAGTGGATTAAGAGGATATCTTTTCCTATATAATAATCATTAACCCCACCAATTACTATGGATATTGAACATCATTAGAAAACATATTTTGATCTGGGATTTTGGAAAAGACTGAATGAAGTTCGATATGGCGAGAGTGGTTCATGAAGGAAGTCTGTGAACATCGAACAATTTGCAGGTAGAGAGTGATTCGCAGAAGAGGTTTGAGGAATCGGTACATGGTAGTGGTGTGAGATAGCGAAGGCTGAGGTAGTCTTCAAAAAGAGGAGGTTTGCAGAAGTGAAAATCTACAGAAAAAGGAGGTTTGTGGAGGAGGTAGTCCATACACAGAGGAGGTTTGTGGAAGAGGCGGTAGTATGCGGAGAAGGCGGTTCATGTACCAAACCTGGTACTCAGTACGCTAGAGAGACAAGGTGGTTCGCGATTTCCAGAGGAAGCCTGTGAAAGCATCAATTCAGTTTTCAAAATTGTTTTCCTATAACTAGAATTACTCGGGATGGTGGAATTCATATGATGGTGAAAACAGAACTTCAATAGAGAATCTACCTATAGTTGAGGATACAGGAATTCATCAAAATTAAAGGACCTACATCTACATAAAATGTGTTTGACCTACGCATCCTTAAACTATCAGTGGATTCCTTTCAAATAGCAGCAAATGAAGGAAGAGGAATATGGTGACCATATCCACCGGTAGTGAGCCAAAGAAAGAGGCATAGGGAGTAACCCTTGGGAATGCAGTGAGTAGAACCAAAACATTGTAAAGGTAGTGATCCTGGGAAAAGAATATCCATCCCAAACATTTTAATCATTATTGGTAGTGAGCCTTAGTAAATTTGGTACATCGGCACATCATTTTTGTATGCTCCTTAGACATATCCCATTGAGGGTGAACCAATTAAAAATGGCTATGTCCTATGCATGATTTCATATCTGCTCATATATTTCTATGGGAGGAAGAGATAATTGAGTTTTTTTACAAAGAAACAAGATCCAAAAGGAAAAGGTTTTAATCTATCATACCCTGATACCCCCCCCCCTCTCAGGGTATTCGACCTAGTGGACCCAATAATTGGTAGAAAAGAGAATAGTTTTAAGTTATTGGTTCTTCCTCAGAAGAAGAAATATAGGTGATCAATCATAATAGAATTCTGATCTTCGATGGAAATAATTTTCAACTATGGAAGAATCAAAATCCGCACTACTTCTAATCAGCTGGGATGTATGTATTTATAGCAGCTATGCATGGAATATTAGCTGACATTAATAGTGGTGCTTTATCAGAATATGAAAAAAAGGAATTGTATGATTATACTAAAAGGATCAATTCTTTAGAGGGAGCCCTATCAAATGAAATTTATATAAAGGTGATGTCTAGTAAAAAATCACATGAGATATGGGAATTTTTTTTGAATATTTATGATGGTGACACAAAAGTATGAGAAGAAAAGCTTTAGGTTTTGTGGAAGAAGTATGAGGATCTCAGAATGAATCCCAATGAGTCTGTTGATACATTCTTTGATAGGATAAATATTATTATAGAAGACATACAGGGTCATGGATAAGTTATTGAAGATATAAAGATTGTGAAATGTATCTCAAGGAAACCTCCACCAAGGTCCAATATGAAAGATTCAGTATTGGAAGTAAACTACCTGAAAGAGATGACACAAGATAACCTACAAAGTTTGTTTGTAGCATATGAAATGAGAAACAATGATAACGATGCAGTGGAAAAGGAAAAGTATAAGGAAGTGTTATTCAAGGCCTTAAGGAATATCTCTATTAAAGATGGTCTTAATAAGGACAATATGGATGTTCTCATTTCATTTCTATTCTCCAAACATCAAAGGCGGAAAGGAAAATTTCAAGGTAAACTAACATTTTCTTGCTTTGGATGCAGAAAGATATGGAATTTTTCACCAGAGTGTCCTAAGAAGTTTGATGATAAAAATGAAGAAAATGATAAAATTCCCCAAAAGATGTATTCCTAAAATTTTAAACGGATGAGAAGGACCGGGAGAAAGTTCTTCAAATAGAATAATCTGCTTTCAAAAGAGGATGATATTTCAGAAGAATCTGATGAAAAAGAGATGGGCGACTACAAGAATCATAAAATAGATTCTTTGGTGGAGGTTGTCAGAAATTTATCAACAAGAGAGGAAAATGAAAATAATGAATGATAAATTGAAGGATTATTTTATCTGTAGGCTGAATTAGAAGCTTCACTTGAAGAGATGAAAATTATGAGAGACAAAACAAAGAAATATAACAATGTTTCTTGTGATTCCAAACATTATATGTAGTAGTAGGATGACGAGTATTCTGAGTTGAATGTAGAAATTAAATAGTTGAGGTCTTCCATGCCAGAATGATTAGAAAAGATGGTAGACTTCAAACTCAAAATTGAATAATAGAAAATATAAATTTAATGTTTTAATGAAACAAGAAAAGATAAAATCAAACGTATCAAGAATCTATAAGGAAAGGTCTTCAGTCTATGATGAACAATTGAAGATCAAAAGAAACTTCTTACTATCAGTATGACATCAGGAAAGAAGATAATACATGCAGCAGATAAGTTGATATTTGAGCGGAATGGACTTTCAGAACAAAAAGGGGGTTGATCTAAAATAGATATAAGTTATAGTTAAAGACAGACAACAAGCACCCACTCTTTGTTTAAAGATTTATTTGTGTATGAAGAAGAATGTAAATATTCAGAGAACCCAAGGAACAACTAGTAGTGCACCATTACCACATAGGAATGTACCTCACATTAGATGCTATTGTTGTGGTAAGATGAGACACTCTAAAAATATATATTCCATAGAAAAGATGTACCAAAGGAAACAATACCAATAGAAGTTGTTAAACAGAGCTGAAAATTCTAGGTCATTATTTTATGGTCATTGTTTCATGTGTAAAAGACTCAGACATATGGAAAGATATTTCACATAAACAATGCAGAGGAATGCACTGAGGGAGACTGAATTTCTTCATAAGAAGCAGCCAAATGTGTCTTCAAGAGAGATAAAAATTCATAATCAATTTTCATCACCACATGATAAATCTGGTTCATAATATATTGAATAAGATCAACATTATAATTCCATTAAGAGTATAATTTCAAAGACTTTGGTCAAAAACAAAAGGGTCGAGAAATTAGTGGTTGCTGAAATTGCATTCAAGGCATCAGATCACACAGGGATATGGATCATTGACTGTTGATGAACATACCACATGAAGGGAAATAATGATCTTATGAATGGAATCAAGAATGATAAAGATGGTATTGCAATATTCGCTAACGATGAGGGGCTAAAATTTATTTGATCATGAAAATCCATGTTTGGAGGAAAAGACATGAGATGAGAATATATCTTGGTTTTTAAGGGCTTAGTCACAACTTTCTTAGTGTTAGTCAATTGTGTTACTCAAGACATTCCATAAGTTTTTCTATGAAATTATGTATTATCAAGGAAAATGATGGTGTTTTTGTGTTTTAAGGAAAGCGTACGAAAGGGAATCTATACCTTGTGACTGGAGAAGAAGATATGTGTATCCTATCCAAGGATGAAGAAAACTATTTATGGAATATGAATCATGGCCAAATAATCCATGGTTCCTTGGAAGATCTGGTGAAATATGATACATCTTGAAATCTCCCCAGATTATCAAGTGGTCGTACTCATTCGTGTGATTCCTATAAACATGGGAAGATTACTCGAAATACATATAAGAAAAATGAAAAAAAGTCAATAAGTTTGCCCGATTTGGTGCATATTGATGTGTGTGGGAAGATTTCTCTAAATAATATTAATGGGTTGAGATATTATTCTCTTTTAAATGATTATTATAGTTGAGTGGTATGGTTTTAAATAATCACTCACAAATCTGAAGTGTCCAGTTGTATTACAATATATCGACGAGAATGTGAAATGATATTTGGTTTGAAAATCCGAACAATTCAAACCGATAATGGAACAGAGTTGACAAAGAGTCAAGTAGATGATTATATTGAAAAATATGTGATAATACATCATGTTTCAGCAGTGAGAACTCCATAGATAATGGAGTAATTGAAGGACGAAATCGGATTTTCAACAACTTGTCCATAACAATGCTCATTGAGAAAGACCTTCTGGGGGAATTTTTGAAAGAAGTAGTGATGACAGCAGTATACCCATCAAATAGAGTTTTAGTTTTTCCAAAAGAGGAGTAGAATTTATACTAGTTATGGTATGGAATGAATCCATCATTGAAGTACATTCGAATATTCAGAAGTAAATGTTTTATTCACAATAATGAGAAACATATGAAATTTGAATCATGTGGTGTTGTAGGGATATTTCTTGCCTACTCAAAGAAAAGAAAATCATATAAATTCTTCAATAAGCTGTTGGGAAAGATATTTGAATGTCATGATGTGACTATAGTAGAAAATGAATAGAATATTTGGAAAATACCTAATCAGACTCAGGAGAACAGTGATGAAGAGATGAGCAGATCATGAGACGCTTCGACTCCAGAGGATGATTTAGAAGAAGATTTATATGAAGAGAATAAATCAGCATGTACTCAGAGACCAGCAGTAAATAATTTCATAATGAAAAATTGGTTTTCGCTTTAAAATGAATAAAGTTGTTTTTGTGATTCAAAAAAAATCACACCTGGTGCGCACATGGTACTCCCGGTTAGAGGGAATTGATGTTGATGAGACATTTGAACCTACTATAAGGATGGAGAAAATTAGTTTATTCTTGTCCATAGCTATGAAATGAATGTATAAAGTTTTCTAGATGGTTATCAAGCCAACATTTCTTAAATGGAGATCAATAAGAAGAAGTTAACATTTAGTAGCCTGATGGTTTTCTAATTCAAGAAGATGAGAACAGAGTCTTTTGGTTGAAGAAGGCTTTATATGGTTTGAAGAAAGCACCAAGGGCATGGTATTCAAGGATTGATTAGTTTCTAAAGAATCGTGGTTTTCAATGTGGTGGAGTTGATTACAATTTGTATTTCAAAAATTACCACATTTAATGGATGATGGTGCAATTTTATGTCGATGACATAATATTTGAGGGATCAAATAAAGAACAATGCAGATAGTTTTCGGAATTCATGAAAGTCGAGTTCGAGATGTTGATGAGTGTTGAGAGGACAGTTTTCCTTTCCATGCAACTGACCCATGGTTGGAATGGAACATTTATTTCTCAATATAAATATGCCAAGGAGGTTCATAGAATTTTCTTAATGGATAATTACAAAGAGATGAAGACTTTAGGTTCTACCCAGTTGAAACTGTCACGAGATGATAAGACAAGCTAGTTAATTTCACAGAATACATGAAAATAATTAGAATTATGTTATATCTAATAGTGACAAGACCTGATATAGTATTTTCCACATGCCAAGAAGGGAGGTATCAAATAAATCCTAGGGAGAGTCACATAACTACAGTAAAAAAAATTATTCAGAATATCAAGGGAACATTGGATTTTGGCCTAATGTATAATGAAAAATCTTAGTCAGAGTTATTGGGATATATAGATGAAGATTTGGAAGGTTCAGAAGATGATAGAATATTTATATCAGTAGGTTCCTTTTATCTTAGAGGGTTCTGTATTAATTTGTGAAGAAATAAACAAGACTACATTTCATTGAGCACCTCAGAAGCTGAATACATTGTAGCCACTCAAGCATTCATGTAACTATTGTAGATGAGGCATAAACTTGAAGATATGGGAATTGAATTGATGTCTCCGATCAAAATATATTGTGACAATTCAAGTGCTATAAATATTAGAAATTTTTTTTTCCATCAGTCAAGGACAATGCACATTGAAATAAAATATAATTTTCTAATGGAGAAGGTGGAAAAATAGCTTGTAAAGTTGGGGTATGTTCCTACAGAACAGCAAATTATAGATATTATTAAAAATCCATCACCCAAAGAAGAATTTCAAAAGCATCGACTGGATCTAGGAGTCTAGTCGACTTCCCGCAATTGAAAAAGTGTGGATGTGAGTCCCCCTCTTTCCAAGGTATGATATGTCTTTCCCTAATGTGATGATATGTGTTATTTAACCTATTACTGACATCCTTGGAGTGCACTTTGGTTTCATTGACAAAGGGTAAAAAATGTTATTATTCTAGTGGAAGAAGATATGGGGAGGACCAGCTAAGGAAAGAAGTGAGATAGGGGGAGTTTCTAAGAGGATAAGAGACATGGGAAGAAGCTTCTAAGAGGACCACTGAGATAGGGGGAGCTGAAGCTATTATAAGAGATGTGACTTAGATGGGGCATTAAATATGATGGTGATTTAAGTGCTTGATCAATTATTAGATATCACGATAGGTAAGGACAATGATAAAAGAAGATGAGTGGTGTTGTAATGGTGTCAGAAGGCTACCATCAATTAGTAATTGCTATCAGTTTGGTATCAATAGTTTGAATAAGAAATGAAGTTATTCTTTGATAAAATTTTCATTTAATTTTTTTCTCACACTGAGCATTACTCATGTGGGATTAGAGTATGTGTTGAGTAAATCCTTTATCACTATCTTAATCGTGTAAAGATAATAGTGGATAAAGATAGAAGGATCTTTAATGAGATATCAAAACACAAAGATTTGTTTTGAGAAGAGTTGTCAACAAACCCAAAGGGGGAGATTGTTGGGAAAAAATACCTCAATGAATCCTATCAGTATGTTTTGTGTGAGGATGTGTTTGTTGAAAAAGCCAGATGACTACAAATGTGAGTGGTTGGTGTTTTCTGAAGATAGGTTTTTAAGGTGGCGTAGTTTCCCAATGCTTTCCAATTTTTGGGGCCTCAAAATCATGATTTTTTTTGAATAATGTATAATGAAATCAGTGAAGGAAGAGTAATGAGGATCCCATGACTTGGATCACCTACCATATCTTGGAATGGTACATGGCTACGTACCAAGTAGAAGAAGTGGTTCGTAGATGTAGTTTGCGAATCTAAACACGGTTCGCAGCTGAACGGCGGTGCAGTACCCAGATGGTTTGATGTCGGCGGTGGAGGGAGACTGCACAAGAGAAATGGAATTATGTGGAGCGCATAGGAAAATTTTTTGCGGATGTTTTACAGTTCACGGTGGAGAATTATTCGGGACACGATGGGGGCTGTATCGAATCAACATTTGGTAAATCTAGATTTAGCAGATTGAGCGTATATCTTTGCCTATATAGGAATCTCTTAGCACACCAACAGCTATGGAGATTGAAAATCATAAAAAAAATATTTTGCTTCGGGATTTTGTAAAAGGTCGAAGGAAGTTCACAAAGTCTGGAGTGGTTCACAAAGGCAGTATGCGAATAACAAACACTTTGCAGATAGAGAGTGATTTACACAGGAGGATCGCGGAAACAGTACATAGTAGCGGTACATGATAGCAAAGGTTGAGGCAGTCTGCAGACAGAGGAGGTTTGTAGAATTGATAGTCTGCAGATAGATGAGGTTTTGAGAGGAGGTAGTCTGTAGATAGAGGATGTTCGTGGAAGAAGAAGTAGTACGTGGAGAAAGCGGCTCACATACCAAACATGGTACTTAGTATGCTGTAGAGAGATAAGGTGGTTCACAATTTTCACATGAGGCTTCTGAAAGAATCAATTTAGATTAAAAAAATATTTTATGTTACCTAGAAGTACATGGGAAGGTGGACTTCACCTAAGGGTAAAAACAAAACATCAAGATAGAATCTACCTGTAGTTGAGGATGCAGGAATTCATGAAAATGAAGGGAATTACATTTCCATAAACTGTGTTTGACCTACAAGCCCTTTAACATTGAGTGGATAGCATTCCAAGAGTAGTGAGCGAAGGAAGTGGAAGACGATGACACTTTCCACCGACAGTGAGCTCGACAAAGATGCATAGGGAGTGACTCGTTGGAATGCAGTGAGCATACCCTAAACATTTTAAAGGAAGTGAGACTGGGCATAGAAGATCTTGACTAATCATTGTAATCATTATTGGTAGTGAGCCTTAGTGAATGTGGTACATCAGCGCATTGTCGATGTATTCTCCTTGGACGTATCCCAATGAGGGTGAATGAAGTAAAAATCATTGTGTCATGTGCATGATTTCATATCTGTTCATATATTTCTACGAGATAAAGAGAGAGTTGAGATTTTTTAAACAAAAGAAGATAAAAAAGTTAACAGTTTTAATCGGTCATACCCTTATTCAACCCCCCCATGGGGTATTCAACCTAGTGGACCCAACAGTTCAGATATACGCACGACTGACGTTTTAATTTTCAAACTGATGGAAAGGTATGAAGATAAATTATATATTATATATACAAGATCATAATTATTTCCTAAATATCTTATATAATCATTAGTTACATATTTATAACAATCATTTTCAAATAGTGGGAAAAATGAATAGCTCTTCTACGTGTAGTCGGTAAGTCAAACGTACACATAATCAACATTTACGCTTTCTGTAGGGTTGAAAAAGGTGGAAAATGGTTACTCTATCATAATAATAATTAATAATATTTAATACATAGAATTCATTATTTTATAATTGATACCATGGATTGATATGAGGTATAAGATGAAATAAAATTTAAAATAATATGTTATGTTTTAAGACTCTTTATTGAGAAATTCTTTTTGGATTACACATTATGCCTTGAAATGATGTAATTTTTGAAATTCCAGAAGTAAGGGATATGTTAATGGAAGATAATAAGGTATTATAGAAGATATTTTTTTAGATATAAGGCAAAATAATTGAGAATAATCAAGAAGAGGAGGTCCCATTTTGTAAGTGAGGGGAGGGGCGCCCCGAGAGTTTCTTAAAATATAAAATTAATATAAATAAATTCTCCAAATAAAATTTCCTCATTTTTATATATTTCTAATATATGATAAGTATAAGTCTAAATACTCTCATATAATAATATGTGGAAAAGTTTTTGTTATTTGTTTACACTTATCTCTTAGGTTTAAGCCCTCGTTAACTCTTTTGATAATTGCCATGATATCATAGTTTTTTAATATTTAATGGTCAAAAAAGTAACTGTAAAAGGGCATGTGACCCATAAATGGACTATTTTTTATATTTTAAACCAAATATTATTCACTTTTAAAAGTAATATATTTTTATCATTTTTATGTCATTTAATAGAATATTATTTATTATAAAATATCATTAATGTTTTCTCGGAAATATATGAAAAATTATAATATTATATTGGTTTAGACTGTGTAAAATGGTTCTATATAAAATTGGTTATAATATAAGTAATATATAGTATTAATATAATCATCCAATAAATTTTTATATATTTAGATTTCATTTTAAACCTTATCATTTTATTTAAACCATTGGTTAACCAAATTTAACATTAATCATGGTAATGGGTTCATTAATATTGAAGGTTTATAGTTACACTTATAAAATGAAAATTAGCTCAGAAATAGACATGGGATAAAATTTTAGAATATCTATAATCCAAATTTTCCAATTTAAATAATTTCACGTTTTTTAAATAATTTATTAAAATATATTTAACATACAATGTTGTTAATTTCATTTTAATAACTATTCACATATTTTTACTTTCAAACCAACCTGAATGAAATAAAATTACAACATACACCATTAAAAAAAATATGTTATTTTTTTCTTCAAAAATTTCAGGAAACATTGACTATCCCAATCGATATTACTTTTACTATTTCTAAAAATCATTTACATGATTGTTTTACTACATGGACAAGCATCTGTCGTTGTTGTATAACCATTTAAGGAAATTTTTTAATCAATAGAAATTTCAAATAAATTACCATCCTAAATAAAATAAATTAAGATCAAAATAATATTTTATTATTCATCCAAATTGTATATTTACTCACGTACATTTAATTACAAATCATTTAATATGTTATTTTGGATTTTCTAGAATTTCATGAGGATTTGGATAAGTCACTTATTATAAAACTAAAAAATTTATATATATACATAAAAAATTAAATAATACTTAATATATATTAAAAAATCTATAAATTACTTCTTACCTTTCAAATATTTTCCCAAGGACACCAAATTTGACTTTTCTAGTGATATTCAATCACTACGTTGGCATTGAAAATGATTTTTATATTTATCATTAAATATATCCCAATTTACATATTTTTTATTTGTGTTGTAATATATTTTTATTATATTTTCAAAAAATTGCATTCCAATAGTTTTATATGTTTTTATATCATATCTATGTTTTTGAGATGTCCTAAAAGATATTATATTCCAAAAAACATTATTTTTTATATTCGCCAAATATTTAATATTTTCATAAAAAATATCAAAAATTCATCCCAGGATAAATTTTAATTTTTTTAATCCTCAAATAAATTCCCTTCAATCATATTCAATCCATATTTTTTTCATAATTTACTTTTAATATATATGTTTAAAACGCAATGAAAACTATTTTTTTATAAATATTTTGGTTTTTTAATCCAAAAAATGAAGTTATACTGAAATAAGGTTTGAAGATAATTCATATTTAATTAAATATATTATTTATAACTGAAGTATTATTATCTTAATTTATGATAAAATTCATACCATAATTATAATTTTCAATAAAAGTAAATGAGAGTTTTGTAACAAATAATATTTTTCACTATTTATTGCAGAATCATTCTATTTAGAAAAATATAAAACTTTCACCCTAGATAAATTATGATAATATTATTTGAAAAATTATATTAAATTTATTAAATAATGTTTCTAAATTTTTTTCAATTAATTACAATATATACACAAAAAATGCAATAAAAACCATTTTTTATGGAAATATATTTTGAAGCATAAAAATGACTTCACTAAAAATTAATTTTTTATTTACTAAGATTTAATAAATACATTTGTATTAATAATAATAATTAAACATATATTTAATAATATGGTTACTCATATTCATACCCATAAATTCAATGACCAAGTTATAATGTTCTCATTTAAATAATAATATTTTCATAATATATCTCAATTCACCTAACGATCGGTGTTGCGTCTTAGTAAAGCTATCAAGATTTTAATTATTTCAAACATAATTTTTGGGGAGTTAAATATACTAGTGTGTTTTCCATTTTGGAGGTATTTTCCTTGGTGATAATTATTATAGATTCTCCGAAGGGATCATCATGGCGTGGTTGGATAAATTTAGTTTCCAACCTAGTAGGATCAGATACCTTAGAGGCCTTATCTGCAGAAGTGGAAACACGAATATGTTCAATCAAGTTGATATGGATCTGGAAATGGATATACTCATTATGTCGCTAACTCTCAAAGATATAAGGATGAGTTTTTATATAGATTTTCTCATCAGTAGCTTGTTAGTGTATCTGGACATCGACAACTTCATGTTATGGATGTGTTGGTACCCGAGGGACTAGAGATCACATCATATACCATTTTAATATCTTATAATAAGGTTAATATATTATTTTATTTTTTATAATCATGAAACATTATTTTTCCTTCCATATTATTAGCCTTGGGACTCAAGATTGATATACATCTAGTCTCCATTGTGTCGACAATAGTTTTTAAAGATCATTTGCGTCTTCCTATTGTGTGATGAGGTAGTGAGATAATGTTAGGGTAGAATTGGTCTTCAGGGGATTTATTTTTACTTTAGATACAACCAAATGATGTCATTATTATCATAAAATATTTTTATTTTGTGCTCTCATTTATTTTACAATTTCAATGAGACTTTTGATCTACAATGACAAGGGATAGTTTGTGGTGTTCATTGGTGAGTAGGAGCATGAAACAGATTTATACATTTGAAGTTGAAAATATCTCAGTTAAAAAAATGTGTCAATGCTTTTTAGCAGAGGTGAAGTCAGTGTAGTTTACTAGAGTTTACAGGGTATTTCATTGATGTTTTTCTAGAGGATGTTCAAACATTACCACCTCAATGTGATATCATGTTTGGGATATAGTGTTACCCTAGAACCTCTCTAATTTTAAAAGATAATTTTTAGATATAACCCTCCAATTTATGGTATATGAGGATACAGATTGATGGATAAATTTATAAGGTATCTATGTTTCCCATGATCTTCATGGGGTGATTTAGTTTTTTCCACTATGAAATTAGATTGTACTATATGATTGTATATATATTACAATCAGTTGAATCATGTGTCGGAAAATATAATTCCCCTCCCTTTGAGTATTGATTAAATATTCAACTAGTTGAAAGGATCTAGTTGGTTTTATAAGATCGATCTATGATTTAGATATCACTTGATTAGATTTCGGGAGGAGGAAATCTATAAAACTTTTTTATGGTTTCATTATGGAAAATATTAGTTTGTACACATGCAATTCAATATCATGAAATACTAAACTATATTCATCAATCTTGTGAAATACATGTTCTATTAGGTCATGGATTGGTTTTTTGTCATTTTCATTGAAAGAAACCTCATATATTTGAGTTCATAAGAGGATCGTATTGAGCATGTAGTCACTATTCTATTGGTCCTTCAACAGCATATTTTCTATGGGAATATGTCCATGATTATGTTTTAAACAAGGAATGTTCACTCCCATGGACATGTTGAGTCTTGGCAGGGAGTGGCAGTGGATAAAAAAAATATTGTTGTAATTTTTTCATGGTAAGAACCCAAGAATGTTTTATTGGATGTTTAAGTTTGAATTCTCTTGGATAATATCCCCATTTTACACCTACAAAATAAAAAAATAAAGTATTATAATAGACTGATCAGTATTGGGATTCATTAAAATATATCAATGGGAGATTGGTCAATGATCTAGGGTTCTTTTTAGTGTAATGGGAAATATTTGAGGTGATATTTTAGGATTCCTATATCATATTTTATATTTTATTGGTGTAGTAAAGAGAAGTGATATTATATGGTTTCAGAAAGTTACTTCTCCATTAGTGTAACTATATTATCCCTGATCTTAATTTGGTTGAGGAGTTTATTTCTCTAAAAAATTTGTCGAATTACACTATTAGTAATAGATTTGTGGTTTTTATATTTTAAAATATCCTAATGTATGTTTTCATTTAGATGGATATGAATTTTTGATAGCAGAGGTAGAGAGAGTTTATCTAGGAATATGAATTTGAGATCTCATATAACCTTGGGAAGGGGAATGTAGTTATATGCATACTTTTTTGGAATCCATAAAGAGATGTTATTTAGAAGTATGATGATAATTGGTGTGTGATAGGGAATCTTGTAGTGATTCCACTTAATATAGTGGATGAAAGTAATTCTGGTTTCTTATTTAAGATGAAAGTTTAACATTCTATCTTACATTGGGTGGAAAATATCAATGGTGAGACTCATTGGTATATTTCATGTTGTAACATGTCATCTATGGTGATGCTATGAAGAAATTGTCAGAGGATGATCAATGTGAGATGATGTTTTTGGGAAGGATTTTTATTCTAATGGTGGGGCGCAATGAGGTTCTTCATGAATTTTATTACTTGTTTAAGGAAGTTTATCCTATGGTGGATAGGTTATATCATGCTTTGAGGGGTTATAATTTTTGGAATGGGATAAGAAAATTATTTGTATAGATACTATCACAATGTCTATTCCACCAACAGTGGAATCCAAATCATAATGTTCCAACTAATTTGTTATTATCGTTAGATTTTCACATGTGGAAATGGGGGGGATTTATTTATCAATACAATCATTCGTTTACTATGATCCCATAGAGATTGTAATTCTATTTTTTGGAACATGGATTAGTTGATTATGTTATCTTAATTCCATGAAATTAGAGAGTCATTTGATTTTGGGGTTTTGGAAAGGGAGTATCTTCATGATGCGAGGAAACATCAATGGGCACTAAGGAACATTATTTCTGATCAAAAAAATAGTTTCACCTCATGATTCGTGAGATTATTTTAATATGATTTTTGGTATTAGTCATTTCAGAGTGCTTATTTTTTTCTTTGGATAGATTGGATGACTGGGAAGACCATCAAAATGTTAGAGAATATGTTGCGGGGTTATGCTCTATATTTTAGTGGATACTAGGTGAATATTTTTACATTGCATGAGATTTATTATTATTAATATATTTGACACTTCCATTTTTAGAGACCCATTTGAGTCATTTTATTGGTAACCTTTCCATTCTCCATCATACAGTACTAAGGTTAGGAAGTTAGTGTTTCTTAAAAAATATGTGTTGTATATTATGACTAAGAAGTTTTAGATGATTCGGGGATGGATGAATGTGGTGAAGAACTGATAGAAGAAGTATACATATCG
The DNA here is from genome assembly GCA_963277665.1 of Viscum album. Classification (NCBI taxonomy): domain Eukaryota; kingdom Viridiplantae; phylum Streptophyta; class Magnoliopsida; order Santalales; family Viscaceae; genus Viscum; species Viscum album. The sequence goes on from CAUJRU010000346.1 coordinate 686,129, forward strand.
TAGTAGGATACCTTGAGGGTTTGAGGTTGGTGTTGTGGTGTTCTTATGTGTTTTCTCTCATTATCATTAATGTATTTTTGGCTAGTGGAGTAATATATCTCCCCAATTAATTGTTACTTTTAGAGATGTTACAACATATTTATAAAGTGGATTATTAATTGTGTGTTACTATACTGATGGATTTGATTCATGAAATCTTCCAAGTTCCCTAAATTTTATGATATTTACAAAAAATATAATGCAATCAATAAGAGAAAATTAGATACAAAGTAATATGGAAGTTCATAGAGTAACTAGTTGATATTCATGATCATTAGAATAATGTTATGTTTGGGAGTTTCACTTTTTTTATCCTACAAAGGCATGGTGGATTGTACTAGTGTGTTTCCTAAAAACATGCCCATTATATCAGGTTAATAGATGATTGATTTCTCTATAATGCTACGTATGACCTTTATTTATTTATGGGATTTTTTTTATATCACATATTTTTGTCTCTTGTTCCTATAACGTGTTTTCCATTTTATTATTATGGTTATTCTCTTGAGAAGTATCTCCTTGGGTGGATATTTTTTCATGTTTCTATCATTCAATAGTTCTTCTTCCAATTCTCTAAGGTAGAGAATTTTTTGAGAGTTATCTGATGAAATTTTTTAGTTCTCCCATACTCTTTCATTGTGTGTTCAGTGATTGGAGCTATTAAAGAAATGTTAGAGTAGCATAGGTGGTTTTTAGCTAAAAGATATTCTTCAATCTAGGTTTGTGTCTTGGTAGTTTTAATAATGGTATGGAGGTTGTGAAATGTAATTTTAATAAATATGGTGACTCTTATGTAGTTTCCATGTAGTGTGGAATGTTTCCATGCACTGTGGATGCCATGATTATGTTTTGATAAATCACTCTTAGGAAGTATACTTGTGAAATGAATTTCTCAACTATGGAATGGTGTCTCGGTTTAAAGGTTTTAGTGGTTCATTAATTTTATGGGTTGTAATGGTGTGGTTCCCAGGGATACGTCGTGAAGTCTGAGGGGTTGAGTTTTTCTCTCATACTCTTAATGGGATTCTATGAAATATGGGTTAGGTTTCCCTCTATCATGGATCAAGTTTCCCTATCTCTTCCTCGTGAATATTTATTTCAACATGGCCTTGGGGTTTCATTGTGGGTTTAACTTGTGTAAAATGATATGGGAGAGATATGATGGGGACTATCTACCATGAATTTTGGATGTAGATTGGGGTAAAGAATTATTTTGAATAACCTCCCTTGATGAATAGTACTTTTTGTAGAAACCCAACCTATTATGCAATGCTAAGGGTGTATCATCACAGTATTCTATTTTAACAACCTATATATATTCTAGATCATACTTGAAATTCTCTTACTTATTCCCCTCTCCTTTTAACCCTACGTGACCTAAGGCCCTTTTTAGGGACATTTAACCCCCTCTTTTCTTGTATTTACCACCATCTGCTAAAGATCGATATGTGGGTGATCCAAGGTTATATTTCCTTTACTCTTTTGGTAATATTATCACTAATTCACTCTATTAATTCAATGGATTTTTATTTTCATTAATTCTATTGGAATTTATATAGGGGATTGTTAGTTGACTCATATTTGGATTATATATATAGGGATTATGGGTTCTTGATGGGAGAGTGGATTAGAGACATGTTCTTGTTTTTATATTATTTCATGGAAAATAGTATATATTTCTACTCAAGGAAGAGAATTTAATAACTCTCCCTTGTTTTGTGTAATTATTTGATTAGCATGATTTTTTATTATTTTGGTGAGTAGTTCAGATTGATCTAATAGTGTAAATTTACTACCCCTAATTGAAATTGATGGGAATAGTGTGAGTCTCATGTGTTTACATACATTAGTGATATTTCTCATGATATTTATTTGTTCTTAATATTGTTCATAAAAATCATTATTTTTGTTGATCCTTGTATTTTTATGTTGTTAATTTTCTATTTCAATAAAATTTATTAAAAGAATAATAACATAATAATGGAATAAATTAGTTGCGTGGAAAAAAGGAATTGTTAATAATTATTTTTTTTAATATAGAAGAATATAGTAGTAGTGAATGATAAAATATTTTATTTATTTTGTGGTAAGACTTGTTTTTTTACTACGATTATGTGATTATTTTCTAGTTGTTTGTGATGTTTGAGAATATGGTGCTATGTATGATTCTATGGGTGTTATAGTTTTACAAATATGTGGGTGTGGACTAGGTCATGGTGTTGCAACATCCTTGAAATTTTTGGAAAGAGGGAATAAGAGGTATATTACAGGTGATGTCTTCGTTGATTGACATTGGATTGTATGGTTGTTCCCTAGTGGCACTGAATATAGTCGGTATTGATGAATGTGAAATGGGTTTGTCTAAAATTGAATAACCTCATGCATAAAAATTAAACATTAATACATTAAATTAATGGGTAATATATGTAATTTGGGTTTGTTTGAGATGGACGTGGGTGGTAATTTAGTTTGGAATTGAATGGATTGATGAATATAAATTTATTGGTAAATATAAAATCTAGAAATACAACAATTTTATAATTAAAAATGTTTTTATTCTTGTGTTTTTTAGAAAATATCATGGTATGTGGTGTTAATTTTTTATTATAGTTTGTGGTGATTGTATCATGAGTAATTGGTATTATGGATATGTTTGTGAGATGTGGCAATGTTGTTTGGGTGTGACCCTCTTAGTCCAAGATTCTATACCTCTATAACTATTATATTATTTTCTGTTTGATTTATATTCAATGCTAGAATGAGTCTAATTCTCTTACTATTTCCCAACATTCAAAGGTTTTTAGGTGTTTTCCCCTAACATCTAGATTGGTGAAGGAATTGATAGCTAACAGATCTATATTCCATACTCTCCCTTCCAAGAGTAGTATAGACTATAATTGATCGAGTTAGGTACAATAACAAAAATATAGAATTTGTTTTTTATGGAATAACTCATGGTGTATTGGATAAAATATAGGTATATTATGTACCAGAAGACCCGATGGGATATGGATGAGTAGGTACATGGTGTACTGGTAAACCTTGTGGGGTTATCGAGGTCATAATATTATATGGTGGGTGATGCAATGTAAGAGGAGGGTAAAAGGTTGGTTTATTTCATGTTCATGATACCCTAATGTATTAGATATAAGAGGTGTGGATGGGGCATTGTATGTGGTAGTGGATATTTCACAATGATGACATGGTTGTGGAATAAGGTATGGATTCTGGTATAAGACAGGGTTTGATGCGGCCCGACCTTGTCCTATCACTCTCACTCTCTCTCCTACCCTTCCATTGGTGTTGAAGCTCTCTTTCATCTCCCCATGAAGGGCTCTAATCCCATACATCCCCCATTTACACCCTGATCACATTCTCTCTTCACGTTCCCTCTGGATAGGCTAATTGGAAGTATAAAGGAATGAAGACTCTCTGTATTGTCCCTCCTCAAATTCCTACCCCCTTGTGATTTTGTCCGCTCAATCCCTAAGGATCCTTTTTCATTAGTTACAAAGTGTTTTCACATATTTAGTAGATTCCCTCACCATGTCAAATAACCCAGAGGTATTTCTGTAGCATCTCTAAAGAATCAGAGGTGGAGACAGGGTAGTCCTCCAAACATTTCACTCCCATAAATGGGGTATGTATAATATATTGAGATAGGATGTGGAAGGATTCTTCAATTTTTCATGTTAGGTGGATTTATTATCATAGGGATAGCTCTAGGTGAGATCGCATCTAACATTATCGATTATCATATAGAATTTTTAGCACCTTAGGGACCTGGTAATAAATTATTTCCTCTCACATGATTTTTCCAAGATCAATCTATTGCGTTTGGTTGTATTAGAACTGAAAAAAATCCCACTAAGATAAGAGTTTTAACCAAGAGGATTTTAATGAGTATGGAATCTCGTGTTTTCATTACGTAAAGTTTTCGCTACATTATACAAAACCAAGGATCTTTAAGGTTTAGTGTCTTGGAAACCAGGAACTTAATTCGCGATGACCTAAAACAGTATTCTTAAACATTTGAAAGGCTTCTTCATTGTTCATCCTATGTACATTACAGCATCTCATAACCTGGGAGCATACATCAAAGGAAAGGGTTAGCCGAAGGCCCAGTAAGGGAAACAAGAGAAACATTTTACATGTGAACTTGAGATTCATCAATAAAGTCATGATAAATAACTTTAAGGAATGAGAAAGAGATCATGAGACATACCATAATAAAAATAACATGTTTCATAACAAGAAGATGTGGCTACAACATTTAATGTAGACAATCATGAACATATCACCAAGGTCCATCCCCAAGGTGTCATTTAAAAAAAATTACCAAGGTTAATCACCAAGGTATCGTTAAAATTGTAATCCCTAGAGATTACATCATTACCCAATGCATTGGAGTGCAATCAGGGAGTAACCTTAAATTTGACTTCATTATCATGTGAGCCACATATACCACCATCAAAAATTTCATTAAAAAACCCATATATCATAAAATAAATGGGTTTCATTTCATAATCATAACGTTTTAAAAACTACTTTTAAGACACGATCTTTATGTCATTTTAATCCCACGGAAAAAGGAAAGAGGGTTTCATGTATGTAAATCGTAGAATTAAAATAAAAAATATTGATATATATGTGAATACCCCTATTGAAGAATGATCTTTGAGTATTCTCTTAATAAAATAAAAGAATTTGAGAAAAAGAGAGATACACTTTGAGACGAAAATTTGGCAGCATAACGAATATGTTGCAGGGTTTTAGAAAATATTGAAAAGAGAGGGGACATGGGTCACAAAATAATAATGATCCATAAAATAGTATAGGTACATAACATAAATTATATAAGAACATGGTAATTAAATTTTAAGGACATACCATATGAAATGGAAAACATGAAAGGAAGACAAAAATAAGATTTCTCTTATGAAAAATTTGGCAGCCTAACGACATCACTTAAAACTTCAAAAAAATGAATTGATGAAATTAAATAGGGTATCTCATCATGTGAACATAAAATCACAGTATTATGAATATAGAGATCATACTTGAACATGTAAAAAAACATGATATATTTGACATGAAAGTAGAACTTTGAAATGGGAAGAGTGACCGAATCCCTTATCCTGAAGAGTAATTTTGAAATCTTGAAGTTTGGGACTTTGGAAGGCTCCAGGGAACCTTTCAAGGACTCATTGGGAGGTAAGGAGACCATAACATCGTTGAGGATGATTTTTTAATGGAAAAGATGAGAGAATGTCTTGGTATTGATTGGGGAAGTGAGGGGACAAGGCATTAATGGCCAAGGGACACCTCATTGGTGGTATTAGAAAAACCATGGGCTTTCCCATGGTATTTTCCCATGGTATTGGCAACATGAGACACCTCATACCTTATATTACTATTCATAAGTCGACCAGAGTTATTAAATAATTATTACATCTTTAATTATGTCATTAAACACCTGAAACTCTAATCTGAAAATTCACTATTCACCAAAAATTCAACTTTTTTAGAAAAAACCCAAAAATTCACCTTAACAAAATATCGATGCTCTGAATTAAAAAATGACCTCCATTTTATAAACAAAATTTTATAAATATTTTTAATTTAATTTTAAAATAAAAAAACACTATTCACCTGAAAAAACTAATACTTAACTAATAATTTCTGAAACAGTTATTTACCTATTTTATAGAATCACATTACTTAATCAAGGTTCCTAAACTATTTTAATACGTTTTTTAGTGATATTACTAATCCATTTGGTCAAATTACTAATCCTAAGCGTAAAATCACGATTCATAATTTATTATTCACCAAACATTATGTTGATCTTATTAGACTCTAAATTTCTTAATGAACAAATTTCCAGAAGAACATTTTTTGATAATCCTTACACATCATTAATTATTTAAGGTTTACATAAATGTTTTAAAAAATCCTTTTTTTTCAAAATTCATTAATAAGATACATCCTGGTTTTATCCGAACATCTGAAAATTCAGAAGCTTCACCATAGGAAGAAATCAAAATTTTATTTATCTCAAAGGATTACACAAAGTAGCTATGGTCTCGTTACATAGCCCCTTATAACACTAGCATATGACCTAAGTGTAAGGTGTGTTAAGGTGATAGAATCTAAGGGAGGCTTGGATATCATTTCCCTAGTAGTAAACTCCACTAACATGAACTTCTCCCGTAGTCAGTTCGGTTCAAGCTTGACATGATGGAGTTCGGATTGGTCTTGGTCCAAAGCGAATCCCAAAGATGCCACCAACATCCCAAGTTCTTATAAGTGGGCTTCATATGGTTCGAGTCTATTGGATTAAGCCATCGACTCTTCATTATACATTAACCATTAACATCTCTATTAAATCATTAAGAACAAATTAATATACTGTTCAAAAATTTGGGTCGTTACATTCTTCCCCCCTTAAGAAATTTTGCCCCGAAATTATAAACAAAAGGCCTAGTTTAAAAGGTGAGGGTACTTTTTCTTCATTGTTTCTTCAGGCTCCCACGTTGCTTCTTGATACTTATGATTCCTCCACAAAACATTCAAAAGGTGGGTAGTCTTGTCGCATAGAACCTTGTATCTACAGTCTAAGATCTCCACTGGTTGTTCCTCATAAGAGAGGTCATATTCTAATTGTACCACCTCTGGGTTATGTACATGAAAAGGGTCGGGTATGTACTTTCTTAAGAGAGATACATGGAAGACATTGGGAACTTGATCTAGGTTCGGTGGAAGTTCTAGACAATTTCCCACTGCTCTTATGTGATAAAGGATTTCATAGGGGCCAATGTCCCTAAGGATGAGCTTCCCTTTCTTCCCAAACCGCATGACTCTCTTCCATGGAGAAATTCTAAGGAATACTTTGTCTCCAACACCAAACTCCATGTCCCTTCGACGGTTGATAGCATAGCTCTTCTACCGACATTGAGAAGCCTTTATGTGTTGTTGGATGGCATGCAGCTTTTATGTCATCTCTTGCACAAGATCAGGCCCAAGAAGATTTCTCTCACCAGCTTCATCCCAACAAGTAGGATTTCCACATTGCTTTCCATACAGTTCATCATAGGGTTCCATGTAAATACTCGAATGGAAGATGTTGTTGTATGAGAACTCAACTAATGGGAGGTGTTGATCCCATCCACCTTTAAATTACATTGAGCATAATATCAGCATGTCCTCAAGTGTCTGAATAATCCTTTCATATTGGCCATCAATTTGAGGATAATAGGCCATACTAAAATTCATTTTAGTATTCAGAGCATGTTGAAGACTTCTCCAGAATTTTGATATGAATCTTGGATATCGTTCAGATATGATGGATAGTGGTACCCATGCATCCTTACCACTTCCTTTACGTATATCTTGGAAAGTTTATCTAGAGAGAAATCTTCCCGAAAAGATATAAAATGGGATGTCTTGGTGAGACTGTCCACTATAACCCATATCGCATTGTTCCCTTTGGATGTTTTCAGTAGACTAGTGACAAAGTCCATAGTGATATTATCCCACTTCCATGCTGGTATGGGTAGTGGTAGTAATACCCCTTTAGGAAGTTATCGTTCTGCCTATACTTGTTGACACACCAGGCACCTTGTAGTGTAATCAGCAATCTCCTTCTTAATGTTATCCCACCATTAATGATCACGAAGGTCTCTATACATTTTAGTGCCTCCTGGATGTATAGAGAATGTAGAGATTTGAGCTTCATCCATCAGTTCTTTATTTATCTCTGGAATATATGGAACACATAGTCTTGTAAAAAGTTTCAATACACCTTCTGGACCAATATTGAAATCATGAAACTTCCCATCCTTCACAGCCTCAAAAATCTCCTAAAACAAAATATCTTCTTTTTTAGCCTTCTTGATCATCTCTAGTAATGAAGGATGATAAATCATTTGGGTTAGGGATGATGATGTCCCTTCCCTTACAATTTCCATGTCCAGCTTTACTAGATCCTTAATAAAGGGATCTCCTAGTATCCTCATTGTTGCCAAAACCACAGGGCCTTTCCTGCTTAACGCATTCGTGACTTGGTTTGCTCTTCCAGGGTGATAATGAGTTGAACAATCATAGTCATTAATAAGCTCCAACCATCTCCTTTGTCTCATGCTGAATTCAATCTGCGTGAAAATATACATTAAACTCTGCTGGTCAGTGTATATATCATATTTCTCCCCATAAAGGTAGTTCCTCAATATCACTAGTGAAAAAACAACTACCGCCAGCTCTAGATCTTGCGTAGGATAATTCAGCTCATGTTGCTTCTGCTGATGAGATGCATAAGCAATTACATTGTCATTTTTCATGAGGATGCACCCAATCCCTTTTAGAGATGCACTGCTAAAAACAAAAAATCCTTCTCTGATAGAGGGTAGTGTTCACACAGGTGCAGTAACCAATCTGTTCTTCAGCTCTTGGAAACATTACTCGCATTCCTTTGTCCAGATGAACTTAACCCCTTTTCAAGTCAACTTGGTTAGTGGTTTAGAAATCCATGAAAATTTTTTCATAAACCTCCTATAATATCCCCCTAAACCATGGATACTACGAATCTCAGTTACTCCTGTGGGTTGATTCCACTCCTCCACAACCATTGTCTTTGTAGGGTCAAATGATATTCCTTCATTGGTTATGATGTTCCCCACAAAATCCACTTGTTGTAACCAAAACTCACACTTTCTAAACATTACAAAGAGCCTCTCCTTATACAGAGTTTGAAAAATAACCCTTAGGCGATCTTCATGATCATCAAAATATTTGAATATATCAAAATATCATCAATAAAAACTACCACAAAGTTATCAAGGTAGTCTTTAAGGACTCTATTCATCAAATCCATGAAAATAGCAGGAGCATTAGTCAAGCCGAAGGGCATAACAGTAAACTCATAATGCCCATATCATGATCGGAAGGTAGTCTTTGGAATATATTCCTTCTTCACACTCAGTTGATGATAACTAGATCGAAGATCAATCTAGGAGAAGAATTGAGCCCCATGAAGTTGGTCAAATAAATCATCAATTCTTGGAAGAGGGTATTTGTTCTTCACTATGATCATGTTCAGTTCTCTATAATCAATGCATAGCCACATTGATCCATATTTCTAGGGGAGGTCCAGGTAACTCCTCAGAAAATACTTCTATATATTCCTAAACAATCAGATCATCTTCTATTTGTATAATCCCTTTTCCTTCTTCATCCTCACCGATTAACTCCATAAAGAAGGCTATAGGAGGAGCCTCTAGAAAAAGATCAGGTCAGGATATCTCTTCTTGGATGATAATTTTAGGATGTTCATTCAAGACTAGTGAGATTTCCTTACTTCTGCATTTGGTCATAGAATTATACTTTGAGAGCCAGTCTATCACTAGTATAACGTCAAATTCCATCACAAGAATGACTACTAGATTTTCAATAAGATTGTGCTCACTAAAGTAGACAGTAGAGTCTCTAAACACTATTGATTCATGGATAATCCCACTTTAAGTATTGATTGAAAACTATACCTCTAGCAGTTCGGGGATTAATTCTATATTATTTGAAAAAAATAGAGGAAATAAAGGGATGCGTAGAACCAGAATCAAACAAAGTACTTGCTAGTTTTGAGAGGACAACAAGAGGACCTACTACAACGTCATTCGGAGCTTCCACTTCAGTTGTTTTGATAAAAAAAGGGAGACCTTTCTCCCTTGGAATTTTCTGAGGCTGATGGTGATTCCCCTCCACTGCCCTTGGATTTGGAAAGTGATTAGCAAAGTGCCCAAGCTGTCCACACAGAAAGAATTGGACTTCGTGTCGGGCTAGAACCATCTTTCCTATGTCATTATTGTTGTGGAGTTGAGGCTTCACCTCACTATGAAAATTTCGAGAAATATGGCCTTCTCTTCCACACTTTTAGCACTTGCCACTTCTGATTAAGAAGTTCCTCGAATGCTTCTTCCCACATTTATTTCATGTGGAAAGTTTCATTTTCTTTCCAACCCTTTCCTGATCAAAGATTCTTCCCATGCTTGGTTCTAGAGTTCTCTTCTTCTCATTAGATTTGTGAGACCACTATGTCTCACCAAACTCCAGTTCGACTCTCATATCACTTCGAACTATTTTTTTCATAACCATCATAGTCTCAGTTGGCTAGATTCTTTAGCAGATGAGGTCATAGTCCACCAAAGAATCCATCAACCTTCCCATTAGGGTACATGAAAAAACATGAGGTATAACGGGAAAGCCTTATGATGTTCATCTCGTAGGATCTAATAGATTCATTCTCCTTCTTCTTCAGCTCAAGAAATTATTTCTCTATTCTTCTTCTCATCGAATAAGGGAAATTGTTATTGAAGAATATTCCACTAATCTCTTCCCACTCCATAGATTCCATCTCTCCTCTTGGATTCATGTTTTTGATTAGTGACCACCACTGATCAGCTTCTCCCACTAGGTAGTAAACATTAAGGGTGACTTTTTCTTGTTTTGAACAATGAAGTATAGAAAAGATATTTTCAATGGAGCTAATTCATTGTTACACAACCAATGGGTCAGTAGATCCACTGAATGTTGGTGGTTGTTTTCATATAAAGGGCTCAACAAAATGTTGTTCCCTTCGTGGTGATATTGGCCTCTCAACTTGATTCAATTTATTACTCATAACTTGAGTTAGTCGGTTCATCATCTGCATGAATTTTTCCATTCTGGCTTCCATCGGAGGGTCGTTAGCGCATGGTCCACTGCAGTCACCATTTGCATGGTTCCTCCTTTTGCCCGCCATTTTCTAAAAGAATAAAATCTTAGTGAGAAACTTGTTTAATTTATGAATATTTTTACTATAAAGGATTCTACATCTTAAAACTTCATGCTTAAACAAATATATTTCTCAATAATTCCTTTATAATGATTCATAAAAATCTTGCGATTAACCAAACATATCCCCCGGGAGTGTCGTAACCAAGAGTGCAGCAAGTCCTGTTGTTGTGCAACGTTTCCCATTCGAGTCTAGCTCAAAGAGGTGTTTTTGGGTTTTACCCTTATGTACATCTGTACCAGAGCCACCTCTACCTGCTCGTATCCAGACAGGGATGTATTTTTTTGATAAACCACTTACTCAATACTCACCAAAATACCAAGAATTTTTCCCTATATTTAAACTTTTATATAGGGTTATTCCTGAAGTTTTCATAGCCTAATTTCTATAAATAACTAAACCGTCCTTTGATACCAACAATGGAATCCCACCTTTTTCATTACCTAAACTTTTGGCTACATTATACAAAACTGAGGATCTTTAAGGTTTAGTGTCTTGGAAACCAGGAACTTAATACATGATGACATAAAACATTCTTCTTAGACATTTTAAAGGATTCTTCATTGTTCATCCTATGTTCATTACAACATCTCATAACCTAGGAGCATACATCAAAGGAAATGGTGAGCCAAAGGCCCAGTAAGGGAATCAAGAGAAACATTTTACATGTGAACTTGAGATACATTAATAAATTCATGATAAATAACTTTAAGACATGAGAAAGAGATCATGAGGCACATTATAATAAAAATAACGTGTTTAATAACATGAATATGTTGCTACAACATTTAACATAGAAAATCATGAACATATAACCAAGGTCAATCCCCAAGGTGTCATTTAAAAATATTACCAAGGTTATTCACCAAGGTATCGTTAAAATTGTAATCCCTTGAGATTACATCATTACCTAATGCATTGGAGTGAAATTAGGGTGTACCCTAATATTTTTCTTTATTATCATTTGATACACATATATAACCATCAAAAGTTTCATAAATAACCCATATAGAATAAAAGAAATGGGTTTCATTTCATAAACATAACGTTTTAATAACTGCTTTTAAGACATGATCTTTAGGTCATTTTAAACCCAGGGAAAAAGAAAAGTGGGTTTCTTGTATGTAAATCCAAGAATTAAAATAGCACATTTTGATATATATGTGAATAACCATTTTGAATAAATATATTTGAGTATTCACTTAATAAAATAAAAGAATGTGAGAAAAAGAGAGAGACATGTTGAGACGAAAAATCGGCAGTGTAACGGCTTTGTTGCAGGGTTTTAGAAAATATTGAAAAGAAAGGGGACATGGGTCACCCAATAATAATGATCCATAAAATAGTATAGGGACGAAACATAAAGGATATAATAACATGGTAAATAAATTTTAAGGACATACCATATGAAATGAAAAACTTGAAAGGAAGACAAAAATAAGATTTCTTTTATGTAAAATTTGGCAGCCTAATGGCGTCGCTTAAAACTTCAAAAAAATTAATTGATGAGATCAAATAGGGTCTCTCATCAAGTGAAAATATAAGTATAGTATGATGAATATAAGGATCATACCCCAACATGGAAAAAAGAATCTTGAAAGACTTGACATAAAAGTAGAACTTTGAAAATGGGAAGTGTGAAAGAATCCCTTACCTTGAAGAGTAACTTCGAAATAATGATGTTTGGGACTTTGGGTGGCTTGGGGGATCCTTGGAAGGACTCCTTGAGAGGTAACAAGACCATAACATCATTGATGAGTATTTTGGAATGGAAAGGATGAGAGAATGTCTTGGTATTAATAGGGGAAGTGAGGGGACAAGGCATTAATGGCCAAGGGACACCTCATTGGTGGTATTGGAAAAACCATGGGCTTTCTCATGGTATTTTCCCATTGTGTTGGCCACTTGGGACACCTCATACCGTATCTTACTATTCATAAGTCGACCAGAATTATTAAATAATTATTACATCCTTAATGATGTCATTAAACACCCGAAACTCTAAACTGAAAATTCAACTTTTCCAGAAAAATCCCAAAAATTTACCTTAACATAATATCGATTCTTTGAATTCAAAACCGAACACCATTTTATAAAAGTAATTTTCTAAATATTTTTAATTTAATTTTTTAAAAAAGCACTATTCACTTGAAAAAACTAATACATAACTAATAATTTCCGAAATAGTTATTTACCTATTTTATTGAATCACATTACATAATAAAGGTGCCTAAATTATTTTAATACTTTCTTTAATTAAGATTACTAATATATTTGGTCACATTACTAATCCTAAGCGTAAAATCACTTTTACTAATTTATTATTCACCAAAAATTATGTTGATCTTATTAGACTCCAAATTTTTTACTGAACACATTTGTAGAAGAACATTTTTTGAAAATCGATACACATAATTAATTATTTACGGTTTACATAAATTTTTTAAAATATCCTTTTTTTCAAAATTCATCCATAAGATACATCCTATTTTTATCCAGACATCTAAAAATTCTCATACTTCACCATATTAAAAATCAAAATTTTATTTATCTCAAAGGATTACACAAAGTAGGTATTGTCTCATTACATAGCCCCTTATAAAACCAGAATATGACCTAAGTGTATGGTGCACTAAGGTGAGAGATTCTGAGGGAGGCTCAGATAACATTGCCCTAGTAGTAAACTCCACTATCTTGAACTTCTCTTGTAGGCAGTTCTGTTCAAGCTTGACATGCTAGAGTTTGGTTTGGGCTTGGTCCAAAGCGATTCCCAAAGATGCCACCTCCTTCCCAAGCTCTAATAAGTGGGCTTCATATGGTTCATGTCTACTGGATGAAGCCATCAAATCTTCTTTCTGTATTAACCATTAACATCTCTATTAAATCTTTAATAGTAAATTAATATTCTATTCAAAAAGTTTGGGTCATTACAATGAGGCCTATTAACCCCCACATCATTTTTTTTTGAAATCCCTAAATAACAATAGAGATGCTAGTGGATTAGGATCAACATATATTAATAATAGTGGAAGTTGGAAGTCAGTGGTGTTTTTTTCATTTGTGTTTAGAAAGTGTGAAGCTCATCTTCATGAATATATTTGGATGGATCTTAGATACCTTAATATGGGGAAAGAACCATGGATTGAGTTAGGATACTTTACCACGATTATTGATGTATCTAAGACAAAGAGAGGGAACCCTTTTCCTCATAGCGATAAGATTTCCTTCTCAACCTTCTCAGATAAGGAGGGAACTCAAGACCTGGGATACATGGGAAATTGGATTACAAGATGGGATATTGGAGAACTTGGTGTAGGTTAAACCAGTGTTTCGATTACCTCCATGTGATCTCCCTTGTTTCAAACACTAAATTCCATCATTTGGTCCATCCACAGTCTAATTACTCACCCCTACTTTTCCGATTCGAGTAAGGAAATTATGAGGACATGTGTTTATTATTTTTAAACTAGTGGATGACCAACCTTGACTTAATTAATATGTTCCAATGTTCTTGGGAGTAATGAATCAGGGATATCATTATATTGGTTTTCAGAATAAGATCTGTCGCCTGAAATAAGCCCTCATAAACTAGGCTAACTCTCTTCCTTTGGAACAGCGAATCATTGATGACATTATAAGGGAAATAGAAATTGATGAGGCTTCCTTATAGGAGTAATGTGATTATGATCTTATGGAATCACTAGGTATCAATACAAAATAGCTTAACAAAAGGCTAACAGAATACCAGAGGCATCTTTTTGAAAGATCCAAGGTTACTGGGCTCAGAAAATGTGATCTGAAAAATGATTTCTTCTATACCTTTCTAAAGTAAAAATGTAACATTCAATATCGAAACATATGGATTAATGATAGATCCTATACCAGTGATATGGAGGTGATTGGTGGTATGGTTAATTCTCATCGACTTAATATTGTGCAAACCTAATCCATTTATGAAGAATAGTTTTCCTAAAATCCAGACCGGTATCTTTGACTCTATTTTCACTATGATCTCCAAAAATCAAAATAACATTATTTGAAGTGTTCAAGATAAATATGTGGTGTGGGAATTTTTCACCTCTCTTAAAAGGGGAGAACTGCTTTTTCTATTCGGTTCTAGGGGTCATTTTATGCCTGCACGTGGGATATTATCAAGATCGATCTTGTTTCTACTATCCATGAATTATTCCATGGAGGGGTGCTTCCATTGTTTTCATGTTTCACATATATGATTCTCCCTCATGAGGAGAAATAACTCTCCTCTAAAAAACAGTATTTAACCATCAACATGTGAAAATTTTCATATAAAGTACCTGGCTCAATAATCAACAGATGTATCTCTCAGTTTATCCATTGTAGGGTATCATAAGAGCATCACACATTTATCTAAGGAAAGTGTATCCATGGTACAATGTAAATTTCCTAATAAATGGTTTTAGAAATTAACAAGAAGGTGGTGTGATACAACATTGTCATTATGGTGGATATGGATATAGCATATGAACTCTTTGAATGAAACTTCATTATTTGGGTTATGAGAGACATGGGTTTATTTGAATGGTTCATTGACCTGTTGTTTTGGTGTTGTTTTTCACCTTGGATCATCATTTTGTTCTTGGGAAAAAAGTTCAGTTTCATGAAATTGGATAAGGGGCTCAGGAAAGACGACCCAATCTCACCTTATATCTTTATTATAGTACAAGATGATCTCTGTAGACATGTTGCTACATATATGTATAGTGGAATCCTTCTCCCTTACCACTATGGGCCTCAATTCTCTATGGTGTCTCATCTCCAATTTGTGGATGATTTATTATTATTTATCAATCTTCAAATCTCATCATTCAATAAAATAATTAATATTATGAGACACTAAACAAAATGTAGTGGTCTGATCATAAATCAAGAAAATATTAGGGTTTTCATTCCACTATCTTGTTTAGATAGGTGTAGAAACATCATTAAATCTAGGTTGGGTATATGTAGTACGATATTTCTAATGGAAAAATTTGGTTCACCCATTCCTCTTGGAAAGGTATTCATTAGTAACTTTTAAGGTATAATTAATAATATCCACAACTGCAGCAGTAATTGTAAGAATAATTTTCTTTAATTTGGAGTAATGATTACCCTTATTAACTACGTTTTTTCATAAATTTATATGCACATTCTATTAGTGACCAGGGTTCCAAATATGATTATGAATAAGAATAAGGACCTTCTAAATTAATTTATCTGGGATTTCCAAGGGGAGAGAATATTCAACTTGGATTCATGGAGTTAAACTCCCAAAACTGATGTTTCATGGGGGAATCAATGTAAGGAATATTGTAGAGGTACTATATTGTATTTAGGGAAAACATGCATGGTAGGTCATTGAGGGAAGATAACATTAGATCAGTTTCATAAAAGTCATGTATGGCTATAGTCCAAGGGAGAAAATAGTGAAACTTTTCTCACTATTGATCTCTCTACGTGGTCACATCCCGGTTCTTTATAATCATTCACAATGGATTATAGGTCATAGAGACATTAACTTTTGGGAATGTAATGGGGGCAGTGTATCTTGTGCTATCCAGGGTTCCATATGTCTAACCTGACCTTCAAAAAGATAGTCTCTTTTCTCCTCATTCACCTAGCAGATCCACAACCCCTCCTAGGAAAAAATGCTTGGAATTTTCAATCTAGAGGAGTCTTCTAACAAGTGTATCTTCAGAGGTTCATCATTTGGTATGTTCACTACCAAGGCTTACAATATGATGTTATTTATACATACTTTTAGCAACCCATGGGTGAGGTACCTTTGGTACAAATCCATCATATCTATGTTTAACTTCTTGGTCTGGAGGATATGACACAGAGTAATTCCTACGAATGTGGTTGTTAAGGGAAAGTGGGTTAAATTTGTATCTAAATGTACTTAATACCTAGTTAGCAAGGACGAGACCATGTAACAACTTTTCTTCCAAATTGAGTGGAAATGTATTTTATGGAGAGGTCTGGGAGAGGTAATGGGAAGTACGGAGTTGGCTGACTCCGTTGTGGAGTTTTTTAAATAATGGTTTGGGGAAACAAGTCGGAGTAATCATGAGTGTGTTTCCTATATTATTCTTCATATAGTAGGTTATTGGTTAATATGGAAGGTTCACAAAAAATCATGACCCACTAGATATTCTTTACTGGCCCTATAATTGGTAGACAAGGCTATGTGTCTTATAGTGGAACTCGTGAGTCTTTTAAATCACCAAGAGGATTCCCCATCTATAAAGAGATATAGTTCTTGGAGGCTTCCATCCAACCTTCCTAAACCCTCTTAGTTGGGACAATGGGTGAGGATATGTCCATGATCAATATCCTTGAGATTTTCCATTTGAGGAACATCTATTTTTCTACATTACAGATAGACTCTAAAATTTTATGAAGCTATCTCAAAAGAAATTTATTCCACCCACAGTACCTTTATTTATTGGATTCAAAAGTGTGATGTTATCCTATCTAATGACATTGTGATCCCCCATAAATAGCAAAATGAAACCATGTGGTTGACTTTATGGCCTCTATGGCTACCCCGAAATTCCATCTCATGGAGTTTTCTAACATGGGATCCCTTCCCATGGGATGTGTGGACCGTGTTATCAAGGATACTCTCAGTGTCAAATTTTATAGTCCTTTATAAGGTTCTTTCTCTCCTCTGCCCCATTAGTAATTAATTTTTTTTGTTTTTTAATAAAAATGGCATATTTCCCATTAAGATACTTTTATCTCCCAACATGAAATATTATTGGTTCCCACAAGTTACATTTTATTTATTTTCATTCCAATACAATTTAGTAATTAAACATTGAAATATAATCAGTTTTTAATCGATACGGATAAAACATTACTGAAATTATTTTAACAAAATATATTATGATATCCTCTCAACTCGACAAGATTCCAAAATACGGAATTCTCTTCTCATCACAAATATTTCAAATATAAAAAATATTCTTTTAGTATTATAATATTTTGTATACAGTTTGTTGGATTCACCTTTAGTGATTCTAATATTAAAAATCATCAAAAACTAGTACCAAATCTCATAGGAACTCATCTCTTCATATAATAATTATCATCCTGAGAAAATATGAGATATTTGATATTCAAACTCATCACAATTCAGATATAATTAACATATTAAAATAAAGATTCCTGGGATGAAAATTAATCACAATTCATGATTTAAAATATTAGTTCATGTTCATTCAAAACATCCTAGAAATTTGGAGAAAACATAAATATGTAAAAAAAATCCATGTCAGCTCATTTTTTAAAACTTCCTCAAAACTGAGCTAAAATAATAGTAACAATATAATGACTATATGGAATAATTCTGGAAGATATTATTATGATGTAATCAAGATGATCCTTATGATTCTATCTTTTATAACCCAACTATTATGCTCCTTCTAGAATTTATTTTATTGAAATGAATTTTTTTTTCCAAATTTATACTTATAGAAATTTACATATCATATTTAAGATTGTCCTTCAAGAGAACTGATAATACAAATTAATAGATTCTTCTTAGAAAAATCATATTTCACCCAAAAAATTTCTCCTTCTGTTAAACTAAAAGATTTTATTTTGAAAACCAGGATTTTATATTCATATATTATAAAAACTTATTTTGAAAAAATTATAATTATGGAAGATTCAACTTCAACCTCTTGACTACTCATTCGAACATCTTAGATCAAATCACTTTTTATCTTGCATAAAAGTGATGTTTCTTATTTGAATGGTCAAAACAAGAATCATATGAGTTTATCTTCTAACAACTTTAATGGATTAAGATTTTTAGCTTGTTCTATTGGATCCTTTTAACATTCTGTTACACTTGCTGCAACTTGTGTCTCTAGTTAATTTCCTAAAAAAATTCACTCAAAAACTAACAAATTTTATTCATATGTTATGATCCGTTTATTTTTATAATTATCTCATGGATTTGTTTTAATAAACTGAAATTTACATGCATTAATTGAATAATCATTCTTCTTTTGAGGAGATCGTAAAATTCTCCTTTTAGACTCTCATCTATTTAAATCATTAATTTTTTTCAGAATCTATTCTTCTACAAATTTTCTTTTCGAACATGAATTGAGTCCCCTTTAGTAAAATATAATTTTCCATTCAAATACTTATTCTACTGAACTCAATGTTTTTTGATCATCTCATATTGAATCATGAAAAATATTGAGTGATTATTATGTTTTTTACTTTAAATAACAACAAGGAATCATCATTCTGAGTTGATATTACAGTGATAAAAATTTTATATAGTTTATTCTATAATTATGTGGTCAATGAAAGTTCTAGTCTGAAAATTATTCTAAAATTATTCCATTTATTCCTATATTTTCTCAACTTTTAAAATATTATATTTACACGTCTTCTCCCAAAAAAATAAATCCATGGAATCGTCATTCTTTGATTTTCTTAACATAAATTTACATTCACATACATAATTTTTTTAAAAAATACAACGAATATACACAACAAAATAATATATTCTTAAACCACCCAATTTGGATTTGTTGAAAACACTATAGAAAACCCATATCTTGTTTTTTAATCAAACAAAAAAATCTCTGAGAAAATTTCCTAGACAACACACCACTAGATTAAGAAATTATTTGAATGGTATTCCATCTCTTGGTAATAAGAAATTTATTGTCCATGGTGTTGATATACACCCCCTTACTAAACTTCCAAAATAGTAGTTAATTTAACTTTTAATCCCCATTTCTATGATAACAAAATTTTTGGATTCAAAAAGAATATGTACTAATTTTTAATTGTTCTCCCCATTTTATAGCAATATCAAAATAATCATGAGGTTAACAGAAGAACCTTATTTAGTCTGTGGTGGAGACTAAACCTGTAGTTTCAACATAAATTCCTAAAATCAGACCCATGGTATATATTTAGTGAATATATCAACAATTTAATATTTCATTGACATATAATCATTATTTAAAACTCCACAAGACAATTTTTCTATTAATAAATGATATTTAATATCAAATTTTTTAGATATGGAATACTGAACATGATTTTTGGAGATATAAATTTCACTTTTAATATAAAAAATAATCAT
This sequence comes from Viscum album, assembly GCA_963277665.1. Lineage (NCBI taxonomy): Eukaryota > Viridiplantae > Streptophyta > Magnoliopsida > Santalales > Viscaceae > Viscum > Viscum album. The sequence continues at coordinate 706,135 of CAUJRU010000346.1, forward strand.
TAGTGATTTCTCAACATTCATCCTCAAATCATCAATATGAATTTTCATCCAATGAAATTGAGTACATGAATGGGTGTCAGTAATGTATTTGGATTTGGAAGAACTCAAAGGAACAAAAAAAAATTACTATACCAACTTTTACATATTTTTCCCAAGAAGAAGGTTCCTCTTGATGTAGATTTTGGTTCATTTTAATCTCATGCCCAATCAGAATTAGTGAAACCATGAAAGTTCAAATCATTACTCTATTTTTATATCAGTCCATAGTATAATTTTCCATTAATATAACATAAAATTATCTTGGTAGAAATAATATGATAATCCTTAGGATCACTTTAATACCTATAACAAAATATTACTACATACATAATATATGTCCAAGATGGTGTAATATAGATTACACTTTCAATCAACTTTCAAATGTCCTTCTAATTTACACTTAAGGAAGAATTATCTATACTCAACTTCATACAAATAAAAAAAGGAATATGTACTTTCTTTTTAATCTATCATTTCATACTTCATTAATAATTATTTGGAACACTTTTCTTATCAAAGAAAGATATATGTTCCATTATGTTGAATTTGTAGCCTTAGATTGAAATTTAAATATCTGAGAATTGATATCTCAATGTTTATCTTCATATGTTCAGAAAATTATTCAAATTCTCTATCCCAATCACCTTACAAAATTATATAATCAATGTTAACAATGAAAATAAGTTTACCTATACTCATCTCTATTATATATAAATTTCTATAAAATTTTACATTATAAAAGATCAACTACATTTGGAAACTATCACGTTTTTAAAACCATACATGAGGGGATTATTTTAACCCATAAAAATAATTCTTCAATTTAGATATCAAAGATCAAGAATTATCATGTATGAAATCATCTACTTTCCTACAATAATCTTCTTATTCAATTTATCCATTAAATAATTTTGTATTGAAATTCATATGATAGATTTTATAATTTTGATGAAAAAAAAACTAAAAACATTTTGATAGTTGCAATTCTTGTAATAAGAGAAAAATTTTCTTCCAAATCAATACCTTCAAAATGTGAATTACTTTTTCAAACTAATTTATAATTATTCCTCAAATATTATTCCTTTTAAATGATTTTATTTCTAAATATTTGTTTTGTTCCTAAACATTATTTTAATTTAATCAAGGAATAATATTAAAGGATCTATTTTTCCTAATTTGATCCAACTATTCATTCATCACACTTATCCATTATATATAGTCAAATACTTTTTAAAATAATTGTGGTTCTAATTTTGAGATAAGTGATATATTATTTTAAAAACTCATCTCCCCCTAGTATGAAATGGTGTTTCCTGATTTCTAATGATATTATTATATTTAACAGGGTTTTTTAAAGTCTATAATTTTTTTCTCTTATTGTCACTTTCTTCATCACTAGACTTATATGAACCATTCTATACATGATTAATCTCACATTCATCTCTATTTTCATTAACTTCTCTTGATGTAACCATTCTATATTATACTAAGTCAACCACAAAGTCACGATTATAGTTTCTAAAGGTGGAATTATTATTAATTTCTCGTAAATAAAAGGAATAAACCAACTTATGTAGGATTAATCTTACACCATATCTCAATGTAGGCTTACTCTTACACCATATCTCACAAGTAGTCATTTTTTATTCTAGTAGAATAAAATGTCTACTTTGAACATGTACAACTACACTTATTTCTTCTCTCCATAAGATCATTGAATATTTATATTAAGTAAACATTCTTTATCCTATATCATCTAGACTTTTATTTTCCTCTCTGAAACGCTCTTTTATTGTTGAGTATAGGGAGAAGATGAATACTATTTAATTCCATGTTTAATTAGGTAATATGAAAAAGGGTAACTTATATACACATTTTTTTTATATTCTCAAACTTGAAATATATACACCTAACTGTCTCTTAACATCCCTTTTGAAAATAATGAACAATTCTGAAGCCCTTGGTTCATGCTTCATGAACTTTACATTGGTCAACCATGTCAAATAATCAATTAAATTAATATATTAAAAACTCCCTTCATTGATTAATGTCTTGTTGGCCTGCATAGATTAGAGTGTATGAGCTCAAGTGGTATGGTTGACTAAATTTCCACTTTATTATGACTTATACTAACCACCCATTCTTTCTATAATTTTTTAAACATAACACCATCTTTCCACTTAACTTTTGGTAAATATATTAAAACATATTACTCTGAAATTATTCTCATACTTAATTTTCCAAGAACCCAAATATTTTTTGTATTAACATGTTGTTATCCTGAATACATAAATAGTACGAATTACTAGGTTCTCTAATCTAGAATAGATTATTTTTGTTTCTTTATCCACTGTTAATAACATTTATGTCATTGAAAAATCAGATGATGCATGATTATTTTATGAAGATAACTTCTTTACCATTAACATAGAGTTAGCTAATACTTAGTATATTTTGTTTATGTCTATCAACAAGTAGAAGATCATTTGACTTAAACTTATAATCTTCAGTATCAACATTAATAATTCTGCTTATTTTAAAGTCACTATCAATTCCAAATTTGACTTCTCCACCATCGTGTTATTCAATTTTTTTCATTATTTTCACATTAACTATCATATATATGGATAAATCTCTATTAGTAATCTATGGTATATTTTTTAGTATCTTTTCTACAAAACTCAAAAATAACAAATCTGTCTTCAGACTTCTTTTACCCATCTTCATTTTCTTTTCTAGTATATGTTCCTTTCCCATGATTTATATTCATACAATCTTTATCATAGTTAATTGGTTAGTCATACCTTCCAAAAATTTCCACCAAGAATTCAACCTCATTTTTCCTTGAGATATTTTGAACTTATGATGACTTTTATTTTGTTTCTTCACTTATAATTACAAAGTTACTTCCATTTATTCCACTATTTCACACCATATTATTTACTTCTCTTAGTGAGATACATGGTGCACCAATATTTATATTAATTATGTATGAGTATCATAGAACCCTAAAAGTGTACATTGAACCTCTATATTCTATAGAAGATTGGTTTTTCCCTCTGATAAATTTTTTAGGATCTGTAAAATGCTACAAAATCTTTTTCCCATAGAATGGTAAATTATTCTTTTGAAATTTATTCTCAACTTCTATTGATGTGAAATATTTCATGAATCCGTTACCAAGCTAATCTTTCCCATTATTGGTTCTTTATTCTGGATAGCTGATGAAATCAGATAAACTTTTTAATTTAGTAGATATATATTTCACCTAATTTTTTCAAATAATATATTTCATCAATTTTAGTTGTTTCAACATTCACCATGGAAGTTTTGTTGAATTTCTCATTCAACATATTCAAGGTATTTTGAATATCGAAACATCATGATTGAGTATTACATTGTAATTCTTCCTTATTAGTAAGTTTAACATCTGGGTCTTTCACAATTTTCCCATATTATATATCTTTTTTACTTATGGTTTTTACATTCATTAATATATTCATCCTTCTTTTGTGGAATTATTCATTTCCTTTATTCTTATTTTCACTTTCTTGATTCAATAATATAAGTTATTTCCTGAGTTTATTTTATTTAAGACATGACTCATATTCCTTTCTCATTAAATATTATATATATGTTTCATGACCTTATTTATCTTCAACACTTCAATTATATTCCTTTTTCATATGATCCGTCATGGTTATAAACTTCTCTGGAACATTATCTTTTAAGGAACTATTTTAATACAGTCATACTCTTCTTTTATACACAATATACTTATTATGTTCCTTTTGGTGAACTTTATCTCACTACTGATTGATTGTTTAACATCCTTAGAATTTTTATCCCAGTATTTATCTTTTTTTGTTGTAATTATAAAAAAATTCTATATCTTTATTCTTTGGATAATTTACTTCAACTTTTTTGATCCCCATACACCAAAAACATTTGGGTGGGAGTTTCCCTATCGTACATGCCTCTTCCTTTTTGAAAAGTTCATGATCTAAGAAACATAATATTCTTATTTTCTTCATTATCATATTTATTATATTTTAATTCATTTTATCCCATTACCTCATAATCAATTTATTTTATTTTCAGCTTCCTAATAGCTTTAAAATACATATTATTCAAAATATTATTTTTGAGTATAGATAATTCCTCATATGTTATGCTAAAATAATGTTATATAGTTCATAAATAGATAACTATATATATATATATTAATGTAGATACTTAAGGATAAAACCTACCCAAATGTTCTTCATTAAATTTTTTGTATTAGTTTAATCATCCACGAAATATTTGAATCATCTAATGTTACTAAAAATTTAATTCACTTGGGTGAAGTAATCAGGAACAGTTTCTTATTTTGACATCATAAAAAATTCGAACATGATTCTACAAATTTTATCGCTTCATATCCTTAAAATTTAAATTCTCTTTAAATATTATTTAATGTTTTTCCATGTTTCCTTTCATGTTTGGAGACCCATCACCTTCATATAAACATTATTGGATTGGAAAATTGGAAGAGTATTCCCAGATATTACAACAACTTTTAGATTTTTTATTTCTAATAAATGACATGGTTGAATCATTTTTTTGAGTGGAAACCCTAAAATGGATACATAAATAACCTCCTTCTGAATTGATAGAAGATAGGGTATCATCCTATTTTTCCATACAATATAATTTTTTCCATCGAAGGTATGAATACCTATTTTATTAATAGTGTTAATATTATACATAATAATGAATATAGGGATCCCTATATAAGGAATACAGAAATGATACCAACTGATGTTCCAAGGAATGTAGAAACCTTTAACAAGAGGGTTTGAATCAGTGGTTAGATTTTAAAAATTCCTTATTTAAAATTCACCTTTGAAACATTTAAAGTTGAAATCCTTCTAACTTTATAACTCAACCTCACTCATATGAAATGATAAATAAATTAATTAAATACACAAAAGCTTTTACAAGTTTCATTCCAAATGTTAGTAATTTGACCTCTACATATAGAAACCCATCGATCCAAGAATAGAAAATATATAACAAAATTGAATAGAAATGAGTTAACTCTCATAAAATCCTTCTGTATTTTAACAAGAAGTATTTCTTATTTCCCCCGATTTTATTTTTTTTATTTTACTCCCTTAAAAAAATATTAGATCTTTGAAATTTTCTCACTTTTTAAAAAACTATGAACTAAAATTATCGAGATTATTTTACCAGATGACATACTTATGGCCTCTAAACTCTACTTTCTTCTAGAAATACTTAAAATTTTGAATAAATCAAGATACATGATACATGAAATACTCAAAATTTGGAATCCAATCGTATCCTAAAATATAAAACACATGTAATTTGAATTTATCACATTTTTCAAGTTTAATAGTCTGGTTCAAAACCTTAATTGATTCTAAAAACCTGGGATAAAACGAAAATCAATGTAAAATTCCACAAAAAAATATTTTTTTAAAACATCCTCACAACTAATATAGAATCTTGAACACAATTTCGTGAAATTTGACCATTTATATATACAATACCATCATCAAAATGTATGATTTTACAATAGTGTAAATCAATTCTAAAATTTCTCTGGAAAATAATCTCATGATAGAATCAATTTTCTCCTTTTGGTTTTAACTTCTATAACACATATCACAACACCCTTCCCCAAAAGGAACTTCTCTTGGGCATGAAATGAGAGAAACGAGATAATGACGTCTGAAGCCCACCTCTAATAATCCATGAGTTGGTGAAAATAAGCAAGGGTTTAACATACATATTAATATGAGGCATTAACCTATATGAATTGAGAAATGAAATAGATAAGATAGAAACTCTCAGACAGATAGTACTGATAAACAAATAATCAAAACCAATACATGATATGAATATAATGAAATGCAAATAAAACAACATCAAATACTAAAAAACATCCTTAGTGGGGACCATGAAGCTCCAATTGTTCCTGAACAACTCCTCAAACAAGATATGTCTAGATCTATAACTAACTATCTCCTTTATGACAAAAAATGGTTTATATAATCATAGGATGAGTATAACATTTATTCTTTGTATGATCCTCTAAACAACCTCTCATGAAAAATGTGAAAGATGCAACCCGAATTCCATTGAGTAAAATGATGATACTAACTCATCTCCTAACCATGCTTTCTATTCATTTTCTCTTCCTCACCATGGTTATCTCTCACTAAGTACTACGTTTAATATATCATGTAATATATTAACATAATAGGGTAACCCACTACCAATTCCCCACTATTTTTTCTCTCTACCATAGAAATCACACGTCCTAAACCATCACTCTCTAAAATACATCATGAAGGCACCAAGGATAATGTACTCCTGCTTGAACAACCCTAGGATTAATCATGCACTCCATAAATTACAATATCACATCATCCTAAAGAAGTATCTACATAGAAACAATGTTATTTAGGGAATCCATCACAAATTATACATCATGTATTATACCTCAAGACATCACGACCCATACATGACATACCTATAATAATCTAAAGGATAATATATCAAGATATACATCTGTGTGAAAATAACTACATGTCATTGCATCCCTCTACACACATATATAAGGAATGATTACCATTGTGCTTACTAGCACATAATAATACCAGGAGAAGAGAGCAAGGACAATGGGGGTAGTCATCCATATTTTCCTCTCCAACCTGGACATTGGGGGAAAACACCATTTGAGAGTCCACTCGGTGTCCGTTTATTTACCAACATGGGTAGGGTAGCAAATGAAATTAGAAAAAAATTTATGATATATATAAGGATCACAACCACACCATGGGTAACTACCTTTCCTCAGACTCATCAATCATTAATGTCACATTAGACTCCCTCCTTCCAATGCTAATTTCATAATATCAAAAAAGAATAAAGAAATAAGAAAATTTTTAATTAAATAATTAATTATCCATTATTTATTACCTTTATCCACAAGACAATTTACATTTAAATCATTAAATGAAATTTCCAATGACACTTTTAAGTACTATTTTTCATTCGTAAGTATGTTTTAAAATAAATCAAGGAAAAAGAACTGACCATATTATTTAATAATTTAATTTATCATATCTTAGTTATTCAGTTACTCTAGAACTTATCCAAAGATACCTCAAAAAAGATTCACTCCAACGGCCTAGTATCAATATGAATCCTGTCATTAAAAAGTGATTATATAATATAAGCATTGTCTATCAGCCATTAAAAAACCTGATCCATTATCAAACAAGAATCACAACTTTTAAAACAAAATCAATGGGAAATCCAATTTTCAACCCATTCTATCAATCCTAGTGCCACCCCTGACACCACTGTATATTATATCTTATCTGATATTATATTCCAACGTTATCATCATTAAAAAACAGCCTCATTCCACTATCACAATCCCTGGGAATCCCTAACCATTATTCCAACAATACAAGGTTATAATTCAACCACATCAAGGATTTATGTTCAATGAGAATAAATACATAACTACAAGGAAAATACGGGGAAAATAAACAAGGAATTATAACCTTAATCAACATCATCGGGATCACTCAATCCAAAAGAAATAATTTAATTAACTATTCATGTATCATAACTCTATTTAATTAACTGATTTTTTAATAATAAATCTCAGAAACAATATCCTTATAAACACCAAAAGATAAATATTATTTAGTTAATACGATGTTTCACCCGAATATTCAATTTCATATATATTAATAATCTCAATGATAATAATTTAAACATACATTTTTTAGTATAATTAATGAAATACACGATTTATTGGGTTATTTACTTCCTAATGATATCAATAATTCTTAACAATTATAAAAATTCATTACACAAAATATTGTAAATCTTAGAGTCAACAAAACATATATCACAAAGCACATGATCACACATCCCAAATATTCAAACAAGAATATTAAAATTTCTATATGTGATAATACTTATTATTCCATAATTTTACAAAATTTTAACTAATGATAATCATATATAAGTATGAATAAAGTTAAAATCATTTAATTTTATTCTTCATCAAAATATTATAAAAAATTTAGCACCTTTGGTATCAGGTACATGACATTTTATTCATATATTTGGAGTCTGTATAAGGTTCATGTTAGGTTTTAAGAGGTTCCAAAGGGTTTTGGGGATTTTTTATACTTTTTTTGAGGTGAAAGGTTTTAAATGGTTTGTAGGAACCATACTTTATCTCTAGGAAACTATGTAAGGAAAAATAAGTGGAATTGAGAAGTCACACAGTTGGAGCACGGTTTTGAAAAACCAGGAAAATTCTCAATATAATCCGTGTATATTGAAATATAGGGAAACGAACACTTGGTGAATGGTTTTTCTAATTATGTGATCCAATCAGGAGAGGTGTAGAATTAACATAGAAACACCACTTGGTTGGTGTACATCTTCCAAAATCTTACAGTGCATAGTTATCCTTCAATAATATTTGGATCTAATCCAAATTAATCATTTTAACCATCACTTTTCCCCTAATCCTCCCACAAAATGAATTCATTTTTATCCATGGGAATGATAGGTGTTCTCCTTTGATTTGGGAGATATTCATAGGCAAATAAATGTGAGTTTGAGGCCTAGATTCATAAGTAAGTACTTGTTCATCCTTATACATATTAGATTCAAGGTTATTCTAATTATATGAACCATTTATGCATCATATTATGGATATTTCTATGTGTTATTAATAGTCCTTGATGGTATCTTGTTTAATCAATTAAATTCAATGTAGGTTTGATCTTGATGTTTTGTTGTGTCGTTATTTTTCTTCACCAACCATTTCGAAGTAGGTGTATTTTCTCTCAACTCCACTTGATATAAAACTTAAAGGCTTAGTTTTAAATAAAACTTTTTATTGAAATTGTGGTAAAATGCTTGTTTGATTTTTAGTGGAATCTAAATTTGTTTTGGTTTGGGGAAATTTTGAGAAAATAGGTTGGATTTTGGAAGTCTCCATTGGTTTATGATTTTAAATTATGGATTTTAAAATTATGGTTCTGTTTGATGCATGGAATTTGTTTTTGGAAGTGGATTAAAGAATAATGTTTTTGTGGTATTATTTTACATGGTTCCTCTATACATGGTTGGAATGAGTTCATTTTTATTATAATTGGACCTGTCTAAGGGGTGTTTTCCCTTAGGTAACATGGTATTGGTTACCTTGTGATGGCATGGTAATTCGATGATAGACCACTCATGTGTATGAAAATATAACATTGGCATGCATGGTGTGTGTGGAGACATGGTTATGGGTATTCCAAATGATTGTAAATAGGTTTTTTTTTATTTTTTATTTATTTCCCTGGATAATTGATTATGAATTTTTTATTAACTATTTTTAATTATTAAAACATTTTAATATTCTAGGATTACATGTTTTACATTAGTGGCATGAGTTTCGAAGTCTTTAGGGAAATCCTACTAAGCTTCAACTCACCCATTTCTAGGGCACTCTTGTTAATTTTCAGATGTTATCTATTAAGACATAGGTAAATAAAAGTTATCTCAGTTCTTTAGTGATGACTATTGATACCATAGAGAAGGCTTGTAGAGTAGGATCTTGGAGCTAGTTAGGTGTTTCAATTTGATTTCACTTTGGAGTTTTTCAGTTTTGAAGTATTTTGATCCTCTTTGAGAAGGTCTTATGGTTTCCTCTGGTACTATAATAGGTTTTGTTGGTTTTTTATTTGGTTTTTATTTTTTTACTCATGCATCGTATAGAGTTTTGTTCATTTATTTATTTTATGTTATGTGTGTTTTATGTTTAAAAAGGAAAATCATTATCTAATGTCTTAAGGCCCTTAACATTTATATACACACTTTAGTGTTATGGGGGTTTCACCTAAGACCTAGTAGCTCCCTCATAAATCCTTAAGACAATGTTATGGGGTGGGATGTTAGAAATCGCATTAACTTTGATCGTCCCATTTATCTATTTTGGGGAAAATGGATTCAGTCATTTTCAGTATATATTTCATTTTGGGATAAATGTATCACCATGATAATTCCTTATCATAGGAAATGTTGTCAGTAATGTGTAGACATGGTTTTGGAAATTGTATCAATCTATCTTCTTAGGATGGAAGTATTGAGTGGGATTCTTGATAGTTGATATGTATAGCATAAAAAGTCATTCTTAACCTCTTTATGATGAAATTCATCTCACCATGGGGTTTGGGTAAATTGGTGTTTTAATAAACTTATTGGTGAGTTGAAACATCATCATCATGGATTTAGACGATGATATATTCATGAAATTAATTAATAGTAATACATCCCAATAAGTTCTCATTTTTTATTTTGGGTTATATAGTTTATAAAATATAAAGAAAGTGTTGATTCTCAAAAACAGTGAAAATGGTAGTTTTGAATAACATAGATGTAATATTTTGAAAAATGGTTAAAATGTTGATTATGGTTGAATTATGTAATGATTTGTTATAATATGTATTAATGTAGAAAATTGGAATTTCTAAGCCTTAAGTTTCTAATTAGTTAGAATAAATGGAGTTTTTCTCTGGTTTAGTAAATGGAAATTGGGTTCGTTGTAGAAATAAAGTGGGAGATGCTACTGAGAATATGGATAGACATGATCCATGGTTAAACCAACAGTTGGCTCAATGAATTTTTCATGATTTTTAGGTCATGGATAGGGGTAATAATAATGATGAACCTAAGAAAGTGGACCATTCAATCTAGTTCCATAAGTATAATCCACTTATCTTTTAGGGTGATTATGATATAGAAAAAGAATAAGTCTAGATGAATAGGATGAATAAAATATTTGATTTTTTTAGGTCACCAGAAGGGATGATATTATAGTATAAAATGTATATGCTAGAGTATTTGTCATTCCAATAGTGGGAGTTATCATATAAGATTATATTAAACTAAATCATGACATGGGAGGATATAGAGGAATTTTTTTACAAGAAATTCTTTTGGAACACCTTTCAGATTTCATGAATAATAGGATTATTAATTTCATACCAAGAGAATATCACAATGATGGATTATGCTACTAAATTTATAAATTTATCTCACATTTATCCATTAGTTTTTGTAAGTGAATCCTTGAATACATGCAAATTGGAATTAGGTTTAATTCCATAAATACAATCAAATATTCCCATCCTTTTTATAACATATTATACAGAGATAGTCAATCTAGAAATAGTGATAGAAATGGATATCTTGGGAAATAATGTGACAGGGAGAATGTTCATTCCTACGAAAAAAACTAGAAACTTTAATGTAGGGAATAAGTGAAAGAGGTACACATATCTCCAGAGTGGTGGTACACCTTAGAATCAAACCATTTGATCATTAAATATCCCTCCTCAACCCAAATGTATGTTAAGATGTTTTAAATGTGTTTATTCAACCATATATTTGATATTTTAAGACAACAACTAGATATTCTAACAAATTCACAAATTTGGGGCATCTTCAATGTTATTTTCATTGTGAACAAAGGTCAGGTTATATAGATACATATCATGATTCTCAGGCATCTTATGCTTTAACAAAATGAGTGAAAAAGAATAATTATCATCATCATAATTTTTTGAGTAATGGTGATTCTATGAACACCATGACTTCTCAACCAGTTCAATCCCAATAGGGTAACAAAGAGAAAATTTTAGTGAGTAAACAATTTTAGTGAGTTCATAGAGTGATCAAGGATGATTAATCTAGTCCTTCATCTTTGATGGGTATGGTTATTTTAATTCTACCCTTATAAAATCATTATTTTTTATGGGTTCATCCCACTCATTTATATCTTCATGTGTTTTTGATAATATGGGTTTTTTCTATTGAGATGATGTCATCATTTTAGAACAGAAAAGTCATGTAATCCAATGAGAGTATTGAGACATTATTTGTGAAGTTTATTCTAAAACAATCAATGAGGATGAGTTTATTTGGGATTTCTTTATGATTAGGATATATTTAAAAAACTTGATTCTTGGTATGGATTTGTAGACATCATTTAAAGTTCATATTGACTATTACGTCCAAAATGTCAGCTTCACATCTCTGGATGGTGTTGAGAATATATTTAGAGAAGATTAGGATGTAAAGGAATGTAGAGTATGAATTTTGGTGCTGGTGGATAGAATTATCTCTTATCAGTTGTAATTTATTTCCTTATTATTTGTGTATGAGAGTGGAAATAGAGATTTTCCAATTGTTTTTAGAAGGTTTATTGAAGTTTTTCAAAATATTTTATTAGGTTTTCCACCTGAAAGGGGTGTGGAGCAATACTATTGATATAATATAAAAGACCATTCATATCTCACTACGATCTTATAATATGGAACCAATACAATTTTGATAATTAAATGTTCACATAGGGGAGTTGGGAAGGAACGTGTTCATTTGAATAAGAACATATTCATTTGTATTACACGTTTTATTTATCATGAAAGTATTTGTAACTCTTAGTATATGTGAGTATTATCGTAAGATTCACCATGTTATGATAATAAATTGATATCCCCTTCCAGGCATTGATGATATATTCTATCAATTTAGGGGAAGAAAATAGTTCTAAAAATTGACATATGTTTGGAGTACCACCAATTACAAGTTCAGAAGGAAGATATTCTGAAGAAATATTTTTTAATTAGATATGGAAAATAAGAATATATCATTTTTCCTTTTTTTATGAAGAATACACCATCCATATTTATGTAACTGATAAATTAGATCACTCATAAGTATATGGATTTCTTTGTGGTGGTGTTTTCAAGGATATACTAATGAATTCCAGATGAAAAGAGGAGGATGATAAACACTTGGAAATTGTGTTGGGTATCTTGTAGGAACATCACTTGTATTCCATGTTATCAAAGTGTGATTTATGGATACAATAGTTATTTTTCTGTGGTCATGTCATTTCAAAAAAGAGTTTCTATAGATCATGAAAACATAGAAGTTATTATCTCTTGGAAGCCACTGAATATTGTCTTTGAGATACTTTTTTTACCTATATTAATGGGATACTACAGATTTTTGGGATGCGATTTCTCACATTTTGAATCACTGATGATATATTTGATGAGGAAAGACATTCCTTTATTATATAACAAACAGATTTCAAAAATACATTCATGAACATAAGGTTATACTTAAATCAAAACATATCCTCACATTTCAAGAGTCTGGATAGGGATATGTAGTCTATTGTGATGCACTAAGATCTATGTTGGGATGTGTTCTCATGCAAGGGGTCCATGTTGTTTCTTATGGTTCAAAGTAGTTATGGTTTCATGATAAGACTTATATGACACATGATTTATAATTAGATGTTGTGTTTCATGATTTAAAGACATGTAATTTATACCTATTTGGTGATAAATTAATATTTTTTATAGATCATCAGAGTTTTAAATGCATTTTATCACAAATAAACTGAATTTCAATGAAGTGTAAATGGATAGAGAATCTACATATGTATGACTTTGAGTTGATGAATAAACCATGTAATGGGAACTCTGTGGTGGATTCCTTGATCAGAAAATAATATTCTCAGTTGGATAATGTGGTTTTGGACAAGAATTTTGAAAATATTTAAATCATTGAAAAAGAAATTTTGGAGGGTTTTCATGAAAATTGATTTAACAGATTGGGTCTCAAGATGCATCACCTATCAGCAGGTCAAAGTAGATAACCAATGACTTGTAGATATGCTGTAATATTTTTTAATTCCCATGTGAATATTGGAAAAAGTAGTTGTGTATTTTGTAATAGTTCGACCAATGATGGTTAGGAAACATTATTCCATATGGGTGATGTTGTATCGACTCACAATGTTGGCTCACGTCATCCATATGTGTAAAACTAATTTAGTGGAAGACTTATCTAAAATAAATATTCACAAAAATCAAAATAATCACGATGTTATAATCAGGATTTTATCAGAAAAATACCCCAATATTACATCTTTTTTTAGAAAGCCTTATAGTATAACCTTGGAAAATAGTTTACTATGAGTACGAATTATCAATCAAAAATGGATGGTTAGTATGAATGGATGTTAAAAATGTTTGAGGACAATCTTAGGGCTTATTTAATGGATTTTTTTGGCTCATTGGAAAATAATATACCATTATTTAATTTCTCATATAATAATATTTTTCATACCCTGATATATATGGATCCTTTTGAAGTATCATATGTGAATCCTTGTCATTCTCCGCTTTGTTGGGTGAAAATAGGTGAGATATCACTAATAGGAACATTCCTTGTGTAAGAGAAAATCAAGAATATTCAATTGATCACAAAAAATGGAGATGGTGTAGATTAATTAAAAATCATATGTGGATCATAATTGATGACCATTTTTATTTGAGGTTGGTGATCATGTATTTTTTATTATCTCTCTAAGTCATGGACAATGTTGTTTTGGTAAGTGGGGTATGTTAACCATGGTACGTATGATCTTTTTAGATACATGAATGAGTTGGTGAGGTGAAATTTCAGTTGTAATTTCTAACAATGATCATTTTAGTGCAAAATGTGCTTTATGAATCTTTTTTATTAAAGTACCAACCTGATCCTAACCATGTGATTTGATAGGATCAGGTTTACCAAGATTCAAATTCTATATTGATTCTTGTTCTGTTATGGATTGTTCATACACAAGAGAAGATCTTGTGTGTGAAAATAAATAGTCTACTAAGGGTTTTATGTGATCATGTTTATATTTATGAACAAAAGTGGGGGATTGATAATGATATTATGCATCAATGGACCGATCTCTTCCAGGACAACAAGGGTGTTCTACTTTCCATGGATGGAAATTCCAAGGGTGGGGAGAATTTAGAACCCCCCTTTCTAGTAACATAACAATTTATTCATGTATTTTGAGTATGTATAATGTTTGGGTTATGTTTTATGATGTTCCTTCGTTTTCGGACTTGTTTTTTAGGCTTTAATAGTGGTTAATGTGTTATTCAAGGATAGTATAAACCATGCAACATCTCATAAAAATCATGCAAGGGAAAAATGTGGTCCCAGGAAGGTGTATATTTTTTCCATGGTTTTTACAAACCATATAAATGCCCAATTAAAATTGTGAATCATTAAACATAGGGAAATGTATTTTTGTTTCAAGGTATGTATAACCACGATATTCAACCATCTGAATTGTGGCCTTAAGATACTATCAATGCATGGTTGGAACATAGTTTTTTAAAATATGTGGCCTAATCATGATGTGTAAAGTTGGACCCTCTTAAAATGTGAATTTAATATGACCTATTCCTTTTGACCCAATATTTTACCCAAATAAGCCCATATATTGTATGTATTTTTCTCAAATGACTTGATAGATGACCCCCTTCGATCCGGGAGTGATTCATAGGCGAAATAAGGTGTATTAGAGGCTTGAATTCATCGATAACTACCCATTCTTCCTTGTTCTTCTTAGATCCAAAGATCATCACTCCACTGAAACCACATATCTAGTCCATTATAGATAAGTATACATGTTATTAATGGTTTATGATCAGATCATTTTAGATATATTGAAGAAAATTTAGGTTTTGATATGATGTTGAAGTTTCATTGTGTCATTCTTTATTTTCTCCAACCATTGAGATATAGGGGGTTTCTTTTTTAACTCTACATGGTTTAGAACATGAAGGATTAGTTTTAATTTTTTTTTTTTGAAATAGTGGTTAAATCCTTGTGTGATTCTTGGTGGAAATATAGATTGGTTTTGTTTTGGGAAATTGTGGGAAAACTGATTTCATTTCCAAAAGCTTCATTAGTTTATGATTTTAAAATATGGATTTTAAATTTAATAGTTTATTTGATAAATGTAATTGGTTTGTGGAAATGGGTTAATTAAATAAATAAATGTGGGACTTATATATATGGTTTTGGAATACATTGTTAGAGTGAGGCCAATTTCATTAAATGTGACCATGTAGAAGGGTTGTGTGCTGTTGGGGTACATGGTATTGATTCCATTGTGAAAACCTAGTAGATCAATGAGAGACAACTTATTAGTATGGAACTATGAATTGGGAATTCATAACATGTGTAGAGACATGGTTATGGGTATTCAAAAAGATTTTAAAATGTTTTTATGCTTCTCTTATATATTTTCATGGAAAATTGTTTACAGATTTGTTATAAACTATTTTTACTACTTATAATTGTTTTATAAATTATACTTCCAATTTTTTTCCTAGTGGCATTACTTGGGAAGTAATTTGGGAAATCAAACTGAGCTTAGACTCACCCCCTCATAGGATATATTGTGAGTTTTATGATGTCACCTATTGAGACATATGTAAAGTCAATTCATATCATTTCGTCAGTGATGTTTCATAATACCATGGTCATGTAATTTAGAGTTTCAGATTAAAGTAGGTTTGTTGTTTCTAGTTGATGTCACTTTGGAGTTTTGAGATTTTTATTACTGTGGACTTCTTTGAGTATGACATCTATCCCCCGCTTGTACACAAATATATTTTTTAGTTTTTTTATGATTTGGGTTTTATTTTGTACTCATCCACTATATAGATTTTTGTTTGGTTTTTGATTTTGTAGTTTAGATGTATTATATTTCAAAGGGAAAGTCACCCCAAAATTTTCATGAGGCCCTTGGCATTTTTATAGCCTTTCGTGTCATGGGGATGTCACATATGGCCTAGTACATACCCCGTCACCATTATGTCTAATGAGTAGGGCAATATGTCACAAACAGTAACACTTGAAACAATCACCCTTTCAATTTTTCTAATATCTAAAATTATAAACATAATTTTCATCAATAATATTTAAGTAATTTAATAATAATAAAAAGATATCACTTAGACACTATCAAGTAATAATTTATAAAATGGTAGATAATTGTCACTTTATGTCTCGGGGATAATTTCAAAATAATTGTCATTAATCTAAAACATGAAAAATAATTATCTCCACATTCTAGAAATCTTAATGATTACAAAAACATTATTTTTTAAATTAATTAAATATTTAAAGTCATTTATTGAAATTATTATCAATAATATTAATAAAATAATAAAATTATAGATTCCAAGATAACATTATTTGACTTTTTCATAAAATATAATTTATAATTAAATTATGGAATTTAAAAAACAATTTAAAACCTGTGATGATCATTTTAAATACATAATAATGTTTCCAAAACATGAAAAAATATTTCCAAAATAATAAATTTTCTACAGTAAGAAATATAAATTTTTATCACCTGAATACTTCTGGATAATCTTACCATGTGATAAATTTACACTTTTTAATAATTATATAATAATATCTTATTAATATTACATTGTATTACATTTATCATTAAACATTAGAATCTCCATATTATCACATAAACATTTATCATGTTATTATTTCCCATATTGTTATATGATTATAGTTATTCACATATATTTAAATAGAGAATATAAATAATTATAATTTGTAAATTTTATTGTAAAATATACAGAAGTTTTTTATCCTCTAATTTTTACTTTTTTTCTAGTGTAAATCGCTTCACCTAAGAGGAAAAAAGTGATAGATATTCCTTCATCATGGAATACACAAGTTTTGAATGTATGTAAGAATCCAATGTCCATTGCAAATGGATTTATAACTCTAGCGGACGATTTAAGATCACCCAGAATCAAGAGAAAGAAGGAATAACTAAAAAAAGATAAAGAAATTCATTTTTACATTTACAAATATCCTTCCTCAAACACTATATCAAATTGTATTTTTTATTCCCCATTTAATTTTTCTTAATGATTTTTTTCATGATTTAATTGGTCATCAGAAAAAAAATTCTAAAAATGAGTTTTATATTATTTTAAAGGGCTAAGGTAATAAAAAAACAGCCTATTTCTCTCTTAAATACCATTAATTACACTGAAAATTTCATTATAGGTAGTTCGGGAAGGAAACTGGAGTTTTTATACAAAATAAATACCTATATTTAGGAGGTATGAATTTTTTAAGTGTAATAATGTTTTACTATTACATAGATTGTTATAATTATGTAAGTAGTATGTGTTTTATAAGGGTATTGTTATTTTACCCTTAGGCATTTAGTTACCCTTAAACATCATTGAATTATTCATTATATGGTCCTTAGAAAATTCTATATACCTTTACACAACAATAAAACACCCTTAAAAGGCCTTAAAAACTCATACTTAACCTTATTGAATATTTATCTCACAATTATGTGAGACTAAGGTAACCTTATGTAGATGATTAAAGTACCATTATGTAACAGTGGGAACAATAATCTTACCCATATAAAACTCAAAGGATCTCGGTGTTACCTTTACATAGTGCATATGAGATCCATCTTACATTTACATAGGTTTATAAAACTCACCCTTACTCTTAAGTGCCTCAATAAGAACAATACTTACCCATATACAACCCTTTAGAAATAGGTTTTACCCATATGAAGATGAAATAACGTGCATATAGGTAAAAATAACTTTTGAAATACTAAATTAAAAATTACAAGAACATGATAATGATTAAGGAAAATATTTATTAAAAGTTCTAAAATACCAAAAAACTCATAAAATATTATAATTACTCTCGAAAATTATAAATTAATTTCCCAAATAAAGTTTTATTACTTTAAAATTATTCCCTTAATTTTTGAAAACATTTTAAAACTTCTCTATAAATTAAAAAACATTTTAAAATGATTTTTAAAATAAATGAAACCACTCTTGAACCACTAAAAAACCCACAAAAAATAAAGTAATGAATTTTTTAACCCAATAACATGAATGAGATACCTATTAAACACTTATTTTTAATTAAAATTAAAACAAAACAATGAGAGATGTGAAATAGAAGGGAAGATAATTTTATCACCTTGGGAGATAACAGTCAAGGATATCACAATATTTAGAACACAACAACCACTAAAACAATGTATATATCTACAAAATACTTTTTAAAATAGTTACATAAATTCCCCTAGGGGAGATACCTATAAAACTATAGGAATACCATTAATAAATCAATAAATCATGGGAAGAATAATATCATATTTCAACATGAGATCAAAAACATCATCCCAAAAAAATATAACATTAAATAACATTGAATTTTGAGCATGTACATTTTTCTATCAATTCCAATTAAGATCGAATAAAAGTAGATATAGATAATTAAAACAAGGCCCATAATCAACGAATATAAATTAAATAAAATTATAGAAGGGAACACATATAGAAAAAACACTTGACATTGATTTAAACAGAAAACATAGAGCTTCATTTTCATTTATCAAGATTGAAGATTTTAATCCATGATTATTTCAAACATACCCTAGTTAATATGTCATGAACAAAATAAATTAACATTCTTTCATATTAATTTATTACAAAACATAAAATTCTACTTAAAATATTTCACTAACTCATGTTTGTTAAGGAGCTCAAAACATAAACAAGTTTTTCAAAAAAAATTCCTTTCTTTCTGGACATGTATCTAAATATTATTTTATTTTATAAATAAAAAATTCATGGATAATATAATCAAAGTTAAATTTACAATACCAAAAACATTTTATATTAATCATGAGTTCTATGATAACTTATGTACATAGGCCAGATACATGATTTCATCAATATATTTTTATTCAATAAATATTGATCTATTACTATCTTTTAAAAATTAAAATTAATACACATAAATTCAAAACGTTGAGAACTAAACTTCATCATAGGAAATTAATTTGAAAAAATAGTGAGTTTTAAACAATCTACCATATTTAACATAAAATAACTTTCATGATTGTTAACAAAAAAATATTTTCAAAGAGCATGATCATGAAAAAGTTACACACGATATAATTCTCAAACTACTATTAACCATTTAATAATTGTGCATGACACAACATTCAATAGTTATATATAAACATCATATAACATTACCTAGTCATTAAATACTCCCAGATCAACATAAATAAATATACATCAATCTTACAAATAAAAAGAACCCATCAACCACAACATGATAATATATGATTTGGTCACCCCTTACTCACATGTATGGTTTTAAAATGAGTTTTTATATAACACATCGTGACGGGTGAGGTTTCACCCCCCCCCCCCTCATCATTTGATTTATGTTATTATAGTATAATAGAAATATCTTATAGGGATGTAAGAACACCTGCACAAAGTCATTTCATAAAAATATCGACATTCTCAAACCACAATATATAATAATTTAATTCAAAATAGAAAGGGTAATAAATCCAAAAATAGGATAAAAATAATGTAAATAAATTTATAATATTATCATTTCCAAGGAACAAGGCCCATATCAACTTTAACAAGAAAAGAGTATATTTATTAAAATAATGTATACATACCAAAACTCCTTCCCCGAGACTAAATCTCCACCACACCATTCTTGAGAGAAGAGTATTGGATGCACATGATGATAAAAAACCCATCCCCCAGACCAAATAAGGTACAAATGAGAGAGTAAGTGGTTACCCCTCTATCAAACCTAGAAAGGTTCTGAGGATGGAGTATATAGAATGATCTGAACAAGGTTAAAGAAACTCATTTCCCCATTCCATGTCCCCATCTCAACAAGAGGACCTTGGAGTTAGTTATACATACCATAGCTGAAGGAAATTAGGCGAGGGTTTCAAAATAAAAGTTTGAAGTGATAAAAATGATCATGGATTAAGTATTTTTTAGGTTGTTTTCCATCATGTGAATGAGGAGGTTTATTTACACTCATTCAGAAGGTATAAAAATTTAATATTGTTAATTACTCTGTTCATTCACATCAAGGGGATAAAATTATATGTGCTTTATGTTTAATAAGAAAATTCAAGGGTCTCACCACGAATCAAGAGGTGTGATATTTTATCCCATAATGGAGGGAAAACATAAATAGAAAAAAATCTATACCTCTTCAGGATGAAGGAAGAGAGTCATCCTGGAAAATAATCTCATAAAATATCCCAAAAAAATTTCAACTCCACATCATCTTCAAGTAATAAGATCCACTATTATCAGGTTGACCCACACAACATCATCATAGCCAAAAAAACTCAGTTCTCCCTCTTATAAAGATTCAAAATAAATTCTATAAAAACATCTTCCAACTAAACCATTATCCCATGATCTGAAATTTATCTCTCATAATATTGTATAATATAGAACTAGAACTCTCGAAGTGTCCTCATTTGATCATTTTCATTAGCATCCTCTGATCTGTAGCAATTTTCTAACACATCTTGCTAAACATCTTGGCATAAACCTAATGTAAACATCGAACAAGATAAACTTCATAAAAATAAAAGATTTTGGGGAATCCTAACATGGGACATAGATTATTGAAGGTAAATTAATTAATTATGTTTCAACCTTTTCCTATTGTCTACCCTATTCAAACATAGACACATACAAGTATGTTTGGTGACACATTCCAAAGTCTCTACCCATAACGTTGTATCACATCTCTTATCATACCTAGTAAACTTTATTTTCCATGAATTGGAATATAAGGTCACCTAAAATCCCATTTCCTTATTAGTATACCTTTTTTTATATAATGTACTATGCTCGAATGACACTGTTTCCATACCGACCCATGCATCCTAAAAAATTTGTAACCCAAAATTTCATATTATATCTCAACCATTTCATTTAATACCAATCTTTCATGAATCCCTCCCACAAAATTATCCCTCGTTGTTTAGAAATTATAGAATGGAGATAATGATTCCCAAGGCCTACCTCTAATAAGTCACAGTTTAATGAAAAAAAACTAAGGGTATAACATGCACATAGATGGAAGGAATTACCCTCTAATATACAAAAAAAGAAATATATAATATTGAATCAAAAAAACCCTTCAAAAAGAAAAATAAATCCCAATGAGTGATATCAGTTTAATATCATATAACTATAATAACTGAAAAAACTAAACATATCCTCAATAGTAAACAAAAATCCCTATCACCTCTTGGAATCTCTTAGAACTAAGAAATTATAACATGATCACCAACTAGTTTCCACTTACTTAAAAATATTTTATATATTCAAATGTTGTGTATTACATGTATACTCAGCAGGTTCCTCCTTGGAAACTATCATGAAAAATTTGAAAGAATCATACTAAATCCCTATGAGAAAACAAATGAAACTGACTCATCACATAAATTGGATTTATATTCTATTTTATATCTTGACCATGGTTATCTGTCACCATGTAATATATTCTAGAGACAATATAATATAATGACAAAATATTGTGCCCCACTACAACATCTTCCTTTTTTCCACTTTTCCGCAACATCATATATATCGAGCCATATCTCTCTATAATCTAGCTTGAAGAAACCTAGACTAAAGAAACCCTGCCCGATGACTCCTAGGATAAATTATGTACTTCATGAATCGTATCATCTCATAGTCCCATGAACATATACACATATTAATCAAGTAGTTTTTGGGAACCACCATATCTTATATATCATGTATTAAGCCTCAAGCCATAACAACACATACATAAAAAACCTATAATAATCTAATAGATATTATTTATTAATAAAAATTTGTTTGAAAATAACCACAAGACATTAAATCCCTCTACACACATATATCAGGATAGATAACCACTGTTCATAATAGCACATGATACAATAAGTGTAATAGAGAAAATTTTGAAAGGGTAAACATCTATTTCTTCCTCACCAACCTAGATGTTCGGGACAACACCCACTCAGATTCCACTGAGAGATAGTCTCCCTATAAACATGAGTGGGGTGTCATATAAAATCACAAAACACATAGGATATATATAAGTCTCACAACCACACAATTGGAAACTACCTATCCTCATACTCATTTACTGCTAATGTCAGACATGAATCCCGGCTTCCACTGCTAAGGCCTATATATCAAATTAGCATACATGAATCAATAATATCTAATAAATTAAAAAATTTCTATCTATTTGTTATTACTATTTTCAATTCCAATAATAACATTATAATCATACAACCCATGTACCAATGAAACTATTAATCATTTATTTGTACTCTTAGGTAAGTTGTCAACATAAAGAAAGAATCAAAAACCAAACATGTTCTTTAATTAATTAATTTATCATTTCCTAATCATTTGGGCACTCTTTGACTCAACCTGATCCACTTAATAAAATATTCACACACAGTGCAATGTGTCAAACAACTTCCCATAATTAGAAACTTATTATATAATATAAAAAATTGGAATTTCCATTAGAAAAGAAAATTCATTATTAAACAACTATCTCATAATTCATTACAAAAATAATGGGAAATAAATATTCAACCCATTATATCAGTGCTTGTGCCATCCCCGACACCAATTCATAAAATCTCATATCTGGTATCACATGAAAATAACATCATCATCATACACGCACCCCAATCCACCATCGAAGCCTCATGCACACCTACCCATTATTCTACCTATATAAGGTTATCGTTAAATAACATCATGACTATAAATCCAAAGTTCATAAATTCACATTACAAGGAAACTATGGAAAAAAAAGGAATTATAGCCTTAATCAACAACTTTGGAATTACTCATCCCAAAATTAAGGATTTAAGAATTCATTTATTTTTTATAATTATTACTAATTAATCGATTTATTGAAAATAAACTTTTTTATCTATATCCTAATAAATTTCTAAGTCTAAATATTATTTTTATAATATGGAATTCTTTCTAAATATATTTTTTAATATATTTCATAAATTACGATGATAATCATTACAACATGCACCCTTTTATTATAATTAAAACATTACTATAAAAAATTAGTTATTTAATTCCCTATAATAACAACCATGATTAACAAATATAATAATAAAAATCACACTATATATTTAATCTTAGAGGAAATAAAATATATATCATAAGTCATGAAATCAGACATCCAAAATATTTTAAAAATTAATATTAATATTTCCATTGTTGATGATAGATATGGTTCCAAAATTTAATTAAATTCTATCTTATGATAATAATCTATAGGAATGAATATGTTTCTACCCTGGAATTTTATTCTTAAAAAAATAATATCTAGAATAACACACACAAAAATACCACTTTTAATTTTTATGTTATCCAAAAATATAAACATAATTATCATTAACATTATTTAATGAGTTTTATAGTAAAAGATTCTATCATTTTGACTTTATAAAATATTAAATTATAAAAATTAATGTAATTATCAATTTATTTATCAAGGATAATTTATAGAATAATTATCAATATTCTACTACATGAAAAATACTTATTTCATCTTTCTTCTGACAATATTATAGATTATTAAATATTTATTTTTTTACTATATGAATTAAATATTTAAAATTAATTTTTAAATTATTATCCATAGTATTCATTTGAAAAATAAATTCTAGACTCCAAGAAAACATTATTTATCTTTCAAATGTAATATTATTATTATAATAATTCCTTAATCTAACCAACTATTTACAGAATGTGACGATCATTTTAAAGAAAGAGTAATGTTTCTAGAATATGTAAAAAATCTAAAAGACAATTTTTTATACAACATGAAATATAAGTCTATATCACCATAATACTTTATTATAATTTCATCATGAGATAAATTCCATATTTTTTATAATTTTTGGATAATTTTTTATCAATATTTTACAGTATTTATATCATCTTCAAACGATAGAATTTACAGATTATCAAAAAAATTATCATGTGATTATTTCTTACATTATTATCTAATAATGTTTAGTAACATAAATTTTAAAAAACACTACTAGAAAACATAACATTTATTATGTTTTATTTGCGACAGATCTTACTCCATCACAAATAACCGATAATAGTAATCTATTTCAAATGAATAATATTATCTATCACAGTTGATTTTTGATTATATGGATAATAATAGCATCTCCATTATTCCTCTTCCTAATATTTATAGCGATTAATGACATTTTCCAAAATAAAATTCCTTAGTGAAATCATTTTTAATGATATATATTTTTTCTCTATGACCCCCTGGTAAAGGCTTTAATTAGAAAAATACCAGAACACTTTCCTCCTTCACTACATTAGATTTTTTCTTCCTTGCCATGATACCACCCCATGAGTAGTTTTCATCCAATTTACCACCATATTTATCAATAACATCTGACATTTTACTGATTGAGATTTTAATCCCTCGGGTGTAGACTTCTGTTCACTACTTCCTTCTTTTCATGATTCCCCCTTCTATTCTACTACAATTAGTTTTATTGAACCCTATTTCAAAATATAAACTCAATTTTTATGGATAATATTTTAGTTATGGTTATTATACATTTATTCTTCCAAAATTGGGTGTCTACCATAAAAAATTACACGTTTCGTTCCTACACATGTATGTTCTTCTTGATTTGGGGACATTTGGCGAATGTTTAACCTGTAATTTTAAGATATTTACTAACTTGTGTGATTTTACCTTTTTATTTTATGTTTAATAGATAATTTCAATCATAATATGTTTTGAAAATCATTTTTATATGTGGTTTCAATGATTTTCAAGATTTTATTAAAATTAATCGCTTATTTAGAGAAAATTTAAATGATTTCTTACCATAATATACATATTTGATTCTAGATCATATTTTTATTTCATTTTGATCCTGTAAATAATTGGAGTTATAGATAATTATAAATTTATTACTATATCATTTTAACTAGGTGACACCATATGACTGATGATATTTTTACTTATATAATTCTTTTTGTGTTTTAATTGTTATAAACCTTGATATATATGTAATATTTCAACTGCAGTTTCAGGATTACTGATTATATTAATTATTTTAATAATATATATCATTCATCAATGATATTAAATTATAAATATTATGGAATTTTATCTTTTCTCATGTTTGATATTAGATATAATTTCTTAGTAATATTTGATAAAATTTTATTTATAATAAATAATTAATTAATATTATATAATAAATACACGTAATAATTAGTAAAAAATTCATAATTATAGTTTTTATGAAATATAAGAAATAATAGAAATGATTAAAAACACTTAATAATTAGTAAATACTTAGTGTATAAAAAAAATAATTAGTAATAATCATAACTATTTATAGTGTATTGTAAATAATGATGATGAGGGTCCTCGGCATAAAAGCACACAATGTACACAATGCCACTACATAGTACAGCACATTATCACATGTGCTTTACCAAACGCACCATAGTGAAGGCAAGTCGAACACATCATAGTGCTAGCAATGGAACATGCCATTAATACCTATTGTACGAGTAATTAAATAATTTATAATAATTTATAAATAATTTTTCAATATTAGTCACAATTATAAAAATTATAAAGAATTCATTTAAAGTATTAGTAACAATTAGTAAAAATTAATATGAAATAATTATACATAGTCATAATTATCCATAATTAAAATTTAATAAAAAATTTTAATTAATTGGAGTGAGTAATAATTATTTTTATTTATTTTTGTCTTATTAGATACCTATAGACAGAGGATGTAAACATCAGTTTCTGTTATGTGATCATGATTGCATAAATCATCACAAAAATCCGTGGTGATTTGGAATAAATATTTTAAATTTTTTTAAACATTTATACCATTTTCATCATCAAATTTAATAAAAATATGAATTAATAACTAAATTTAATTATATGAAATACAATATTTGGAAATTAAAAACTTTTCAAAAAATTAGACTGCATCTACAACATCATGTCATTAAAAAAAATTATATTTTTGGTAACAACATGGTGAAATTAATTTAACAGAAATTATGGATTTGTTTATTCCAAATACATAAATTTATAATTTAGTACATGAGGTTGTTAACCGATCTATTCAGAAAAAAATTTGAGTGATATTTAAGATCCAAAATCATAATAATATCAATTTTACCATTTATTTAAATCATCTAAGGAGACATTATATCTGGGATGCCATATAAGAAAATTTTTAGTTGTTACCAAATTTATTTATTTTAAATCAGATTTAAGATTGTCAAATATTTTTTTCATCAAAAATAATTTTGGATAAATTAGTTTTTATTTATAAACAAATACATTACATTTAAGTTTCTATAAATGTAAGAAGTCGGTCCATTATTTGAGTCTTAGTTATTTGAAGATCTATGAATGCTATGAATATTCGGTCTTATATTATGGTGATTATAAATCATTAGTTATTTTTTCACTATGTAGATAAAAGATTTATAAAGAGGAATAATAATGAATGTATAGATTTCCTATGAAATAGATGAGTTTTTTTCTAATTACTCCCCATTTACAACATCTATTTTTTTCTTGCAACACAACAACATTTATAACAAAAAAACAATATTTTGACGATTAAAATTTTAAATCATCCATGTGACATT
This sequence comes from Viscum album, assembly GCA_963277665.1. Taxonomy (NCBI): domain Eukaryota; kingdom Viridiplantae; phylum Streptophyta; class Magnoliopsida; order Santalales; family Viscaceae; genus Viscum; species Viscum album. Next base: position 733,728 of record CAUJRU010000346.1, read on the forward strand.
TATTCATTGAAATACTTTTATAAGATTCATCCTTATTTTTATTTAGAACCTCATAACATATAGTTGAGTCTTTCTACCGATGTTTTTTGTCTATTTAGTTCTTAAAACATTCAATATTCTTATTGGCCTATTTTCAAAACTATTTAAAACATACCTCCATGGACGTTGATGGAGGAACCATATATATTTATATATTTGGTTCTGTTAACTCTTGGACATCCTAATAAGAATATCAATGTTTATTTTAATCCATGAATTGATGAGTTAATTTCATTATGGAACTGTAGTGTAACTACATATGATATAGTTATAGCATATATTTTTCCATTGAATATTTCATTAATGTGGAAGATTAGATACTTTCCAACATATAGAATATTATTTTAATGTATTACATAACATCAAAAATCATGTTCGTACTATATGGATGAGAAAAAAATATTTATGTTTGTTAATGGAATGAAGACTAGTAATTTTGACAGTCATTGGATATCGGTTCATTTGGATCATTCTTTCCAAAGGAATAGTTATTTTTTTCAAAAGGTAAAATTGAATGAGAAAAACCTAGAATAGTTCTATTAGGTATTTAGGTAAAATATATTGTCTTTTAATAACCATATATTGCTTTTGGAGCTACTATAAATAAATATAAAATATAATGTTTTAGGAAATATTTTAGTTGGATAAAGTCTAGTATGTTTTGGGACCTTTCACATTGGTCATATTTCTAGGTTCATCACATGTAATATGTGTTTTGTATTGAGAAAGAAACAGATTTAATATTTTATACCATGTTGGAGACACTTACAAAGACCAAATATTTTGTAAAGGAATGGTCAGATCATGCCCGAATGTATTGGAGTCCTAAACTTGATTTATTTGAAGAATACTGATCACATAATTTAATGAATCCAAAATAAATCTATTCCCTTTATAATGAAATTGGGTTTTAATTATATTAATGGATTAAATATGTGAGGTTACAATTTGGTTTTGCTTCTAATTTGTCTTATTGTGTTAGAAATGGACATATTACTACGTTAACAAGTCATGAATTAATTTCATAATAGAAATAATACTGCATGTGGGTCTTATATGTCTGACGCATTCTTTTACCTAACAATTTTTGAATGAAATAACATATTTTTTCTAATATATTTCTTTAAATACATTATACTATGATGCATTGGGTATGATTAAAATGATATTGATTTAATTTTATGTAAATTACCGAAAATATTCAAAACAACCTTCATTTACTAAATGGATAATTTAATATTTCATTTTCAATAGGAAGATAAATTTGGATGGTCATTACAACTATGACCGATGTACCCATTTGATAGATGAATGAAAAAATTAAAGAAAAAAGTGTGTGGAAAATCATCAGATAAATATTCAATTTCAGAATCGTTCTTATAGAAGGGAATTTCTAATTTATTTTCTTATTATTTTCAATTTAAATTTCTTTATCATTATTGCATTGAAATGAATGAGGAAAATTATGATGATGTGATGGACCATCAGTTGTTAGTTTTTAATCTACCAATTCTAGGTTTTTGTGGTTATCATGAATAACGGATCTCAAATGAATAATTTTATAGAGGTCATCAATATATTTTACACAATTGTGAACAAATGAAATTATTTAAGGAGTGAGTAATACTTTTTGTTGTGATTTTAAAACATTTTAAGAGATAAATTTATTTACATTATTTATTTTAACCTTATATGATGACCATACCAAAAGAAATATAAACATTACCCCAACAACCCTTGAATAATGTAAAATATATATTTTTTAATATTGGTTTCAAATAATTCTATGTTTAGTTGCCTATGAGGAAACATTAAATCAATTTTGTAATAGTATCTATTATTAACAATTTTTAATACTTTTATGAAAAACAATATAAAAGTAAAATTTATATCCAATTATGTGTTATAAAAACTCCTCCATCGAAATTGGTTAAATCATATAATGGGTATGTGATTAATGGATTTCAATTTCATACACACATATTTAGTTAATCAAAGAAATCAATGAATAATGGTGTTTTTTAGAAAGGATCACATCATAAATAAATTGATGTTGAATTTTATGGTATTCTAGATGAAATTATTGAGCTATATTATCTTTGAATAAATTTTATAAAAGTGTTTAAATATCATTGGCCAAATACTAATCAATTTTTTCAAGTTTATCCACAATATGGAGTCATTAAAATTAGATATAAAGCTATTCTTTAATCCAATAAACCATTCATCTTGGAACATCAAACACATCATGTCTGTCATGAATATTACTATGTTGTTTTGAGAGATTTAAATTAGTGGTGTAGTGTAATAGAAATGAAATATCATAAAAATTCGTATATTTAACATTAATATGGTTATGTGGAAGTGAAAAATATTGAAATTTTCCAAAAAAATATAAAATACATATATTACTATAAAATATGTAAATATCAACAATGAACCCCTCAATTAAATACTGATGATATTGATATTGTTGATAAACTAATAATGGATGATGAAACTAAAATTCATATGGAATTTGACGATGCTGGATGAAGGTGACGAATGATGTATTATATTTAGGTATTTATTTGTTTTTTATATTTGATATTTGTTTAAAAAAATATATAAAGGTAAGATTATTTATTTTAGATGGGTGGTGATACTTTCGATGGTATTTTTAGTTACCTTTTCGATATTAGTGTTTTTATGTTTTCTATTTTTTATATATTTATTGAAAATTATTTACCGGTAATTTTATTATATACTGCATGATTTTTTTAGTTTTTGTATTTGAAATAAATATTAGAAATTAGTTACATGTGTGATTATTTTATTCTTGTATTTATTTATAGGTTTTTTATATTCTTCTATGTATTAGTTTTGAATATTTTCTATCTATATTAATGATTTTTTATAGGTTAGATAATTATTATATTCTAGAATTCATTTTTATCATATTTCATAACTTTATTAATATTTTTGATATAGGTGAGATTATTTGTATCAGATATCTGAATATAGTGATAAAGATTTATTCCATTCTCTCACTGATGTCGGGCTTCCAAATGATGAGCCTGTTTCATTTGAGCCACAATATGTTTCTATAACATCATCATTTTGGAGGGTCCATGACCTTGCAATATTGATGATTTCAGAACCTATTTTAGGAATGCATCCATATCTTGATTTTAATCCTCATTTACATAAGTATTATTATTTTTTAAAGATTTTATTTTATATTATTTTTTATTATTATTTTTTTAAAAAAAATATTATGATTATTTCTTATTTTTATAATTTTTCATATCTAGATATAGGGTAGGATGGTGTCATTTTATTAAATTATTTTTCTATTCCATGGGAGTCTTGGGATTAGGTACCCATTCTTATACAACATTAGATGTTCGACGACTAGATTTTAGACTAATAAATAATATATTTAATTTAAATTTTATTTAAGTACTGACATGTTGATTTTCATTATCTTGTAGGATTTATGGTCTCTAGATGATGATATAATGAGAGATTCTCTTTAGGAGATATGTGAGATTTCTATACACGAACATTTTCATTACTTTTAACACAACCTAAGAAATATATCCATGGATAAATATTTTATTTTTATTTTTTATGAGTCTTTCTTATCTCATCAACTTAACTATATCACAGCTAAGGAATCAGATGGACAATGATCCTATTAGGTATGTGGGGAATTTAAGAAGAGGTTATCATTTGGTGTAACACCCAAAGAATTTACAATATTTTTTTTATAAATAAATTCAATATCTTCTATAACTTATAATTCATAAAAAAATGAGTTAGCTTTTGTTACATGAAAAAGCGTCTTTCTTCGATAGCTTGGGAAAGGTCATGTTTTACCACTTTTTAATGTCACACCTATTTTAAAACAAAATTTTTACAATTATAGAAATTTAATTTTTTAAAATAAGCTTTATTTTTTAATTTAGAATTTCAAAATTAGAATTGGGTGATTTTTTGGAATTTTTTGAGAACTTTTATTTTTTGATTAGTGGTGAGAAATACTGTATTACAGTTAAAAAATGCCTTTTAATTTAAATAATTATTATAATTAAAATTTAGGTTCAATTTGAAAATATATATATCATAAATATATTAATAAAATTTAGATCATTGGAATGCTTTTTTACATTGATATCAGATATAAAACCTGATTAGTCTTTTTAATGTTCTTTTTTCTCGCTTTCTCGCAATGTCTCTAGGATTAACAGTAAACAAATTTCTTCCACTTCTAAGAATTGAATTTTGGAAAAAAAATATAGAAATGGTTTTAATAATTATTGTATTTATATTATAATAGGATAAATGTTTTTATTAAAAATATGAATAGTAACTTTAGTAAATATTTATTTACCATGGTTAAGGGTAAATCAGGTAATTAAAGGTAAAAATAATATTATAAATTTTATAAAATTACCATAACACTTTTCTTAATTTCATTGGATGAGTTTTTCAGACCAGAATCATCCTTGGGATGAAATTAGAACCATTTTAAGCCACTTGGGTTAGAAAGTTAAATTTATTTTGTTTTATTTAAAGATATGTTAAAATGTCATACTCATATCGTTAATAACAATAACATTTTTAATATCGGGTTATAAAAAAGATTAATTAAACTATAAATATTAATTTCCAATATAAAATGTGTATCTACCTCATGATAATTTATTTATAATTTTAAATGAAAACATTATTTTCTTAAATGGTGGCATAATAATGATTTAGTAATTATTTAAATAATATAAGAATCAAAAATTTATATTAAAAATATAAAAAAATATAATTTGAGAAATTTAATGTCATACATGAATTTTATAAAAACATTTAACATGTTAAAAATGTTTTGGATGTCTTGGTTATTTTTTATCTTATTGTTTTGGGTTTTGAATATAAAAAATTTATGAATAGTGTCAACATTGACATTGTATATATTTTATAATAAAAAATATTTTAATAAGTGATTTAAAATATCTATAAATCTATAATTTTTCCAACTAATTGAAATAAGTCTCAAAATGGAATTAATAACTCATTTATTGGTCATTTTTCATTTTATTGTAATCATATTAACCCTTGATATATAAATTCAATGATATTGTAACAAGAGTTAGAGGGGATAAATAATTATTAAAAAAATTGTTAAGGATAAAAAATAATAAATTCATGTCCAAAAATTATTTTATGATGTGTATAAAACCCTTATCACCATATAATCTAATTTTATTTGTTTAATGGAGAATTTTCCATAAAAATTACTTATATATTATTTAAAGTTAATGATAGTTACCAAATATCACTCTCTTGTTTTTCATATATTTTATTTGTCCACAATAGGAAAAAATAAATCTATAAATGAATATCAATGTCTATTTTGAGAATAATGAATTTATTTTCATTATATTATCATATTATTAATTTTTATAAATTACATATTTATATTCAATGCTTCATTAATATTAAAATAGTATTTATTTAAATGATTGAAAAATAAAATAATGGATTTTAAATATATTAATTTTAATATATTTTGGTTGAATTAATGTGTCTAACAAATTTCTTAGATAAGTAAGATATATTATATATGATTGAAACTATTAGATTTAAATTACCCCTTTGTCATGATGTATTTAACATTAAATTAAATGAGTAGTATCGAATATGACAATAATGATATTTTATTGAATTCATATGATATTTCATTATTTAAAAATCCCAAAAAGGCCTAACATGTCTTATCTAGTTAATTACTATATCATTTAAATGTTTTGGTCTCTATAATAGCCTTATTATCTTTTAATATTTTGAATATTTACAAGTGTCCCTCGCCTCAATTATAAAAGAGAACCTCCTACCAAACTTCTTCATGCCACCTTAAGCCTTATAGCTCGACCAACACCTAACCATTTCTCCTCCAATCATCCTTATCTAATTTATGTAGGTTCTGGTATTCCAAAAATACCAACTCTATTTCTCTTGATAAGATATCTAAAATAAGTCCACTAAAGAAGAGGTAATTGTTTTACCAAGTCATTCAAGTTCATTTCTTCTCCTAATTTCTATTTATATGTGGTTTTCATACAAATGTAATAACTATAGTATCATATATGTTTTGATATTTTATTACGATTATGTGATGACCATATTCCTTATTTTATACATCCAATAATAAATAAAATGACCACACATGCATAATTATGACTTACCATCTCCACGTCGTGGTATAATTCTTTTTCATTACCACTTTAGGTTGATGGGTATAATTATGGATATAAGGGATATATATAATAAATATGACATCATATGGATTATTTATAATTAATATATCATTCAATTAGTTACCCATTTACCATTAAAAGAATGATATTGTCGCCCATGCATATGTACAGTCTACCATCTCCACGACACGATGATATTCATATTCCACATTATCCATTAAATAATGATTATAAAATTTCATATTATGATAAAATATAATATTAATTAATGTAATATCATTCCATATTTAAATAAATTATATCACATGCATAAAAAATAGTAATTACATGAAAACAAATTCATAGGAAATGAAGCAACTCACACCGGAAACAATGGTTATAAGAAAATATTATTAAAAAAATAATGTTATAGGATCATATATGATATAATAATGGTGGATATCGATCTTTTATAATTTAATAAAATATTTAAACCATTATACATGATGTTACGGCAAAATCATATAAATTAAAGTACAATTTAAGGGTTTTTTATAAACCCATTATTATTTAGGATTGTTTATATGTAAGTATCTACTGGGATCATTTAACATCCATGTCCACATTTCCTATAAATCATTTCCATTTTTTTAATTTTATATGTTGAATTTTTAATGACCTTTTTACCCATGTATGACTATTTAAAAAAAATTTATAAAGGAATATTTTTTTCATTTTCTAAATGAGGTACTTTGTGACTTTTCTGATGAATGGAATTTATTTAACTTATAAGGCGTGAGAATGTTTTTTGCATCATCATGACGCCTTAATATTTTGAGGTTTCATTGATAGGCTTACAAGGTTATTTTGAAATAAAACCTTTTCATTTATAATTGTGCGTTTTTTTAAATAAATGACTTCAAAGTAAAATTTTTTATTTTTATCAACAAAATTCAATGATTTTATTAAAGTTTTTATATATATATAAACATCATCTGTTTAATATTATGTTTAATTGAGGTTGGTCTCTTATGATATCATTTGTTATATTTCATTGAATGGTTTATAATCAGTTTGACTGTGGATGGACTATTTTGATACAATTCATGATTTATGGTGGATGTATTTACATTTCATATGTTAGCTTTTCAATAGGAATACTTATTTGTTTATGTTACACCCATTTCATACAAGGAATGTGTTGGGCTTTGTAGGTGACAAGTGGGGACCACTATATCCCCTTAATGCATCGGTATGAGATGAAATTAGTTGGTGAAACTCCATTTGCATTTGTATCCAATATGTTTCAAATTTTCAAGAGGATGGATCTTAACATAAATCAGACAAGTATCTACCCACTAATATAAACTTCCATGAGGATATATCTTGATAGTTGCTATCTAAGGATAGATATTGATAGTGTAGACACCTAAAATTTTTCATTCTAAAATTATTATTTTTTCCTTGTGATTATTTCATTAGTTTGAATATCTAGGGTTATGTTTCCAATCTCATGATATTATTTAAATATCATGTATATCAGTAATTTACATTGTCATATTTTTATACTATATTTACTCATATATTTCGATGCATGCATACCCTTAATAAGAACTTTTTCTCACCCCTTTCATATGTTTCATTTTTTTTCCTCGATTCTGAGAAGTATATTATGACTAATATGCGAGGTTACATAAACAAGGATTAATTACAAACTCAATGAAATTATTTATATATTTTATATTTCAATATATAATGTGTATTACCAGTATGTATCCAGTTTAACAAGACTACTAAACTATTTAGACCCATTGGATTCCATTAATTTTATCTTACACCAATTTATTGATGTATGGAACTGGGTCTGGGCTACTATGGTCAGTGTCGTTAAAGTTGGTATCAGAGCAAGTTTAGTATAAACCAGGGAAAAATGATTTAGAAAACATGGATTAGGGAACATAACATGATGATAGACTATAATGATATCTATACAAGAACATACAAGAATTTTGGTAGAGTTGATATTATGTAAATATTAATAGAAATAAATCGTTATCTAGATACTATAAGTGGGCATGGTTCTAGAATAGATATAGATTGAGGTAACAACTTTGACAAGGTGCATCAGCCCTGACTCGGCGTAACCTGGTAAACAAAAATGAGACTTAATACGTATATTCCTTGACAACCTCATGGGATATACATAAGATAATTAACATTTTCTTTATAAACCATTATGATGGATTTAAAAGTAAATTTGTCCCCAAAGAAACCATTTTTGTGGTTATGAAATTAGTTTTACATATATTTTCAATTTATTTTAATGGTTTTACTAGTTAAAAATTATATATTATGTTTCATAATCTAATTTAGTTCATTCCATTGTTTATAAATGGTTCCTTGTAGAATAAATTTGAACCTCACTAATGCACGTGATCCCAAGGGTAAGAAGAATAATATCCTTCATGGTTTTAATCCAATATTTTGAAGGGAAATAGACTCCAATGAATTATGATCATATTAGTACATGGTATCATGTGATAATGGGATAGTCAAAGAGTAATATATATATTATGGATATTATGGGAATCATGAGAATAAAAATATTTCTTGGAAAAGTATAGATAAATGGAAGAAGGGAATGATGTATTTTCCGAGAAGTAATAACTGTGGAAATAATCACCCTGGTACATGCTTAAAAAAATGGGATTTTTTTATAATTGTGGATACAAAGACCACCATGCATGGGATTTCATGGATATGAAAAATGTTTCTAATGTACGATTTTTCAACTAGAAGGATATGCGACACTACAAAAATCAATGTATTATGCGTCAAATGACTATACAACAAAAGAGGCTAATGGATCTTGATCAAGATTATGCTACTACCAACGAAAAAAGGAATGATTAATGTGAATATGTTGGAATTCACAGATTATTTCATTCTATTTTATTTATCAATGATGTACTGGTTATAAAAATTATGGAATATATAATTATTGTATTGTAGTTCTATTTATTCAGGATTTAATAATGTTTGTTGAATGGTACAAAGAAATTTTTCTAACTAGAATATTAAATTTCTTGTAAAACATATGGTTTATGGAAACATTAAACTTAATATGTTATAGATATTGAGATAATAATGTTCTAATAAAGAGATGATTGATTTTGAAACCATAATTTGGATTTGAATAACTACCTTTGAACTAATAAATGGTTTGTTGAAAAAGTGGTTTATTCCATTGTTAATGGAGTTGAAATTTTTTTTTGATTTAAGTAGTATATCCAACAATCTATTCACTATTTAAGGAATAAATAAGCATTAATTATTTAAATAATGATCTAATTAAATATAATACAAGATACAGGTTTTTAGTTTTTTGGAATGTGAAAGATAAGAGTTGAATCATGTTGTATAAAGATTAAGGATAAGTTCATTTTGGAAAAGTTAACCATTTATGAAATGTTTCATGTTTTTATTTGGAATAGGTTTTGAGGGGTAATGTATTACTTCAACCTATGATGTGACTTATGCAATAGAAATTGTTCAAAGAAAAACCAAAGGATAAAATTATGTTTATAGAATCATATCAAGTAATTATATTTCATTTCAATATTATGTTATAAAAGAATACCTCAGTGCTAGGAAAATGATCTAAAAATAAAAAATGTCAATTTTGGTCATACTAACCATATTTTAAATAAGAAAATATTTATGGACTTAAGGCCCTGAAATTTCCTTTAATCATTTACTTGTTTATTATTGATAAGATTAGTCACTCCCTATAAATATTTATGTCTTTCCTCTATATATGTATCTATACTTTCCACTAATTTTCCCATTTTAGAAATCATGTTTTTTAGTGACCTTCACATTTACCTTTCCTACTTATTTTAAACATGTGTTATTAACCTGATTTATGATGTGGGTTATTTAATAGTAGTATTTTCAAATATCAATTATTGATTATTGAGATCATGTTTGAATTGTGAGGATGCAATTTAATTAAGGTGTGGAGAATGTAACACCCCAAGAATTTACAATATTTTTAATTTTAAATAAAATCAATTTATTCTATATATGTTAATGAATTCAACATTGAGTTATCTTCTATTACACACAATAGTTTCTTTCTTAGATAGTATGCACAACATCGAGTTTTAACACCTTTTAATTGCACACATATTTTATAAAAAAATTATATAAATTATAAATTTTATTCATCAAAATAAAACTCATTTTTGAATTTGGAATGTACAAATTATATTAGGGTAAATTTTTTTTATTTTTCTAAGAATTTTCATTGTTTGATGAATTGTAAAAAATTATATATATTTTTTAGAAAAACTAATTTTTCATTTAAATAATTATTTTAATTTAAATTCATTTTTAAATATACAATAAAAAAATTGTTAATATATTAATCCAATTTAGGTCAATCTAATCTTTTTTATATTGAAATTTGATATAGACTCTTATTGAACATTTCAATGTTCTTTGTACCCACATTCATTCCACGTCTGTGGGATTAGCAGTAAACTTTTTTTCCCTTTTATGAATTGAATTTGGAAAAAATAAAATACATGGTTGTAATAATTATGATATTTAGAGTCTAATAGTAAACAATTGATTTTTTTATATATTATAAATACTAACATTAGTAAAAAAATATACCATGGTTAAGGGTAAATCATGTAATTTCTGGTAAAAAATATAATAAATGTTATAAAATTTCCCATACATATTTCCTACATTTATTGTATGAGTGGGTTTCTACCAAAATCATTTTTTGTCTAAAATTATAACATTTTTAATCCACTTGGGTGAGGATGTGTCATTTATTATATTTTATTTAATGATAAGTTAAAAATATCATACTCATATTTTTAATAACTGTGTCATTTTTTCTAAGTAGTAAATAAGTATAATTCAAATATATATTGTAATTTAAAAGATAAAATTCTTATATAAATAATTATAATTTATTTTTACTTTTTTATGATAATATAATTAACATAAATGGTGACATAATATATTTTTGGTAATTATTGAAATAATGGAATAATCAAATAAATCATATGAAAAATACTAAAATAAATATAATTTGAGAGATTTAACATCATACTATAATTTCAATTTTTAATTTGACTTGTTATTAATGTTTTAGAAGTATACATTATATTTTACCTTGTTTATTTGGTTTTTTCATAAGAAAAAAATGAATACTGTCAAAATTAACATTATAGATATTTTATAATAAATATTACTTATTTAATGATATAAAATATTTAAAAATCCAAAATTCATCCAAATTATTTGGATAAGTCTCAAAATTTCATCAATGACTCATTTAGTGGTCTTTTTTCATTTTGTAGAAAAATTATTAACCATTAATGTATAAATTACACGACATCATAGTAAGAGTTAATGTGGTTAAATAAGGGTTAAAAAAAGAAAAAGATTAAAAACATAAGAAAAACATGTCCAAAATGATTTGATTAAGGAAATTATATCCTTATCGCATTATGATTTAATTGGAGTTGTTTAATAGATATGCTTCCTCGGAAATAACTAATATTTTATTTACAATCAAAGATAGTTACAAAATAACACTCTCTGGTATTTAATATATTTTATGTGTAATCATTTAGAAAAAATAAAGATATGAATCTATATAAATGTCTATTTTTAGAATAATAAAATTAATTTCACTATATAATTTTATTTTTAATATTTATGAATTATATAATTATCTTAAATACTTTTTCAATGTTAAATAAATATTTTTTTAATTAACAAACAATGATAATAATTGATTTTAATTAAATTAATATTGATATATTTAGTATTGATTAATGTTTTAAAGAAATTTTAAATAACTATATGATATATTAGAGATGTTTAAAACAATTTTATTAGAATTACCACTTTTTACTGATGCATTTCAAGTCAAATTAAATGAATAGTATCAAATTTTCAAATAATAATATTTTATTGAATTAATATATTGGGGGGGTGAATGGGGAGAGCTCTCGACACGAACTCTCGGCTGATAGCAAACCCTAGATCATGATATTTCTTCTTGCATTTGTGCTTCTTTTTTTGATCTACTAGTTATGGAAAGCTTCGATCCTTCTTGGGAGACCAGATCTGTGGGACACGAGCTAGTCTACAAAACCTCTAATGCATCCAATCCTCCGCAACATAAACTGGCTCTTAAGGGGACTTCAAAGGGAATCTCCTCTGTGGAAGTGATTAAATAACCAGAGCATGATCCTCACATGCGAGAATCTGTTGAGGTTGGTCCGAATAACCCTTCCTTTTCTCATTTCAAGGATTCTCATGTAGGGATTAAGAAAAAGGGTTCGGTTTCACAAGTCAAAGCCGACGCTGATGCGGTGGCTGAGATATTGAATTTAGGGGACCATTCTATCATCGCTTGGCTGATCTTTCCAAAGGGCACACAACCCTGGAAGTTAGACTATCTCAAGTCACGAATAGCTGATATGTGGGGCTTTGATGCCTGGGACTGCATCTCACTCGGTAAGGGTTTCTACCATTTTCTTTTTTCAGAGGATCTTAAATTGAGAGCCTGGGGGTTTGGATCCATCTCATTCAAGCCTGGGGCATTACATATTCGCGAGTGGGAAAGATCATTTAATCCTTTGGAGATGGGTACCTCTGTTGCACAAGACTGGATCAAAATTTTTGGTTTAAACTGGATCCTATGGCATCTGAGGATCCTATATGACATTTCGCTGGCTATAGGAGTTCCCATTAGAATGGATAAAGAAACTAAATTGGCTAGATATGGGCATTTTTTCAGATGTTTAGTTGAGGTGGATCTTTCATCTAATTTAATTGATAAAATCTGTTTATCTACTGATGAGGAAGAAATAAGTTTGAGAATTGAGTATGAAAGCTTACCTAGATATTGTTTTGATTGTAAAGTTTTAGGGAATGACTCCTCTAACTGTAGAAAGAGTCTTATTTTCTCAAATTGTTCTATGAAGGGGCATGATGTTAAATCATGCCTCAAACTGAAAAACATGATACATGAACAGAAAAGGGCTCCTTCACCCAAGAAATATTTTTAATTTATTGTTAAAAACTGCTCCACAATGTCACCTCCCAAAAAATCTTGGGCTGCCATTGTGGAAGAAGGACAATCTGGGCTCCCAACCATGCAACCTTACTGTACTGGTAATGTGGTCACTATGGAACAACCTCAAAATGCCAACTCTGATAATGTGAATACACATGTTTCTGAACCTGCCTCTGTAATCGGTGTTGACTCTGATTCAAGAATTTCAGAACAACCTTCTTTGGCTGACCTAGTACAGGTTTCTTCTCTGCCTGGTCCCTCTCTTACTGAAGTTGTTGATAAAACATATTTTCATTATCCAAATTTTTTATATGCTGTTAATCATGCCCCTATTGAAAGAGAAGACCATTCTCCTACTTTGACTGTTCTGGACAAGAATACAGTCTAGAACAGTGCTACATTGGTGGCTGCTCTTGTTTTGAATGTCCTCACAAAAAACTGCTCTGATTCTCCTGACTCTCACCATGGGGAGGCTTAAAGGACTGTTAATACTATTATGAATGCTTAGCTGGAGTCACCTCTCATGGATGGAACCCCGGAAATGTTGGAGAAAAATCCTGATGTGAAGGTGAGTAAGGAATCAGGAGCTCCTATTTTGCAAGAAACTATTTGTGTGCAGGAAAATTTAGGAAAAGTAGATCAGAAGAAGAAGGGCAGTGATGATGAACGGCACCATCCTAGAACCCAAAGCCAAAAGAAAAGAGAAAGTAAAGAACAAATGAAGAGGAAGGAAGAGGCTCAAGAGGATAGATCTGATGAAGATGTAGAATCGCTTCTACAACAAGCCAACGAGATACAGGAAGCCTATAGAGGAGGAAGAGGAAGAAAACGTATTAGCGCCAAGCTTTGGAATGAGTTGAGGGATAAAGAATGTATCATAGGGGAAAAGCTGAGGAAAAAGCTTGGCCTCTATGATAATGGGTTCTATGTTTTTCTTTTCTGTTTTCATTCCCTACATTGTACTTCTTTTGACTTTCTTTTTATCAATAATAATCTAGGGCTTTTCCTTTAAAAAAATTGAATTAATATATTATTAAATTATTTAAAAATAACAAAAATGTAAAACAATCACAAAGGAGATAATATATGGTATAAATTTCTTCCCCCATTCATTTATATTTCATTTAGTGGTATGTTGGATTGAGAATAGCCTTATTATATTTTAATATTATGAGGACTTTCAAAAGTTCCCTACACCTCAAATATAAAAGGTAACCTTCTCCCTCACTTATGCACACCAATTTGTGCCTTATATATTGAACAACCCTTAAAATTCAAAATAAAAAATATAATTCTTTAATTTCTAGTGGTTCTAATCTTCCCAAAATACCTAATTTATATCATGTTAGAAGAGATCAAAATTAAGTCCACTAATGAAAAATAATTATTTTACCAACTCATTCAAGTTCATTTCTTCTTATAATTCCTCTTCATATGTTGTTACTATACTAAATTAATAACTCCAGTATAATCTATATTATGATATGTAATTATAATTATGGTACATCCATATCTCTCCTTTAATCCATCCTACAAAAAAAAGACATCACGTGTGTGTGCGTATAACATATCATCTCCACATCGTGATGTAATTTATTTTTAATAACCCCCATATTTTGATGGGTATAATGATTCATATAATGGATATAAATAATAAATATGGCATTATATTTATTTAGTATAATTAACATACCGTCCAATTCCATACCCCTTTACCATTAAGAGAATCATATTTTCATTCGTGAGTATGCACAGCCTACCATATCCATAATGTGTTGGGATTCATATTCCAGGTTAATCATTCAAAAATTATTTGAAAAATTTATATTATAGGTAAATATAAAATTTAATAACATAATATATTTTTATATATGAATAAATTATATCCTATGCATAATAAATATGAATTACCTAATAAAACATGCATAGGAAAATGAACTGGATAACACCCAAAACAAGTGCAATAATGATATATTATTAACAAAATGATATAAGAAGATCATATATGATATAAAAAATATGTATGTAGTTTTTTTATAATATAACAACATTATTTAACCATTATATAGAAGGTAAATTCAACATCAACTAATGTATTTCTCATAGTAAGGATTATTTCACAGTCTCATTTTTATTCGGGATTGATTATACATAAGTATCTACTAGGGAACATTTATCATCGATGTCCATTTTTCATATAAAATTTTTCCAAACTATTTTTACAATTATACTATGAATTTTTATATTCTATTTTACAAATTTTTTAATTTTTTTAAAAATGGATAGAATAAATTCTTTATTTTTTATTTTCTAAATGACGTAATTGGTCACTTTTTTTATTAAAGGAATGTTTTATAAATTATGTGGTGTGAGGAAATTTTTCAACTATCATGATGCTTTAATTTTTGAAGCTTTATTTACAATTTTACAAGGTTCTTTTCAAATAAAAGGTTTCCATTTATAATTTCACTTATTTTTAAATAAATCAATTCAATGTAAAAAAGGGTATTTCTATCAAAACATTTCAATGGTCTTATTGGAGTATTTTCATCTTTGTCAACATAATCTATTGAATCTTATGCTTAATTTAGGTTGATCTCTTATGATAAAATTTATTATATTTAATTTAATTTTTTAGGATCGTTTTGATTGGGGATGTTCTATTTTGATACAATTCATTGTTTATGGTTGATGTATTAAAATTTCATATGCTATTTTTTCAATACGAATGTTTATATTGTTTATGTTTTATCATTTTTATATGAGGAATTTATTAGACTTACTAAGTGATTGGAATGTCTTACTCTATCTCTTTAATTCACTGGTTGGTCTCATTAGATTAAATCAATTTTTCAAAACACATAGGGGTTTGTTTCTATGTAGTTTTAAATTATCATGAGGATATATCATGACACAAATAAGACGGGTTTTTACCCACAAACATAATATATCAGGAGGATATATCTTGATAGTCCATGTATCCAAAATTATACAGTTTGTCACTATTATTATTCCATGTGATTATTTTATTAGATATAATATCCAATGTATTTTTTCCTAAATAATGTGATTATTTAAATTTAATGTGTATCTGTTATTTACCATTCCATATTGTTTAATCCATATTTACTCATAGAATTAATTGTACTCTTACCCTTACTTATCATTTGCGTTCACTCCTTTGATATGATTCATTTTTTCCTAGGATTCTGTGAATAATGTTATGAATGATATATAGGGTTACACAAAGGGGGAATAATTGCAGACTTAGTGATATTTTTTCTATATTTTATGTTTCAAAATGTAATTTGGATTACAAGTATATATCTACTTTAATAAGAATTATAAATTATTACATCATTTGGTATGGGATTCCTTGTATCTTATTATAATGTATTAAAGTAAGGCACCAACAACGAGCTGTTGAGGTTAGGGTCATTACATCTGGGCATCATCATTGTGGGAGGTAGGAGGTCACACATATAGTTAAGAGTTATAAATCTGACATATATCAATGATATATGGTTTATAGTATTATTTATTAATAAATATATATATATACTTTAAATATAATTTTTCTTATATTATACTAGTTGCTACTGACCCCTATATTATTAAGTTTCATGTTTACCTGAAGTTGTATGCTAATCCTAGTATATGACAGCTTATTTCAGGCATACATCACCAAATTATAGTTAGTATTTTTTAAAAATATAATTATTTTTTAAAATTTATTATTATTTTAATTTCAAATAATATTTTAAGAAAATATATAAGCCTGTGAGTTCTCATTCATGAGAGAATAAATATAAGACTAAAGTGTATGACACTTATAAGTTAGGTTTTGATGAGGGGATTGCATACAAGATACTATGCATGGTGTCGTGAAATGCCAGCTGACTGGATTGGTTAATGATTGAAACCTATAAGTTATCATGGTACTTATGTGATGTAATTGGTCAAAACAAAGGGATAAATCTTGGAATATTTTTTATCATATGTGAAATAGAATAAAGAGAGGTTCTAAACTCAGCATGAGCTTATACAGTGGATACAAAAAGAGTGGTAAGAGGAGGGTCAGTAGTATCTGTAGAAAGATGAGTATATGATCGAGTATAGATGAAAAATTACGTGTGGTTTTGGTATGAAAGTTCCCCCTCAACCCTTCAGGTTATCCTCCTCCAAATTGTATCATTTTATCTATTAGTTTTTATAACTGTTATTTATTATTATTTTAGAAACATATTATGTGTGAAATGTAGTAATAATTTTATATGCATTTTTTCATTATATTTAATTTTTTTATATTTTTTTTAAAAAAATTATTATAAAATTATTATAAAATATTTATCTAATTGTGATGGATTTTTTATTCCATCGTAATTAGTTTAAAAATATATACAGACTTGTTTGTGTTAGGAAGAAAAACCTATCATAACTAATAATTATTTTTGATTGATAGTAACAAATCACCATATTTGAAACCTCATCTTTTTTTATGGCGTTTTCATGAGGGACGTTATCGTTAAAAAAATTATTGATTGGAGTCTACCTACAAAACACCATCAAAACAGATAAAAAATCTAGTATTCAATGATGTTAAAGCTTAATAACATCTCACTTGGACAGTTCAATATAGAGTAGTCATATATCCTATACCAGGTATTTTCTTTTAATATTAAATCACTGCACCCAAGAGGATATAGGAGAGATAGATTCTATCATCTTGTATGAAATCATTTTGGTGAATGATGATTAATCTGAGTTTAGCTACATATGAATTTCTAACTCCAGATAAGGCTTTGAGATCACCCGAAATCGAGAAAAGTAATGAGGAACCCAAATGCGATAAAGAAACTAGTTTTAATATTAATAAATATTCTTCCCTAGATACTTCATCAATTTCTATATTTTATTCCCCATTAATTTTTTCGATTGATTTTTTTTGGGATTTAATTAAGGGTCGATCAAAATCTTACAAAAATGGGTTTTATGTAACTTAAATTCATCAAGGCTATCAAAAAACACTGACTCGCCATTTATATACCACTAACAATGTTGAAACACATGTTACAAGAGGTTCATGATTGAAATTTTTTTTTACCAGAAACCATTACCTATATGCAGGAGGAATGCACAGCATAAGGGAAGCAAGGTATCACTCTTATGCAGTTGGTTACCCTGATGAAATAAACATGTGTTGCAAATGGTTAGTGTACTTTTACCCTTATGAATTCAGTTACCCTTAGTTATATTAAATCATTTCCTTATTTTGGATTTGAAAAATTCCATAAACCCTTACATAATGGTGAACTACACTTATGTAGTCTTATGAAAAATTGACTACCTTTACACAAATTTTATCTTAACTTTATATGAGAAATTTGTACCACTATGCAATAATTTAAACTACCCTTATGCAATAGAGGGTAAAAAAATCTTACCCTTATACAATATAAATTATCTGAGTGTTGCCTTTATGTTAAACATAATAGATTCATCTTACCTTTACACATTCTTATAAAACTCACCCTTACGCATTCATAACTCAACAGATTTAATTGATACCCTTATGAAACCCTTTAAAAATAGAAGTTTCCCTCACATACAATAAATCAAATTTATAAGGGAAAATGAGATTAAGAAATAAAAACTTTTATCTTACAAATACTATTACATTGTTACTCAAAGGAATTATTTTCACTATAAAAATCCTAAAACCACATAAATAATATTAGTATTACTTTTAGAACTTATTTAGTTCCCAAATATACATTTAATACTTTAAAATTCCAAACATAATTTTTAAAATCATTTTAGAACATCTCTAAAAAATATAAAATCATTTTAAAAGGCTTTTTAAATTTATGAAACTACCCTCGAATGATAGGACATCCCAAACCAAAAATGAAAGGACTAGGGAAAATTTATACCCTTACAACTCAAATGTAGTTCTCCATCTAGAATTCAATTTTTTTAACTCAAAAAAAGCATCCAAGATTTATCCTTCTAGAAATTCACATATTAACTTTATATTGTATCCTTATATAGAACTAACGATTCCCCTTTATAGGTTATTCTTCTGGAAATTAATATTTTACCCGTACAACTTATCCTTATTGATAATTCAAACATGTTTTTCTTGAAAAAATATATCTATGTTTAACATAAAAACATCTTTTGGAAGCTTCAACATAATGTAATTTTTAAATTCAATCTCATCACGTCTAATTTGACCATCTCATTTGGAATCAATTTTGATCTTACATCAAAGAGATTATTCTTCCTTAAAAGACTAGAATAATCATAGTCTATAACTTTATTCTGAAATAATTAATGTCTTATGTTTCTTAGATCATATAACAACCCTATACTTTCATACATGTATATTATATCTTTTTAGATGAATATTAATTACATTAAATAAACAAATAATGATGACTGCAATAGTTTAGTGCCTTTAGAGACTTTGAAAAAAATCATCTAGTCTTGTATAAGATATTCAATGATTCCCAAAAAAAATTCATCTCCTTTATTAATCCTACTTAAAACCTTTCTTTATAACCTAGGGAAAGGAAACATAAGAAAAGGATGAGATCAGATTCTTAGTAATGGTAATAAGGTAGATATCTAGAAAAACATGGCAATAAGGGAATAAATAATGATAAATTATAAAAATCATACCCTAATAAACATTTATCATAATCTTGAGTCATATAATAAATCATCGTAGTTCATAAGACTTAAATCCAAATGGAATATGAGCCATGAGAAAATAACATTGGTAGAAAACATAGAATTGTGGAAAAACACATATGAATAGAAAATAATTAAATTAATAGTCAAGGATATTTTACAATACAATCATAGTTTAATGGGTTCAGTACCCAAACCTTCATAGTAGTCTAGGTTCACTCCCAATACAATCTTGCTGGACAAATACCCTTACTAAATAGATTTCACTACCCATTCTGGTTCTATATAGCTCATGAGATATAAATCACTACTGAATGTACTATATGGAGATATAGGTCCCACACATCACAAAATGAGAAAAATATATATATGTGCCCCAAGAATCATACATCATATCATAACCCATGAAAACAAATGGATTCCCTAAACATTTCATAACAACAAATCCTGTAGAAAAAAATAGGTTTCATATATATCATTCCATCATAAACATAAACCATCTACAGAAAGAATAAGGATTGTATCCTTGAATAATAACCCCAAAAACATAATTAATAAAAGATAATGTAATACTAGATATGAAATGGTCTTGAAATAATAATTGAAATAATTCCTGTGAAAGTATCGTTTCCATATTTTGAAACCATTATTTCTTTTAAAAATATGTGAAATTATAAAGGAAACATTTTATTTGAAAAGAACATTGTAATATTACAATTATTCCTCAAGACATTTAATAGTAATGAAAGTTTAAAAATACATTCATTTTATTTAAGTATACAAATATTCCATCCATATATTTTTTTTCAGAAAAGTTACAGAGAGCCTTGTTTTGAAAATAAAAAAAATATTCCTTCCAATCAATTTTGTAAAAAGTCAAATATAGTTAAAAATGAATTTATACATTCATAGGTGAATAGAGAAACCTTTTTGAAAACATATTAATAAAACCTTTACATGGAAGATAAATTTTTCTCAGTGGAGTCTTAAATAAAAACAATCTTGCATTTTGAAGAAACATTGAAATAAACCCTTATCACATTATAATCAGTCCAATCATCTGCCTTGTGATGGAAAGATAATTGTATGGCTATTTAAATACTATAATATTTAAGATAAGACTCTAAAAAGTCATTAATTGTAATTATATACACCAGAAAACATAAACATGTAGTGTATATGTCATAAGTCCCATATAAATAAAGGTGAGAAAAAAATCTCTTACCACAATACATGGATTTCATTATTCCCATTGAAACCCCTTCTTCTTCAAAATGTATTCTTTAAGTCTTATCTAAAGGGCTATAGTGTACATCTTCTAAGATGTCCCAAACCTCAATAATGTTTTTTGTAGAAGTTTAAAAGAGAATTTTATATTGGATAGTCAAGATATAAGACTCAAAGGGATGTGATTAATTGATAGAGGTGGTTCCCTTTTATAATTGAGTTTAGGGGAACTATATAAATTTATCAAAAGACTAATTTATAATAAATTCAATATAAACCAAAATTTATCCAAATTTCCATGTATTCAAAGATAATATAATATAAGGTTGTAATCTAATTAACCAATCCATTTTACACAAGTTTTGGTATTTTTTTTATACTTTATCATTTTCATTAACCTTTAGTTATCTTATTTTATGTTTAACTATGGAAAAACGTTTTCAATATTAAAAGGATTTAATTTTTATTTATATGATGTCAATGGAAGTATAAATTATTAAATTATGAAATTTTCCACCATGTCATAATCACAATTTATTTATAAGTATTTTTTATGATTTGTAATAAATTTAATAAAAATTTATTTTTTTAAAAAATCGTTATTGTCAATTTTAAAACTATTCATTATTTTGAGATTTAGAAAATAAATAAAAGATGATAAATTTCAAAAAAAAACTTTAATACACCCTTAATTATTTATACTCATATATAAATTTTCTTTACCACCTTAATTAATTATAATTATATTTATTTTAATATTTTTTATAAAATTTATTTTATTTTTTCAGTATTTTAATAATTAATGTATCATCATTACATATTAATTTATTATGCTTAATTATTGAAAAAAATTTAATAAAATAAAATATTTAGATTAATATTTTATATTTCCAAATAATTATTATGTATGAAAATATCTTCTTGATAACACCACATTAACAATGATATAATAATTAGAACATTAATTTGATGTTTTTTGTTTTTTATTAAATAAAATATTATAAACATCATAATCTCATCCAAGTGGATCCAAAAGTAATAAATAAATTTATAACATTAAAATAGTTCTATTATGTTAATAATTTACACTTATATTTGTTCATAACCTCCTTTCTGTTTCATGTGGACAAATAAGAGATATTTAAGGCAACAAATGTGACATTTTGTGACTTTCATTGATATAAATAATATATAGGTCATTTGTTTTGGAAAAGTGACCATAACATAATTAAATTTATAATTTTCAGTGTTAAGGGTCAAATAAAATCTATAAAATCGGAAATTGTATGAATAAATATGTTTATATCACTTATTTTTAATCTATATTAACCCATTTTACCCTTTACTGAGGTAATACATTTTGCAAGTGTTTCTATTCATATTAACTAAAAATAGAAGTGAAATATCTACTAAATTTTGAGCCAGTAATTACAAATATGGTATCCAATTTTTAAAATTCAAAATATAGAATTTGTATAATTTAATTTAAAATAAAACAGATAAAATTTCATAACAATGGTTTTTTCATAAAAATTCCATATAAAACATAATTTTTTTTAATATATTCATTTATAAAACACTTTTCAAAAACCATAATTAGATTATTTTAAATCAAATTAAAATATTTGGAATATAAAACTATTCCAAATAAAAATTTGACATTGTAAAGACCTAATAGAAAATAAATTCATCAATATAAATCAGTATTTGTAAAATCCTATAAATAAATATTTTCAGAAAATTTAAAAACTCATTTTAAGATAATTTTTACATAATGACTTCAAAAATTTAATTAATTTGGTGCAATAAATTATCTTAAAATTATATAAATTAATTTTTACACATAAATAGAAGAAAAATAATGTTTTTAGAAAATATATTGTTTACACAAAATTAATACTAAAAATTGTGTGTCATTTCCTTAGAACATACCAATACATTAGTATTGAGTTGGACCTTTATATTTATTTCATAAATTACATATTCCTATTAATTCCCTCTAATTTAATGACAATATTATAAAATAAATGAAAACAATTAACAATATTTCTTGGTTTATGTAATCTTGTTGATGTGTGAAACATAAGATATTAAGAAAATCAAATTATTTAAAAAAATATTTCACAAAAAAATAGGGGTGTTACATTCTACCCCCTTGAAATGAATTTTACCCTCGAAATTATTCATATTGGTATTCAAAACTAAGGAGGATTCTTTCAAATTACATCCCATGGTTCCCACATAACTTCTGCAAATTGGTGGTTTCCCCACAAAACATTGAACAAGAGAGTGATCCTATTTCATTGAACCTTCCCTATTAAATATAGAAAATATACTTATTTTTTCACATAAGAAATATTATTATCTAATAGTATGACATCTAAGTTCAATTTATGTAAGGCATATATTATATAATTTATCAAGAGAGATACATGTAGCACATCTCCAACTAGAGATATGTGCGATGGATGTTACAATTAATAAGCTATTCACCTGATATGATCAAGAATTTCAATGGGACCAGTATAAATGGGGCATAGTTTTCCCTTGTTAATACAATGAAATTGTTTTATAAGGACCTTTCTAATAGAATCAAATTGATGAATGTATCGATGATTAGTATCATAAAATTTCTATTCGTATTATACAGTTCTTACATGTTGCAAAATAGCTCAAACCTATTTTTCTAACTCATTAGAATTCTCAGTTCTCTATAAAATTATTTCAAAAATATTATTCTAGTATTTTGAAGTTTCAAACGTCCTTAAATCAATATTTTTATGAGGATACATCTAAATTGTCCAATGAAATCTATTTTTTTAGTAAAACACAACTTGGGGAAGGTGTTGATCCCAAGAACATTAGAAATCCATAGAAAAAGGTCCTTAAATATCCTCTAGGATTTGAATTATTCTCCTAAACTAATTATCTATATGGGGATGATATGAAGTGATGAAACTCAAAACCAAGTCATGAACTTTTTTAATACTTCCTAAAAACATTGAGGTAAACTCGGGATTCTAGAAAAATACAATTTAATTGGGTATTCAATGAAATCATATTATATCCTTAATGTATATTCATGAATATTGATCAAGAGAAAAATATTCTTTGATAATAATGAATTTTACTAACTTTATAATGTGATCAAATGTAACTCATAATTATATCAAAGTCAAATTATGTCAAACAATAATACCATTTATCAAATGTCTACAAAATTTAAAGGAGTTTTTTCTCAAATAACATAGTCACTATATACAAAATTAAAGGGTTGAATTTCTATAAATGACACATAAAATATCATTATTCATGATAAAAACTCATTAAAAAAACCTCAAAAGGTGGTTTTAAGGAATTTAAACTTAATATAAAGCATAATATCATAAATATGTTATTTTAATTACGAATCTTATGTTAATATTAACTTGAGTCATAACTTCTTACAAAAGATAATTCAAAAAAACTCCATTATAATCTTGGGGTCATCATTTTTTCAATAGAATATCAAATTTTATTTCATTATTCTAGAATTCATAGTGAGGGAGATAATCACATAAAATTTTACTAAAGTATAAAAAATAAGATTTTTATAGGGCTCACTCATACAAAATCAGACTTGAAATTCCCATCTATGTCGGGAAGTATAAGTGTGCCCAAAATAACATTATTCACTTAATCTATTCTGATCATTTAAGATTACCCTTTTTCATTTTCCTTCAAGGGTTGTTTTTTATTATCATCCATAAAAAACCTTGGATCAGAAAATTGATTTTCATAATTACCAAATTCCATGAATACAAAACACTGAAGGGTGGGTGGTGCATTCTAGGTAGTGTTCTCTCACTTTTCATCATTATATAACTTATTCCCATTAAAAACGTAATAAATTACCAAAAGACCATCCCTTATACACATAAAACATTTTCTAGTAACCTTAATACAATTTCGATCATGTTTCTTCCCACAAATTCAGTATAAAGGAAATCTCATCTCCTAATATCCATGGGTTTTAGACAATCTTTTGTAATCCACTTTTCACTTCTTATTTAAAACTAATGATTGATATATAACTCCAACCTCAATTTCCCTCTTGATAGGACATAAAAAATATATTCATAGCAATTTATTTCTCTTATGGATAACTCCCTTTTTAGACTATGTTTTACCCCACTAGTGAATCAATTACCCATATATTTAGGTTATATGGTAATACTAAATGCATAAATCATAATTACTGTAAAATTTTCCACATAGGTACCAACAGATTTAGCATACATTTTCTTTAAATCAAGTAATTCCATAACAAATTTTATCCAATTAATATGAGGAAATCACTTCTGGAAAAATAATTTATTGAACTCATCACATTCTATAGAGTCAATTTAATGTAATTTCTTCAAATTCTTGATATGATTCCACTATTTATCCACTTTATATTCCAAATGTTAGATATCCCAAATTAATTTATCTTTTTTTAACTTTGGATAATACAAAAATATCTTTTTATTGTTGTTGATCCATTACTCAACCACTAGGGATTTATAAGACCCACTAAATGAAGTTGGTCATTTCCTAATGAATGACTCAATAGAATTTTATTCCCTCATTTGATCATTTTAAAGTCCATCATGATTCATAGCTTGAGAAATTTTTGAGACCATTGGAACAAGATTTTCATTATAACTCTCATAACACTAAGTTTTTCAAGAGGAAAATATTTTCATTTCCCATCACATTTAGAATTAACGTGGTTAATTTGGGTTCCATCCATTGATTAAAACTATATATCATAGTGTGAAAAACACAAATCATTGTGATAAAACCAAATAATTAAGGGATAGTGATTATAAAATTTCAATCTATGACATCATAGGTTTAATATTTGGTTATTCATGATTATTACCAAAAATCTAGGAATTTAACCTATACTTAAACTAATACATATGGATATTACTAAGGTTTTATCATGAAATTTTCTAATGGTTGACTAAATAATCCTTGTGATGCAACTATAATAACATAGAATTTTCATTAATTGAAACTATATATTCTTTTATAAATATTTATTAAAATAAAAAGACACATTCTTGAGGATAATAATAGATTATTCCCATTGGTAATAATGAATACAATCATATAGTTTGGTAAAATATCTTCAATGTTTCCCACAAAGATCTTCCCCATTTGTTCTCTTACTTAAAATCCCTATTCATAACCAGGGAAAAGGAAACATAAAAAATCAGTGAGCTTCAATGCTTGGTAAGGGTAAAAAAAGGATATATTAGAAAAACATGATCATTAGTTAAGAAAAACATGAACATAACTTTTGACAATCGTACCCTGTATAAAATATTTCATAATATTTATTGAAGGAATAAATATTGGTAGTTCATACAATATAAATCCAAAAGAAACATGGTCTATGAGAATATGGAATTGGTATAAAACATGGAATTGTATAAAACAAATAATCATAGAAAATCATTTACTTAGTAGTCAAGGATCTTTGAAAAGGCTATCATAGTGTAATGAGTTTACTCTCCAAACCATCAGTGTAGTCAAGGTTCACTCCCAAGACTATCATGGTAAAAAAAGTCCCTTTCTGAACTGAGTTCACTCCTCATTCTAGTTGTTTCGATCTCATGAGATATAAATAATTACCTAATTCATTTAAGGTAGATATATGTTCCACCTATCACATAATGAAAACTATACATATGTGTTCTAGAAGAATAATTATTCATATCATAACCCATGAATGGAAATGGGTTTTATGAAAAATTCATTATAACCTATCCCATTAAAAATAAATGATTTTCATAAATATCATTCCATCATAAACAAAACCCAAATATAGAATGAATAATGGTATTATCCTTGAATAAAAACCCCAATAAGTTTTAAGTGTCTTAAAATAATGTTTTCTGGTATGTAAAATGTTTTTAAAATATCACTTGAAATTTTTCGTTAGAAAAATATCCTTTCCATTTTTGAAATTGTTATTTCTTTTAAAAATACATATAATTTTATAGGAAACATTTTATTTGAAAATAACCTTGTAAACATGTAAAGTATTACTCTATAAATTTTTGTGTGATGAATGAAATAATATATTATCATGTTGTGTAAGTAAGAAACACTCCTTTTGTATATTTTGGATGGTGAATTCATAATGAGCCTTATTTAGAAAATGAAAAAAAATAAAATTTAAAAACTATTTCGTAAAAATTAAAACATGGTTTAAATTAAAATTAAACATTGATATTATAATAGTAAAAAAATTGAATTTTGTTTAATAAAATATGGAAACAGAAGATAAATTTTCACCATTGGAGAATTAAATAGAAAAATCTCACATAATGTTGAGACTGTGAAAAAAACCCTTACTACTTTGTAATTAGTCGAGTTGTATACCCCATAAAATATAGAAAATTATATGGATATTTGAAAACCATAATCTTCCTGTTAAGACTCTTAAAATAAATTCATGGTAATCATATACAACACACAAAAGAAACAAGAAGTGTAAAAGGATTGTTTCCCATAAAAATAAAATAGAGATAAAAATCTATTACCTTACATATTGAATTTCATTGTTCATATTGATACCTTTTCTTCTTCGTAATGACTCCTATGATCTCAACTAAAGGACTCTAGAGTAGGTATTTTGAGACGAATAGAACCTCTGTAATATTTCCAGGGAAGTTGAGAATATAAATTTTCATGGGATAGTCAATCTAGAAGGCCCAAAGTGATGTTAAGAAGTGAGAGAGAAGGTTCCCTTTTATTATTGAGGTGAGGGGAACTTTATGAATTTCTCACAAGATTAATTTATAAAAAATCAAAAAAAAATCCAAATACCTCCAAATTTACATGGATTAAAATAAAAGATTATATATAGTTGTAATATCATCAACTAATATATTGTAGACATCCTTCAGTATTATTTTACACCATATCATTTTGATTAACACTCAGTTAACCTATTTAAATTTTAACTATGTTATAGACATTTCAATATTAAAATATTGTAATTTTTATTTAACTAATTTCAATTAGAGAATAAATGAATAATTGATTACATTTTACACCATATCACAATCTATTTTTATTATTAATTATTTTTTACGAATTTAAATAATTTAATAAAATATTTTTAGTTTAAATTCTGTCACTATTAATTAATTAGACATTAATAAAATAAAGAAAATAAGATAAAGTTTATCCAAATATTTAAATACAACTCTAATATTTCATAATCATCTAAAAACATCATGTATCAGCATAATCGAATCTAATTATATTTCTTTTAATATTTTTCATTTTTATTTTTTTTATTTTTTCACTATTTGAATAATTATTTCATCATCATTATGTAATTATTTAATATATTTATTTATTAAAAAAAATAAAAATAAAATATAGAGATTTAGATAAAACTTTTGGATTTCTAAATAATATTTATTTTTGAAGTTATCTTCTGGATAAGACAATATATTCCAAATGATATATAATTTATAATATGAATGTGACTTCTTTTATTTTTTATTAAATTAAATATTATAGAAATCATAATCTCATCCAAGTGGCCCCAAAAGTCAAAAATAAATTTATATCATAAAAATTAGTTGATTAATATAAAAATGGATACATATATTCATTCATAACATATTTTGTCCCATGTGGACACATAAGAGATATTTCACACAACAAAAGTGATATTTTATGACTTTATTTAATTTAAAGAATATATGTGTCATTTTTATAGAAAATTGACCATTTAAAAATTATATTTAGAACCATAGTTTTTAATGGTAGATTAAATTTAATTTAGGATGAAATATTTTGAAAAACAATGGTTGTGTCAATAATATTTATTCCAGATTAACATATTTTGCCCTTTACTAAGGTAATAAATTTTACCACATTTTCTATTAATATTGACTAAAAATGAAGTGACCTATTTATTTAAATTGAACCCACAAATTCCAATTATGGAATCCATTTTTAAAAATTTAAAACATAGAAGTTTCGGAATTTAATTTAAAATAAAACATGAAAAACCCTATGAAAAGTCATTTTTCGAAAAATACCATTTTTAATTCTAAAGTGTTTTTTGTAAATCATATATAAAATCCATTTAGTGAACCATAAATTGATTAATTTAAATAAAAAATAACTAATAATGATTTTAAACTAGGACAAAACATAATTTTACCTTGTAATGACTTTAAATGAAAATTCTTTTTTCAATAAAAATTAGTATTTCCTTTATTACTTGAAAAATAAATGTTTTCAGTAAACAAAAAAAATAATTTTAAAATAATTTTGAAATTTTTAATTTAAAAAAAAATATATTATTGTGGTCAAATCCCTTTCTAGTAATTATATAAACTAATATTTACTTATAAAAGAAGAAGAAAATTTCTAGAAAATATTTTTTAAAGGAGAAATTAACATCACCAATTTTTTTGATGTTTTCTAATAACATACCAATACATTCATATTGAGTTGTATGATTGTTTTTATTTCAAAAATTAGATATTATTACTCATTAAATATAATTTAAAGGCAATATTATAATGTAAAAATAATATTTTAATAATTTTTTGGGGTTTCTCTAATATTATTGTTGTGTGAAATGAAAGATATCAAATAAATTAAATTATTTAAAATTAAATTTATTAAAAAAACACATTGTGTTTTAGGTAATCCTTCATAAACCATTATATATTAATCTAAACATACTATAAAATGTGTCTTTAGTAAACTTCTGAAAAACATCTTCTAAAAACTCAATTCATCAAATAATATATCATGCTCCTGGAATTTTTTTTCGAGTATAATCTCAAAATATTATTTTTATAAACAAAAAAATGGATTCTTAAATTAACTCATAATTTTATATATAATGTGATTATAAAATTTGTCTTCTAAATTTACATTTATTGGAATCAGAAATATCTTTCTAGATGTGTTTTTTTGAAAATTTTCTTCAAAAAAAACTGATAGAATTTCCTTTTAATGAAATAAAATTTATTATTAAAAACAATTATTATAATAAACTCAATGGATCCAATCATCTCAATCTGAAAACTGAAAAAAAAAATTGGTCGTGACTTTTTTTTACTTTAAATATTATAAAAATATCTTCTCTATTAGTTAATTTTATAAATATTTAATATTCATCTAGATTACTCTAGTGAAATGTCTTCTAATGTTGATGGGAATTGTAGTTTGATCATTTTTTATACTTATTCTAGTTCTACGACTACTATAATAAACTAAAAAATCAGATATTTTTTGTTTTCTCTTTTTAATAATAAATCTATAGCATTAGTACTCTTAGCTTTTCCTAAAATAAAAAACTATTCACGAATATAAAATTGAAATAAATAAAACAAGTTTACAAAATCACAGCAAAGGATCTTCAATCACCCACTTGGGAATTATTTTAAATACTATCAATACATATTATCTTATTTTTCAATCAATCCATATAATTTATCATAGAGAATTTTTTTGATACAACACTACCAAATTTATATTTTTTATAGATCTTCATCCCTAAGTGATAAGAAATTTTTCATCCATGGTGTTGAAATAATCCTCCAATCATCTTTTGGAATTTTATCTTTTAGAACTTTTACTCCTTATTTCTATAATAACATTGCATTTTTATTCAAAATTATAAATTATTGATTCAATATTATTCTCCCCATTTGAGAACAGAATCCAAAAAAATATATGGTAACTTAATAACATTCTTAAGTCATTGGTGGATACTGAACATGCAGTTTTAACCTCAATTCCTAAAATGCTTCCCTTAACATAGACTTGATGAATATATTAGATATTTGATATTTCATTGAAGTAAACTCAAGCATTAAATATCCAAAATATACTTTTCCTTGATGAAATTATATTTAATATCAATTGTCTTAAATATGGAATATTTATCATGATTTTTTGGAACGATCAAGTGAACATTTATTATCACAAATAATATCTAGTGGATACTCAACATTCACCCCCAAATCTTCAAGCAGAGATTCCGTCCACATAATTTGGTTACATGAATGGTTAGAGACAACATATTCAGTTTCAAATATACTCAGCGTAATATATCATTTTTTTACTATTCCATCTTATGCAACATTATTGTAAGAAAAAAGATCCTCCATGTTCTGATTTTCGATCATTACAATCTTTATCCAAATAAAAATCTATGAAACCAGGTTAGTTCAACCAATTACCCCATCTGTACATTAGGGAATATTTTGATTTGCTTTTAATATAACTCAAAATTCTATCGAAATTAATAATATGAGATTCATTAGGATCACTTTTATACTGAGCACGTAATGATACAATGGACACGATATCTTCCCTATACGTTTTAAGAAAGTGTAAACATTATATAAACTTCTGAAATTTATTTTCATTAAAACTTGTCTAGCTTCATCATTACACATCCTCATATAAACATATATATGTATATACACTTCCTTTTAATATTTCAACCCAAACATAAATAATAATTCATTGGTATACATTTCTTGTGAAATAAAGTTGTATCTTAGATTCCATTGAACTTGTTGTCCTAGAATGAAATTTAAATCTCCAAGCACTGAGATATCAATGTCCATCTTCATATGTTTGCTAAAATTTTCACAATATTTTTCCCTAAAATCAATAAAATTATATCAGCAATGTAAAAAAATTTACAATGAAGGTTTATGTTCTCTTATATTTCATATATATGTTTTTATAAACTTTTCTTTTAGCAAAGTTCAACTTCATGAAGAAACTATCAAGAATTCCGTACCAATTATGAGGGGCATGTTTCAACCTATACAAATCTTTCTTCAATTTATATACCATAGATCCATAATTTTCAAGTATGAATCCTTTGTGATACTAAATGTAAACTTCTTTAATTTCTCTATTAATGAATTCCAACATTACAAATATCTGATAGACTTTATAAAATTGATGAGCAGTAACTACCAAAAACATTCTAATATTTTCAGGTCTTTAAATGGGAGAAAATGTTTCATCAAAATCAACACATTCTCCCCTTAAATAACCATTGTAAAATAATTAATATTTTTTCCATGAAATTCCTCCATTTTACATTAATTTTATTCGTGAATACCAATTTTTTTCAATAAAATTATTTCCATCCATTCAAAGAACAATATTTGAAGGTTTTTTTTTAAATTTTATCCAACTCATTATTCATTTTATTTAACAAATATTTATACTCATCTATATCTAAAATGGATTGTAGTTTAAATTGTGAGATATGAGACATTTATTTTTAAATCCTCAACTGGATCTGGTTCTGAACTAAAGAATCCCAGTTTTTGATAATATTATTTAGTTCCACTTTTTTTTGTAAAATATAATATTTTTATTATTTCTATCTTACTTTACATATCACTGTACTAATAGGAATCAACCAAAATAATATTAGGTCCATAATTCTCTTCATTTTCATTAATATCTCTAAAAGTTGACATTTAATATTCTATAAATCATCCACATCATCATGATCAAATTCTGTTTAGGTAGACTAAATTTCAAGGACTTTTACATCAAATAAATAATCCAACTTATATAGATTTTTAATCCAACAACTATAACTTCTTTTTTTGGGTGAATATCCCATGAAAACACTTTCTTCCACCTTTTCATCAGACATTCCTAAATCCATATTTTCTATTTTCATTAATCAAGAGATTATAAAAGCCTTAAAATATCTCATTGAAGTATTCTAATTATAACATATCTCATAGGAATAAATTTTTTTCCAATTTAAGAAAACATCAAATTTTAAAAAATAAAATTGTACTTACTACATACCTCTAGAAGAACATTGAAAGATTATTTTCAAAATAAATTCTTCTTCCCAAATCAACTAGACTTAAATTTTGTCCTCTTTGGTACTCTATTTTTTTAAGGAGTGTCAGGAGAACATTAGTTTTGCTAGATTACATGTTTCTTCATAAATTAATCAGCATAGTTAATTATATACTCTTTCTATTTTCTCTTCCCAACATTGAAATATATACACCGACATCCCCCTCAACTTCCTTCTAAAACTTTTTAAGAAATTCAACCACCTCTAATTAAATTTTCATGAACATTATATTGGACATTCTTGAAAAATAATCAATAGAAGTAACAAATTAAAAATTAAATTTTGTTTACCGATATCTCATCATCCCGTGTAGGTGAGAGTGTATGATCTCAATTGTCTTAGTTGATTGAATTTCAACTTTATTATGACTTTCATTAGATGTCCTCCATTTTAGGTAAGCTATAAAAATAAAAATAACTTTCCTCTTTAGTTATGGTAAGTATTTTACATCATCTTCTATTAAAATTATTCTCATAATTTTCTACCCAATATGATCATGTTTTATGTGAAAAAACTTGTTTTCATTCTCATTATATAAATAAAAAGAATTACCAGTATCCTTAATCCAGAAAAGATTATTGCAATTTCATTGTCCCTTGTTCAAATATTCTAAATCATTCCAAAATTTAATGATAAATGAATCTTTTTCATGATAACATCCTTAACATTTTCACAAAGTTGGATAAAATTTAATAAGTTACGTTTAAATCCATCAACAAAAATAAATTCCATTGAATTTTACTTTTAAAAATCAATATGAGTCATACGAATTACTATTATTATCAAGGATTTGTAATTTCCAAATTTGACTACTCTTACCATACATTATTCCATTTTCAATTTTATTACATTAACTGTAATATGTGTGGAATAATCTCTATCAAGAATACATGGTTTATTTTTTCTATCTTATTGGGAAATGTCAACAACAAAATTGTGGTCTTTAATTTTCATTTTTATAGACTAATTTTATTTTCTTGTATAAATAACTTCCCCTGGAAGTGTTTTTATACAATATTATATATAAATACCTTCTTATTCACACCTTAAAAAAATTTCCTATAAGTAGTGAAATTTTTTTTCCTTTAGAGATTCTTAAATTCAAATGACTTTTCATTTTTTTTATTCATTTAACATTAGAAAACTAGTATATTTTTTCTATTTTATACCCCATAAATTAGTTCAAAATCCTAGTAAAAGACATTTTCGGCTCAAAATTATATATTTTTCATATAAATATTCTAAAACAATACCCATTTAACCTTGATATTATTTGAAAATTTAGTTTTTCTCTAGGATATATTTATTAACATTCAGTGAATGTTATAGAATTTTCATACCCTTGGTGTGGGAAAAAATTATTCTAGATGTTATTTTTATCTTTTGTTTCTGTGAAATATTTGTCACATTTTTTATTAACCCAATCCTTTTGAATTTTGGTTTACAAATATATATTATTAGTAAAATAAGATAATATTTTAAATTTAGTGGATGTATATATTTTTCCCGGTTTTTTAGATGAGTTATTTTATTTTCATTAGATATTTTATCTTTTATATCTAATAGATTTTGGATATTATAATTAATCCTCATGTTTGGTTTTATCCTTGGTGAATTTTTATTGAGTATTGCATAAATATTCATCCTCATTAGTAAGTTTTCCATCAAGGTATTTTATAATTTTCCTTTATTCCATAACATTCAACTTGAGGTTTTTAATTTCCTTAACCTCTACATAATTTCATCTTATAATGAACTATTATTAGTAGAGTCACATTCTTCCTTTTTACTCAACATAATTCTTTTGTTTCCTATATTTAAATTTAATTTTAACATGTTGGATTGTGGAACATTCATAAGTTTTTACCATACATTTGAGAATTTTATTTAGATTCGTAAAAAACATATTCTATATTTTTCATCTTCAATAATTTTATTTCAGAATGTCTAATACCCCCCCCCCCCACACACAAATAATTTTACTGGGAGTTTCCCATCGAAATTTCATCATCCTTTCTGAAAATTAATTTAAATAAGGGGCATAATCCTATTATTTTATCCATTATCATTTTCATTATATTATGATTCAATATAAATCATTACCGTATATTTTGGTTCTCATAATTTCAACTTCTTCATAGTTTTTTAATCCATATCCTCATTAATATTCTTTTTGAATATTGGTTCATTCTTTAAGTAATATTTTATAGGAATATTATATAGATCTTCTAGAGATAAATTATCTCACTCATCTAATGTAGAAACATTAGAATCAAACCTATCTAGAATGTTCCTCAAAATCCTTTAACCAATAGTTGGATATTCTAAGAAATATATAAATATTAAAATATTCATCAAAATTTCATTCAGTTGGGTGAAGTAGTCACTGATTTCTTCTTCTTTTGACATATAGATATCTTCAAGCATTCATCTAAAAATTTGTATCTTTTCTTCATTAACTTTTTCATTCCCTTAAAATATTTGTGCGAGATTATCATTGGTTCCCATCACAGTTTGGGGACCCATCATCAAAATTTAAACATTTTTGAATAGGGACATCTAAATAGTATTACAAGATTTTACATCAACCTTGAGAGTCTATCTATTGTTAAATTACAAAGTATCATCTTTATCCATGGGTATAAACCCTATATTAGTTTTATAAATTACCTCTAGGATAAGATATAGAATATATGGTATTATTATATGTTAGGTTTCCAAGGATGAATACCCTGAGTGGGGGGTGAATCAGGGTATGACTAATTAAAATTAATGTCTGTTCTGATCTTGTTTCACTGTTAAGAAAAACACTCTTCTCTCTCCTTCCTGTTGCACAATATAAATAGAATGTAAAGCGAGCACAGGACACAACAATTTTACTTGGTTCACCGCTAAGGGCTGCGTCCGAGGATCATACGCCGACAGGTTTCCGGTCGTACCAAATTCCACTATACTTCACTAGCTATCGATCACAATGTTCGTGTATAGTCACTCTGTCCCAGGCTCACTGCCTTTGCAAGGTTTAGGGTCATCTCACTGCTTTCCCAAGAGTCACTCCCTATTTCTCTCTCTCTGGCTCACTGCTGGTGGAGAGGATCACCATCTTCCTCTTCCTATGCTCACTGAACTTGGAAGGTAATCCACTCACAGTTTATATAACTGTAGGTCTCTTCATTTTCATGAAACAATGCATCTTCAACTGTTGATAAAGGCTCTATTGAAGTCCAACATTCATCCACTTATGAATACCTCTTTTCCTCTGAACACTGGGCAATTCCTTTTGGAAACACCTTTGCAAAGCACTCTACTTCGCGAGGCTCCCAATTTCACGAAGCTCAAACAAACCTTCACGAAGCTCTTGCCTTTTCGAGAAGAAATCTTGTGAAGAACTACGACGAAGAACTTTCGTGAAGCTCAAGTTGTTGTAGAGAAACTTTCCTCGCGAAGCTATCTGAGCCAACGCTGAGCTCGCAACTTTTGCGGAGCTACAATAGTCGCCGCGAAGCTCCTCTTTCACGAAGCACACAGGCTACGCGAACCACCTTTACAATCTGAGAGTAAATGATCTTCTCTGAAAAATATCTCTAATTCTCTCGAGGGGGTCGACCTCTATTTAGAGGCAATTCCACCGTCCCTCTAACTTTACACGCGAAGTGAACACCATGTCATCTCAAATCGTAAAGCTCTGAAGTTTCCGCTGGAATTCTGTCCAAATCGCGAAGCACCACGACAATTTTCCATTCGTAGAGCTCGTCGTAATCACGGAGCTTTATCGTCAACATTCCTTCGCACCTTCACCACGAAGCTCCCTCGCAAATCCCTTCAAGGCCGCGATGCGCTTCAACTCTGACGTTCGTGAAGCTTTGATGTAATCGCGAAGCATCACCGCATCCATTTTTTTGGTCATCACAAAATCCAAGTCATGCATCCTATCTTCACGAAATTCATGCCTTTTCCATATTAAATTATGATCTTCATAGATCTTTCCTTTTTCATCGTTCCTTGTCAACAAGGATTGTCAACAAATTCTCAATAACACAACAATTATCCATGGAAACCTGTTTTGTCAACAAACACAATCAACCCAAAAATACTTCAATGTTACCTTAAGGGATTTTTGCCCAACTTTATATTTTCCAATTCATGAAAAAAATTACATAGAATGTAAGAATTCATAACTAATTAATCATGTTAATATTATCCATGAAAAACAATATAAGGATCCAATATAAGGAACATAGAACTAATACCAATGAATCTCTTAGTAATTTAGTGACCAATGAGAAGGGGGTTGAATCAGTGGTTAGATTTTACAATTTACTTATTGGATATTCACTTTTTCCACTTGTTAATGTTATTAACCTCTATATATTATAACTCAACCTCACTTGCATGCAATGATAAGGAACATAATGTGAGTTACATAAATTATTATAAGATTCAGTCCAAATTTGTTTACCTATTCCTTTCCATGTCAACTCTCATTGATCAATAGATATCTACTAAAGAACACAAGTGATTAAATATGATATAACTCATTTCAGGCTATTTTTTTCTCCAAATCATTAATATAATTAGATCCCAAAAGTTATATTTATATTTCTTTCCTTTATAGCTAAGGTAATATTAGAAATTTGAAATAGGCTCATTTTTTAATCTATCTTGAATAAACATTCCAAAAATCCTCTGATTGAAATACAAACTTCTGGCCTATCAACTCTACATTCTTCAATAAGATAGAATTTCATTATCAACACAAATATTTTCATTGTGAACATTTTTCTTTGAATCTTTTAATATTTTCAATGAATTTTTCTTTCCTCACCTTCAGTGTTTTTTCACTTGAAAATCACCAAAACTCATCAAAAAGACCCATTAAAACTCTTATATTTAAAAAATCGTTTTAATCCTGAACATATAAGAAATATATGCGATTAAAACTAATCAGAATTAAAATTTCATTCATAAAATGAAAAAATAGATGATACATGGGTTTTCAATTCCTCAAAATTAACATGTTTATAAATTAGATTGATCACATTCAAATATTATTGAATCTTTGATGAAAATTAAAATCTTATCAAAATACCACATCAACACATTTTTCAAAACTACCCAAAAATATGGAGAGAATCCTAAAAATCAATTTATAAATGTTGAAAATTAATTATATAGTGAAACATCATCACAATTCATGAATTTAAAACCATGTAAATTCATTTTATAATTCTTATCTAAAATGTTTTTTTCATGGAATCCATTAGCACGTTTTAGTTATTCAATAGCTCGGGTTTCTTTGATCGTTATTATAGAACCCTTCCTCGTTAATATAAAATTACTAAAACTTATTTCATCATTGAACTTCATAAAAACTTCTTTTAGAAACTTTTATCATTAAATCATATATTTTTCACACATTTTTGTTTGATATTTATCTCATATATTTCTTCTAATAGACACAAAATTATATATATGAATTCAGTTTTCATTCCCTATATGATGAGATCATAAAATAATACTTCCATATTTTCATCTATTAAACTCAAAAATATTCTTCCCGATATTTTATTCAGAAAATATTCTCCTAAAAAACACATAAAATAACCTTTCAGAGAAATTTTCATTTTTCCTTCAAATGTTACGTCTGGTAATCACAATGCTTTCAATAATATCAAATTTAATCATGAAAAAACTTGAGTGATCATGATTTTTGGTTCTTTGGAGATTATAGAAACATCATAATTATTAATTGAATTTACAAAGATGTAAAACTCATCAGACTTATTCTTGTTAAATTTCTTCTAATGTAGATGACAATTATAGTTTGACCTTTTCCATATACTTTTTGTTGGTTAGGACTCTGTTATTCTCAACATAAATAATATTATCTTTATAATTATTCGTATAAAAAAAATGAATCATTATATAAGACTTCTTAGTTTTTATAAAATTCATAAACATTCACATAAATAACGTGGAAAAAAAATGACACGACAAAAAAATAAAAAAGGTTCTTCACATTATTGTAATCCAAATTCTTTATCCCCATTAAAGTAATTTGTATGAAAAATAGTTTCATTTTTAAAAAAAATCTATAGGTAGGTTCTAGTTTTGATGAGTTTGAAAAATAGTTTTTGAGTGTGATTTGATTATTGGAAACTAAACAAAATAACTCATAGTGACCATTACTCCATTACATTAATTAAAAGGATACCCAAGTTACGCATTAATAGGAAACAATATTGCTAATTTTATTTTATTTTTTTATTTTTGGTTTACTATTTCACTATAGGCCTATGATTACATGATTTACAAATGTATGTTTTGAAAATTTACATACCCAGGTATTTCATTTAGTTTTTGTAAATCTATAGGTGAGTTTCATAGACATATATAGAGTGTGGTTTTTATTTAATTAGGATAGATTTGAAGGTATTTATGGATGAATTTAATTAATGTGGATCCTCATTAGATATGTGTTTCCCAAGATTCGGAAATATTTTTCACTATTTTGCTGAAAAATTACAAGTTTGAAAATATGAAAATGTCACTTAATTTTAGAGAGAGACATTGACCAATATAATATAATTCATAATAATGGAATCTATTTGTATATACATATCGTTAAGATAATGTCTATATTTTGATATATAATATGGGTATATTGTATAAGATACTTACTAAGGAATATATGTTTTTATTAAAAATTCATATGATATCTCAATAAGATTACTCTACCATTTTCTATACTACATTATAAAGAATATATTTTTAAATTATTATTTTAGGGTAGATTTTTATTAGATAATGAAGGGAATCACTAGCCCCCCCCCCCCCATCAAAAATCTTATTTGATGGGAGCTCCCAATCTAGATTATGTATGATGATCCAAACATCCTATTTAAAGTCATGTTATCATGAATGGTGTATGGATGTCTATACATGAAATACAATATCATGGGACATTGGATTTACAATAATATATCTATATAATAATAGGATATTGCTTCATCAAATTATGTTATCTTTCAATATATCTTTCTCTTCGTTTTTTGAATATAAATAAATTTTCTTCTCTTACCAAGGATTATTAAGGTATCTATTGAAGATGTATGATGTGAAGCCAAAAATATATTTTTAATTCTCATTTGGTAGAAGTCTTACATCATTGTTTAAATTAAAAAAAGGTAAAGAAATTAGTAATAGATGAAATTTTTAGTATCCTTTATAAACCGTAGGATGAAACCTTATATCACAGACCTCATAAGGGAACATTTCTAGACATGAATTGTTACACAGTATCTAATACACTTATTTTAAATTCTATTTAAATCATCCATAATTTCATCTAGAAAATTGATATATATATATATTGAATATAAATGTGGAATAATTTAAGGGTGTGTATAAGTATTCTATGATGTATGACCCATACATTTAGCATTTTTGTAGTAAAAAAACCATTAATAGATTCATATATGGTTCTGAGGCCAAGTATTTTGTGTACCTCTCATTCATATTTCCAACACTCGTGAAATATTTTTAAGAGACATGAGATTCTTCAGTAGGCTATAATATTCATGGAGACATTATTGGCCTTAGTAGCCTATATTATTCAAACATATACTTTATCTCTTGAAAATTTCATTATTTTTATTTTTTTAATAGTTCAATTGGAATTTCATTTATTTTTATTATTTTAAAATATTTTAATAAATTGGTGGATTCCTATCCCCTGGGAAGATATTCTCATGTTGTAGTTAACTTCATACGTAATTTGATTCATTGATGGTTTCGTATATAAAATGGTGTGATTGATGACCATTTGTCACACATTTGTTACCATAATTTAGCTTCCCTCCTTTGAAAGTATATGGTGACACATAGAACATCTACATTATTACACTCCAAAATGAATGGATATATTGAATTTTGAAATCAAGAATACAAAAGTATATTGTAAAAACTATACATAAAATTATAAATTATTGTTGAAATGTTTTTGTATAATAAACATGGGTATTATAAGATTTTATTAAAGAATCCAATATACATGTCCCCCAGTCAAATCACCATTGGGAATTATTTTTTTCTTTCCTTAGTGGTAAGAAATCATGCATATTACCTAATAAATATTTTGAAACATGGATTTAAATAGTGTGGTAGAAAATATAAATAAAAAATAGTGATTTTTTTAATTAAATTTCATCATACTATAACATATCTCTATATAAATATTGATCTAAATTAACCCATGATAAGGTGATCAAGAAATGATACTTTCATGTGGGAGAAAAAATTACTCTATTGTTAAATTATAAATTAAATATTAAGTAAGAATTTATGTAGATTAGTAAGACATCATATAATACATTGAATTTTTCTTTATAGTACATTGGTGATCACACAATAGGTAATAGTTTATAGATTAATAGTAAATTTGATGCAGTTACTATAGTGATATAAGGGATCCCTTACACATGAAATCAATTTCATCAAACTACATAACCCTATAAACACATTATATCCTAAAGTAATTTCATACCCACAATTTTTATATTATTTTTCCTATTTTCAAATTATAAATATAATTTTAAAATATCACATTTTGGGGTCATAATGGTGAAAGTAACGATTTATCAAAGGGGCAGATAGATCATTAGTATTTATTATAAATAATTATTTTCTTTACATTTGATTTTATACATTTCAGGTGTATTTATTTTTAATATTCATGTTTTTAATTTAAATATTCTTATATCCAAATTACCAAAATCATTTTTTAATCAAAACTTTATTTGTGAGATAATATATTATTTTCATACCAATATTTTTAAATTAATGTTTGGTATGTTTCAATTATATTATTTCTAATTTTTTACAAATTATATAAGTATAGGCTAATTTTTGAAATCAATTACCATTGGAAACTATAACATATAAATTATATTATCCTAATAGGTGTTTTAAGACATTTTGATATATTTTTTCAATTCCCTCTTTTTATTAATGGAATTGTAAGGTGTGTTATGTAAGTTATAACTTATTTAAATTATTTTTTATAACTATTTTGAGTACATGAATTCTCTTAAAATGAGTTATTCTCAATTATTTTTAATCCCTATTGGATCATATAAGACAACCATATACCTTATACCCTTTATTTAATCCCTTTAAGTCCCTAAATGACTGTATAGGTGAGCCTAAATTCATGAAAGGCTTCCTGAAATACTAAATCATGGTATGATTTTATAGATCCTGGTGGATCATGTAGGGATAATTATATGGTGTGAATTAGTGTACCAAAATTTTACTAAGTTTATACATTCCTTTAAATTATACTCTCTTACTCTCTATCCTCTACCTTGGTTAAAAGTAATGGATTTGATACCCACTATCAATAATCACATACACATGTAATTTAGATAATAAACGAGATAGTATCACACATAGTTTCTTAAAAGATCATGATTTAAGGAGAAAACCTAATCCTTTTCTCGATCAACTTATGGTTATTTCATAGATTTTCTTGTCAATATAATTTATAGGGATTTGAAGAGTAGTTCAATTCACACAAATATTTTATAGGTAATATCTACATATTTTAAAATATATATGGAATTATTTATGCTAAAACCACTATTTACTCAAAGATACATTATAACCACTTTAAAAAATATCTATAATTTAGTTAAATGACCTTATTGCAAGAAATTGAATAATATATGATTCCTTAAACAATTTATTCTTTGATATAAAAAGTAATTTTAATGGTATTTCATGTTTTTCTATACTTATATATTTCCTAAAAAAAATCAAAATGGTTTTTTCTGATGCTCGGTTGTGGGAGATTGAGGGTGGTTCCAAAATTGTTTCCATCCAGCTTACCGTATTTTTCTCTAATGAAAAACTCCAACGGTTTGAACATCCATGACAAGGTATAAACATTCTTTCCAAAGGTAGGTGTTCAATTGTTGTCTCTAACGCAATGACTCTTAGGAACCCACATTGGTTGAGAGGATGGGTGTTTGGGATCATTACACCATTTTGGGAGGAGTTATTTCATATTCCAGGACTCTCTTATAGATTTATGATATATTCATGAAATCCATCCCAAGCCCCGATATGGGACTTTTTACCCCTATTATAATTAATTGATTAGGACCCTGTGTTGATGGGAAAAACTATGTTTTTAATGAGTTCTTTGTCATTATATTTTTCAATTATTTTTCTTTTTTTATAGCCGTGTTTGGGCTCTCTTGAGTTTGTTTATATCTAGGGAGTCAGTTGGGGTGTTGGAAATGGGATTAAACCACAAAGAAGCATACAACGTATCATGTGATAACATGAAAAAAAATCAATGTAGTTCATTTTACATAGTTTGGTTTTTCATGATTGGATTATACCATGTAGTTTAACATCATGTGGTCAAGAACTTAATATAGGTCTCGAGCTTTTATGACGAATCCAATATATATTTCTAAGATAGGAATCAGTTTCCATGTAGTTTAGGTTATTGGAATTTTTATCATAAAATATCTGACAACAGAGGCCTTCAGTGTGAATTATGCATATAATGATGCATTGAATTTCATCATCGAAATTATGCCCCTTTTATTGAAGATGATATGTAATTGTTCCTACATATAAATGAAGGACCCACATTAGGGGGTATCCTTATCATGTTATTACTACAATTATCTCTAGTATCTATGATCATATGATTCAAATTTTGTGTGAGAAATATTCAATATAGTAAGATTGGACACATCACATGATAAAAAAATTGTTTGGGACTTACACATTATAGCTAACATTAAAGAGTTTTGATTTCCATTCTCATTGAGGGTATGATATAAATCTCAAACATTACGAATGAATCCCACGTATCCCATTCCAAATAGGAATTAGAATTATTGTATTTTAGTTCTTCCTGAACCCACTGATGAGGCTGGTAGTCAACATAGCTTGTCCATAAACTATAGCATAATCAACCAAGCTTGTCCAAGACGTTTTCACATGATCAAAGTGACTTGTTTTGATGTCTTTTCATGATCAATGTGACTTTTTTGAATTTCTTCTCATGATCAGATATACTTGTCTAGGATGATTCCATGTTATCAAATTAGACATGTCCAAGGCCTTTCAAATGATCAATTGGCTTGTTTGGGATTTCTTTGGATGATCAAATTGACTTATCTAGGATGTCATCATATGATTAAAGTGAATTTTCCATGGAATTTAATAGTAAAATGTATACATTTAAATGGACTATTTCATGATAATATTGGAATTTCAAGGGAA
This sequence comes from Viscum album, assembly GCA_963277665.1. Taxonomy (NCBI): domain Eukaryota; kingdom Viridiplantae; phylum Streptophyta; class Magnoliopsida; order Santalales; family Viscaceae; genus Viscum; species Viscum album. The sequence goes on from CAUJRU010000346.1 coordinate 778,249, forward strand.
ACATCTGGGAATCACAAAACTAGTGAGTCATACAATAGAGTGATATTAATATATTCATGTGGAGGGGTCTCAAAAAAATATCCATAATAATGTTACTGATAAAGAGTGAATTTATGAGTTTATAATTAACGTTTATATGGGTATAGAGCATAAGGAAATATGGACAATGGTTTTCATGTTCTGAGTAGTGCACATCTATGTTTTCATATTGAGGTTATACGTCCTGATAATGGAGGGAGTGCATGTACACAGACATAATATTTTCATGGTTAAAGAAGGTATTATCAATGGGTTCGCATGAATTACAAAGTTATACACATGTTGAGGGGCCCGCACATGATAGCATCGCATGATGCTCAATTTCTTATGAAATTTCTTTTCCTTAATAGAGTTTTGTGGGGGGTTTTATGAACATTTAAATGGGGTGCATGTTGGTTCCACATGCATGGATGAGGGTGAATAAACAAGGTTTATAAGTATATTTTCATGCATGTATTTTGAATAATAGGTTAATGTAAACATGAAGGAGTCTTTTGATCAATGGATTTATTTTAAGGTTTCATGATCACAGGCACATGAAGCTATTTCATAATCATGAGAATGTTTCGTGAAAAAGAAGGATTACATAAGGATTTTCAGTCCCAAGTCTTCATGTGATATCATCACATGACATTAAAATAATCATGGAATTATGTGAATGGTATCACATGATGAGGCTCATTATTACCTAGAGAGTTATACTGAAGGTCCTATCCTACTCGCTTCCAATGTTTCTCCATCGCTTCTCTTTATCTATCAACACTCCTTTTCGCCCCATCACATATATTTTTTATTGGGAGTAAAGGTCTATATAGGTGTAGGTTGGAAGAAAGAAATTCCACTTTCCCTGAGGGTGACTTTTGGGCCCTGAATTAAATATGTGGGTGGATTTTCATGATCAATTTAAAGTAATTCTAGGATGGAATTACAGGATTTATATGATCATGTATATGACACGATTCCATTTCAAAGAAAATATGCATTCTATTTCGTGTAACACTTGTGATGCCCATAAAGAGTTTTCTAATCATCACCTTTTTTAATTAATGACCAATGGTTATTCATGAGATGGACATACAATGGGTTTTGTACAATTGACATCACATTATCATTATTCATGTGATCATGCAATAATCTAGTGGACAATCCATTTTCCAAGGGTTGAGTTCTTCAATATTGGAAATTGACATATATAGATATTTTTTCCTCAGTCCATAAGACTTAATGGTTTTTCAGTATAGTCATTTCATCACAAGACCTCTTCGCATAATCCCTTTTGTGATTATGTTTCATTTTGATGGCCAGATGATCAACTACCGAAGGGTTCTTAAAAAAATACCAAACATTCGTCTTCTAATAACATGCGCTAATTTTTGATTGATCTATGATGTTTCGGTACTGATTCAAATAATATTCACTACTTTGATCATTTTTCCTTCAGAACTTCTCATGATGGATTCACCAGAATCGCATGATTTACCTCATGTGTTGACCCTAGTTTATTAAATGAATGGAATTCATGAAAATGATGTCACATGAAAGGCTTAAAGATGTAGATAATGTATCCTTTGTCTCGATTTGATCATAAAATTAGGATAACGTGGTGGTCTTCGGCACTGGGGTTGAGCTGGTACCAATTGTAGCTCAGGTTTTCAGACCAATGGTGTGAGGGGTGTAGCGGGAAATTGGGAGTTTGATGATGACTTAGGAGAGTGATAAGACAATTTTGGTTCACCCGATAGGATGGATAAGGTTATGTCCATATTACTTAACTTTTTGAATAATGTTTTCCATGGGGTAGTCCCACATCAGACATTAGACTAGTTTTAGACCCTTAATAAACTTATTTGTGTCCTCTATTAGTTCATTTTATTAGTGAGGTAGGCACCCACAACACTTACTCATTCCCTCACTGACCATGTCCTCCCATTTCACAACACACCTAGGAAGACATATAATCACCCTATGCACCCACTACGAGAGATCTTCTCTTCCAAACTCTTGTCAGTCGGCTAACTAGTTGGCTGGCTCCTAGGTCATGGTTGAGGTGACTCTTATATGTGCCCCTGTCTAAGTTGGATGGGTGGTTAGCTTGGCTGCACAATTTTTTGGATAATTTCCACCTTCAATATATAGAAAAAGGATATAAGTATGTAGAAAAAAATAGGGATCATAATGTGTACCCTTATAAAAATTATACCCCAAGCCAAGCCATTATTTTTCAAGAATTCCATCTCTATGTCCTCCAGGGAAAAATATGAATTTTATTTGCACATGGTATATACATCTCAAATATTTGATGGGAAAGTGTACAGTGAACAATTATTGGGGCCTAAAAAATTCCACCACCCCTTAAAAATATATTCATTTGGGTTGAATGTAATCTAATTCTATGGTGAATTTAGATCCATTTTCTATATATCTAACCATATGATGGGGTTTGGTATCTATCCATATGAGAGGATTTAGGGTACATACATATTCAAAAATAACTATTTGTAAATTCTAGGATGGATAAGCTATTTTGGTTAAATGAACTTTTGGATAAAAAATATTAGAGGTTTGGACATCGATACATATCCTAAGAGAAGGGGAATCAAGTCATATATAGTTATGATATTATGTAATATGCATATCTATCTCATGAATAGGGAAAATATGTTCACATATGAAGATATGTAAAGAGAATGTACTTATGTAGTTCTAGATGGCATGTAGAAATGGTAATTCTATCACTTAGTGATGGAATCATGGGTAGGGACTCATGTTCTAGTAGATCTGTTGCATGGATCTATCTCTTGTGACACTTTTCATGCCACACAAATTGGGATACTATAATATGTTTAAGGTCTTGTAGGATGAACCAAGTATCATGGAGCTTCAAAGCATGATAGGCCTTGGTACCCTTAGGTGGGTCTCAGGAAATTGAGATGCACTCTAATTTTTTCATAGATTAGTAGAACTAGATAACCAAAATTGAATTTTTTTTTGGGTAATAATAATGGTCCCTATAAGATTTGTTTCTTTTTTCAAACCTAAATTTTTCCTTAGCATCATATGGTAAAAACATAATGCGCATGGACTTCGATTTTTCTTAGGCCATCCTCTTATGGGTTTTCAACCTGAATCATTTTATTCCCTTTCTCTTTTATGGGTGATCAATTATACCTAAATCACACAAAGTGCATATCTATTGAGAAGATACATGAATTTTTTCCAGGGTTTGGTTTTTGAGTTTTTTACATAGAGACCATTATATCTCTTTTAATTGGTTATTTTATTGTCTTGAAAACTAATCCATTGTTTTTCTATAGTTTAGGGTCATCCATATCAGATGATCTACTATTATAGTTTAAGATATTCTAGCTCATACCATCTACATATATAGTTTAAGGTCTTCTAGCTTAGATTGTCTTCTCATACGTAGTGAACCATTTGTGAAGTAATATTCTCAATGAAGCATAATTTCATTAGGTGAGGGAACTAAATAATATATATCATAAATTATTACTATTGGGACTTATGGCACCAAGCAGTTTATATTCTTTCAACGATTAAGTATGGTGCCACAAAGTTTTAAGTATTACTGTTGGAACTTGGTATGATTATATGGATACTTATCTAACTCAAATATTTTAAATATGGATCTTGTTAATCAAGTGTCTAGGATTTTGAACCACTGAATTTCGAATAGAGAATTCATTTTATATATGACCCAAAACACCCTAAGTTGATGAATTCTATTGTAGTGTTGTCAGGGGTCATGAGTGAAATGGGGTAGAAATACCAAGGATGACCCAAAATAACCTATGGTACTAAGTTCCACCATAGTGTTTTTTGGGATCACAAGTATTGGATATATTTACCTGATAAGAGGAGATACCTCTAGTCAGTAGGCCATAAGACCTTGTGTATGGACCCTTATGGATTAATTTCATAATCAATTATTGGTGCCCGCAGTCTTTTCCAAGGGCCATGAAATACTTTGGAATACTTGAATGTCTGGATGATGAAGTGGTTTATAGAGAAAGGTGTTATCCATGATTGGTTCTAGCACCCTAGGGAAGTTTAGGATTTAGATCAGAGACTCAGGACCAGCTCAATGGGGTTTCGAGTCACATGGTATAGTCCATCAAAAGGTTTGGGAATGGGGTTTTTCGTTTTCACAATGTTAAAGGGTCTAATACATGGTGAAATAATGTCAAGGATGTCAATTATTCTGGAATATTTTTGTTATGGGGATTGTAAATCATGGTCTCGGAATATATGAGTTAATTAGAAGTGGGAATTGAGGGGTATCAGTGATCCATTGGTAATGGAGGAAACCCATATGCCATTTAGTCAAGAAAATAACTCCTATATTTATTAGGATAATTTCTAGGACCATGAATCCCCTAAGAATAAGAACTTTAGAAAGGGGAAATTCTAAAAAAATCCTAGAGGGATCATTTAGGATTAACCACTCCCGATTACCAATTTTCTATATTGGAGAACTAAGAGCATGGGAGCCCAATGTCTATGGGGTTCTAAGAGAAGGGTATTGACTTGAAAAACTTATTGTGTTAGCATAGGCTTCAAAGTCATGAATATTGTTTATGGAAAACATAATATACAAGAAGGGTTTGAGAACCCTAAAATTTGTGATTCCACCTTGTGAACATGTTTTCACGGTGGGGATATTTGACTAATATTTACCCTAACTATTTCATGGACTATGGGGTCCAACAATAATTGATTAAATTTTACTAGGGTCAAAAAGTGGGACCATTGATCTTTATTCCTAACATATTTACTCTCAAACGTTTTCCTAAACTCTCAAGGTGAGGATTTCAACGATCAGAGACTTTAATTTTTCTCATGCATCCATTTTCAGGGTTTTTACCCTAAAATTTTTATGTATATTTTACTAGTAGTTTACGGTCATGAGATTTAGACCATTAAAGACTAATATTTTAAGGGAGTACAACTTTTAACAATGTGTATGTAGTTTATGGGCATGATGCACATAGACCTAGTATGATGGGAATGTAAAAAAACAACATAATTAGGATAACTTGGTTCATGATTATTCCAACATCCTTTTGAGAGGGAGATGAAAATTTTGTAAATCATAGCTCAATGTTCTCAGTTCATGATTAATGAAAAGGGAAAATCTTGTTAGGTGTGACCTAGAACATTATAAGGTGCTGAGTTCCACCGTGTTGACATTCAGGCTCACAAAAATCATAAATATCTTCCTAAAGGGCCAAGTGGTCTCAGTTTGGTGTTTCAAATACCTAATGTAGAACCACCAATAGCATTTTCAAATATATGGATCTCTTCTCCTTTATAAGTAATCTAAAAGGTTTGTGGAAACCAAAGGAGTTCAAGAAATGAAGTGTAATTTATTGGTTAACGTGGATAAATTATGAAGTAAGCACCTCTTACTATGGGTAACTAGGTTTAGGATATTGTGGCTATTTGATAATAAATAATGATTGGTGATTATCTGTACATTTTAGCATCATGTTGTGGGGATGTATTTGTCATGCCATTTAACATGAAACAAGAATGTTTTCCTTACTGTTTAATTTCATATGGTAACGATGTAAGAAATGACATGATATTTTGAAAGATATCCTTGAGGACAGTTTTCACTGGTTGGAGAATTTCGATATAAGAAGAATCTTTTATCCATGTGAATTATTATTGTTAGGTAGCCATTTTTTTGATTCCTTTATCATTTATTCTTCACATGCACAATAAATCCCAATGTAGATTTGTGTCATGCGTAGCAAGAGCAAGTTTGTATGACATGGTCCTCTCAAATATAAGGTATATTATATTTTTATGGATGTTCTTCCCTAAGTTCCCCTATGAATATCATAAGGGATGGAATCATTACATAATCATCTCTTTTAAATATATACCTCTATATATATCTAACAATTACTCAGGGGAGAGAGCCGTTTCATCTTCTTCTTTTAGTGAGTCTCGACATCATGGTCAGCTAAGGGGTCCTCAATGTAGATTGGTCTTGTATATAGGGATACGGAATTTCTATAATCTATTCTTGTACGATGGTCAAAAATTAACACCTATCAGATATTCATGGATATTATGGACCTCTATAATATATTTTAGTCCCTACAGGATAGACCATATGTTAGGAAATTTAATTTCATGCAACTAGGATATTGTGTTGTAGTTTTAAATCATTAGACTAAAATGTGGTCATATAATTTAACTTCATGTGACTAGGACATGGTTCCCTATCCAAGACAAGTCTTGGTTTCTCTGGCCAAAATTTATTTTTAGGTTCCATAAGTTCACATGAACTAGGCTCATTGTGAGAAACAAGGGATAACTAATTTTTGGATTAAGTTATACATGAGTACTAGATGGGGAATGTGTGATGGGGTCCGTAATTTATTTTATACTATGACCTATACAAGGATCTGAATATCAAGGAGAAACATAATAGGGGATTTTGTAAACCCATGGATGGGTATGAAATAGAGGATCCAAACTTCACTATGTATCATGTAATGGTAGTAATCAGGCCACATGTTGTTCTCAATTAGTTCCCTACATTGGTCTAGAACATATGAATGGGGTGCATTTTTATCATTATATATGATGAGGTTGGACCAAGTATTGGGAATTGGAGTATCAAAATGTATCCAATGATGGAAAGAAATCAATCCACATGTATTTATTGTATGAAATTTCCATGTGCAATTCGGACCCATGTGCATGGAGGGGGAACATATTTATATTGCAAATGGACCCAATTTTGAATGTTTGGGAGTCACTATGTATCCTTTGATGGAAAGAATCTTTCCACCTGTATTTCTAGAATGGGAAACTCTCCAAAATTGTCTGACCCATACACAGAGGGTGTAGTTTTCCCATTGATTGTTATTTCCAGACCTTGGATTGAATATATGGGTGTCACTATGTGTCCAATGATGGTAGGAATCAATCCACAAGTATTTATTTAATGGGAAACTTTCCACACATCTCTAACCTAATCAAAAAGGGGGTAATTTTCCCTTTTGAGTATTATAGCTAGACCTAGGATTGGATATTTGGGTGTCAATATGTATCTTGGATGGTAGGAATCAATCTACATGTAGTTCTTGAAAAGGAAATTATCTACGTAGGTATAACCCATACATAGAGTGGATAATTTTTCCATTTTATTATAGTAGTTAGACCCAATATTGGGGATCCATGCATCAATGTGTATCCAATTATGGTATGATTAAATTCATAAATAGTTCTTGAATAGGAAAATCTACATGCATGTATTACCCATTTTTCTAGTGGAGTATTGTGGTTGGACCTATGATTAGTGATCTGGGTTCCACTATATATCCTATTATGGTATAAATTTAGTGGTAAGCAGTTCATGATTGGTAAAAACTCTATATATGTCTAACCCATACCCATAGAGAACATTTTTTTCCGATGATTATTATGGATAGATCTAGGATTGGAGATCCATACATAATTATGTATATGATTATGGTACAAATCAAGCCACATGTAGTTCTTGAATGGAAAACTCTCCATGCTATTATGACCCATATATATATGGGGGAATTTATTCTATTGAGTATTTTGGATGGACCCAGGATTAGAGGTCCATGGGTCACTATGTATCCTATAGTTATTGGAATCAATCCACATGTAGTTATGGAATGGGAAACTCTCCATGTTGGTCTAACAAATATGAATATCGGGGAATTTTTTCCATTGATTATTGCGTCATGACCTATGATTGTATATTCGAGCATCACTTTGTATAATGTAAGGGTATTAATCATGCCATATTTAGTTTTATAATAGGAAAATCTCTATACAGGTCTGACCCATAAACAAAAGGGGGAGTTTTCCAATTGATTATTATGGATGGACCCAGGGATAGAGATCTAGGTGTCACTATGTATCCTAAATTAAGTGTAATCAATACACACATACTTCTTGAATAGGAAACTATCCATGTAGGTCTGACTCATATGATGAGGGGGTATTCTTTCATTGATTATTGTGGTTGGACCCAAGATTAGAGACATGTGTTTCATTATGTGTCTTATGGTATTTGGAATTACTACACACTTAGTTCTTGAACGGTGGTGTGGTGGGAGACCTACACTAAAGAGAGATTTCTTCTCATGTGTGGGCTATAGAAATGTGTAGGTATATGTGATGTAAGATATATAAACCGTTCATTTTAACAACACTAGGTAAGGAATAATGGTGTAGTTTTATGTTCATTCATCCTGGACCGTTCTAACCATAACATGAACTAATATTCCTCGATCATGTTGGGAATTCCATACCCAATTTCTAAATACCATGTGACATGTTCTCAGTGTGAGAAACAAGGGAAAATTATCATTCACCACATAGAGGTGAATAAAATAAAAGAAATGGTAATTTTTATCATTTATTTGTTGGTCCAGGATATAGGATCTAGTAATATCTATGTATCATATTGTAATGACAATAAATTCATATGTAGTTATGAGAGACCATGTAGTTTAATGTTTTGTCGTAAAGGACAAGGTTACTTGACATGAAAAGGATAGCATAAAGCCCTATAAATGTTGTTTATACGTTAGGGAAATAATATCACAGGAGGAAACCTGGGTTTGTGATATTAGGATTCCTAAGATAGAATCCTAGGGAATCCTATTCTTGGTACATAAGGTATGTCTATATTTTAGCATTATGTGATAAATACTTTTTCCTACAATTTATTATATTCTAATAAGGACAATATGAGCCAAGAATTTTAGGGTCATGTGATGAGGACCTATTCGTGTATTTTAGTATCATAAATAAAGGAAAATTTACTAATTTTAAAATCATGTGACCATGATGAATGGTGTATTGTAGTTTTATGTCATACGACTGTTAATTGTATGTTTTGAAGTATAATGTCTTGGTGACAAGACTTTTTCCAAAAAAAATTACATCGTGAGGTAAGGGTTTAAAACACTATACTGTTTAGTGTCTTGCTACTAGGAATTAGTAGCATGAGAGGGAAGAATTATCCTGGTTGTATGCTTGAAACTTCGATGGTCATTGGGTAAGCCTCGTTTATGAAAATCCACATTAGGGTTCATCCAAACCATTTCTAGATAGTTCAAAGAAAATAAATATGATATTCAAAATAAATGAAATATACACCTACATCACATTGAGAATTATGGTCGTACCAATCATTGTATTCCATGATTCGTATTCTATTCTCATGTTCACCTTCCTAATCTCATTGATGGTAGAGAATATTCCTTCCTCAAATGTAGGAGGGGTGTTCCTGAGGTCGTCCACTTCATATTCCATCTTTGAGTCTATTGAGTAATTTTCATACATGGTGGGTAATCTACGAGAAATCACTATCACTATCAAGGTAATAGGTTCCATGGGAAGATACAATGTCATCGTATAATTTCATAGTCATCATAGAGAGATTATGGAGTTTATTTTTTTTTGTTCATGTTGACACCGGTAATAGGGAAATCATAGACATATTGAATGAAATCTATGTACTCAATAAGGTATATGGGTAGAACATAATCATTGTTGACCATAATCTATGGTTTTAATTGGTGATCCCCATGATGGAGTGATCTCCCATGGTTTCTTTCCTGGTATTATTGGGGATTTGAAAATTAATACCAGTTTTCCTTGAATGGATAAGAATAAGAGAATTGTTTTATTAAAGGCCCATGCAACCTGATCATATAATTTCTCTAGTGTATATGACATTTTATGATTCCATATCTTTGTATCCTTTCTACTATATAAATACATTAATGTAAAATAATCCATACTATCCCCATCCCTGAATAAAATATTCTCACGTAACTTTTCCCATTAGTCATAGAGGTATCATGATATAGAGAAAAAAAATTATAGGCATTTGTTACGATATTCTAATCCTACTTCTTAGGCCACAAATAATGATGTCGTGTCCATATAATTATGGAGTGTATCTACGATTTATAGGTGACCCCCATCTCCATGATAAGGGAGGTTTCTATCCTTTAATATCTAATAATTTTCTTTCATATTTGGGTGAATTTAAAGCATTCAGTCCCTTTCTGACCTATCAGGGACATCGTAATTATAAGCTGAAATGGGTTTAAACATTTTGGGAGGTGATTTCTAGTTTACTCTCTCCATATATCTGTGTCATCCACTTCTTAATCGGGGATATATATCTTCACATGGTCAGACCATAGTGGTTTCCTCTCAGGGTTTCCTAATGACCAAGATGTTGTGATGGTGATGGTTGATAGGAACTATGTATGGTTAACACCCGTGTATAAAAAAATCATTATATAAAGGTGTATTATTTTTGATAACCTCTTTATAGGTAGGTATTTGGGAAAGGATAGGATATCCTTGTCTGAGAGAGATATCACAATGGGGAGGTTGACTATAGAAGATGTCAGGAGTACAGTATATGTGATCCATATATGAACAACCATATGGAAGACTATTGAGGTAATGATCACATTCTTATTTTTCTAGAGATTCAAATGACCTATATGTTCTTGCGAATATGCATCGACCAACCTCACAGATACTAGCATTAAGCAGATCAGGGATATGAGCCTCAATCTACATTAGGGAAGGAATCTATCGAACTAACTTTTAGGGGTTTATTAGGGGTATGATCCTACTACATTATATTTTCTAAGGAATTTGGATAACCATATGATGATGAAGTGATATGATCTCATGGATCCTACGCTTTTAGATAACTCTTGGTATCTTATCCATTGTAGGCCAGAATCAGAGCCTACTTGTAAGTGGTTACTGGAATATGCTGGTTAATCCATGATGAAGAAGGTATATGAGCATGGTTCAAATATAAATTCCCCATCAGAATATATAGATGAACCTCTATATTGGGATAATTGATATGATCCTCCTCTCGTATAGCCTTTGAAGGATGATGGTGCAGTCATTCATTGGTGGAAGTGGGGTCAGGAACCGGACATCCCTGAGCTATTGGAATATGTAGAGTAACTTTATTGGATGGGTTATGATTCATATCTGAACTAATTTCCATGTTTTAGTAACAAAACTCAGTCGTAATGGGTATATGAGCTTGTTTTTATGACTTTTGTGTATTCTATTAGTCTTTTTTGATTTAATTTTTCACCTATCTCGAGGAAAATTCCAAACTATATTGGTGAGACCTGGTTGGAACATATATATTAACTTAGTCCTATAATGCATGATTTCCTTGAATATACTAAAAACACTCATTGATTGGAGAAATAATATGTGATTACTATAGAGTTGATGCCTATTAATGAATACCATGTTGGTGTGTTTCTCTGGATTTTCAGATTAGAATATGTTCATTTCCTTATATCATTACTAAAATATACTAGTGGAGCTCCTCTGTCACTATCACAAAGTACTAACACTCCAATAGGATATGTATAGAAATATATTAATGTATTCTCTCAGCTTCCAGGATATGTTAGTCTATTCCTTTTATTGGAGTTACAATGTATCCCCACTCTTATTCACTTTATTTCATTAGAATATACAGAGAGGCTTTAGGTAAAGTGGTGTGGATATATTCCTACCCCATTCTTGCTACCCAGATATGATAGAAGATTTTTTTTGATCTAGCAGGTATATTATCCTACTTTTTTTGGCCTGTAGATTTCCGTATTTTACAATGCTTCCCATTTTCCCATATCTAAACTTCTAAGGTGGTAACCTATCAGATAAATCCCTCAATAGGTGACTGTGGGGTATCAGTTGTTTTTTAATATTTATAGGATTGAGATTATATTATTTTAGTGTTGCTTATGGAAACTATAATTTCAACATGATGTTAACGATGTCTCTAAGATATTGATATGTCATAGTATTTATCATTTTGTAGAAAGGATGTGTTCCATGCAGTTTCAAATCTTACGATAAGGATGTTTTCATTCAGTTTATTGTCATTTGACTAGGATGTTTTTGTGAAGTTTAACATCATAAAACTCGGATGTTTCGCGTAGTTTAATTTATAGTGACTAGGATTTATTATGCACTTTAACAGCATGAAACTATGATGTATTGTGTATTATAACATAATTTTACTAAGACATATCATGAAGCTTAATGTCTTGAAAATATGACATTTTTTCTGCAGTATAATATCATGCGACTAGAATGTATCATAAAATTTAACAACCAATAACTAGGAGGTATCATTCAGTTTAATTTTATGTGACTATAACTTTTTCATATAGTTTAAGGTCAAGCGACTAGGACGTGCCCTATAGATTAACATCCTTAATCTAGAACATATCTTTCATTTTAAAATCATGTGATAAGATGTATCACACAGTAGCCTATCATGAGGGTGACATTTATAATGGAGCTTGGATGACTCTTATTCATATTTTATGAGGTTCAGGATAATCTAACTCTATCAATAATTTATTTAACTACTTCTCTAACCAATCATTATAGAATAATAATCTCTTTATTTTGTGCCTAAGATGTTAGTGGTAGGGGTATTTATTGTTATAACCTATCATATCTACCTCACTCACCTTTCTTATTATTGTAATTTAAATCAAATCATTATCCATGAAATAATCAATGTACCTAGTGACAAGATTTTTTTTGAAAAAATAGGCTTTCTTCTATCTCATGATGGAATTTTATCACCTATCTCTCGGAGGTATGTGGACCATGCTCTGTTGCATGACATGTGTGTTCTATTCAAATTTATCACATGAATGGAGTGTGGATTTAGGTTTCGGTGGTTACAAAATACCCATTTCTATCTTATTATCAATATATCCTACATGGTTCAAGAAAATATCTATGATATTCTAAATACTCCGGTGATAAGGGAAGTGGTATTCATGGCCTTTCATCTATGCCTCATTCAACATCCCCACACTAGGTAGTTCTATCAAACCATTCTCTATAGCACAATAAATGTAGATGGAGACATGTTTTCTATATAAGTAATATATAGTTTACTATTTATCATCAAGGTATGGGAGACCCAACTTCATATCCCAAATAATACTTTTACCACTGATGGTGTCTATATATGGATGATTTTGGGTTATGGGCTACAGAACCCCGATCCTTATTAGATCATGGGTATGCGATAAGGAATTGGGGGGATTAGATGATGAAGATACTATCCAATAATTAAAGGAAGCCAAATCTTCTAGAGGATTTATGGAAATGGTTGATGACATGTGGTTTTTAATGTACCCCCAATGAGGGGGTGGAAATATAAAAACAAACCTAGCCTTGTGGACAGGGTGTCTTGAGAATATGAAAATTACTCTTGCCTTATGGGATGGGGTGAGGTGGAATAATGTCTATATTTCACCCGATGAGTGGATGAAAATTTTGAAAAGGTCCATATCCCTTTGGGATAGGGTACATCACTACAAGGTGGGAATTTCTATAAAGGTATTGGTATATCATTCAAGGGAAGAGATCCTTGGAGTATTACCACAATGTTTTCTTGGAGATCCATGTTATCTCAATGGATTTGAGTGGTATTTTCTTAGATATATTCTTTCTTATTAACCTTAAGGGGATGACAAGAAGGAACCATGAAAAAACCCTTTCCATTGTCAATGGTATGGTGAGTATATGGTGATGGGAGTCTCAACATGGATCCCAGAGACTAAATCTTATGCTTCCACTAGCCATATACTTCATTGTAATTACACTCTAAGAATACCAACACTATTGATAATACCTTTTGTAGATTCATGAAAAATACCATGGATCCTATCTTTTGTTTTACTGGAAGAAGATTTTCGGCCAACCTATTGTGACTCAGACAACTATAGAAGGGTATGATTATACTTTACAAGAGTTTTCTCTTCCAGATATGATGAGAAGTCCTCAGATTCAGTCAATATCATATTTACTCAAACATATGTGGGTTGGTTCTCCTCATAAATGGAGTATCTCATTTGATGGGTTAGTACATGATATGCCATTTTTTTGGATAGTACTCACCATACATTTTGGTGGGTCGGTACTTGTAGTTCAATTTGGGTGGTTAGTGACCATATTAAAGATGATCCTAGGGTAAAATTTGGAAAAACGTCCCCCATACCTAAGGTCTAGGGTGCTCCCAATGATTTCATAGTCACCAAATTCTAGTTCTGTTGAAGCTATATGCTCCTGGATAGGGATGGTCTAGGATTGATTATCCACTATCAGGATACCCTAATGGGAAAAATATAGATCTGTGATAATATAGATTTATTCCTTCTCTGTAGTTTTAATGTTTGGATACCCATAAATGGATCTCCTATTGGATTCCACAATTTTTATAGTGAGGCTGGTCACACCTTCCCCTACATCACATTGTGGAATTACTATCATATGTTGATCATGATGACCAAAATGGGTGGGATCACTTCTTTGAATATCCTAAGTGATTGAGTTGACCTGGTAATTTTTTTTTATAAACCTCCCTTATGTAGGGAATGTATATATTATTTTTATCTGGTTGTAAGATCCCAAAGTGGTTTCATGTGGAAACAATGGCCACTTTCCTCTTATGCAGCCTTTTGTGGGAAAGATGGATGGTGGGGATTCATCCTCTAGAGTATTTCATGAGATGATTCCAAATTCAATATAGATTCATTAATTTGGAACTCCTAGACTAAAAAAAATAACCAAATGGAACAAGAGGTGTTTTATTGGTGGCATCATATGCTGGGGCTTTCTTGTCAAAGCTCTCATGGTGGATGATGCACATGATCAATGTGTCATTTGTCTGTTCACAACAACTTGATTTGTTCTACATGAATTAATTTCTTGTATATCAGTCTCATAAACTATTGGAACATTCAATGATTCCATTTGTTTTGTAATTAATTTGATACGTTTTGTTGAATAAAAATACACCTTATTATTGTATCATTATATATAAGAGTACATGTTCAATAAATTACTTTCACGGTTAATGGATGAAGGGGTGATCCCTTATTTTTTTAATGGTTTTGAATAGTTAAAAAACATGTTAGTTTCGCCATTTGTTCAATGTAAAATTCCAAAAAAATTGTCCCATTGAGAAATAGGATGTATATCCTTTAAAACCATGAAAGGGATGACATAGTTAAATAATTTCACATCGGGTTCAATATTTTATTTCCAATAAATTTAGAAACAGCTTTGCATGTTGCTTGGTTGTGGGAGATTTAGGGTGGTTGCACAATTATTTTCATTAGGATTGATATATTTTTCTCTAATATAATCTCCCAATAGTTCCCATATCCATGATAAGGTAATAAAATTCTTTCTAAAGGCAGGTAGCCAATTTGGGTTTCAGACCTAGTGACACTTAATAAGTCACATCTTTTGAGAGGATGGGAGGTTGATCTTATCATTCCATTTTGGGGAGAATTATTTCATATTCTAAAACTCTATTTTATATTTAATACATGTTTTTAAAATCTTTCCCAAGCCTCGATATGGGAATAGATACCCTTGTTTCAATGACATGATTAAGACCATGTGTTGATGGGGACTACTATGTGTGTGTCATAGGTTCTCTATAATTATATTGTTCATTTACGATGCTTTATTTTATAGTTATAATTAGGCCCCTTAGAGTTTATTTACATCTATGGAGGTGTTTTGTGTCTTGGATATGGGATTGTATCTCTACAATACATCCTACATAACCTGTGATAACAAAAATCTAAACCCACATTGTTCATGATACATAGATTAAGGTTGTATGATAAGACTATACCATGATGTTTAACACCATGGGGTAAGGATGTTAAATTAGGGATCTATCCTTGAGAATGAATCCAGTGTATCCTATTAAGATATGATCAATGACTACATAGTTTGTTTTAGTGGATTCTGTATTGTAAAAGATGTGACAACATAAGATTTTAGCAGGAATTATACATATAAGGTGCCATGAATTACCTAATCGGTAGTATGACCCTTGATGATATGTAATCGGTTTTGAAACCCAATGAAGGTACCACATTGGGGGAATCCTCATAATGATATTGGTACAATCATTTCGATAATTTATTCCCAAATGATACATTCTCGGTGTGAGAATCAAGATATAGAAAAATATTGGACACATCGCATGAGATCAAATTTGTGTGGGTATTAGACATTAAATTATTTTATAGAGTGGTATGATAACCAATTTAATGGATGGTGAGGTATAGAGATCAGACTGTAGGAAGGTATCCTACATATCACATTTTTAAAATGAAAGAGTTTCATTGTAGTCCAGTTCATACCTAACCTGCTGAAGGGTTTAAGGTACATATGGGAATTGTTGGGGCGTAAACATGAAAGGATGTCCATGTATAATCCCACTTCTCATACAATAATGGACAAAGAAAAATGATAGACTTATCAGATAATTCAATCCCATGAGTCAAGAATATTTGGGTTGCGAAGGGGATTACACCACGATGGATTCCCACTGAAGATCAGGCCTTATGAAGGAATTCTACGTATCACGTTTGTATTGTAATAAAATTTGTCATAATTACTTTCCCTCTAATCCAATGATGGACTGGGATACATAATTTCACTAAGATAAATTATTATTATCCCTAAGATTTAGGAAGGTTAGAGGATTATACCTAGATAAATGCCCATGTTTCAAATTAATTTTATATAGTCGTTGAGATAAACAGAGATGATGACCATGAATGGTCTTTCAAATATGCTTGGCATGACACAAAGGTCACCTTTGAGGGAATGATATAAATAGGGTCTTATGTTTGTGAAAACCTCACCCATTAAGGAAACACTCCTTATAAAAAGGGTATTCAATTGAGGTCCCTAGCCAGGGGCACATATGGTGTAAGTAAAATTATGTCTAATAAATAAAGTTGACATGTCTACCTGACATGTCTTGACTGTCTACCTTACATGTATTGACTGTATGCCCAACATTTTCAGGGTTTCAGTCTGACATGGTAGACGCATCCAAGGGTTTATACATTAAATGTCTAAGATTATTTGTATGATCAAAGTTGGTATGTCAAAGGCCTTTTTCAAGATCATCCTGACTTGTCCATCATGTCTTCACATGATCAGCATTACTTTTCCATATGTTGTTGCATGCTCAACCCGGATTGTCTATAAAATGTCACATGATCAACCATGATTATTTAGGATGTCTTCACATGATTAGAGTGACATTTCAAGATGACTTTACATGATCAAAGTGACATGTCATAATTTCTTCACATGATCAATGTGACTTTCCCAGTATGTCATTGTATGATCAATTCCGATGTGTCCATGGACTTTCACATGATCAAATAGGTGTTTTGGGATGTACTCACATGATCAAAGTGACTTTTCCATATTATCATCGCATGATCAATGTGACCTATACGTAGTATTTCATAAGAAAATTTTGACATATTAATGGAATTCTACATGACAATGAATACATGTTTGGGGATGCATGAGGGCATCACAAGACTGGTGAGTCATATGATCACTTGATCTTAATTGATTCATGTGATGGGGTATCATGAAAATGTCCATAATCACATGCATGAAAAAAAGTACATGTTTGATGGTTAAAGCAACCTATCAAAGGGTATGATGATTAAGGTCACATGGATAACAGTTTTCAATCCATGAGTTGTGCACCCTTGAGTATATATATTTAGGTTACACATCTCGAGAATAGAAAGAGTTTATGTCTATAGGCCTAGAGTTTTTATGGTGAAAGGAGGGTCTGTTTATGGTCTTATATGAATTCAAAGGTGATATACAAATCTAGGGCTTCCCTCATAATGGAATCGTATGACGATCAATTACATATGTGATTTCATTTCTTAAATGATATTTTTTTAGGTGTTTCACAAACATGTTGATGGTTGAATATTGTTTATGAATGAATATATGAGAGTGCATGATCGATGGGTATGAATCCATTTTCATACATAGAGTTTTTTTAATAGGGTTGTGTGAAAATAATGGAGTCTCTTGATCAAGGGAATGGTTGTAAATCCACATTAACACAAGTTCATGAATACATTTCATAATAATGAGAGTTATTTGTCTAAAAAAGTTCTTGAATAATTATTTACAGGATTAATTATTTGTTTGATAGCATCACATGACATTCAAATCATTATGATGTCACTTGAAGGGTATCACATGATGAATCTTGTGAATACCTAGATATTTGCTCTGATATCTATGGCCAATTCTCTTCCTGCTCTCTTTCTCCTCTCCTCCTTTTTCGTCTTCTCTCCCTTTTCTCCATCTCACATATACATTTTTATAGTATGGAGTAAGGGTTTATATAGGTAGAGGTTGGATAAAATCAATGCCTCTTTCCAAAGGGAAAACATAGTATGCACCAGCTTAAGGTTGTGGGAGGCTTCAAAAAATCAATATCATGTGATAGAAAGATTACTTCCGGGGGTGTCTTTGATTTCTCCATATAATCTTGTGGATGATGGGAGTTTCTTGTGATGAAAATATATGTTTTTTTCGTTTTAGGATTTTGATTTCCTCATGTATTTGTCTTATCACCATATATTTTAATGTGTGACTCATGGTTCTTCTTGTGAAGGCCTCAATGTGGGATTTATATGATCATTTTCATGATATTAGTATTCATGTGATCACATAATACTTGGGTGGGATGTCACTTCACCAAGGGTCGAGTGATTCAATATTGGAAACGGACATGCAGGGTATTTGATTCCCCAGTCCCTAAGACATCATGCATTATTGAGATAATCATGCCATAACAAGATCTCTTTTCATAATCCCTTTAATGATCATGAATTACCTCTTGGATAGATGATCAAAAGGTAAAAGGCATCATGAAAAAAGATGGAACCTCTATGTGTCGAGAGAAACATCCCATCCCGAACCATCGGGTCTAAGAAAAAATGCCACATAACCTGATGTGTCCTCTCCGTATTTATGCGCATGTTGACAATGTGGAAGGACATGGAAACTAAAGAATATTTGTGCTAGAATATCTACTATGAGAGGGAGGCCAACATGGCTATGTGGCTGGAGCTCTGGGAAGGGACCTTCGCAGAAGATGTTAACTTCCCCAACATCATTAGTTCATAGATAGGGTCATAGGGATGATGTAAGAAGAATTTATGATGTAGATAAGATTTTAAAATATGGTGGGGAGGTACCATCCACCATTCAAGGTACAGTTTCAATCACTTCTACACTATCTACTAATTATTTCTATACTGGTGTCTCTCATTCTTTTAAATCTACACAAGAAGTTATTGGACATAACATACTATTCATGATCACAAATGAGTTAGTCTCAATTGATACTCAATTGGGAATGAGAGTGGACCATCTTTAACAATGCCCAGACAGTCCATTATATTATTCAGCTATAAACATATATGGGAATTCATGATTCTTGAGATAATGATTTTCAATGTGATTCTTGACATAGACTGGGTGACCAGATTCGGATCTCTCAGTGATTTCAATCATAGATGGGTATCTTTAACTTCACCAATGGTATAGAAGTTATTTATGAATGGAGAGTTGGAACCCAGAGAAAGTAGATTTGGACCATAATTGAGTCATCTTAGGATGATTACAGCACATATGGCTGGATTATATCTTTGATCAAGATCTATGGTAGTATCCCCATCTTTTACACCAGTCATGGATCTCTATCTGGATGTTTTTTTATATTCCTTCCCAGGACTCCCTCATGAAATATTATTTGTCTTTGAGTCAGAGATTGTACTAGGTGTGCATCCCATTTCAATACCTCTATATTGTACGGATCTAACCGGACAAAAAAACCAAGATATAGTTATATGACTTTGTAAGGAAAGGTTTTATTAGACGTAGTGCATTATCGTGGGGTGAACCTATTTTATTCACCAAGAAGGTGGATGGTAGTAATCGGAAATGTTTTGAATACTAGAACAATTACCATGTTATGGTAAAGAACTGAAATCTATTTCCCTTGATCAATGTTCTCATTGATTAGATTCAGAGAGCCCAGTGTTTCTCCATGATTTATCTATGATAGAGCTATCACTAATTGTGAGTTAATGAAGAGTATAGTTCAAAGAAGATGTTTCAGAAAAGATATAGATTATTTGAGCACTTGGTAATTATGTTCATGATGATGAAATCACTTGTAATGTTCTTCTCCCTCATGAAAAAGATATTTCATAAATACTTAGACTAATTCATTTTACTATTTGTTTAAGATATCATTATGTACTCACCAACACCAGAACAATAGGCTAGGAACCTATAGATAGTTCTAGGTATGCTTCAAGCACATTGGATTTATGTCAATCTATCGAAGTGTGACTTCTAGATTGGAGAGGTAAAATTTCTAGGACATGTGTTGTTTGAGATAAATATATCTATATACCTCAAGAGAGTTTAAGCAATCATGTATGGGACACGTCCTCGAAATGTTCTTGAGATTAGGAGATTTCTAGGTTTATTAGGATATTACTGACGATCTATCTAGGACTTCTCTCAACATTCATTACCCATGAAGGCACTTACTATGACTGGACTAAAGTTCCAATGTTTATTCCAATGTGAATAGGTTTTCCTCAAGATGAATAAAAGGGTTCTGACATCTCCAGTGCTAACACTCCCTCAGCCTTGGATCAGAAATGTAGTTTATTGTGATAAACCATGAATTGGTTTGGGGGATGTGATTATGAAAAGAGAGAAGGTGGTAACCTATAGGTGTTATCATCAGTGAACCCATGAGAATGAATACCCTACACATGACTTTGAGCTAGTTATGGTGGTTCTTCTTCTGATGTAACGCCCCAAGATTTCATAGTGTGTTATTTATTCAAAATAATTCAATAACTTGCACTACACGTAACACCGAGTTCAAGCGCACGATTACTTACCAAACAAGCCATTCAAAAGATGTTATGAATAGTATTAACTAAATTTTAAACTTTATATAATCCCTATAATTTTAGAATCCATATTATGAGTTTCTTAGACATAATTCGAGAACAAATTCATTTTTAGTATTGCACTTTTACCAACTTTTAATAGTGAACCCTTTTTAAATAAAATATTTTAAACTTTTTAACTAATTGGGGACATCATAAATTTAAAATGAAACATCCCAGGCTTCCACAGTACTCTTTCCTTTGAATAATATAGTAGTGTGTGTTGTACGCAACTTCGAGTTTTAACACACACCACAACCGATCAAACTTGCCGTTATGAAAATTAATACCAACTTTTTGAAATTTTATCTCTCAAAATGGACGTCATTTTTGGATTTGGAATATCTAATTTAGCCTAAGGTGAAATTTTGGTACTTTTCGGATAACTTTAATATTTTGATGAATAGTGAAAATTACTAAATTTTAATTAAAAACAACTTTTTTAATCAAAATAATTAAAAGTGATAAATAATGAGTTTGAGTAGTTTTAAAGTATATTTAGAATATATTTTTACCATTTAATACAATTTTGGTCATTGGAGATAATTTTACAATTAAACCGGACATAATTAATTGTCAATCTTTTGATAGTTATTATCTCTTAAAAACACGCTTTTTGTTTTAACAATGGGAATTAATTTTAAATTAATTTTGGCCACTTCTGTGTTTTCAATTTGGAAAAATGGATTCCATATTTTGAATCAGGATGTTCAAATTGTGTAAATAGGTAACATTTATTTTTAGACATTTTGAATAATTACTTCGTTTAATATTTTATTTACCATGGTTAAGGGTAAATCTGATAAATAAGGATTAAAAAATAATATTATAATAATACTAAATTACCCTAAAACGTGTCCTAGCCTTATTGGTTGATACATGTTCTACCATACGCATCTTTGGGTCTATTTTGGGACCTCATGGAGCCACTTGTAGGTGATAGGGACACTTAATTTTAATTAAGTTAAAATAAGTACACAAATGACATAAGTATATATCTTTTAGAAAACAATTTTTACATAGGGTTATATATGTTTTATTTTCGATTATAAATATTCATTAGAAAGATATAATGATTTCATACATAATGATATTTTATTTATAATTTTTAGACATTAAATAATTTAATTTATTTATGACACAATGATGATGCAGTAATTACCTTTATAGTGAAAATTAAAACTAATGGATATTATAAATACACAAATAAATATAATTTGATACTTTTAATGAATTACAATAATTTAAAAGTATAATATGACATATTATGAATGATTTAATTAACTTTTTTCAAAGCAATCATTCTGTTATGAGTTTCACAAAAATCAACTATTGAATAGTGTCAAAATTGACATAAAAGAGATTTTAAAAAAAATATTATATTATTAATTGATATTAGATACCTAAAAATCTAATGATCGGTCAAGAGACTTATATCATGATAGGTGTATCATTAATGGACCACTTGGGGGTCGCTTGGATGTATATGGTTTGTTTATTAACCATATTATATAAAAATACAAAGAGACATTGTAAAAGTGAAACTAATTAACTAAGAGTTAATACTTAAAGATAAGGTTAATATAAGGACCCAAACCTGTCTAAATTATATTTGTTGGGTGGTTTTCGACCCATCCACACCTTAACATTTAAATAATAAACTTTGGAGCCATTAGAAACCGAATATGAATTTATAATAAATTAATATTTCTAGCTTTTCCAAAGGTGCCCCTCACCCCTCTTATAAAAGGGCACTCCTCCTTCTCATTTCATCACACCTTCAAAGCATTTTGGTTCATCCAAAACCTGCCCAAATACTCTATCAACTTCCCTCACTACAACCTAGAGGCCTTATTTTGATCAGAAAGCCAACCTATGTAGCCCTTTTGATCAAATCAAAAGGAAGAACCCGAAGAAGAGGTAATGATTTCACCACCCTTTTCCAAGTTCCTTTCTTCTTCCACTTCTTCTTTCTTTGTTATTACCATTATAAAATAATAACTCCAGTATCTTATATATACTGTTATTTTATTATAAATATGGTACAACCATATTCAGTATTCTATCCACCCTTTGAATAACATGTCACCATACGTGTGTACGTACGGCTTACCGTCTCCTCGTCGTGGTGTAATTGTTATTCAATATATTATTATTTGGATGGGTATAATAATGCTGTGTAACTCATGTAAATAATAAATATAACATGATAATGATTCTGTATATATGATATACTATCAAATTATATAATATTTTAATATCAAAAGAATGATATTGTCGCTCGTGCGTACGTACGGACAACCGTCTCCACGAACGCGATGAGATTCATTCTCCATCGTATCCATTCAAGTATAATTATCATTTGATGATTTAAAAATTATGTTTAAGGACTTGATATCATTATAGATATGAATAATATACAACCTATCCATTACAAACATGGCTTACGTAACAAAACATATAAAAGAAAACGAGTAAGTAAACACCCGAAACGACGATAATTCTATGATATTATTAACAAAGCAGTGTTAAAAGATCATATATGATATCATATTAATGTATATGATTATTGAATAATTTAATAACAATTATTTCACCATTATACAGGAGGTTAACCTACCCCAACCAAGGAAAAGTGCAAGGTAAGGGTTATTTCACAATCTCTTCATTATCCGAGGTTGTTTATACGTAATAATCTACTGGGATCTCGTTATCATCCACATCCATGTTTCTTGAAAATGTATTTAAAACATCTTTAATATTTACTAGACAATGGGTTAAAGTCATTTATACCCTTATGTGTTTTGAAAGGAATCTTTCCGTCGTTTTCCAAACAAGGCACTTTTAACCTTTTCGACAAATTTAAGGTAAGAATGTCTTTTTTTAACTTATACGGCGGGTGCGGCTATTTACCGCCATTATAAAATCTTCAAAGCTTCCCTTAGAAGCTTATAAGAATATTTTCATATTAAATGTTTTATTTTATTATTATGTGACTTTTAAATGATTTCAAAATAAATATTTTAAGAATTTGTGAAAGGTACTCTTTATCAAGATCATAATTTTAAATGTTTTAAAGATTTATCTTTCTAAATCCTTTCAATTAATGTCCATGTTTTCAAAATGATTTTAAGAATTTATTTATATGGACATGAATGTTTTGAAATGATAATTCTTTTAAAAAGTTTCAAAGTGGTGTGGGACACTTTGATTCAAAAATCTCTTTTAAAATTACTTCCTTTACAAATGTGTGACTTTTAAATGATTTTACAAAAAGGATATTTCGCTCAAAAATATTTACTCATCATTTGAAGGATTTTAAGCTCATTTGAAGTTGATTTATTATACAAATCTTATATTGACGGTTTTGTGATATGTTTGACTGTGGATGTGTTATTTTTATACCATTCATGGTTTATGGAGAAAGTATTGGCATTTCGTATGCTAGTTTTAATACGAATGTTTATGTTATGTTTAATCCTTTTCATATGGGAATGCATTGGACTTAATGAGTGACGGGTGGAGCCCGCTATAGCTCCTCGATGCATCGGTAGGTCTCATGAGACAAACTAGTGTCTTGGCACAAGGCCTTGACAAAATCGTATTTGTAGTCTTGGAACGAGGCCTTGGCTATGTCGTTATGATAGTCTGGAATTATGCATTCCATTATTATGAAAGTGGTTATTGATATTTCATGTGATTATTCAATTAGTAGAATATCCATGTGAATTTGTAAATGGAATTATTTCATTTTACTTTTTCCATACTTTGTTGAGGTTCATGTTTAAAAGGCTTTTGTTTTAGTTATACGTTGCCTTAAATGTTTATTCTTATTTTTAAAAGTTTCCGCTATATTGTTATCCTTACTGGGCATTTGAGCTCACCCCTTTTCTATGTTTTATTTTTCCCAGGATGTGAATAAGTAAGTTATGAATGACCTGCAGGGATATTATGAGGGGATAATAGTGTGGACTATGGAGACATCATGTTGTTGTAGTATTTTTTCACTTTATGATGTAATGTAAAACTTATGAATATATCTAGTGCTTCTAAGGCTACTAAACCAATCGGTCTTTCGAGATTTGATCTTTTTTGTGATCATGCCAATGTTATGTAATAATGAACTGACTCTAGGTAACTGGGGTCGGGGCGTTACAGTTGGTATCAGAGGGAGGTATATTACAAACCTTGGAAGCTAGATTTAGATAAACTCTGATTAGAGCACGTATACCTAAGATTAACTTTGATGATTTGTATAGAATAACTTCCTAGAATTTTGGTATTGTAGAGATTTTGTGAGTTTTCCGAGCAATACATCCCTGTCTGGATACGAGTAGGTAGAGGCGGCTCTGGCACAGATGTACCTAGGGGTAAAACCTGAAAACACTGGTTTGAGCTAGACTCGAACGGGAACTGGTGCACGACAACGGGCCTTGCGGCACTCTTTGTTACGACACTCCCGGGGGATATGCTTTGGATAATTCTTGTTTTCTTTACAAACCATTATGAAGGGTTTATGATTATATACTTCCTCAAATGAGACATTTTTATGATTATGGATTATATCCATAAACTATTTAATTTATTTTATTGTATTACAAGTTTGGGATTATGTATTTTTATTCATAAACTAATCTAGTGTATGCCATTGATTAGAAATGGCGCCCAGTAGAAGGAATGAGAACTCCAGTAATGCACATGATCCAAAGAGAAGGAAGGATCATATCATTCATGGTCCTAAGCTAGAATTTATAAGAGAAATAATCTCCCATGTATTATCATATTATGAAGAAATAATTTCATGTGTTGATAAGATAAGTAAATATTTTAATGAGTCCTATGGATTTGAAGGGAAGCAAGAGAAGAAAAGGATGGAAGAGAGAAAGAGGGATAAAGGGAAGAGGGAAAAGAAGAATTTTTCTATATGTGATAACTGTGGGAAGAAACACCCTAGAACTTGCCTAAGAGGAATGGGAGTTTGTTATAAGTGTGGAGGAAAAGGGCACAAAGTACGTGACTGCAAGGGTAAGAAAATGGTTTCAAATGTACAATGCTTCATTTGCAAGGAGTTTGGACACTACGCGAACCTATGTCCCAGTCATCAGACTATGCCTCAAATGATTCTATTGGATAATAATCAAGTTATGGTACTACCACAGATGAAAAGGAATGATTAGAGTTCTTGTGTTGATTATGTCATTTGAGTGTTGTATCAATAATTTACTTGTTATAATAATTATGGAGTATATAAGGATTGTGCTACAGTACTATTTCATTAAGGACTTGAGATTGTGTGGAACAATGAAAAGTGACTCAATAGCAGGATAAATTTTTGGAAAATATATGGTTGAGAGAATGATAAACAATAATATTATGATACCAAGGTAGTGATTTTAGAATAATATATGATTTTTTTGGATAAATTATATTTGTTATTCTTGACTACCTTGAAACTGATTAATGATTTGTATATTCCATCATTGTTGGGGTTTACAAAATTTTTGGATTGAAGGAGTATATCTATTATTCTATAAGGAATAAAGGATCATGAATGTAATCAATAAGGTTTTGTGATAATTCAGGATGTTGCAGTGTTTTAAAAGAATACATGATGAAGGTGATCACATGTTATTACGCAACAAAAAAAGGATCTTGATTGTGTTTACCTTCATTATAAATTTTGGACTGAAGTATTATGGATAGTTCTAGTTTGTATTATTTTGGATTGCCATAAAAGGACAACCCGGAGGTCGGGCGGCAACCCGTCGCATCCGGCAAGGCCGCGAGACTTGAACCCAGAACCGAAGGTTGACAAGGGTGTATCACCTACCACTGACCCACGTGATGTCCTGGATTGAATAATGTCATTTTTTAATGGTTCTTCTATATGAATTATAAAATTTTTTTAACCCTATACGAATAGGATAAATAGAAAATTATTTTTATGTTCTATTATCTTTTAGAGTGAAAGATGAGTTTGTGGTAGAAATTAGTTAAAGGATGGAACTCTACTTGTTAAGAATATATTTTTCTTCTTCTCTTATTCTATGAAGAAATTAATTCTAATACTTTATTTAAGGAATCCTAAAACCAAAAATGTGTTTTCCTAATGCCCTATGTTTTGTTGAACCGATGGTATTTCAAATCATCATAGATTGATGAATTTAAGGACCTCAATTTTACACTTGTTTGTGATTGATGAACTCAATCACTACCAATAAATATTTACGTTTTTCCTCCAATTATATGTCTCTAATTTCCACCAATGTTCTCCTAATAAAGATCATAATTTGGTGGTGACCCTTTCATTTCTCTTTTCCTCATATTAATACGAAATTTTAGTAACCTATTTTCCGATTTGGGTTTTCCCACAAAGATATTTTCTATATTCAACCATTTATTTTCGAAGAACAATTTCAAATTGCGAGGATGCAATTTATTGAAGGAGGGGAGAATGTAACACCCCAGGATTTCATAGTGTGTTATTTCTTCAAAATAATTCAGTAACTTGCACTACATGTAACACCGAGTTCAAGCGCACCATGACTTACCAAACAAGCCGTTAAAAAGAGGTTATGAATAGTATTAACTAAATTTTAAACTTTATATAATCCCTATAATTTTGGAATCCATATTATGAGTTTCTTAGACATAATGCGAGAACAAATTAATTTTTAGTATTGCACTTTTACCAACTTTTAATAGTGAACCATTTTTAAATAAAATATTTTAAACTTTTTAACTAAATGGGGACATCATAAATTTAAAATGAAACATCCCAGGCTTCCATGGTACGCTTTCCTTTGAATAATATAGTAGTGTGTGTTGTACGCAACTTCGAGTTTTAACACACACCACAACCGATCAAACATGCCGTTATGAAAAGTAATACAAACTTTTTGAAATTTTATCTCTCAAAATGGACGTCATTTTTGGATTTGGAATATCTAATTTAGCCTAAGGTGAAATTTTTGTACTTTTCGGATAACTTTAATATTTTGATGAATAGTGAAAATTACTAAATTTTAATTAAAAACAACTTTTTTATCAAAATAATTAAAAGTGATAAATAATGATTTTGAGTGGTTTTAAAGTATATTTAGAATATATTTTTACCATTTAATAAAATTTTGTTCATTGGAGATAATTTTACAATTAAACCGGACATAAACAAGTGTCAATCTTTTGATAGTTATTATCTCTTCAAAACACGCTTTTTGTTTTAACAATGGGAATTAATTTTAAATTAATTTCTGCCACTTCTGTGTTTTCAATTTGGAAAAATGGATTCCATATTTTGAATCAGGATGTTCAAATTGTGTAAATATGTAACTTTTATTTTTAGACATTTTGAATAATTACTTCGGTAAATATTTTATTTACCATGGTTAAGGGTAAATCCGATAAATAAGGGTTACAAAATAATATTATAATAATACTAAATTACCCTAAAACGTGTCCTAGACTTATTGTTTGATACATGTTCGACCATAGTCATATTTGGGTCGATTTTGGGACCCCATGGAGCCACATCTAGGTGATAGGGACACTTAATTTTAATTAAGTTAAAATAAGTACAAAAATGACATAAGTATATATCTTTTAGAAAACCAATTTTCACATAGGGTTATATATGTTGTATTTTCGACTATAAATATTCATTAGAAAGATAAAATGATTTCCTACATAATGATATTTTATTTATAATTTTTAAAAATTATATATTTTAATTTATTTATGACACATTGATGATGCAGTAATTACCATAATAGTGAAAATTTAAATTAATGGATATTATAAATACCCAAATAAATATTATTTTAAACTTTTAATGAATTAAACTAATTTCCTAGGATAATATGACATATTAGGAAGTATTTAATTAATATTTTTCGAAGTAATCATTCTTTTATGAGTTTCACAAAAATCAACTATTGAATAGTGTCAAAATTGACATAAAAGAGTTTTTAAAACAAATATTATATTATTAATTAATATTAAATACCTAATAATCTAACGTTCGGACAAGAGACCAATATCATGATAGGTGTATCATTAATGGACCACTTGGGGGTCTCTTGGATGTATATGGTATATTTATTAACCATATTATATAAAAATACAAAGAGACATTGTAAAAGTGAAACTAATTAACTAAGAGTTAATACTTAAAGATAAGGTTAATATAAGGACCCAAACCTGTCTAACTTCTATTGGTTGGGTGGTTTTCGACCCATACCCACCTTAACATTTAAATATTAAACTTTGGAGCCATTATAAACCGAAGATGAATTTATTATAAATTAATATTTCTAGCTTTTCCAAAGGTGCCCCTCACCCCTCTTATAAAAGGGCACTCCTCCTTCTCATTTCATCACACCTTCAAAGCGTTTTGGATCAGCCAACCCCTGACCAAATACTCTCTCAACTTCCCTCAATAAAACCTAGTGGCCTTAGTTTGATCATAAATCCAACCTAAGGAGCCCTTTTGATCAAATCAAAAGGATGAACCCGAAGAAGAGGTAATGATTTCACCACCCTTTTCCAAGTTCCTTTCTTCTTCCACTTCTTCTTTCTTTGTTATTACCATTATAAAATAATAACTACAGTATCTTATATATACTGTGATGTTATTATAAATATGTTACAACCATATTCAGTATTATATCCACCCTTTGAATAACATGTCACCATACGTGCGTACGTACGACTTACCGTCTCCACGTCATGGTGTAATTGTTATTCAATATATTATTATTTGGATGGGTATAATAATGATGTGTAACTCATGTAAATAATAAATATAACATGATAATGATTCTGTATATATGATATACTATCAAATTATATAATATTTTAATTTCAAAAGAATGATATTGTCGCTCGTGCGTACGTACGGACTACCGTCTCCACGAACGCGATTAGATTCATTATCCATCATATCCATTCAAGTATAATTATCATTTGATGATTTAAAAATGATGTTTAAAGACTTCATATCATTCTGGATAAGAATAATATACAACCTATCCATTACAAACATGGCTTACGTAACATAACATATAAAAGAAAACAAGTAAGTAAACACCCGAAACGATGATAATTCTGTGATATTATTAACAAAGCAATGTTAAAAGATCATATATGATATAATATTAATGTATATGATTATTGAATAATTAAATAACAATTATTTCACCATTATACAGGAGGTTAACCTGCCCCAACCAAGGAAAAGTGCAAGGTAAGGGTTATTTCACAATCTCTTCATTATCTGAGGATGTATATATGTAATAATCTACTAGGATCTCTTTATCATCCACATCCATGTTCCTTAAAAATGTATTTAAAAACATCTTTAAAATTTACTAGACAATGGGTTAAATTAATTTATACCCTAATTTGTTTTGAAAGGAATCTTTCCGTCATTTTCCAAACAAGGCACTTTTAACCTTTTCTACAAATTTAAGGTAAGAATGTCTTTTTTAACTTATACGGTGGGTGTGGTTATTTACCACCATTATAAAATCGTCAAAGCTTCCCTTAGAAGCTTATAAGAATATTTTCAAATTTAATGTTTTATTTTATTATTATGTGACTTTTAAATGATTTCAAAATGAATATTTTAAGAATTTGTGAAAGGTACTCTTTATCAAGATCATAATTTTAAATGTTTTAAAGATTTATCTTTTTAAATCTTTTCAATTAATGTCCATGTTTTCAAAATGATTTTATGAATTTACTTATATGGAAATGAATGTTTTGAAATGATAATTCTTTTCAAAAGTTTCAAAGTGGTATGGGACACTTTGATTCAAAAATCTCTTTTAAAATTACATCCTTTATAAATGTGTGACTTTTAAATGATTTTACAAAATGGATATTTCTCTCAAAAATATTTACTCATCATTTGAAGGATTTTAAGCTCATTTGAAGTTGATTTATTATACAAAACTTATATTTATGGTTTTTTGATATGTTTGACTATGGATGTGTTATTTTTATACCATTCATGGTTTATGGAGAAAGTATTGACATTTCATATGCTAGTTTCAATAAGAATGTTTATGTTATGTTTAAAACTTTTCATATGGGAATGTATTGGACTTAATGAGTGATGGGTGGATCCCCCTATAGCTCCTCGATGCATCGGTAGGTCTCATGAGACAAACTATTGTCTTGGCACAAGGCCTTGAAAAAATATTATTTGTAGTCTTGGCACAAGGCCTTGGATATGTTGTTATGATAGTCTGGAATTATGAATTCCATCATTATGAAAGTGGTTATTGATATTTCATGTGATTATTCGATTAGTAGAATATCCATGTGAATAAGTAAATGGCATTATTTCATTTTACTTTTGCCATACTTTGTTGAGGTTCAAGTTTAAAAGGCTTTTGTTTTAGTTATACATTGCCTTATATGTTTATGCTTATTTTTAAATGTTTCCGCTATATTGTTATCCTTACTAAGAATTTGAGCTCACCCCTTTTCTACGTTTTATTTTTCCCAGGATGTGAATAAGAAAGTTATGAATGAACTGTAGGGATATTATGAGGGGATAATAGTGTGGACTATGGAGACATTATATTGTTGTAGTATTTTTTCACTTTATGATGTAATGTAAAACTTATGAATATATCTAGTGCTTCCAAGGATACTAAACAAATCTGTCTTTCGAGATTTGATCTTTTTTGTGATCATGCCAATGTTATATAATAATGCACCGACTCTAGGTAACTGGGGTCGGGGCGTTACATCTGAAGTGTTGGAGACACTATCTCTTTGGTGAGAGATTTATTGTTTACACAAACCACAAGAGCCTTCTATATATCCTGACATAGAGGTACATGAACCAGATATAGAAGAATTTGGTTGATTATCCTTAGACATTCAAATTTGAGACAGAGAATTCACATGGGAACTGTAATGTTGGTTCATACTCTCTTAGCTTTAAGATATAGGATGAGAAGGATATTTTTGAGAGCCCATCATAAGAGTAGTGGTGATTGATGTGCTTATTGCATTATTGTAGGTTCAATACTTCATCTGATCAAAGATTTGTGAAATTTTCACTTTTATAATTACATATTCTCTTATGGACTGGGTGAATACTGGTCAAGAGTTACACCCATGTTGTGTTTTCATGAAGGGTAGTTGGTTAGTGGTGACCCAAAACCCAGATGGACATTAGAAAACAACGATGTGATCATGGTACATGAGAGAGTAACAGTTTTTATTCAATCAGAGAGTATCTTATAAGGGATTACCATAAATCTATATGGGTATTACATGATGGTGTGACCATTATGTGCCATGGATTTATAAGGTATTTCTGGTGTCAAGGGACTAAAAGAGACATTTCTAGTTTCGTCTCCCAATGCCTTATCTATCATAGGGTAAAACCTGAGTACCAAAATCCTGGTAGATTGTTATAGTAACTTATGATACCTATGTTGATGTGGTAGGACAAAATGATAGACTTTGTGATGGGGTTACCCTTGACCCAAAGGATTCATGACAGAGTTTGGGTAGTTGTCGATCAGTTAATAAATTCTTCTCCCTTCTTAGCAATCAGAGACACACACTCAATGGAAGATCTGGGAAAGCACGATGTTTGAGAGATTGTGTGCCTTCATGGATTCCCTTTTAGCATTATTTCAGATAAATTTACACATTTTACATCCCTCTTTTGGAATGTCTTGTATAAATCTCTAGGGACCCAATTGAGATTGAGTATGATGTACCATCCACGGACCAACGGACAATCCAAGCGAACTATAAACATATAAGAGGATGTTCTTCGACCTTGCATTCTTGGTTTTGATAGACCATGAGATGACCTCATAGGCTTGGTTGAGTTCACGTACAATAATAACTATCATGATTTTATTCAGATGTAATGATATAAGGATATTTATGGGAGGCTATATCACTCACCTCTCTGATGGCATGAGGCTGGTGAGGTGGTGGTTGTTCGGTGCAATATTATACAATATACCTTCGTGAGAGTGTAGCAGATATGAAGCCAAACTGATTCACCATATGGGAGGAGGCATCTCCAATCATTGGTGGAAAAATAAGGAGTGTCCATTTTTTATATCCATCCAAACATGTTTTGGTTTTTACCAAAATAAAATAATTAAAAATTAATTTTTAATCTATTAAATATGGAACCAAATACTATGGAGTTGTTTAATTAACCTTTATATGCTGTTTTTAATTTTTGATGTGGTAAAATTATCAAATTAGAATCTTTGAAATCTTTTTAGGGTGTTAATGGAAGAAACTGCTCATTGGGGAATAATAAAATCCAATAGAAAAATTTATTTAATTAATTAATATAATTATTAATAACTTAATTGAATTTGGAAGCCATCCCAAACTTCCATTGCATATATAAATTATACCCTTCCTAGTTTAAACCCCCAATTTTGGACCAAACTATTGCCTCATATTTCTTATATTTCACGCCATTTCAGAGATATTAAATTATTTAAAATAATATAATATATTAAAAATTATTAAAAAATCATTTTCATGACCGAGATGTCCAAACGTTTGATTCCTATAAATGTTATACCCTACCTAGGGAAAAAACTGTGTTCAGGTCCTAACGGTGGTATCTGAATTTTCATATGAAACACTATTTTATATTTATTAAATTATTTTCAATAAATATTCCATACTTAATATAATATATTTAATATTATTATTTAGTATTCGTTGAGGATTTTCGGGCCTCGAAATATCACAATATCTTAATTTCTAACTTCAAAAAAATATGCATTTGAATATTACAAGGTGTTAAAATAGATTTAATGCCTTTAATGTATTTATTGAATTATTTCACTAATAAATCATTTTTCCCCATTTATGATATTCTTAATTTTTCAGAAGAGGGTTTTTATTATAATTTTAATAAATGATGAAATTACAATCCCTCCCCTCTATATCAACTTCTCGTCCTAAAGAAGTAACTCTAGCTGTCTTACTCGAATAACTCAGGACACTGAGCTCGATCATCAGACTCATACTCCCACATCTCTTCCTAGATCTATCCATAATTCCATGGAATTTCAACTAGTGGAATTTTCTTTCCTCACAACACCTTCTCACACTGTTCTAATATCTACATAAAATTCTCATCTTAAGATGAATCTATCTCCATCTCAATATCCTCGCATTCAATAACATGTACAAGTTTCGGTATAAATCTCTGAAGTTGTGACACATGGAACAAATCGTCCATATATGATATCGAGAAGGGTGGTTTGGATGATACTCCATTACCCTTATCCACTCAGTGATCAAAAAGGGTCCACCAAAAGGAGGTATTAACTTGCCTAGCATTCCCAGAAATCTATTCCATAATTGAAGAGTCTCTCTCATGAAAACATGATCTCCCACTGGACACTCCAAGGGTATCCTCCTTTGGTTGGAATAAGATCTCTATCTCATTTGAGTGGTGATAAATCTCTTTCATATTAGTCACACTCTCTCAGAGGTCCCCTGGTCCATATTGGGGCCAACAACCACTAACTCACCCACCTCATGCGAACATAGGAGTGAGAGACATGAACTCTGTTAAATATCCTCATAAGGTGCTATATGAATTGAATACTGATAACATTTATTCTATGCGAAATCAACCAAAGATATATGGTCATCCCATGATCATCCATACTTGAGAACTCAAGCTCGAAGCATATCATCCAGTATGTGTATTGTCTGATCAGACTCTCATTCAGTTTGTGGATGGTACATTGTACTCAATCTCAACTGAGTCCCTAGGTATTTTTTCATGTCCTTCCAAAATTGGGATGTCAAAAGTGTATCTCTATCTGAAAAAATTTCAAAGGGACTCTATAAAGGCACACAATCTCTTGATCATAGAGCTTTCCCAACTCTTTTATTGAGTGTGTCTCTTGGATTGGTATGGAGTGAGAAGATTTTTTTAACTAATGGACAACTACCCAAACTGCATCATTACTCCGTGGGGTCTTGGGTAACCCTATAAAAAATTCCATCATGATGTCCTCCCAATTCCACATAGGTATTGGAAGTGACTTTAACAATCCACCTGGACTGCGGTGCTATGTGTTTACCCTCTGATTGGTAAGGCATCGAGAGATGAAACTAGCAATGTCTTTTTTCATCCATGGACACCAGAACTGCATCCACAAGTAATGGTACATATAGGTCACACCAAGATGTAATTCCCATAAAGAGGTATGTTAATCCATAATCATCTCCTATATGATATAATATGGGACTAATAATATCTCATGTACCATGATCATATTATTATCATTCGAAGTCTATCCTGGTTTCAGGTCACCCCCAACCAGCTGCTCCATCATGACCACACAATCATGGTCTGAATACCAGCAAGTGATCACCCAGTCCATAAGAGAATATGTAACCCGTAAAGGGGAAAAATTCATAGATCCATAATCATCCGAAAAATTGACCCTCCAATATTTCAATAAGCACATCAACCACCATTACTCCTCTCAGGTACTCTCACCAATCTCATTCTCATCATCTATCTTATGGATAAGATCATATTCAATGACATTAATCTTACCCTACGCATACACCATCTCAATGTTGAACTTCTATAGATACTCAACCTTGGACCTCTATCTCAGGTTCAAGTCCCTCTGTGTAAAGATATAGAGAAGGAACTCATGGTTCATGTAAATAATAAATCTCTCACTGAAGAGATAGTGTCTCCAAGACTTCATAGAAAGAACCACTGATGCCGGATCCATGTAATGTGTAGGTTAGTTTTTCTTATGTGGTTATATCTAATCAGACCCATAGGCTACTAACTTCTCTTATTGAATCAACACATCCCCCAAACGAATGCCTGATGTATCACATTCCAATACATAATTGATCCTAGGCACATGGATTATCAGTATTGGAGCTATCGTCAACATTATCTTTATCTTATGGAAAACCTCTATAAATTGGTCTCACTAATGTAACTTCACTCCCTAACTATCAAGTTATTTCATGGGTTTTAAAAGTTGAGAGAAGTCCAAGATAAATTGTCGGTAATATCTTATGACAACCC
The DNA here is from genome assembly GCA_963277665.1 of Viscum album. Taxonomy (NCBI): domain Eukaryota; kingdom Viridiplantae; phylum Streptophyta; class Magnoliopsida; order Santalales; family Viscaceae; genus Viscum; species Viscum album. The sequence goes on from CAUJRU010000346.1 coordinate 814,333, forward strand.
TGCTTTTTATTACAACTTAAACATGATTTATTACATAAAACTTCACTTGATACAACAAAGAAGATCGAGAAGTATAGGGTCTTTAAGTCTTAGGATCATTACATAAAAACTTAAAACATGAAATACAACATCTTTATTGAAAACTTCCTTTACATGACCACTACATTCCCTTGTACTTAGCATTGCATGGGATAACCTGAGGACATGCATAAGAAAAGGGTGAGCTATAAATCCCAGTAAGGGAGTACAAATAGAATAACATGAGTAGTAAAATAAATGTTAGGAAATAGGAATGTCAATAGAGCATAAGATAAACATGAACATAAAGGAATGATAAAGCATGATAATCATAACATGGAAATGTTGCAACAACACTTAACATTGAATTAGCATGAGCCAAGGCTCATTGCACATGGAGCATGAGTAAAACCTCATTGCACATGAATCACGAGTAAACCATCGTTGCACTTCAATTAGAATGATTCAACACTCATTGACCATGATGTATCATGATACTATACTTTACCTAATGCATTGGAGTGCTATAAGGGCGCACCCTTCTTAAACATTTCATTTCATGCATAAGTATGCCACATGGATCATAAAAAATTGATTCATAAAACATAATCATTTATTCAACGATAAAGGAATGTGGAATTCATACATGAAACATTATAATCAATAAGTAAGTGTACATAAAGGTTAATACCCTTGATGGAGAAATGGGCATGGTATTCACTACACAATGGCATTGGCTTAGAAAATCGGTGCAATTTCGACAGCATAACGACGTGACATAAGAATTCATAAAAATGGTTGATGAGAGATAAAGGGGTTCCTCATCATATTTACATGTAATGGAAAGTAAGTAGGTCATATATATGTCTCAGCAATTGAAATGGAATTTAGATTCATGATACAAAAGTATTTCTTGAATTTAAAAGAGGAGAGAGAAGTTCCTTTCAGAATTTCGGCATAGTAACGGGTGTACATGGGAGGCATTTAATAAGAGAGAAAGGGTCTCCCATCATTCAAAAATAAAGAGGAAAGTATGAGGGAGGTGATAAACCATACCCCAACATTAATAATTGAAATTAAATGGGAAAATCAACTTAAAGAAAATTGGACAAAAATGAGAAAGGAAGAAAAAACCCATACTTGGAAATGTGCTTCCAAAGGCTAGAGAGAGCCTTGGGAGAGGCTTATTGGGAGCTTGGGGCACCTTGTAAGGATTATAGAGAGAGTTGGGTAGAGGTTGGACGAACTCCAAGGGATTTTAATGAGGAGGAAGTGGGAGATTGGGTGGGTTTATATAGGAAATGTGAGGGAATTCTTTATTATTTAGGTTTGGGTCCCCTTACATTAAATTAATCCAAACCACAAACCATCCCATGGTTTTTTGCCATGGTTTTTGGAAAAGGGAAGAGGAAAAAGATATTTTATAAGTCCCAAGTCCGAACTTCTTAAAATAATAAGGTTTCTTATGTGGAGGTGAGTCACACTCTCATGGAAATTAATTTAAATAGGCAAAGTGTTGAATATGTCTTGAGGGGTCCATTAATGCATTGAAAATTAAGTCAAACAAACCCAAAATCATACTATTTTAATGATAAAACCTATATTGGACGAAAATAAGGATTATGGTATTTTATTACATCATCATTGGGTCATTATGATGTCATAAAACACATTATATATTTAAACGATATTTAATTTTTTCCCAAAAATTTGACTGTTTCAGAAAATTATGAAAACTTCACCATTGGATAATTTCGATGTCCTGATTCCAGAAATGAAATTTATTTTATCTAAAAAAATTTCTAAATATGTTAATTTTCACTTTTAAAATAAAAACCAACATTTATAGAAAATTAATGGGTTTTGACAGAAATGGCTTTCAAAACTTAATATAAAATTTTAATTGCATTCATAAAATTATAAGATCATTTATATAGAAATTAATTTAATAATAATATTTTTATTTTATAAAAATATTATTTAATTCAAAAATACCTTTGTTTAATAAAATAGATATCTTAATTAAATAATAACCAAAACACCATTTGTAATATAAAAACTATTTACAATGTTTCAAAAATGACTACAAATTATATTCATTATTATAGACATAAAAATAATGTACATGAACATAGTACTACTTATTTGTTACATAACCCCTTAAAATAGCCGCATAAGACCTAAGGGAAAGGTGTGTGATGGTGACAGACTCTTGGGGTGGCTCAGATAACATCGTTCGAGTGGTAATTTCAATCAACTTCCACTTTTCCCGTAGACTGTCATGTTCGAGCTTGACATGTTGAAGCTCATCTTGGGCTTGGTCAAGAGCGATGCCCAATGATGCCACCTCTTTTCTGAGATCTGACAAATGGGCTTCGTGTGGAGCAATTCTACTGAACGAGGCCATCGCTTCTTTTGTCAGAGTAAATTGGATTTGTTAATGTCCTATATTTATACTAATCATGTGATCACTATTCAATGACTATAAAAGTAATGGTCACAACTCTTATCATAAAACCAAAGAAGTTGGCATCTTATAAAAAAAATTATAAAGATACATTTAACTAGATCAAGAGGGAATTTCCATTAATGAAACTTTGGGTCGTTATAATATTCCCCCCTTAATAAATTTTGCCATCGAAATTTTACTTTTCCCGCAATAAAACAAATGTGGGTATCTTAGCTTCATCATATCCTCCGACTCCCAAGTTGCTTCTTCAAACTTGTGGTTTCTCCACAACACCTTGACGAGGGGAATTGTCTTATTTCATAGAATGTTTTCTCTGTGATCTAAGATCTTAACTGGTTTCTCCTCATAAGAAATATCATCTTCCAATTGTACCACCTCGGAAGAGAGTACATGTGATGGGTTCTGTATGTACTTCCTTAAGAGGGATATATGAAAGACATCATGAACCTTTACCATAGTATGTGGAAGTGCTAGTCGATAGGCCACAACCCCAACACGATCAAGAATCTTGAAGGGGCCGATGTACCTTGGACTTAACATCCCTTTCTTTCCAAACATCATGACATTCTTCCACGGAGATATGTGTAAAAACACCATGTCTCCAACTTTAAACTCAAGGTCTCGTCGATGATTATCTATATAACTCTTCTGTCGACTCTGGGCTGCCTTGATATGCTGTTGAATGGTTTTCACCTTCTCCACCATTTCCTCGACCATTCCTGGTCCAAGCAGCTTACGTTCACCGACCTCATCTCAACATGCCGGTGTTCTGCACCTTTTCCCATAAAGGGATTCATATGGTGCCATTTGGATGCTTGAGTGGAAACTGTTATTATAAGAGAACCCTACCAGAGGAAGATGTTGATCCCATCTCCTTTAAAGTCCATTGAGCACACTCTCAATATATCCTCAAGTGTTTGGATAGTCAGCTTAGATTGGCCATCAGTTTGAGGATGATAGGCCGTACATATGTTCAGTTCAGTATTCAGAGCATTTTGAAGACTCTTCCAAAAGTTAGAGGTGAATCATGGATCTCGGTCAGACACAATAGATAGTGGTACTTCATGCAACCTTACCACTTCCCTGATATATATCTGTTCCAGTTGATCCAATGAGAAATCCTCCCGAATATAAATGAAGTGTTCAGTCTTTGTAAGATGATCCACAACAACCCAGATTGCATTGTTACCTTTGGATGTATTTGGAAGTCCGGTGACAAAGTCCATGGTGATGTTCTCCCATTTCCATTCTGGTATGGTCAATGGTTGCATCATCCCCTTAGACTTCTGCCTCTCGGCCTTCACTTGCTGACACACCAGGCACTTTGATGTATATTCAGCAATCTCTGTCTTTATATTATCCCACCAAAAGTTTTCGTGGAGATATCGATACATCTTTGTGCTCCCTGGGTGAATAGAGAAATTTAAACTATTTGCATCATCCAAAAGTTCCTTCTTCAGCTCCGGACATGATGGAACACGTAGTATTTTCCCAAACCGCACAATTCCTTCTTCATTAACATTAAACTCTGAGGATTTCCCCTTTTTGATAGCTTCCACTTTTTCTTGAATTCCCACATCATCCTTTTGACCATCCTTTAAACATTCCAAAAGAGATGGTTGAGTAATCATTTGTGAAAGGATTGATGATGTTCCCTACTTCATTATTCCCATTTTCATCTTCATCAAGTCTAAGAAGATTGGATCCTTCTCAATTGTCATCATTGATAGAATCGTTGGATCCTTTCTACTTAGGGAATCTGCCACCTTGTTCACTTTCCTAGGGTGGTAATGTATTGAATAGTCATAATCCATGATGAGCTCTATCCATCTTCTCTGGAGCATATTAATCTCTTTTTGTGTGAATATATTTTTAAGACTCTTGTGGTCAGTATATATCTCACATTTCTCTCCATATAGATAATGCTGCCAGATTTTCAAGGCATAGAACACAGCCGCCAACTCCAGATCATGCATTGGATAGTTTCGATCATGAATTTTCAACTGCCTTGAGGCATAGGATATCACTTTATCATTCTGTATCAGCACACATCATAATCCCTTCTTTGAAGAATCACTGAATACCACAAAAATCTCCCCACTTGTGGGTAAAGTGAGCACGGGTGCAGGGATAAGCCTCCTTTTCAACTCCTTGAAGCTTTCTTCTCCTACATCACTCCAAGAAAACTTTAATCCCTTTCAATTTAACATGGTAAGAGGGTTGGACAATCGTGATAAATTTCTCACAAATCGTTGAAAATATCCGGCTAACCCCAAGAAGCTATAGATATCCATTACCGATGTTGGCCTCGGCCATCCCTCAATTGCATCCGTTTTGGAGGGGTCCACAGATATCCCATTGCGTGTGATGATATGGCCCAAGAATGAGACCTCCTTTAACCAAAACTCACACTTTCTATACTTTTCATAGAGCTTCTCCTTGCGCAAAGTCTCTAGTACAGATTTTAAATGCTCCTCATGATCCTCCTTGGTTTTGGAGTATATTAGAATATCATCTATAAAGACTACCAAAAATTTGTCAAGGTAATATCTAAATACTCTATTCTTCAAGTCCATGAATATTTCTGGAGCATTGGTGAGTCCTAAAGGCATTACTATGAATTCATAGTGCCTGTACCTTGTACAAAAAGCAGTTTTGGGGACATCTTCCTTCTTTACCCTTACTTGATAATATCCCGACCGCAAATCCACCTTGGAGAAGTATTGTGCTCCACGCAGCTGATCAAAAAATTCATCGATTCATGGGAGAGGATAATTTTTCTTTATCTTGATTTTGTTAAGTTCACGATAATCGATGCAAATCCGCATTGACCCATCCTTCTTCTTGACGAAGAGGACTGGTGCACCCCATGGTGAATCACTTGGCCGTATAAACCCTTTATACAGATTCTCTTGTAGTTGTTTCTTCAGATCTTCAATCTCAATAACAGCCATTCTATATGGATTCTTCAATATTGGTAGTGCCCCAGGTATAAGTTCAATTGAGAACTCAACATATCTTCTTAGAGGAAGACAAGGCAATTCCTCGGGAAACACTTCAGCAAATTCCCTCACAATAGGCATTTCTTCAAGGATGGTTTCTTTTTTGGACTCAATAATCTAAGCCAGATACGCATGCTCATAGGGTAGTAATATCCATGCTTGAGATGATGGAGCTAAAGGAGATTCATCTTCTTCCTGACACTTGTAAAGAGTCGGGGGTTGATTCTCCATATGGAGTGTGATTTCCCTCTCCTGACAATTTATATTGGCTCTATATAAGGAAAGTCAATCCATGCCAAGAATTGCATCAAATTCCCCCAGAGGGAGAATGACGAGGTTTTCTAGGAAATTTAATCCACATATTATAACAGGGGAAGACTTATATTCATGGGATGCAATGATTTCCCCATTTTTTGTACTCACCGACATCCTTACTTACATGATTTGTGGTGGTTCTGGGATTGTTCTACTAAACTTTCGAGATATAAAAGAATGTGTATAGCCTAAATCAAAAAGTACGTTCACTATTCTTGAATGAATAACTAGCATACTTGTCACCACTTTTTTGTCAGGGTTTACTTCGGCAGAAGTGATGGCAAAATATCTTCCTTCCTGTCTTGGAGGTTGTTAGTTGCCTCTGATAACCCTTGGATTAGGGAACTGATTTGAAAAATGACCCGGTTCTTTGCATTTATAGAATTTAACAACACGTTGAGATTCGAACGGAGCGTTCCTCTCCTCTGTCGCAGCCGCGGGTCCTTCTTGCCGACAGTTAACAACTAGGTGCCCTTCTCTTCCACACTTGAAGCATTTTCTCATCCCCTTAAGGCAATTTCCAGGGTGTTTCTTTCCACACTTTTGGCAAGTGGGGTGCTGGAACTTCTTAGCGCCGTTGGATTTATCCATTGGCCCACCAGCATTGAATTCCACCTTACGCTTCTTATCCCAATGATACCCCTGTGATTCTTCGGTCTCCATTTCGACCATGAGGGAACATCAGACAATTTCCTCATAGCTGTCGAAGTCACGGATCGCTAATGCTTTCTGCAAGCTAGGCTTCATCCCACCAAAGAAGTGATCAACCTTGCATTTAGGGGTAATGAAAAAGTCGTAAGCATATCGTGAAAGCCTTGTGAATTTTTCCTCGTATGTTCCAACAGATTCCTCATCTTTTTTCTTGAGGGAAAGGAAGTACCTTTCCATCTTAAGCCGGAGGGTGCGCGGAAAATATTTATCTGAAAACATCTTCCGGAATTCCTTCCCTTCCAAAGCCTCGATCTCCTCCTTAGGCTTCGTATTTTTTATCAATTCCCACCATTGATCAGCTTCACCCTCCATACAATAAGCCGCCAGGAGAACCTTCTCTTGTTCAAAACATTGGAGGATGGAGAATATCTTTTCAGTCGAGTTGAACCATTGTTCAGCGATCATGGGATCGGATGATCCATTAAAAGTAGGAGGCCTTTTCCTCATGAAGCTCTCGATAGAGACTTGTTCCTTCTTAGGGGGGTTTGGACGTTCCTCTTGACCCGTGTTTCTATTCAAAACTTGAGTTAGCTGAGAGAGAAGCGTGGCAATGTTCGTGATTCCTGCTCCCATTGGATTGGGCATCTCATTAGTACAGTCATCACAATGATCTTCACAACGGTTGTTAGCCCGACTCCCCCTATTACTGGCCATTGGCTGGAATAAAAGGAAATTTAGGGGTAACAAATAAAGGGTAATCCAAAGACAAAAGTTTATGACTTATAAATAAACTTTCATTCCTTAACTAATGAGTATATAGGCTTCAATCTAGGATTTTCATGATCTACTTTCTAACATATATTTGTAGGGGAATTTTTCCCTTAATAAGGGTTCAAACTAAGATTGTGAATTTATCAAAACTTATCCCCCGGGAGTGTCGTAACCAAGAGTGCAGCAAGGCCCATTGTTGTGCACCAGTTCCCATTCGAGTCTAGCTCAAAGCGGTGTTTTCGGGTTTTACCCCTAGGATACATCTGTGCCAGAGCCACCTCTACCTGCTCATATCCAGACAGGGATGTATTTGTTTGATAAACCAATTAATTAGTATTTACCAAAACTTAGGGATGTTTTTATTATACTTAGTCTTTTATCTAAGGCTTTACTAGGGTTTCCTAATCCCAAAAATAACTAAACCTATGCTCTGATACCAACTATGACAACCCTTCTTTTTATTACAACTTAAACATGATTTATTAAATAAAACTTCACTTGATACAACAAAGAAGATCGAGAGGTTTTGTGTCTTTGGGGATTTGGATCATTACATAAAAACTTAAAACATGAAATAAAACATCTTTATTGCAAACGTCCTTTACATGACCAGTACATTCCCTCGTACTTAGCATTGCATGGGATAACCTGAGGACTTGCATAAAAAGAGGGTGAGCTATAAAGCCCAGTAAAACAGTACACATGGAATAACATGAGGAGTAAAATACATGTTAGGCAATAGGAATTTCAATAGAGCATAAGATAAACATGAACATAAAGGCATGATATAGAATGATAATCATAACATGGAAATGTAGCAACAACACTTAACATTGAATAGGCATGAGCCAAGGCTCATTGCACATGGAGCATGAGTAAACCCTTATTGAAAATGAAGCACGAGTAAACCCTCCTTGCACATGAATTACAATGAGTTAACACTCATTTCACATGACGTATCATTATACTATACTTTAACCAATGCATTGGAGCGCTATAAGGGCGCACCCTTCTTAAACATTTCATTTCATGCATAAGTGTGCCACATGGATCATAAAACATTGATTCATAAAACATAATCATTTATTCCACGATAAAGGAATGTGGAATTCATACATGAAACTTTATAATCAATAAGTAAGTGTGCATAAAGGTGAATACCCTTGATGGAGAAATGGGCATGGTATTCACTACAAAATGGCATTGGCTTAGAAAATCGATGCAATTTCGGCAGCGTAACGGCGTGACATAAGAATTCATAAAAATGGTTGATGAGAGAGAATGGGGTTTCTCATCATATTTAAATTTAAAGGAAATTAAATAGGTCATATAGATACATGTCCCAACAATTGAAATGGAATTTACATTCATGATACAAAAGTATTGCTTGAATTTAAAAGAGGAGAGAGAAGTTCCTTTCGCAATATCGGCATAGTAACGGCTCTACATGGGAGGAATTTAATGAGAGAGAAAGGGTCTCCCATAATTCAAACATAAACAGGGAAGTATGAGGGAGGTTCGAAACCATACCCCAACATTAATAATTGAAATTAAAAGGGAAAAAGAACTTAAAGAAAATTGGACAAAAATCAGAAAGGAAGAAAAAACCCAAACTTGGAAGTGTGCTTCCAAAGGCTAGAGAGAAGATTGTGAGAGGCTTCGTGGGAGCTTGAGGCACCTTGGGAGGATTATAGAGATAGTTGTTCAGAGGTTGGACGAACTCCAAGGGCTTTGAGTGAGGAGGAAGTGGGATCTTGGGTGGGTTTATATAAGAAAGGTGAGGGAATTCTTTATTATTTAGGTTTGGGTCACCTTACATTAAATTAATCCAAACCTCAAACCATCCCATGGTTTTTCCCATGGTTTTTGGAAAAGGGAATAGGAAGAAAATATTTTATAAGTCCCAATTCCTAACTTCTTAAAATAATAAGGTTGCTTATGTGGAGGTGAGTCACACTCCCATGAAAATTAATTTAAAAAGGCAATGTGTTGAATATGTCTTGAGGGGTCCATTAATGCTTTCAAAAGTAAGTCAAAAAAAACCAAAATTACAATATTTTAATGATAAAACATATATTGGCCGAACATAAGGATTATGGTATTTTATTACATCATCATTGGGTCATTATGATGTCATAAAACACATTATATATTTAAACGGTATTTAATTTTTACCCAAAAATTTCACTATCTCAGAAAATCATGAAAAATTCACCGTTGGATAATTTCGACATCCTGATTCCAGAAATGACATTTATTTTATATAAAAAAATTTCTAAATATGTTAATTTTCACTTTTAAAATAAAAACCAACATTTATCGAAAATTCACGGGTTTTGACAAATATGGCTTTCAAACCTTAATATAAAATTTTAATTGCATTCATAAAATTATAAGATCATTTATATAAAAATTAATTTAATAATATTATTATTATTTTATTAAAATATTATTTAATTCAAAAATCCATTAATTCACTAAAATATATTTCTTAATTAAATAATAACTCAAAACACCATCTGTACTTTAAAAACTATTTACAATGTATCAAAAAATGACTAGAAATTATATTCATTATTATATACAAAAAAGTAATGTACATGAACATAGTACTAATTATTTGTTACATAACCCCTTAAAATAGCCGCATAAGAACTAAGGGTAAGGTGTGCAATGGTGAAAGACTCTTGGGGTGGCTCAGATAACATCGCTCGAGTGGTAATTTCAATCAGCTTCCACTTTTCCCGTAGACGGTCACATTCGATCTTGACATGATGAAGCTCAACTTGGGCTTGGTCAAGAGTGAAGCCCAAGGATGCCACCTCTTTTCCGAGCTCTGAAAAATGGGCTTCGTATGGAGCAATTCTACTGGATGAGGCCATCACTTCTTTTGTCTTAGTAAATTGGATTTTTAAAGTCCTATATTTATACTAATCATGTGATTACTATTCAACAGATATAAAAGTAATGGTCACAACACTTATCATAAAACCAAAGAAGTTGACCTCTTATAAAAACATTTTTTATAAAGAGACATTTAACTGGATCAAGAGGGATTTTCCATTAATGAAACTTTGGGTCGTTACATATCTTACTAAACCTAGAAAGCTAATAATCTCAAAAACATTTCAAGGAAGTGTCTACGACATGAATGATTAAACTTTATCAGGTTATATAGATATATCTTTCTTATACACCACATGTACTATAAATTTCATGTCTTAAATCTAGATGACACACTTTAATATCATGGTGTAAAGACTGTGTACTCGAAGCATACTTAGGACTACCTCTGGGTTCTTATCATGGTGTTCTGGTGTTGGTGAGTATATAATGATATCTTAATGGAATTCTATGATTATTGAGTACAAGTATGGATCAAATATCTTGTTCATGAGGGCCATGAAAACTGCATGTTCATTTTTTATCCTGAACGGCATTACCAAGTAATCATATAGTCCACACATACTCTGAAACACCCTCTTTGAAATGTCTACCTCTCTAAATCAGAATTGCTGATAGCCCGATCGTAGATAAATCTTAGAGAAACAATGGAATACCCATAGTTGATAAAATAGAACATCAATAACTTCTCTCCCTTTGGTAAAGTCATAGAAACCGATATACGATATCAATCAATGTGATCTCAGAATTTGTAAATCCAGTGCATGATGATAATCACATTGAAAGTCATTATCTCCAAAACCATGAACTGCCACATATATCCATACACAGAAACAAATAGTGGACACTCTAGGCATTGGTGAAGATATTCCACTCTAATGCCCAATGGTGGATGGTCCCTCCCCAATATCTGTTAGAATATGATACACCACCAAAACATGTCATGTGTTAGTTATATAACCCTAGCGCTAAACTACTAATTTCTAATAAGTCTTTATCATCTTCTGAGGTCCCTTACCAGACCGCCACCCCCGGGTTGTGTTGGACTCCCTCTCCTATGTAATATTTTGGTACAAAACTATTAGATGTGTTCTGTCCTTCCACATTATGGACACTGTATTTGGGGTATCATGAACACCAGAATATAGTGTCTAAACATACCATAGATAAATCATTACAGGTCACCTCCAAAAGGGATTAAAGAGACCGAGCTCTACCGAACATGAATTAAACTTATCAGTTGAATGTTATTTTCCTTCCTCTTCCTACCATTACAAGAGGAATTCACAACAGAATTGGAAGATCCATCGGTATGAGTAATGAAAGGATGGAAAATGCCAGATTTTTTTCATCCTCCAAAATCCTTTCAATTTCCAGGGCCTTCCCCATAACCTCCATGTATGAACCAAGGGTGAATCCTTGGACTTACAACCTAAGGTCTGGTCGAAGACTGATTTCAAACTTCTTGGACTTATGGCCCTCATTACCAACAAAAAGTGGTGTGAAATAGAGGACCTCAAAAAATCATGTACAGTGTGTTGATACTATCATGGATTCTTAATGGAGCTCCATGAATTTTTATGCTCAATCAATCATTATCATGTCAATGAAAAAATCTCCTAAAAATGGGGACTTCAAGCCCTCCCAGGTGAGACCCTCAAATCATAAAGCATGTCCCACAACTCCCCCCCAACACCTAGAGGATCCCTGTAGAATAAAGATATCTAGCTTCACTTTCTTTTCTGATGGAATATAAATGAGTTCCAATACACCCTCTATAATATCCACAAAATCCTCAGCATCTTGTGGTCCACCATTTCCCTAGAAGTATGGAGGATGCTAGTGCTGAAAATACTTGCATGTTCAACCATGGATCTTGGTGGCGGAAGATAAGGAACTACTTCTTTTACCACTAAAGATGGTGTGGGGACATGATCAAGAAAAACCTTTTAATCTAGAGATCCCACCATACATTTATGTGGCTGAATCTTCTACAACAAAAAGAGGATTAGGAACATGGAAAGTCCTAAACAGAATATGGGATCAAACTTGTTTTTCCATGGATTCTACTCATAACCCAAGGTATACCCCTTATAGAACTATCCCTTGTTTTTGTCTATGCATGTTAGTCACAATCATCATATATATACTAACACACCAGTATCCTCAATTAAACTAATTAGTTTTGATAAATATATATCACACATAAAAAAACAATCCCTTAAAAATATAGAGCAAATCAATGTATTTGATTGATAAATTAAAATTTAGTAAAACAATAGGTATATATATGACATTTCAACCTACGTTTCTATTCGTGATTCTTGAACATATGAAAAATATGATAAATCACAGATAACATTATGTGTTTCACCCAATGTGAGTTTAATCAATGGTAAAAGTGAAACATAATTACCCATTTTATGCAAACACTAAGGTGCACTACATAGTGTTTTCCAGGCACTAATATAGTCCCTCGACCCAAGTCTCATTTTCATGTTTTGTTTCTAACATATCCCAACCTAAAGAAAGAGAATAAATGGCTAGATGGTTACCTGAAGGCTCCTCTGATACAATTATATAACATATCAACCTGATCCACCAGGTCCAATTTGAAATTCCACATTACCTCATGCATTCCTCCTCGTATGAAAGAGGCATCCAACAAGTAGTGAGGGTCTAAGTCCATCATTATAGATACTATACTCTTAGTATCATATCGTAGGATCAATAATAAATAATGAGAATATAATGAATAATTAGAGAAATCATGTGGAAAATAAATGACATGCATTTAATGAAAATTAAGGAAGCTTCCAGTGTGGGAAAACTATCCATAAATAAGAAAATATATGATAAATAAAAGTATTATTGGGTCCTCAAGTGCCTGTCCTAGTTCACCCAAGCTCCATGCTCCAACTGCTCAGCCATCCACCATAGGGCCCTTTCCATTCACCATCTCTCTCATAAAATCTACAAATGCATCAAAAATCTTGAGTATGGTGTGAGTAAAAGACTCTATAGGAAACCACCAATGTGTCCTTAACTTCACATGGTCAAGTATAAATGTTTTTACCACGATAATAATAAATACTGGAAGTGCATAAACATACAATCAAAAATCCAGTGGTAGGTGGATAACCAAGCATCCACAACCCCCATCCATACATACTTAGGCTCCATGATGAAAGATATTCAAATTATTTAGAATAAAAAAACCATCCCTTGCACGATATTCTCATGGTGTCATGGAGGTAATACCTGGAATCATCTATCCCTCAAGTGGACCATGTCACCTGAATCCTCTAGATGAGAATAAATATTACTCACATCCATTATGTTATCTCATGGTGAATGGTACTTGACATGATGGAGTCCTCGATCACACCCTCAACATGATGCCATGGTGTCTTCATACCTCCACCCTGTGCTCAGGTCCTTCATCTCTATGGTTTCAATCAAGTGTTATCCCCCACTAGGGAACAAATATGTCATGATGGGATACCTCTCTAAAATACCACTAAGAACCAACAAGTCATGGTAATACTTATATATGATGAGAACACAAGTATACATAGTATATAAACTTGAGTTTATAGTAGCATACACAAAAACATTTTATTGTGGATAAAAGATACAGTGATGTCACTCATGGAATCAAAATAGTTTTAAAGGGCTATACACCCTCATGTGTGATCAATGTTAAGAATGATCAATCAATATGTCAGTGAAAAAACCAGTAAGAAAATAAGTGTAAACACAGGCCCAAGAAGTTAAGTAACATCCTACCTAAAAGTCATCGATGTCAGTAGTTGGGATAAAAAAACCATGTTTGGTTCAATACACCTCATCACAGCCTTATTATTGTAATCTTCGACAGACCAATGTTCTACGTTTATTAGTGGTTCATTTAACCAAAAACATATATTTTATTTCAAAAATAAATTAAATATCATATTTGATTATAACTTCTGTCTCTTAGATAATTTTGGAATTATCATTAAAATATCAGGTTTAATGATATTTTCTATCTCCTAAATAATTTCAAAATATTGATTAGGTCACAAAATGTTCTTGTAGTATTCTCCTTCAAGAATAAATATATCATAGAAATTTATAATAAATTATCCATTTTAATTATCTTTTGATAATTTAAAAAAATTACCCTTTTATTATTATCTATGGATAATTTATTATAAATTATCATTTTATAATTATTTTTGATAAATTATTATAAATTATCCTTTTATAATAATATGTTTTATAATTTCCATTATATAGTCATTTTATAATTATATATTAATAATTTCAATAAATTATCCTTGATATTTTCATTGAATAATTCTTTGACAAAAAAGGTAATTATTTTCTAAAAATTTGATAATTCATCCTTTGAAATTTCACATTGGTAATATTATTTTTAATAAAATTATCCTTAATTTGATTATCAATACATTTATATAATCATATATATAGCATTATGGATTTGTATATTGATTATAAATATCCAATTCCATTACTATAAAAATATTATTTTAAAATAAATTATCAAAAGATATCTATATAAATATGTGTGTGTTTGTGTGTGTGTGTGAATGTGTAGATAATCACATTAAGGATAATTTTTAAAAAAATGGAATTATCAATGTGAAATTGAAAAGGATAAATTATTGAATATTCAGACAATAATAACCGTGTTTATCAAATAATTGTTAAAAAATAATACATTAGAGGTTATCCAAGATTCCTCATTAAAGAGATATTTACATTTTCAGAAAATAATGAACATTAGGAGAAATGTCCTCAATTTCAATAGAGGAGAAGATGAGAACTTCAATGAAATAGTAGATATGTTCAAGAGATACTAGAAATAATTCCCAACACTCAATATCCCTATATTATTAGTCATGTGACTATTCTATGAAGGAATCAAATTGGGAAAAAATATATATAGGGTATAATAAGCTGATATAAAGTTGTTTTTAAAAGATTTATTTGATCATAATCACATTTTAGAGATGTTATTATCTAGTTCCTTTAAAATTCAATCAATAATAAAAAGAATAACTAAATTCATGAGACCACTACTCTAAAAGATGTTTAATTTCATAATTAATATCTTCAAGATCAAATGTAAGACAATATTTTGAAGCCTTATTGAATGAATGATGTGTGTTATTCATAAAGATAGCTTGAAAAATCACATTTATTTGATGGAGTTTTGAAGTCCCACAAAATTATACACATCAATTAGTAGTTATAAACCATATTAAAATCATATTAAATTAACCATATAAGTGTGATACATAATTAATCCCATTTAATCAAGGTTTGAGTAGAAACCTTATCTGTCTTTGTAGGAACAAAGAAAATTCTAGCTTTATGTAAGTAGTGGGAGTTAGGCCAATAAAAAATAATTTTCATGATAGGTCCATATAAATTGATGTGGGCATCAATACACCATGATAAAACCTTTATGACTTCATTCATGTTAATATTTATGAAATTAATGTGATAAGATGTGTTGTCCATCTTAGGGACTTTGACATGAATTGTTTTCTTCTAGATTTAAACAATCCAGATTCAAGGAAACTAGGTACCTTGACATTAATAGAGAAATAAATATCATTAAATTATAAAATTTAAATATTTATTGAGAATTTCAGTTCTATATTAAATGTGAAAATGTGAAGAAAACTTCAATTATAGATAAGTAAAATAGTGGGTAAATCCAAAAATAATGAAGCATGTTTAGGGTGATTTCAAACCCATATGGTGTTCCATGGACACTTCCATAAGGGAAGAGAAGGTAGTGAAATATCATATTTCACTAGAGGGAGTTTCTGAACTATTTATTATAGAAAATTTCACTATAATACAATAAAATGAAAAATATTCCATTAAAAAATTTTGTGATGAGTATATCCTATAATCTCTTCATAATGGACTAATAGTGGTGGAAAACCCAGAAAAAATTCAATTTTGAATAACTCTAACCTTGAAGAAAATATTTAAGCAGATGATATGGATCTATATTTGAATCTAAATTTTGAATCTCAAATTAAAGAGGAAACAAAACCTAAAAAAATGGGAAATAGGTAAAAAATTAGTTAAATATATCAAGAGGGTGTTGTAAGGATTTGGACCACATTTTTCATTATCTAAAATGGACATGATAGTAGATCAATATGTGACAAATTTCGTTAGATGAATAAATCAAGATTCAAATTATGCTTAATTTGAGTTGAAGTTTTTTTAATTTAAGTCCCATGAAGAAGAAAAAAGGGGTTCCAAATTTTATTCCTTAAATTAAAAACATAAGGGTCAAAGATAATTATTTCCCAGTGAAAAATACGAACCAAATTTAGAGGAAGGGTTCAAGAAACATCATTGGTATTATACCATTTTAATTTTTTGTAAATATATAATGGTATAATATAGAAAAAATTACATCCCAAGAATAGATATAGAAGATGGTATATTCAAGAAAGAAGTGAAGGAGTCAGAAACAACAAAAATCATATAAAAATAGTGATAGAGGAACCCCCTAGATTCACACTTATAAATATTAACCTGATTTTGAAACATGGATGAACATTTAATGGAATAAGAGTTAGGCTAGGAAAACAAGTTCTTCTTGGAAGCCAACCCAAGGGATATGATTTTTATTTTTATTCTTTTTATTTTTTTAGTGGTTTATATTGAATATTTTTGTAACCACCATGTAGAGACCCAAAGCTTGACGTACATGGGAATTACATTAGTTTTGTAGAATACTTAATACATAACAAAAACAGACACCAAAGGACCATAATAGTTTAGTGTCTTTGGAAACATGGAACCTTATCATCTAATCTTGGTGAAAGATCTTCAACATCTCCCATAAAGATCGTCCCATTTTTTTCTTACCTAAAACCTTTCTTATATCCTGGGGAAAATAAAACATATAATGGGTGAGCTCAATTTCTCAGTAAGGGTAAGCATGGAAAAAATAAAGCCAACCATATACATTTGAACTTTAAAACATGAACATAAAGTTTAAACATCAAAATCTTGAGTTTTAAAATAAATCTTGGTAGTACGTAAGGTATAGATCATAAAAGAACACAATCATGATAATATAACATGGGAATAAAACATTTATTTGTGGAAAACATTTAATCAGATGATATGATTTCCATAGTAGCCAAGGCATTGCTGCCAAGACCATCTTAGTGGACAATGTCCCTTTCTGAATTGAGTTCACTCCTCGTTCTAGTCTTGTAACACTGAACCGGATTAACTTACCGTTCCAGCCATGTCTATATAATGAGATATAAGTCTTTACCCAATGCATTGGAGGGAGATATTGGTCCCACTCATCTGATAATGAAATCATTCTTACGTGTGCCAAAACATAAACATAAATCATTCATCATAACCCAAATAATAAAATGGGTTTCATAAACATCATCCCATCATAACATAATCCATATAAAACAAATAGATATCATTTCATCATAAGAGAAGTGAAATCATGTAAATCATAGAGAAATTATACATGAAACATACACATACGAAATTATGTCATCTTAGATGGAAAATGGTTTTGATAAAACACTTGAAATAAATTCTTGAGGAAAATATCGTTTCTTATTCAAAATCATTTTCTTTTCAGAAAATTCCATGAAATTTTAAAAGAATATGATTTTTTTGAAAATAGTTATGAAATCTTGTAGATAAATCTTCATGAAAATAAGGTGTTATGAAACCTTAAAAATCCATTCATTCCTTATAAGTGAAAAAAAACATTCTTCTCGTACTTTTGCTGTAAAAGTAAAAAAGTACCTCGTATGGTAAAAAAAGAAAGATTCCTTACATACCATGTGGTAAAAGTAAAAAAAGGGTTAAAATGACTTCGAACATACATGGAAGAATAGTAAACATTTTTTGAAAACATTTTTAGAAAACATGGACATGGATGATAAACATAACACTAGTAAATACTTACGAATATACAATCTCGGATAAGAATGAGATTGGAATAATTATCCCTTACCTTAGGTCTGATATGATTCATACGTATCCGAAACTCTTGTATAATGATTTAAATAATGTCATTAAATTATTAAAGAATCATATTCATTGTTATGATATCATATATGGTTCACTTATGACTTTATATTACTCGTTCTTTTGTATGTTCAATGTTAAAACATCGTTTTGGGTAAAATCATTTTATTTATCATATGTGTTTGGACTTGTTGTTCATGATATTATTATTAATTATATATTTATTTACTTACTTAAAGAATGTAAATCATGATTTATATATCATATATATAATAAATATATATATATAATAGATATATAAATTAAATGAAATACACCGTTCATGGAGACGGTAGGCCGTACGTACACATGAACGCTGTTTTCCTTTCCTTATTGAATTAAATGGAATTAATTAAATGAAACATATAAGTACATAAATCCAGTATCATTATTATGTAATATATTTCATGATTATTTATTATATATACTTTATAATCATACTTCAATGGTTAATCCTGGAAAATGAATCTCATCGCGTTCGTGGAGACGGTAGTCCGTACGTACGCACGAGCGATGATATCATTACAATGATCGTGGAATTGTATTGAAGTGTATGTATAATATTTTATAATCAATATAACTTTACAATAATAATATATAGTTATTAATTTACACCATTTTACCCATCCAAGTAAGGTGGTGGTGGAAAATAGATTACACCACAGTATGGAGACGGTATTCCGTACGTACGCACGCGTGGTGATTTCATTTCCGTAGGATGGATAGAAGATGAAATTTGGGTGGTTTAATATTTATAATAACATATAACTATATTATTGATTCTTATTTTATTAATTTATGATCAAACAAATAAAGGAGAAGAAGTAGAAGAAGAAATAAATTGCAAAGAATCGTTAAAGGATATTACCTCTTCTTTGACGTGCCTCTTCTTAACCTCCTCTTAAGGCACTATGGTTGGTTTTTTGTGGAGACCAGAACCTTTATAATTTTTCTAGGGAAGATGAGAAGGGAAATTGGTAGGTTTTGGCTGATATTCAAGGCTCAAAAGTGTGTCAAGAGTAGAGGGAAGGGGTTCCCTTTTTATAAGGGAGGAGAGGGGCACATTAAGAAAATCATAAAATATTATTTTATAATAAAGTAATATTTGGTTTATAATAGAAAAAAATTGATTTATTTTGATGATAAATTGGGTATGGGTCGACATCCTCTCATCCAATAGGTTTTATACATGTTTAGGTTACTATTTTAACCTTATCATTTAGATTTAACTCTAAGTTAAATAATTTAACCTTTATCGTGTCTTCTTGTTTTCTTAAACTATATGGTTAAAAAACTTACTATAACAAGCCAAACGAACCCCAAGTGGTTAATTATTAATATATATAAACATATATAAGTCATTTGGCCGAACCGTAGATTTTTAAGAATATAATATCAATTAATAATATAATATTGTTATTAAAAACTATTTTATGTCAATTTTGACACTATTTGGTAATTGATTTTTGAGAAAATAATAACAGGATTATTAGTACGAAAAAAGTTAATTAAATCAATAGTAACATTTATATTAACCTATAAAATAAGTGTAATTCATAAAAAGTCTCAAATAACTTTTATTTGGGTATTTATAATATCAATTAATTTAATATTTCATTATTTTGTTAATTACTGTATCACCATTGTGTCATAAATAAATTAACTAATTTAATGTCTAAAAATTATAAATAAAATACCATTAGGTAGGAAATATTTCTATATTTCTAGTGAATATTTATATACTAATTTATCTTATGTATAACCCTATATTAAAAATGTTTTATTTATTAAACATTGATTTTAACTAATTTAACTCTCCTTTAAATAAAATAATAATAAATGTCCTAATCTAATCCAAGTGGACCTAAAGGGAAATATTTTATTCCTAAGGTTTTTTTTGGTTGAATTACACTTATCCAATAGAATTAGGACATGTTTTAGGGTAATAATAATATCATTTGTACCTTTAATTACCATATTTACTTTTAATCGTGGTAAATAAAAGTATAAAGTTACTATTCACCAAAAATTATTTTTATCTTATTGAACCACATTTTACTCCTTGATATTAACCATTTATCTATGATTTTCTAAATTACATTCATAGAATCATTAAAATTATGTTTTATGTAAGTTTGCAAAAAGCTCCTAGGAGGTAGGTAAAAGATGGTGAAAAGTTAAATAAAATTTTTATCTATCGAAAATTATTATAAAATGACTCCAATGAATTACATTGAACTTATATAGGTATTATGTATCAATTTTGACCTAAAATAAATTAAAATAAAATAAATAATTATTAAAATAAAAAGTCAGTTTTTAAATAGTAAACCAGTGTTTTCACAATTCATCAAAAAATGAAATTTTTCAGAAAAATACCAAAAATTCACCCTAGGCTAATTTCGATATTCCAAATCCAAAAATGAAGTCCATTTTGAAAGATAAAATTTATAAAATTTAAAAAAGGGGGTATTACTATTCATAATGCCTAGTTTATAATAATATTATAATAATATCTCATTAAGTGAATCATGGTATTGCATACTACACACGCTATCGAGGAAGGTCTTGATTGCATGTAAGGCAAGCCAAGTCAGGGAAACGTGTAGTGAAAGCTCCGTTTTGTGTTGCGTATAACATAATCAAAACTTATTTCATTTATAAATTAAACAAAATCTATACTTAATGTTGCGTAGTATAATTTGCACAAAATAAACTTGAAATTGTGTGTAACAGGATCCATGAATAGTGTTTCCTATACTACAAGCAAATATGGTGTTGTGTATAGCGCAAGATAATATTGGTGTAGAATACAACAAAAGACTTTAATGAAAATAATTATCATAAAATCACGGGGTGTTACATTCTACCCCCCTTAAAATGAATTCCTCCCTTGAAATTCGTTGGGGTTATAAATGGTTTTCTACTTGAATGTTTCTTTCATAGAAACCCACATCGTAAAAAGAAATACTAAAACATCATTTTAAAAAGGAACGTTAGAAACATAACAGATACCCAAAGTAACTCTTCATTGGGTTTCCACATAGGAGAATATTGGTGAAAATATGGATATGGAAGAGAAATCTAACCACCAAGTTCTGATGGTGAGTGGAAGAGAACATGGCTATGAAATAGACAACAATCACAAAGCCATAAATTTGTGATGATCTACGGTACCATCTGATTCATCAGATATAAGGACACTAAGACAACATTTTTTTCTTCAATATCACTTCCCTAAAGTTGAAAATTTTGAAATAGAAGAAATAGTTACTTGATTTTGGTAAAATCACACTGTTGTTTGTGCCTTGAACAATTTCCACTTCATCTCTTAAAGAAATGAAGATGAATTTGTCTTCCGTGAAGTGTTAGCAGATCATGCGATAGAATTATAGGTCATTCCATCTGTCACAAACATATTGTTAGAAAAAGTTATATACATACGTCCATCTATGGCGAGATTAATTGTATATGGTTCCGAAAATGGAATTATACTTCATCTATCATACCGCTTAATAAAATAAAACTAGTTTCTACTAACCAGGGACTTCATGTACGATAGTGGTAGGTGATAAAGATCTGTCGCACTTCAGTTGTGGGTTCAATTCCCATAGACTTGTCCGACGTGACGGGTTATTGCTTGTCCTACGGGTTGTCCTTTTTCTAAAACTATACTATTATAACATTTCAAAAATAATATCATAGAGTTTTAGCCTTAAAAAATACTATCTGATGTCTAACATAATCTATTCGAATATTTAGGCTTACCTAAACACACAGTATAAGGAAAATGATTGATAGAGAGGTGATCTACCAATCATGTAAATACAGTCATTTATTCTCATTTATCATAAGATATATCTTGTTGGTCACATTCCAAACATTTGAATGCCTTAATAATGTATTCTCTTGAAAAATGAATACCCATTGAACCTTGGTGAAAACATGAATGTAGTTTAAAGTTAACACTTTCCACATTCCAAAATCACAAAAATTCTAAATACTCAAACCATGATATCACTTAGTCCATATATCAATCATGAGCTCATGAATACTATCATACATATTATTTTCTCCTAATCCATTCATTATGTTCATATTATCTGCTTTCCAAAATATCAGAATCAATTTTCATGGTTACAGGTACCATATAATTATTGAACACCATAATAAACCAATACATAGATATTCCAAAATTCCACGATACCATAAATGAGATTCCCTGATACTATTTTGAAATCCCATTACATAAAAACATAATCATTACTCAACATCATTTTCATAATCAAAATCACAAATAGTGATTGCATGTGACTTCCCTTTATCCTTTTCCTTAAATGGTTTCTCAAGTTGATCATTATTAACCCTTGGATCAGGGCATTGATTAGCATAATGCCCCATTTCCTTGCACTTGAAGCATTGAAGTGTTGGTGGTGTGTTCTCTGCAGTATTTTCTTT
This sequence comes from Viscum album, assembly GCA_963277665.1. NCBI lineage: Eukaryota > Viridiplantae > Streptophyta > Magnoliopsida > Santalales > Viscaceae > Viscum > Viscum album. Next base: position 837,013 of record CAUJRU010000346.1, read on the forward strand.
ATTCACATCATTAGAAACCCTTTTTCAATTACATAGACACTCAACTGCTCGATAACCTTATTTTCCACACTTAAGACATTTTCTAGTACCTTTTGGACAATCTCCACCATGCTTCTTTCCACACTTTGAGCATAAAGAAACATCCATCTTATTTTCACCATTGTTCTGAGATTTCTCTGTGAACTCCATCTTTCGTTTCTTGTCCAAACCATGAGATGGATATGTAACACCAACTTCCAATTCTACATTGATATCACAATGCACAATTTCTTCATAGCTACTGAAGTCTCTTATATCTAATGCCCTTCAAAGACTTGGTTTTAAGCCACTAAAAAATCGATCAACTTTACTTTTAGGTTGGATGATAAAACCATATGCATACCTTGCAAGTCTTGTAAAATTTGATTCATATATACCAACAGAGTCATCATCCTTCGGCATAAGCTCAAGGAACTCCTTTTCCATCTTTCTTCAAAGAATACGTGGGAATTACTTACTAAAAAATAGGTTCTTGAAATCATCCCATTCCTTGGATTCAATTTAATCTTGGGGCCTTGTATTCTTAATTAGAGTCCACCAATGGTCTGCTTCACCTTCTAAACGGTAAATATATAGAATGGCTTTATAATGTTTCGAACAGCTAAGTATGTAAAATATCTTTTCAATGCTACTAATCCATTGTTCAGCCGTAAGTAGATCGGAAGACCCATTGAAAGAAGGTGGGCGTTGACTCATGAAGGAATCAATAGAATATTGTTCCCTTCTCTGATAATTTGGAAATCCAGAATGATTCATTTCTTTTGTAAGTATAACAATAAGATTTTTCACTCTATCTCCCATTACATTTGGTTGTTCAGGAGGACTATCATTACATTGTCCATTACATTGATCAACACGGTTCTTTCGGGTTTCATCCATCATCTAAAACCCAAAAAGAATAATGTGAGAGGCTAAAATCATGCTAGGGAAAACAACATAATAAAGGGGGAGTACCATCAATATCTAAAATCTTAGGTTAAATTCAAAGATCTTTACCATAACTCTAGGATTATAACCTATACATATACATAACCTTAGGGACATCCCTAGACATACCTTAGAAATATCTCTAGGGATATCACTAAATTTTTCACATCCTAGTTTCCAAAGGTTAACTAAAACTTTTCATTGATACTAACTGTATAGACCCAAAGCATGATGTACATGGACATTACATTACATTTGTGTAATACTTAATACGTAATAAAAATAGACACCAAAGGACCGTAATAGTTTAGTTTCTTTGGAAACATGGAACATAATCTTCAAATCTTTGCTAATGATCATAAACATCTCCGATAAAGATCTTCCCCTTTTTTTCTTACCTAAAACCTTTCTTTATATCCTGCCAAAAAGAAAACATATAAAGGGTGAGCTCAATTGCTCAGTAATGGTAAGAATGTAAAAAAATAAAACAAACCATACACATTTGAACTTGAAAACATGAACATAATGTTTAAATATCAAAATCATGAGTTGTGAAATAAATCATGGCAGTACGTAAGGTATATATCATAAAGGAACATAAATCATGATAAAATAACATAGAAATAAAACATTTAATTATTGAAAACCATTAAACACATGATATGATTTCCATAGTAGCCAAGGCATTGCTGCCAAGACCATCTTAGTGGACAATGTCCCCTTCTGAATCGAGTTCACTCCCCGTTCATGTCTTGTAAAACTAAACTATATTAACTTGCCATTCCATCCATGTCTATCTCATGAGATATAAATATTTACCCAATGCATTAGAGGTAGATAGAGGTCTCACCCATCTCATAATGAAATCATTATTAGGTGTGCCACAACATAAACATAAATCATTCCGCATAACCCAAAGAATAAAATGGGTTTCATAAACATCATCTCATCATATCATAATCCATATAAAACAAATGGATATCATTTCATCATAAGATAAGTGCAACCATGTAAATAATTGAGAAATTATACTTGAAACATACACATATGAAATAATTTCATCTTAGATGGAAAATGGTTTTGATAAAACACTTGAAATAAATTCTTGAGGAAAATATCCTTTCTTATTCAAAATCATTTTCTTTTCACAAAATGACATGAAATTTTAAAAGAAGAGGATTTTGTTGAAAATAGTTATGAAATATTGTAGATTAAGCTTCATGAAAATAAGGTTTTATGAAACCTTAAACATCCATTCTTACCATATAAGTTAAAAAACATTCTTCTCGTACTTTTGTCGGAAAAGTCAAAAAGTACGTCATACTGTAAACAAAAGAAAGATTCCATACATACCATGCGGTAAAAGTACAAAAAGGGTGAAAATGACTTTGAACATACATGGAAGAATAGTAAACATTTTATCAATGCATTTTTAGAAAACATGGACAAGGATGATAAACATAACCCCAGTAAATACTTACGAATATACAATCTCAGATAAGAACAAGATTGGAATAATTAACCTTTACCATAGGTCCGATATGCTTCGTACGTATCCGAAACTCCTGTATAATGATTTAAATAATGTCATTGACTTATTAAAAAATCATATTTATTGTTATGATATCATATATGGTTCACTTATGACTTTATATTTCTCCTTCTTTTGTAAGTTCCATGTTAAAGCAGCGTTTTGGGTAAAATCGTTTTATTTATCGTACATGTTTGGACTTGTTGTTATTGATATTATTATTACTTATATCATGATTTACATACTTCCAGAATTTAAATCATGATTTATATACCATATATATATTCAGTATATATATATATATAATAGATATAAAAATGAAATGAAATACACCGTTCATGGATACGGTAGGTCGTACATATGCATGAACGCTGTTTTCGTTTCCTTATTGAATTAAATGGAAATAAGTAAATTAAACATATATGTACATAAATATAGTATAATTATTATGTAATATCTTTCATTATTATTTATTATATATACTTTATAATCATATTTGAATAGTTAATCATGGAAAATAAATCTCATCGCGTTCGTGGTGACGGTAGTCCGTACGTACGCATGAGCGATGATATCATTACCATGATCGTGTAATTGTATTGAAGTTTATGTATAATATTTCAGAATCAATATCACTGTAAAATAATCATATATAGTTACTTATTTACACCATTATACCCATCCAAGTAAGGAGGTGGTGGAAAATAGATTACACCATGACGTAGAGATGGTATTCCGTACGTACGCACGCGCGATTATTTCATTTTCGTAGGATTCATAGAAGATGAAATTGGGTGGTTTAATATTTATAATAACATATCAATATATGAGTGATACTAATGTTATTAATTTATGATGAATCAAATAAATAAGAAGAAAAAACTTGGAAAGAATCGGTAAAGGATATTACCTCTTCTTTGATGCGCCTCTTTTTAACCTCCTCTTAAGAACTAGGGTTGGTCTTTTGAGGAGACAAGAACCTCTATAATGTTTCTATGGAATATTATAAGAGAAATGGTCAGGGGGTGTCCGGGATTCAAGTCTCAAAAGTGTGTGAAGAGAAGAGGGATGGGGTCCCCTTTTTATAAGGGAGGAGAGGGGCACTTTAGGAAACATTTAAAATATTATTATATAATAAAGTCATATTCTGTTTATAATAGCACCAAATTGATTTATTTAGAAGCTAAAGTGGGTATGTGTCTAAATCTTCTCAACTAATAGTTTTCAGACAAGTTTAGTTTACTATTTTAACCTTATCATTTAGATTTAACTCTAAGTTAAATAATTTAACCTTTACCGTGTCTTCTTGTTTTCTTACACTATATGGTTAATAAACATACTATAACAAGACCAAAGAACCCCAAGTGGTTCATTATTAATATATATAACTTTATCTAAGTCATTTGGCCGACCTTAGATTTTTAAGAATATAATAACAATTAATAATATAATATTTGTTTTAAAAACAATTTTATGTCAATTTTAAAACTATTTGGTAATTGATTTTTTTAAAAATAACAACAGAATTATTAGTTCGAAAAATTTAATTAAATCAAGACTAAAATGTAATATTAACCTATAAAATTAGTGGAATTGATAAAAATTTTCAAATTATATTTATTTGAGTATTTATAATATCAATTATTTTAATATTTCATTATTTATTTTACTACTGCATCACCATTGTGTCATAAATAAATTAACTTATATAATGTATAAAAATTATAAATGAAATACCATTATGTAGGAAATCATTTTATATTTATAGTGAATATTTATAGTCTAAATTATCTTATGTATAACCCTATATTAAAAAAAATTAGTTATTAAACTTTGATTTTAACTATTTTTACTCTCCTTAAATAAAATAATAATAAATATCCTAATCTAATCCAAGTGGACCTAAAGGGAAATATTTTATTACTAAGGTTGTTTTTAGTCGAATTAAACTTATCCAATAGAATTAGGACATGTGTTAGGGTAATAATAATATCATTTTTACCGTTAATTACCCTATTTACTTTTAACCATGGTAAATAAAAGTAAAAAGATACTATTCACCAAAAATTATTTTTATCTTATTAAACCAAATTTTACTCCTTGATATTAACCATGTCTCTCGGAATATTGAAATTCCACTCCCAGAAGAGGTAAAATTATTTTTTATGTAAGTTTGCAAAAATCTCCTAGGAGGTAGGAAAAAGACGGTGAAAAGTTCAATAAAGTTTTTATATATCAAAAATTATTATAAAATGACTCCAATGAATTACATTGAACTTATATTAGTATTATGTATCAATTTTGACCTAAATAATTTAAATAAAATAAATAATTATTTAAATAAAAAGTCGGATTTTAAATAGTAACCCAGTGTTTTCACTATTAATCAAAAAATGATTGTTTTCAGAAAAATACTAAAAAATCACCCTAGGATAATTTCGATATTCCGAATCCAAAAATGAAGTCCATTTTGAAAGATAAAATTTATAAAATTTCAAAAGGGGGGTATTACTATTCTTAAAGGCTAGTTCATAATAATATTATAATAATATCTCGTTAAGTGAAACTCGTCATTGCGTAATACACACGCTATCGAGGAAGGTCTTTATTGCGTGTAATGCAAGACAAGTCAGGGTTGCATGTAGTAAATGTTCTGTTTGGTGTTTCATATAACATAATCAAAACTTATTTCATTTATACATTATACAAAATCTATACTTAATGTTGTGTAGAATAATTTCCACAAAACGAACATGAAAGTTTGTGTAATAGGAGCCAAGAATAGTGTTGCCTATACTGAAATCTAATACGGTGTTGCGTATAATGCAAGATAATAATGGTGTAGAGTACAAAAAAATACATCAAAGAAAATAATTCTCATAAAATTTCGGGGTGTTACACACAACACATAAAATAGTATTCATCTATTGGATGAAAGAGGAACTTCAACAGTGCATCCATATATAACTAAGGATGTATTCATTAGATATAATTAATAGAACTCAAAGTCCATATAACTATGCCAGAATTCGTTCTAGTAGTAGTGAGTGAAGGAAGAGGAAGGTAATGATATTTTCCACAAGAAATGACCTAGAGAAAGAGGAATATAGAGTGACCCTTGGGAATACAGTGACAATACCCTAAAGCTTGTAAATGTAGTGAGGTTGGGTATTGATGAGATATACCCTAAACCACCATTCATGGTAGTGAGCCTTAGTGTATTTGATTAAAATGGCCCATTGTCATTTTATTCTCCTTATATGTATCCTGGTGAAGGTGAACCAAGAAAAAAATCAATGTTTCCTTATGCTTTCTATCCTCTTTTGCATTAAAATAATAATCATCAGATATATAAAAATAGGATAAGATAATCATTATCACTTAATTGAAAACAAATTGACCCTTATAATAAATATTTCAAGATCTATTGGTGTATAAATAATTTTGAAAAGAATATCTATACGCTAATTAACCCCCCTCTCAGAGTGTCTAGGCCCCTTTTGGACATAAAAGATAGTAAAAATTGGGTACACAAGTAAAATATATAAGGAAATATTAAATTATTTCAAAAATGGAGAGATCCCATGACTATATGGGATAACCGATATTTATATACCATATACCATACTTCATCTATCAAAATATTCTCTCTTGGGTAGAGCATCTATTTTTATATTCTATTCATCTCATTCATCCACTATTCTACCATTCCATATTCTACCTTCTCTTATTCATCAAAGATAACAATTGTAGAGTAAAATTAATGGAAATAGATTTTTAGCTTCATATATATGAGTTATTCTCAAAATATATCTATCTCATAATTATTTGAGAGTGATTATATATAACTATATACAGGGAATGAGTGGGATGTGGACATTCCTTGTGATGTATACAATTTGGAACCTAGATGCTGTATTGTTCATTGATTCATACATAATGATTCTAATTGATTATTTATTGATTATATAATCTTTGAGATAGAGGGAGAGATTATGAGAGATGAATAAAAAACCCTGCACAAATGTAATAGTCATGGAAACCTAATGGATGAGAGTTTTAGGGTTTTGGTGGACACATAATAATTGAGAATGCACATGATCTGTTTTCATAAGGAATGAGGGAAACCTAATATGGACCCTCAGATTTATGAGTACGTCCCTAAACTACCATGATTCTAGATAATATAGAATTATTGATGTTACTAATGAACTTATATTGGATAATCCTATTGAGATGTATGATGAGGTTGATCACTAAACTAAATCTCCCCACACAACTAAAATTGAATCCAAATACACTAAACTTGATTATTTTCTTATATAGTATAAAAAAATCAAATTATAGTTTTAAATTCCTTCTACACATGTTAATTATTAAATAAATCCACATATACCTATGGATATTAACCAATACTTATCAATATTTTCCCCCCACAATTTCTGCAACCATAAATTTCCACTGATGCATCGGTTGGTTTGGGGGATTTTTAGTGATATTCTTATAATTTATTAAATGAATATCAGAACATATCACAAAAAAAGTAAATAAAATAGCTAAGACCGTAATTTATTTTATTCATAAGTTATTTAGATGTATTTTTATATTTATTGATATGATTCTTAGTTTTTTGGTTTAAATTAATCTACTATGCAGCTCCTCGCATCCACTTCGTTCCACAAATTTGAATGTTTGTGGTCAAAATCATGTATGAATGGTTGTTTCCCTTTTTAGGCATGTAAATAGGAGGAAACTATCATTTTATGGCCTGATAACACTGGGTTGAGACTATATAGTTCCTTGATATCAAATTAGAATCATTTTTCAATAATGTTGATAGATCTATAAATACTCCAAGTTCTGTTTATTTATCTATATATCCAGATGTCATCAATGTAAAGGGAGTGTGTTTTAAATAACAATAAAAAGGATTCACATCTAGTTATTTATATCTCATTGAGATAGGATTCATACACACCCATTATAAATTTCATGATGACATTAAATTAATCCCCCATCTAGTGTTCAACAAATGATGAGTTGGGTTTCTATTGTATTATATATATATTAAAGGGGTAAAAGGGGTTATTCTTCCAATATTATGAAACCTTTAACACTTGGGAGGCTATTAAAGATTAATTATTAAGGTTATAATTACTTGTAGATAAAACCATAAAATTTTGGATAAATATTATCAATTTCACTCTAAGAGAAAATAAAAACAACTATAAAGATTTACAGATTTTAAAGAGATACCTGCATGAGTTTCCAACCTAGTAAGTCCCTTTATTTTTACTCAAGAAACTATTCTATAATGTAATCATGTTTGATGAAAAAAATTTATTGTATAGTGATACTATATGAATTAATTGTAATATAATCATATTCAAACAAAAAAACATTTTATATAAGTTTATATTTAGTTCCTTTGAAAGAAAATTAAGAATAAATAGAATAATTAACTCCCAGGAGATCACTCCTTACATTTAAATGAAATTTTAGATTAATTATCTTTAATAATAATTTCATGGATTGACGTTAAAGACATATGGAATAAACATGGTGTGTTATCCATAGAGAGATCTTGGAAATAACTATTTTTAAATATGAAATTAGGAAATTATAACATACCCAACATGAAAATTAGAAGTTAAAAAGTGGATTAAAAGCTTTTCAAATACAAAATGGAAATGTTAAATAACATCAAGTCCACTTGACCAAGGTTGGAGGGAGAATCCTTATCCATATTTGTGGGATCAAAGAGAACTATAGATTCTTAGAAATAATTGAAATCAAGAAAATATTTATTGATTTTCATTTACGAGACATCAAAATTAGGTTTTATATCAACACACATTTGGTAATAAATATAGTTTCATTCAAGATTTTATTTGAAAAATTCAAGTGAAATAAGTGTTTTCCACAGTATGTATTTTTAAAATTGTTATTTTTATCTAGATTAAGGCAAGATATATTCAAGGGACCAACATAACATATCTCTAATAGGGAAAGAAATAAATTTACATGATAAAATATTAAGGTTTTTATGTAATATTAATCACAATTTACATTATAAAATTGAGTCAAAACATCCACTTATATAATAGAATAACAAATAGGTAATATCAATAAATAATGCATATTTAGGGTGGGTTTATTCCCATATGGTGTTCCATGGCCACCACTATAATTAAATAGAAGGTAATTGAATATTGAAGACCAAAATATAGAGTTTTTGATCAATTTATGGGAGAAAAGATCATTGGAATCCAATTAAATGAGAAAGAATCCATTAAAAAGGTACTTGAGATGTATATACCATAAACTCTTAAAAATGGGCTACTAGTGGTATAATAACCCACTAAAATATCATTTGTAAAGATAAAAACATGAAGAAACTACTAAATAAGAGGATATTTATCAAGATCTAAATTTATATGTTGAATCCAAAACTCATGAGGAAATAAAACTTAAAGGAAAATTAAAAATAGATTGGATAGAAGTTTAATATATCAAGAGAGTGTTGAAAGGATTTGGACCACATTTTCCAACACCTAAAAGGGACTTCATAGTGGATTTATAAGTGAAAACATATTTAGAATAATTATTCAAGATTAAAATAAAGCATAAAAAATGGTGAAATTCATTTGAATTTAATTCACATGAAGAATAACACAAAGTGGGAGTCACATTCCATTCCTAAAATGAAAAATAAAATGGTCTAAGAGAATTTTTTCCAAGTTAAATATGATAACTTTATTTAGAGGAAGCATTTAGATTACATAACTGATCTTCTTCCCTTTGAAGTTGTTGGAAATAAAAATTTCTAAAATAAGAAGGAATATTACATCCATGAAATGGATATGAAAAATGGAAGATTCATGAAATAAGTTAAGTCATTAGAAACTAAAAACATAGAGAAACAATCATGGATAGAGTAACAACATTGGTTTAAACTTGTGAAGATTAACCTAACTTCGGATCATGGATAAACATTTAAGGGAGGAAGATTTAGTATGGTATGACAAAAACTTCTTGGGATGTAACCGAATCTATAATTTGTTTCAATTTCTTCCATTTTTATTTATTTTTTGTTGTTTATTTTGAATATTTTTATTACCACCACATATATGTTTCTTGTATTTTTGTAAGGTCTTGTAAGTAAAAATGGTAGAACAATTTTAAAATCAAGGAGGACACATACCACCAATGTAAAAAAGAAATAATTATTGGGGGATTCCTCTATAAACCATTAAATTATTTTCTAAAAAGATAAAATTATTTTTTAAATTTATTATTATATCACTATACTTGTTTATTCATTGATCACACACTCAAAATAATGTTTGGGGAGGAGGAGAAAATTGTGTAGTGTGTGTTGAATTTTGAGGAAAATTTTACTTGAATAAATATAACCACAATTACTCATGGTAAAAAAAACCTTGAAAATATAAATTTTAAAGCATAATAACATTGATAATTGAGGATCAATAGGGTAAGGTATCAAGTGCATAAAAATGAAACTTTTTCATTTTATCTGTGGACCTTATCTTGACTGAATTATTTTTTCTAAATGAATGTATCACATAAATGGTTCTACCTGAACAATAACTATATAAAACAATCGTATTAAAGGTTTTGTGAAAAATTGGAAAGAATAAATGATTTTACTATAAATGGATTAGAATAAAGGTGTATGGGTAAAAAATAATAATCCATTAAATAAGAGTAAATTTAAATGTGATAGATGGATTCTCTTAGACTAATTACCTACACATAATATTAATATTAGTCATCATGGATTATTTTTATAAGGGGCGGTTTACTTCCATATGGGTTATACTCAATTTATAAATAATTTCATCACACACATCATGGAAAAAATAATGGTTAAAATAAGACAAGATGTTGTGAGGGATAGAGGGGATGGTGAGTGTGGAACTCATATAAATATATATATAAGAGTAAAATGGAGTTTTCTTGATATATGACTAGGTTGAATAATTTATTAGGTTAATTGTGAAGTGTGATGATGACCTTGAGATAGAATCATTTGGAATGGTTCTTCCTATTCAATATATAGATCCAAATCAATATTTTTCACATAAAAAACATATATGATGTCTAGTGAGACTCAAATGTGGGAGATTTGTTAGTATTATTTTATTATAAATTTTCAATAATATTATTATTGTTTTTATACTTATTTTGAATAAAAAAATAGTTTTATATTAATTATTATATTTAAAATAAGAAATAAATTTTTATACATTTTACAAATATAAATTAGTGAAACTGGTTTTATTTTAAAATAAGATTATGAGGATGGATTTTAAGTCCCTAATTTGGATTTTTTATTTAGGATATTATTATATGATCTAAGTGTAACTGTTTTAAGAGAATTTACAAGGAATCTATATGATATTTGAATTATATAAGTGAAGATAAATTGTATGATTAAATTTGAAAAATTACTTATATATAGGTTTAACATGGGAATTAGTGGAGCTCACATGTGATTAAATGGTTTTTGGGTGATACATAAAAATAAAAAGGTCTAGGAATCAGCTATTTTACATTCAATAAAATAGTAAATCACTTGAATTTTAATAAATAAAAAATTATTAATTCCATGTAAGCAAGAAAAGTTGAGATCAAGTGTGATTTAATTCATCTTTGAGGTGTTTTGTGAAATAAATTGTAGTTGGACAGGGCTACATTTGATATATTGGATTTCACCTTATAAAATATTAGGCCCGTATAATAACAATTAAGAAGCATAAGAGTGTTCTTGGTGACCTATGACTATGTGAGACTGGTGGAGTTATTGCATGAGAATAACTCAGGTGTGAAACTTCATGTAAGAATAAATCATAGGTGAAAAAATATTTTAAGGCATCACCCAATTATATCCTACTACCCAAATACCTCTCATGTCTCTTCTACACATTTTAAATGGCCACCATATACATAGGTTACCCAAATTCTATCTATACTTCCAATGTTACCCAGTGGTAAAATGTAACCAAAAACCAATCTAATATATCCCTAAGGATCTTTGATCCTAATAAAAACTCTAATGAACTCTCGATGTATATGATCAAAGACGGTTCAATGAGGACCCATACAAATAGATGATCCATGGATGAAATATCAATCACCCATATAGAATATGAAATAGTATAACAATAATCCATATGTTCTCATTTTCCCAAATCAAGTAATCTATTAGGAATAATTTATGATGAAATAGATCTTGAAATTTTTAGAAGAAGTTTTCTCAAATTGGTCCACAGCTATTAATGTGTGGTAAATCTTTTTATGATATTGGAATTAGTTTCTAATGAAATGATGTCTCACTTTATAATAACCTTTTTAGACATAAGGTAAATATAGAGGGAAACGATAAATTGCAGATAAATATTTGAGATCCCATGACTGTATGGGATATTAAATATTACATTCAATATACCATATTCTATATATGAAAATATATCCTCTTAGTTAAGGGATATATTCCTATATTATATTCTTCAAATTCCTCCATTATTCTACTATTAAAACTTTTGTCTTATCCTATTCATCAAAGGTATTGGAGGAAGAAGAAAATTCAAATAAATGGAGTTTTAGCTTCACATTTATGGGGGATTCTCTAAATCTATCTTTCACTTCATTATTTAAGTATTCTTATTTATAAAAATATATGGGGAATTATGGGGAATTATGGGGATTTTATGTAAAGGCCCGTAAAATTCAAGGAAATTTTTTTCTAAATTTTCTTTGGAATTTTACAAGAACGCAGTTTCTGATGGAACCTAATTCCGAGGCCCGGTGTGCCCGGAATCATTTTCCGAAGTTTAGCTCGGGTACGTTTAGTGAACGAACGAGCGGGTTTTTCTATCTTTTGAATCGGTGCTCGGAATCGAATTCTGATGGTACCAATGGAATCGCAGTGCCGGTATTTTCAAAGAAATGCCTTTTCCGGAGTTGCGTTTTCTCGGGTGTGGTTTTTAATTTTTGGGGTTAAGTTAAGAAATAAAATAAAAGTGGTGCGACACTTTATTTTATTACATTTAAAGCCGCTTAAGCTAAGTTAAGTGGATTAGGTGGAACCCACAATATCATACCCACTTGGTAGTATATTTTTGAGGTGGGGCCCGCACGAGCCCCACCGTTTCATCCCTCCTAAGTAACGCACCCGCAACCCCCCTTTTTAATGAAAGTCAAACCTTACGTTCTTCTGGTTAAGAAACGCCCCATTAAATTGGGCAGTTAAATCGTTACAATTATTTCTTTGAATTCATTGTTCATTTCTTATCATTTGAATTTCAAATTCTTATGTCGATAATAAAATAAGATGAGGACTCATTTTTTTATGGTTGGGGTTTGTGTTGTGTTAAACCTTTGGGATAAAAGGAGAAGATTCGTCATTCTTCGATGAAGAATGCGAAGAACGCACCACCGCCGACGAAGAACGCCAATCTTCGACGGCGGACGACGGCGAGTGACGCCTTCCTCGGAGATCACCAAACGCCAACGGCGATTCTCTTCTTCCGTGGAGATCTTATTCCTCCACGGCGATCCTCTTCTTCCAGGACGGTTAATTCCGCAATGAAAGCTCGTTCAACGACAACATTGAGACGACGGATAGCGCTGATCGTGGTTGAGGCTCGCGGAGCTGGATGGTACCTGGAGGGGAACCACTGGGCGGGACATACTCGGAGCGGACGGTTGGACCCGAGGAGCTGTGGAGGCTATCTGTACTCACCCTTTATGTGGGAATTCTAGTGGGCGGCTCGACGTTGCAGCGTTACATTCAGTTGTTGTTTTCCATTTTGAGTTGTACTTTAATTTCAGTTTGGGTTTGTATTCTGGGCCACTTACTTTTCTGCACTTACTGTTGTACCCAGTTTTTACTTAGTGTTTAATTCTACTGCTTTCTTGCTCTGTGGTGTTTGTTTACTTTACAAAGGCAATGCCTTCCCTTGTTACCGGGATTTACGCCTTGGTGCTAGTCACCAGCACCTGGCCTATGGAAGGCGGGCTTGGGGTAGTAACAGCACGAGCCCCAAGGACGGGTCGTGAAAAATTGGTATCAGATAAGTTCGGTTCTACCACAGAACTCAGGACTCTAATCTTTTTCTATGTGAAGCAATATTGTTAAGAGTATTGGGTGTGGTTATCAGTCCAGGGAGTCCAGTGTTGGTGCGGAGGCCGACGTATCCGTACACCAGGACCCTGACTTCTGATTTCCGACTTAATTCACGAAAACATTAATTGCATGTGCGTTTCATGTTTTCTTTGTGATTACATTGTGTCGGCTCACCAGGTATACTGTTCTGACCGTGGCGCACCTGTCTCTTTTCACGATGGCCCCACGACGGCAGCCAGCTAGGGTTCTGAGAGTTGCACGTGACGATAGCCCACCAAGCGACGAGGCCTCTGTATAGGGACCTTTGACAGCTGAGGCACCGGCGGTACCTCTACCTGCTGAGCCACCGATGCTACCAACCCCATCCGCTGACGATGCACGTCACCTTAGTGCACTGCACGAGTTTCGATGCTAGCGACCCCTCAGGTTCCATGGGGAGATAGACCCCCAGGCATCCGAGGATTGGATGGAGGCAGTGGTACGAGTTTTCAGGTTAGTGAGGACACCAGCAGACCTCATGGTGATCCTCGCAGCGAGCCTACTGCACGCGGCAGCAGGCTGATGGTGGAGCTTGATGCTTTAGGTGCACAATGAGGCATCTCTCTTCTGGATGGACTTTGAGAGCCTCTTCCACTCGGAGTTCTTCCTAGCCACCCTCTGTTCGGTGTGCATACATAAGCTTTTACAGCTGCGGCAGGGCAGCTTGATGGTCTCCCAATACTCGGTGAGATTTACCGATCTCTCGCACTACTCGACAGACATGGTATGAGACCCATTCTTCCGGGCCCAGACCATTGAGTAGGGATTGAGGCATGAGATCAGGGCATCGATGATCTCCCTCATCATTCTGACTTAGGAATGAGTACTGGAGCGATCCCTTTTGATCGAGAGCTTCCTTGGAGAGCCTGCTTCAGCAGCGAGGCCTGCTGCGGGGCGGCACGTAGCAGAGTCCTCTCCAGCAGGCAGTCGACGGATGACTCATTGGTCCAGGCAGACCATACCCTCAGGCAGACAACCTCAGGACACTGGCTCAGCAGTTCGGGGCACACAGCGTGGAGCCAGTCTTTCAAGAGGCAGGCAGTGCTACACATGCGGTGGCCAGGTCCACATGGCTCGTGACTGCCCGACCCGCCATGTCGAGGAGCAGTAGACGGTTGAGGGGCTACCCAGGAAGAGGCATAGGGTCGACTATGGGGGTCCGCAGGGAGAAGGCGAACGGGGCAGAGGAGCTGGCTGAGCAGCAGGTGGTGGGCGACTCTTTGAGGCTCTACCACCACCACCACCAGGAGGTCCACCCCGACCACAGGGAGCTGGCAGGCAGAGACAGGCAGAGCTCCAGGCAGCGGAGGCCTACGACCACGGCACACCCGAGATGATTCGAGGTACTATCTGTGTCTATTCCACCCTTGCTGCAGTTCTTATAGACACTGGAGCGGGCCATTCTTTCATAGACGCTACCCTTGTTCAGAGCTCGGAGATTCAGACAGAGTCGTTGGCTCGATCCTTACGGCTAGAGACTCTTACGGGAGCAGTCTCGACGATTACGCACTGGTGCCGGCAGTGTGAGCTTACTTTAGGAGGCAAGAGCTTTGGCTTGGATCTTCTTGTAGCGGCTTCGAGGCCTTACGACGTCATCTTGGGCATCGATTGGTTATCTACAGTCCATACTCAGATTGACTGTATTAGGCGCAAGGTGTGATGTGTGTGCACCGACGGGAGCAGGTTCACCTTCACTGGTGAGAAGGAAGCCTTTGTAGGACAGGATGGACTCTCGCAGAGGAGAGGATAGCCCATCACTCATTAGTTGGATAGCCTCATCCTAGGAGAATTTGACCTGCAGAGTCATAGTTTTCCTGTAGTGGTGGATCAGTATGCGGACGTCTTTACCGACGATGTTCCAGGACTACCTCCTCGCAGAGAGGTAGACATTTATATTGATCTGTACCCCGGTATAGCCCCGATATCCACCCCAGCATATCGGATGGCTCCCACCGAGCTTCGAGAGATACGGGTACAGTTGGAGGATTTGTTGGGCAAGGGATTCATCTGACCCAGTGTTTCACCCTTGGCTTCCCCGATATTGTTCGCCAAGAAGGCGGACGGGAGCTTGCGACTTTGTGTCGACTATCGTCACCTGAACTAGGTGACAGTGAGGAACAAGTATCCGCTACCGAGGATTGATGACCTCTTCGATCATCTCAAGGGAGCACGGTGGTTCTCAAAGATAGACCTCACTTCAGGCTATCATCAGCTCAGAGTTCAGGACGAGGACATGCATAAGACGGCCTTCAGATGTCGGTATGGCCACTATGAGTTCTTGGTTATGCCCTTCGGCATAACCAATGCTCCAGAAGTGTTCATGGGCCTCATGAATAGGATCTTTCAACCATACCTCGATCTATTTGTCGTGGTCTTCATCGATGACATTTTGATATAATCGACGACTGAGGAGGAGCACGCCTACCACTTGCGGGTTGTACTGGACACACTCCGAGAGCATCAGCTTTATGGAAATCTCTCGAAGTGTCAGTTCTGGATACATTAAGTCCACTTCTTGGGACACGTCATCTCTGAGGCAGGAGTTGCGGTGGATCCTATGAAGATCGAGGCAGTGCTAGCTTGGGAACTACAAAGGAGCGTGACGGAGGTGCGGAGTTTCTTGGGACTAGCTGGATACTATCAGAGATTTGTGCCAGACTTCTCCAGAGTTGCGGCACCACTCTCAGCTTTGACAAAGAAGGGGAAACAATTTTTGTTGTCATACATATGTCTGTAGAGCTTCCAGGAGCTGAGACAGAGATTGACCAGCACACCTATCTTGAGGTAGCCAGAGGAGGGAGTAGGTTACGTAGTCTACTGTGATGCATCAGGGACCGGACTCGGATGTGTCCTGATGCAGGAGCGGGCGGTGATCACCTATGGATCACGCCAGTTGAGGCTGCATGAGCAGAACTACGCTTCTCATGACCTAGAGTGAGCAGCAGTGGTCTTCGCTTTGATGACATGGCGACACTACCTGATGGGGGAGCGCTTTATAGTATTTTCTGACCATCAGAGTCTCAGGTACATCTTCTCTCAGAAGGACCTTAACCTTAGATAGCGGCGATGGCTTGAGTTCCTCCAGGACTATGAATTTTAGATAGTCTATACTCCTAGGAAGCGGAACATGGTAGTTGATGCTCTCACCAAGAGGACGGGCATTCAGCTACTTGAGGAGGCGACAGAGCAGTTAGCCGTTTTGAAAATATCCTTCTTGGATAGAGATGGAGCAGCCTTCCTTCAGTCTCTCACAGTCACCCCTCCACTACTACAGCGGGTCAGAGGGGCATAATGTGGGGACACTGACTATGAGATGCGGCGTGTGCAGATATCCTCAGGACAGGCACCTGATGGTTTCTCCTTAGGAGGAGAGCACGATGTTTTTTTTCAGAGGATGTACCTTGGTACCAGTTGCTTTACGGGAGGAGGTGCTGAGAGAGATTCACACTTCCCCTTTGGCGGTACATCCTGGAGTAGTGAAGATGTACCAGGATCTCAGACGACAACACTGGTGGCTGGGCATGAAGAAGGCTGTGGTAGAGTTCGTTTCTCAATGCCTCACCTGCCAGCAGGTGAAGGCAGAGAACCAGGTACCAGCAGGCTTGGTACAGCCCTTGGACGTCCTGGAGTGGAAGTAGGATGGGATATCGATAGACTTCTTGACTGGACTTCCACACACCTCCAGAGGCCATGACTCCATTTGGGTGATTGTCGACTGACTCACCAAGTCGGCTCACTTCTTACCCATTAGAGAGCAGGGCTCAGTGGAGATCTTGGGACGTCTCTACGTTCAGGAGATTGTACGGCTTCACAGTGTGCCATCATCTATCATCTCCGATCGAGATGCTCGCTTTACTTCCCGGCTTTGGAAGGGGTTGTAGGAGGCGTTCGGGATGCAGCTACGTCTGAGCACCGCCTTTCACCCTCAGACAGATGGTCAGACGGAGAGGACCATACAGACTCTCGAGGACATGCTCCGCGCATGTTTCCTCGACTTTGGTCGCAGCTGGGAGGACCACCTACCCTTGGTGGAGTTTACGTACAACAACAGCAACTACTCCACCATCGGGATGACACCATACGAGGCATTGTACGACAGACCTTGCAGATCTCTTTTGTGCTGGACAGACCCTGGAGAGTCAGCACTTATGGGACCGGTGATGATCCAGGACATGACCGAGAAGGTCCAGGTCATCCAGGAGCGGATGAGGATAGCTCAGAGTTAGAAGAAGTCTTATTCTGATAGGAGGCGTAGGCCACTAGAGTTCGAGGATGGCGACCACGTCTTCTTACGTGTCGCACCTCGACGTGGATTACGGAGATTTGGCTGAGGCGGCAAGTTATCTCCGTGCTTCATAGGACCCTTCCAGGTCCTCAACAGGATTGGTGGGGTGGCAGATCGCCTTGATCTACCACCTAAGTTGCACCGGGTGCACGACGTCTTCCACGTATCTCAGCTGAGGAGATACGTGCACGACCTGACGCATATCATTGACTATGGGAAGCTGGACGTTGATGATGGGGTGAATTTTGCGGAGGTCCCGGTGGAGATTGAGGATCGACAGGAGAGGGTCCTACGTGGATGGTCGATTCCTCTAGTGTGCATTAGATGGCAGTACGAGAACCTCTAAGAGAGAACTTGGGAGCGGGAGGCTCATATGCATGCTCAGTACGCACTTTTGTTTCCCTAGTTTTTGATGTATCTTTATGGGGACATAAATCCCTGAGGTGGGAGTAATGTAAAGGCCCATAAAATTCAAGGAAATTTTTTTCTTAAATTTCTTTGGAATTTTACAAGAACACAATTTCTGACGGCACCTAATTATGAGGCCCGGTGTGCCCGGAATCATTTTCCTAAGTTTTTCTAGGGTACGTTCAGTGAACGAATGAGAAGGTTTTTCTAAATTTTGAACCGGTGCTCGGAATCAAATTACAAGGGAACCAATGGAATCATAGTGCCAGTATTTTCTTAGAAATTCCTTTTCTGGAGTTGCGTTTGCTCGGGTGTGGTTTTTAATTTTTGGGGTTAAGTTAAGAAATAAAATAAAAGTGGTGCGACACTTTATTTTATTTCACTTAAATCCGCTTAAGCTAAGTTAAGCGGATAAGGTAGACCCACAATATCCTACCCACTTGGTAGGATATTTGTGAGGTGGGGCCCGCACGATCCCCACCATTTCATCCCTCCTAAGTAACACACCCGCAACCCCCATTTTTAATGAATGTCAAACCTTACATTTTTCTGGTTAAGAAACGCCCCATTAAATTGGGCAGTTAAATCGTTACAATTAATTGTTTGAATTAATAGTTTGTTTCTTATCGTTTGAATTTCAAATTCTTATGTTGATAATAAAATAAGAGGAGGAATTATTTTATTATGGTTGGGGTTTGTGTTGTGTTAAACCTTTGGGAGAAAAGGAGAAGATTCTTCATTCTTCGATGAAGAACGCGAAGAACGCACCACCGCCGACGAAGAACCCCAATCTCCGACGACGGACGACGATGAGTGATACCTTCCTCAGAGATCACATAACGCCAACGGTGATTATCTTCTTCTGCGGCGATCTTCTTCTTCGATGGAGATCCTCTTCTTCCACGATGGTTAATTCCGCAACGAATGCTCGTTCGACGACAACGTTGAGACGACAGACAGCGCTGATCGTGGTTGAGGCTTGCGGAGCAGGACGGTACCTGGAGGTGGACCACTGGGCGGGATGTACTCGAAGATGACGGTTGGACCTAAGGAGCTGTGGAGGATATCTGTACTCACCCTTCAGGTGGGACTTCCAGTGGCAGGCTCGACGTTGCGGCTTTACTTTCAGTTGTTGTTTTCCCTTTCAAGTTGTACTTTACTTTCAGATTGGGTTTGTATTCTGGCCCACTTACTTTTCCACACTTACTGTTGTACCCAGTTTTTACTTAGTGTTTAATTCTACTGCTTGATTTCTCTTTGGTGTTTGTTTAATTTATAAAGGCAATGCCTTCCCTTGTTACCGGGATTTACGCCTTGGTGCTAGTCGCGAGCCCCTGGCCTATGGAAGGCGGGCTTGGGGTAGTCACGACACGGGCCCCGAGGACGGGTCGTGACATTTTAGTATTCTTTATGATATATAAAATTTATAATATTGATGTTATATTATTAAATGATATGTAATTAATCCCTCTAATTGGCTGGATATTCAATATATTTTTTTAGAGAGAAGAAGAGATAATTATAATTACATCATAATACAAACACTGAAGTAATGGTCATGGAAGCCAGATGGAATAAATTTAGAGAGTTATTGTGGAAATATGTTTATAGTGAATTTATATAATCACATTTCATGATAAACAAGGGAAACCTTATAAGGACCTTGTCTTTATTTGAAATTCCCTACAATACAGTAAAATTAGATTATATGGAATTAGTGATGTTACTAATACACTTTTTCTGGTTAATCAACATGATATGTATTATGAGGGTGATCACTAACCTAAATATCCCACACATCTAAAATATAATCCAAATCCATTTCTATTGCATGTTTTCTTCTTCTTACTACCATATACCATATGCCACATACACACACATAAAATTCTTAACACCAAAAAATTTATAATTCTTTCTTTTATAAAACAAAAAACCTCTCAAATTAGATATTTAAATTTTTTATAACCATGAGAATTATGAAATCGAACCATGTATCCCTATAGAGATGACCTAGTGCAGTTCATTATTTGTTATGACTATTTTTACAGAAATAAATTTTAATCAATGCATGGTATTGATATAGGGTAATCACTGATATTATTCCATTTTATT